>JAFBMS010000060.1:87500-687500 GCA_019788955.1 Albula glossodonta | reverse complement strand
AGAATAATATATGCTGAATGTATGTTATTCTCCCGGTGGCTCATTTCATTGGTCATCTTTAGTCATTTTGCCTTTGCTGGTTTTCTCCTTGAGGGCTGGTGTTTGTTCCTTACAGAAACCTGCAGACAGACCTACTGCAATGGTTCTCAACCTTGAGTGCCACAGAGTATTCTGTTTTTTTTTTTTTATTACTCACCAATTAATTGATCTATGAAAAGCATTTTATTACAGTTATTTAATCTCATCTAGTTTCTTGGGTCTGAAATGGTTGCTGATTTTAATCAGGAAACGAAACATCCGCTTTGACCCACTTTGCATGTAGACAACGAGCCTTCCATTTGACCAGATCCTGAGATCTACAGGTGCTATTTTGTCACGTTGGCCACACGCAATGCCTCACGGCCCCCCTGCGTTGGTTTTCCAGCCGCAGATGTACCAGTTCCAGCAGCCGCAGCTGGGAGTAATGCATCAGCTGAAGGAGCAGCTGGAGGAACGGACCCGCATCCTGCAGGCAGACATCAAGACCCAGCAGCAGGAGCTCCACGACATCAAGGAGCAGCTGCAGCTGGTGAACAGCTCCAATATACAGGTGACCTCTGCGGGACACGCATTTGCCCCTCCGGAGAGGCAGACTTAGTCGCCATGGGACACCGCTCGGTGGCACCACACGAGTCGCCTTTCCGTGCCTCTTCGATGCCGTGAAATTCCATGGTGCCCGATAGGAACGGAATGTGAAATCTGCAGTTACAGTGTGTTTTATTGTTATGTTTTGGAAGCATTTGAAGTGGAAGATCAAAGTGAATCAATACAAGCTGCTTTTTAAATTTGATGTGCTACAGCTACCCTGAGGGAAAGAGGGCTCTCTTTGGAATACTATAAAGAGAAAGAGAAAATGCAACTTACCACTTGCCCGCTACTGAAAAAAGAAGAAAAGACCTTGTAAAATACATAAATAGATGGCGTTTCTGATATATTTTATGTAGCTCAAAAGTTGCAGATTCAAAGGACATGAAACAAATTGGCTAACATTATTATTCAATCAGATCTTTCATCTTCAACATGTCATGTTTTATTGAAATCCAACAAAACATCTAAAAAAAATTCCGAGCTTAAGCTGGAGGGTTTTTGGGCTTGGGCTGGTCTTAGTGTATTCACCATTCTGTGCATTTCTTTAGATGTTGTTACAGCAGCCCCTTCCCATGGGCTTCAACCAGACCCAGCAGCCTCAACAACAACCGCAGCCACAGCAGCAGCAAGGCCCGGGCAGGCCGGGTCCGCCGCCCCAGTCAGGGGTCATCAGACAGGCCTCCCAGCAGACCCTGCGCGCTCCCCATACGTCCTCGCCCCACTCGCTCCTGAGAGAGGCCAGCGCTTCGTCCCCACAGGTGCTCCTCCTCAAGGGTGTCCTGGTCCACTAGCGTAGCCAAAAACGTATATGTAGGTGGGCCTAGAGCTTAATAGGTGTACATTGCATGTCCACTACCAATTGCAAATATTTAGTTGATAATACATTGAGCAAAATCATTTAGTGTGACTGGGTGGGCCTAGCTGCTGAGTGTATGGGCCTTGGCCTCAGACCCCCATGCAGAGACTGAAGCACCACACTGCACACATTATTCTCATTATTGTATCATTAGTAATGTTGCTGCTACCCACAATCCCTTTGCCTACTCTGCACATGCTTACTCATATATCTGACAACATCCAGCTTAAATGTCATAGCTTCACAAAGGCACTGTCTCCTCTGGGTGGAATGAAGGTAGCTATTTCAGTTCCTCCAGTTTCTCTGGACCGGTATAAGGAAGGATGTGTTTTAGAGAAAGCATGCTAATTCAAAATGTCAGGACTCCTGTAATTACACTACAGACAGGCGGTGGTTTGAGGGTCTAAAGCAGGTCTTCAGTCTTTCTGTTTTGAAATCGGACACCGAGGCTGTAATCATAATGGACTTTGTTTAGGGCAGCCTCTTTCTGTTCGAGTCACTTCAGCAAGGACTTAGTTTAGTTAGATAGATAACTTGTAATTAGGAGAACCTCTGTACCTTTTATCTAAATCCCCTGCACTTGTCTTCAGTGCTTGGACTTGAAAAGGCTGTCCCAGTGGAGGTTTCTGAAATAGAATGACCTAGGCGCCCCCAAGGGGTGTATCCACACGCACTTGTTCTTGGGATAGTGATGTGATACAGAGGATTCAATCCAGACCATGGCAGTGCCATTGTGCCATTGTGGTCAGAAGTCCTGAGAGTTGACATATCATTGGTCATAGTGTTACCAAATCAGGGAGAGTCGGCAAGTTATCCCCTGCTTCACCTCACAGTAATGTCTCTACTAATGGATCTGGTGCAGCTGTTCTCCACAGTTCTGAAGGATGCACATACCACTGTGTATCTAAACAAAATGATGGAGGACTTTTGAGCAATGCAAAATGTCCAGGCCCCATTTCAAACAGAATTGAGCATCTGAAGTCTCACTAATGATAGAGCAAAAGCATTTGTTTCTCTTTATAATTGCATTCCAGCGAGTTTGACAATCGCCAAGCATTACTTGTCAAACTGAAAAGAAAAAACTACCACTTATATCCATTCAGTATGAGACTTAATGCCAAAAATGGATTGAGTCAAGGCATCATACTCCACCAAATGAACTCACAACATTCTCCTAGCTGTAATGTTACAGCTGAACTAGAATTGTATTGGTGCTCTGGGTTAGCTGGTGTAATATGTAGAGGAAGTATGTAGGGACAGACAGATTCATGTCTGTTGCCATCCTCACATGCTAAATGACCGCTGGGCATGTCCTCCCTCTTGGCAGGTGCAGCAGCGGGCCATACGAAGCACCTCGATGCAGTCGGTCAGCCTTCCGGTGCAGACCCACACCAGCCTGACCATGCCCCTCTACAGCAACCCCATGATGTTCTCCCAGACCAGCGCACGGCCCGTACAGATGTCCATGTCTCAGGACGTTAGCCAAAGACATTCAGATGCAGACTTCAGCCAAGAGGGACAACTACGGTACGGCTCCCTGTCTCCACCGTGTGATCCAGGGAATGGTTTATCCCATCCTGGCATGATCTTATTTCTGTGTTTCTGCGCTGTCGGTTCTGCTAATACACCCAGGAATTTCTATATCTGGAGAGGGTAATGAGAGGGGGAAGATGAGTCAGTCACTGAGGAGAGTGTCTGGCTCACTTCCCTCATCCTGTTTTTGTATACTGCTGATTCTGTTGTTGGCATGGCGCTACCTGCCCAGAATGTGATTTTCAGCACATTCATTGTCTCACCAGGAGATAGATTGAATTTGAATGTGTTTTATTTACTCTGTGAAAGGCCTGCAAAGCAAAGGGCTGCCAGGTACACAATGTGCAGCAGACCTGGATCACAGCTGGTACATTTCACTGAAATTAGAGCTGGATAAGCACGAGCATAAGGATGATATGTCATTTTGTGTGACAGTGACTTATCAGTATTATTGAAATATTTATGTGATGTTAATAATGTGACTTGCTCATTCAGTGAGGGTCAGTCCTATTCATGAAGTTCCAGTTTTGTGTTAGCCAGATGCAAATGTAGTAGTCCAATGTAGTATTCTGTTGACCTGCAGCAGCTTTTAAGAATCATAAAGTGCATACTAGGCTTTCATGAGGTGAGCTGTCTGGAGGGTTTACAAAGGACAGTTTAAGGAAAGGAAGGAAGAGTGATAGGCCTCATGGAGGGCTGAAAGCATCAATCATGTGTCGTTTTTCACTTCGCTTGCGAAAGAGGTATTCATTTGGGGTAACAGCTAAACCGCATCTTGCTTAGCACAGGTTGAGGCTCAGTTCCTCCTAAGCCAGGTTTTTCTTTCCCTCCTCTGGCAGTATGTTGCTCAACCAGCCAATGCAGACCCTGATACCAGACAACAGCGGCAATTCACAGGCCTCACAGTGCAATACAGCCATGCAGCAAACCAAGTGAGTATGTCCATGTGTTTCACAACACCACCTTTCTCCGGCCAACTTGCAGATCACCCTGAATTTATATGGAGCTCGATTCATTGAGTGAGGTCAAGTAGTTAATCGTTTCCATATTCTCCTTTGTGGCTCCACAGTGGTTGTAAAAGAAAGCCGTCTGTTCTGTTTATTCACATGTCTGTGCATTACAGGAACAAGGACATTTAATGAACTGGTTTAATGAACTGGTTTTTCGTTGCCATTGATATAGAACAGATATCCCATGACATCCTTAACAGTCATGGGATTTCCAAGTGCTCCTGAACAATGGAAGGCAGAGTCTCTGTTTCTTTTTAGCTCAATTCTAAGCTATAGACAAGCTCAAATACAGACTTAATTTTTGGCATAACTTTCACTACAAAACAGGCTGGATATTTCAATTTTGACTTACAGATTAAATTATGTAATTATTGGTTTTAAAATAACAGGCTTTGCACATGCACAGTATGTGTTCTCCACAGCTACTATGCCTCTTGATTACTCACAAGAGACCAATCAAGCGAAAACAATGCTCACACTAATACTGACGCAAGTGGTACTAACTTCCTCTAGAAAGTGGATTGCAAATGTCTCCCTCTCATATAACCATCCGTGGACGTTTCTATACTGTGAGAGCACAGGGGAACTTCTGTATTTTTTCGTGCTGTACAAACAATGTCAAATGAATTGGTTTTAAAGCTGTACATCTCCGCGCAGATATGCCCTGGAGCAGCAGATGGTGACGCCCTCGTTGCCCGTGCAGCAGGTGAACTGCAACGCCGTCATCGTCCCCTCGCCCGTCTTCAGCTCCCCCATCATGATCCCGCACAACAGCTTTATCAGTCACCAGGCTCAGCCGGCCTACCACACCCAGAGCCAGCCCACGCAGCACTCGCTTCAGCTCCATCAGCCTCAGCAGTTCTTTCAGGTACGCCACAACGACTGGCTAACGCTGGAAGCTTCCATCCTTTACGACAGTACACTGGGTTTACATTCTCTCTCCCTCTTTCCAGCAGATGCAGCCCCAAGGACTCTTACACAGTGGACAGACTCTCTTCCAGGCCACTCATGTCCCACAGCAAAGCACTATGGGATACATTCAGCAACAGCAACCGCAACAGCAGCAGCAGCAACAGCAGCAACAGCAGCAGCAGCAGCAGCCACACCGCCATTCTCAGAACCAGACAGGCAGCATTTCAGACTTTCGAAACATGCTAACGCGGTAGCCCCAGAGGACCGCAGTGGGATGGGGGGTGGGGGCCTGTTCCCCCCTTATGTGGCTGTGGTTTCTATGGCGGGATGCAAAGGGATGCGCGGTGGAGCCGGTCACCCCCGCGCAGCGCCCGCGGGGCCTCGACACGTCGAGCCAAAGCCACCCGACCCCTCACAGCAAATCCAGAAAGAGGAGGCTCTGTCCGAGGTGGCCTTTCTCTAGATAAGGTTCTGCCTTTTGTTCCCCCCAGACTGACAGTTCTGTTTCCGGTTCTATCACAGGCAGAGGTTGTGTTGACGGGTAGCAGCTCTCCGGCCACAACGTCCTGCCCACAGAGCCCAAAAGGAGGCGCTGAAGTGCCACATCATGCTCACCCTCGTCTGTGCGACGGGCCATTTTGGACTCCGTCTGGCACTTCATGTGGCTGGTGTTTATATGGAGAAAAAAATGTATGTGGGAAATCTGCAAATGTCAAAGCGCTTGCAGTTGCCTGCTGTTGAATGAGGCTATGTGCTGTAGAAGGTGATTGGAGTTTTCTCATTAGCTATCGTACTGTAATGTTACAGCAGTTCTACCATACGTCCTGTAATTGCCAGACAGTTTGCAAAAAAGATGTGCACATTGTTTCACAAGAATACTTTCAGTGTCTTCAGTTTTTGGCTGGACTATAATTTCATTGTATCAGAAAATTCTCAACTGTCAGTTCAGGAAGTCTAAATTTTGAAAAAAGAAAAGACCACCCCTTACACAGTATTAAGTGACTACAGTATTTCATTATTTCAAAACACAAAAAGAAAAGCATAGACCTTAAAATGTCTCTAATGGCCTAACTAAGGTATCTCAGTGCAACATTTCCATTTTAAATCCAGCTTTAACAGAGAAACTTTTTTTCCAGATGCCAAGGGTTAATCTGTAAGAGAAATGGAAAGGGCTTAAAATCTGAAACGTGAGCTTGTTCTTTCGTATTTTTAGGCCATAGTATCCCACTGCTGAAAAAAATCTCCCAGAAAACTCTGTTTATAGTGTGTATTTTTTAATTTTGAAAATATAATTTTAAAAACCAATGGAAAGTGACACATTCAAAGCGTTAAAACAACAATTTTTGATTTGTTTCATGAAAATGAAATAGCATTTCTAAAAATCCTAATTATTTATTTGCATTTTTAAGCTGCATTTAATGTTCCATTAAGTCATGGATTATAGTGATGGAAAAGTGGTAGAGTACGCTAACTCCCACTGACAAACTACAAAAGACATTTAGTGATGTGCTGTTCAAACAGCCCAACACACTCAGTATAAAGGGTGCTGAGAAAGGAATCATGTATTGTAGTTGTCATGCATTTTTATATATATAAAATATCTTCACTGATGGTAATATTTTCTCAGGTTATTTGTGGAAACAAAGTTCTCAGTATTACATTACAACATAATTGTTTTTTGTTTTGATTCATTTACAGATGACTTTTATGTTGCGTATGTCAGAGTGGTTTTTGTAGGTCACATGAGAGTTTACTCTGTGAGACAGGAAGCAGGTTTTGAAGATTTCCATGGCCTATTATTGTACACACGGATTTCAATAATTTTACATTTTCACACTTGGTATCCATTCATATAAGGGGAAGAATGTAAACCAGCAGATGAACAGCTGAATAATATAGATAACACTGGTCTTAGGACACCCTTTTCACACCATGAATGCTGTATGTTGTACAGCTTATCGAGGGGCTGTTCAATGTGGTGCTATTGCTCTCTTTTTAAAAGTAGGTTATAAAACTTTTCATTCATGATTTTATAACAGATCTGAACTCATATAGTGTATATCTGCAATTACTTGAACAGATAATAATGCATTACACTTGAACTACCCCTCTTTTTTGTACAGTAGACCATGTGATACTGTTTGCTTTCAACATCCGGCATTGAACTGCTAACCTGAAAACCTTAAGGACTACGGTCAGATCCACATATATTTATTTAAAGTTACAGCATCCATACTCTTTCTTTTATAAGTTGTTCTTTGCATAGGTTCAACTTCAGCCATGCAGTTTCCTATAAACAGAGTTGAAGGTTATGTAATCAAGTCAGTGTTTAAGGTTCCACTCTTAATTAAATAACACAAAGATTTTAAAAGTGAATGTTTGGGAATGGCTTTTAAGTCCATTATATGAGGGCAATGATTCACCTTATCTTGTGATCTGATATACTATATTTGCTGTCTCTGTATGTCACTCATGACTTAGTACGTGGACATTGAATGACTGACATGTCCACGTGTCCACAGTCCAGCCGTCACCATCATGTTCATGCAACAGACTGACTCTATTCATGTTCAGAGCGTACAGAGGTTGAAGCCGAACGTTGTCAATGACCTCTACACAGTTTCGCCCTTTACTGTGTGCAATGTCATTTTCGAAAACAAGAATGTTTAATTTATACTTTTTAAACTGATGTCTTTAGAGAGATATGTCTTCATGTATAAAAGAGAAATATTTAATAGCAGAAACCAGGTACTGTGTAAATGAGATTGAAATATTTTTGTACAAAATATCTTAAGACATTCCTTCAACCATGTATATCTGTAGTATCTTTACAAAGAGTCATTGTTCCATCCCATGTGTTTTATATGAGTTACCCTCTCTCCAGAAAGCATTTGATCAAATACTAGCTGAATGCTAACAAATTAGGAGGCTTTTAAGCTCTGCATAACAGATTCTGCAGTGGCCCCCTTTACTGCATCACTGGGTAAACCCTCCTTTGTAGACACCCAACAGAATAATACAACATTTTTTGTTCCTCATCTTAATCTGATCTGAATTATTCTATCAATATGTGTGAGACATCTGTGGCAAGTGCCACCCCCAGCCTTCTTTTCAGAAGTACAGGGAACAAACCTCTGATGCACTTAACTTGGCTTGCTTTATTGGTTGGTGTCAGAAGTGTGTCGTTTTAAAGGCGTTCTCCCTAGTCTAGGCCATTGGATATCCAGTAAGTGATGATATCATTTTGATATTGGTTTAAGGACAATGGTGCATGTGTTCTTACTATCACCACAACTTATTAATATCTTCTCTGGAAAATAAGTACTTAGTAACAAAAGTGAAATGCGCACTCTCTTTTCTATTAAAGTAAACACACATTTTTAATGAATCGGCAGTAATGTCCCAGGTGTCACTGAATTCTCTTGAAGTATAATCATTTTATGTTCACATATTTTAAAAACAAGAAACAATATTGCTGGAAGTCATTGCCTGTTTGCTGTGTATTGCTTCAGTTTTTTATGAATTTTCACATTATTGATTTGTGTTTGTTTATTGTGATTACTGTGCTAGAGTAAATGGTACTGAACTGTCCTTGGTATTGTTAAAAAAAACTGTTTGTCCCTGACTTTAGAATATGCACTTTTGTTTTGGTGTCTTGGGTCCCATTTATTGAAGAATCTCCAGTAAGTGTCACTCCTTAAGGTGTCAACAGTGTGTTGGGTGTGCACTTCTTGCATTTGGATCGACCATTTGAGGGTGCCGGATTGCTCTTAAATCCTTTCATCCAGACAGAGGGGGTATGACACTCAGGTAGAAAAATAAACATTGATAAATGAGACCCATTGCATGTACTGGCATAAAGTAAAATGATTAAAATGAAAACTACAAAACCACAGCCATTTCTGCTATCACACAGCAGAATAAACTTTGTAGATATTGTATTATAAAATGTACAAAAATTATTTAGAATAAATAGTAGTTTATTTTATATGATGTCAAATAGATTTGAATACATTTATAAATGTTCTATGATTAAAAGTAAAACAAACAGATGTATTTTGTAACAGAATAATTATTGAAGTGTCTTATTGGGGAAGGTGCAGTCTTTCTATTCTTGAGTTGCGCGAGTTGGTGTTGCACAAAGTTGATGACCTTGTATGGCTTGTTTTTTTTTCTCTGTACAGATACCATCAGAATAAGCTTTAACATATTGTTAATATTGTTTTAAAAGAAATTTAAAAATAAAAAAAGTTTACATTCTGAAACAGCTTGGATATTAACTTTGTGACCGTGATATTTTGAATCGTTTTTTTTTATTATTTAATCTAGAAAATGTGTAATATCTTTCAAATAAATATTTCAAGAGGATAGATTTGTGTTGTTTTTTGGTACACATTTTACTATTCAATAATTCATTGCTAAACTTGTTCTGATTTCAAAAATATTGTGACCACAAAGCTTTCTTCAGTTGTTTCTTGTGAAATGAGGGTCCTTTCCATCTGTTTGCTGGAATGGTATGCTCATGCATGCTACTTCCATAAACAATTCTGCCCTGCCAGAACAAGCTTTCGTTACCTGCCACTTCCGTTAAATAATCAGTAAGTCCTTTCTTAAGCGCCTTACTCTCTTAAAAGGGTGCTATCCTGAGCCACATGTTCACATTGCCTGTTGCAGCTACTACATGCATATTGCGTTGCTCTATTCAAAGTAAGTTTGAAGTCAATTTTATGGGGTAGTTTTAGAGATGATCAAAGAAAATATTCCAGTGAAACTCATGTTTTGCCTTTTTAGATTAGATGCTAAAAGCATTGAGATTATTTTACTAAAGAATAAATTAGTTTGTATTCTGTTGTGCTGCTCAATACAAAATATGTGTCCAAACATAATTAGGGCGACATGTTCTATATTTGTATTTATTAATTGCATGTGCATAGCGCCAGCAAAGTGTATCACAGTAAAGTTGTCATGGGAAATGACTCACTTCAGCCACCTCAAATATGTAGCACCCACCATTATGTTTTCCTTGCAAATGTCTAAAAAAGAAACATAAAATTGATCAGCTAACATCCGAACCAGCAGAGGTCCTCAGAACTATATAGTATGTGTTTTTCTATATTCTATAGTTCCAGTATAGAATAGTTCAGGTATAATTAAACCTGTATGACTTGTCCGCTAATTTCCTTTTTGATGGAAATTGATACTTGGAAGTGTACAGCTATAATCAGAAAAAGGTGACCACTATTATATTGGGCGGGTTGTTATTTTACAATGACTTTTCTGTCGACAAACTGTAAATGTCCTTCCCTTTAAGACAATAAAGTTTAAATTTACCGCCTCCTTCATCATCAACACTCGACAAGAGGATAACAACGGCGGGTGTTTTGCTTCCAGCCAGTTACCACTTAAAATATTGTGGTCAGATAAAAAAAGAAAAAAGTTTCAGATGTTAAATTTGGAGTGACTTTATGGAATGGGTGGTATGAGCACAACAGTAAGACTGATCAGATTTGTCATGTGTAAATTATCCTGTCTAGAGCTAACTTGTAGCCAGTGAACTATCAGAAGTCTGTCAGAAGCTAGATAGCTAGGAAACGTTAGCTCTTCTAGCTGAAGTTACAGTTGCAAGATATACCTATAGCTACGTTAAGAACTACAAAACACAGGCTTGCTGGAAAAAGTTCAGTCGCTTACTAGCACCTTTCTGCAAATATGCACCTAGTAGGTTAGCTCAGTTTGCTTGCTAGTGTTATCGTCTATTAAAATATGGTCGAAGACGAAATACCCTTAGATCAGCAGCCCAATATGATTTCTCCTCACAAGTCACCTCTGCATTCTGCATTCAATCAACTACTTGCAGCTAAATCCCTACGACTGAAACTCGACAATGTTGGCTTTGTAGCTGTAATTGCATTACAAAGGTGTCTAGCAGAACAACAAATCGTAAAAGAAAAAAATATTGACAGTTATTGCTATGACGTGACTGTCACTGACGGAATCTGGCAAGTTAAATGTCACCTTTCAAGTAATCTCAACCATTTGGTACAAAAAAATATTCTTCGCAGCGGCATTGATGTGCAAATAACGCAATGTTCATTTGTTTACAACGAAAGGAGAGTAGGGCTCGGTTCGGTTTGCATAGAGAGAATAGAGGTCGGTGGCGAGCACTCTCACATTCTACGCTCAGTAAAAGACCTGGATGCCATACCTGTCTTGTCAAAAGAGGACCGTGGCAGTGTGATTTTCGTGCAAAATGACGCGCCCCTTCAGGTTAGTCGGAAACATTACTTGTCATTGTGGGACAATGAAGATCCATACGGGAGATTATGGATCCCCTGCCTCCCTCCAGCGGACGTGGTGTTGGATGGTAAGGTTACGGTTCCGAGCAGATCAGTTGCTGAAACGTTTAACTTATCTAATATAAATGTATAGTATTGGGCCAGTTGGCAAAAATATCCTCATTTGTAAACTGTGCTGAACTGTAGAATTGCATGAAGGGTATTCCAGATATAATGAGTTATTTTCCTGTCTCTCATCAGTGTCAAAGATGATCCTGCTATGTGATCTAGAATCTGTCTTCGGTACCTCCCACCATCATTTGCCTCTTCTTGTTAGAATAATGCATAAATCAAGGCTGAGATTCTATGGAAAGTTGGAGACAAAGATTGACATCCCATATCAGGTAAGCAATGTCAACAGCAACATAGGAAGACGTGTTTCAGTCCAGTTCACTGCTCGCACATCAAATTCATTGTGTGGAATATTGTGTTGATTTTATAACAAACAATATGAATAAATTAAGAGTAAAATAATACAATGAAATTATCTCACAGTAGTAATTTAGTTATGAGAAAAATATATACAAATATGTACTTGTTTGCTTTCTTTGGTATTAAAAACAATTGGTAATCAGGAGAAAGTTAAACTTTTGGAAATTGAGTATTTGGATTAGATCGTCTTATTAAATAAGCATGATTTGGATGTAAGTGCTGCTTGTGCCAGTTAAGACTATGTTTAAGGGTCATGAAGACATCTTTGTCTCGAAACATTGCTGCAGTGCTGATGACCAAATCCAACTAGCAAACTTGTAAAGTTGAAGAAAAATCATTCTGTGGTTTGTCATGTCATAGCCTTCCTGACACCGTTTTGACAAACACAGTGGCCGTTTTGTGTGTCTTAGGCCTACTTTGAGGTGGCAGATCAGAGCGGCTCAATGTCCATGGTGCTGTGGAACGCTCTGTGCCCAGAGTGGTACCAGAGGCTCAACGTGGGCACGGTTCTCTACCTTCAGAACTACACCCTCAAGAAGAGCTATCAGAACAGGTCTCGGCCTACTCTTCCAGACACCAAGATGAAAACTTTCACCTCAATAGGTACCGAGTTCAGTTTCCCACTCATTTGAGTACTTGAGGTTATGTCAAAATTTCTTCAGTCCTGGATGAGCTGTTAAATAGACTGAACGCAACTCTGATTGATGTTATACAAGTGTTACGAACTGGTGCTTCGCAGCCAAGCTTTTGTCATTTTTACTCCCCTTTTGAGTAATTATTAAATATAAAGGTTCTTCAGTGCTGAGATGGATATCTTTCACAGCAGTTTTGTATTGATATAGCCTGATGAAGAATAATGATATCATATTTGAGTGTCTCATTGTCTCTTAGACTGGATTATCCTTTTCTGGTGCTTTATCTTTTTGTATTGTGTAATATTGTATGTAATCATATGTAATTTATCCTTTAGTTGTTTCCAAACCTTTTGTACCCGAAAGTGAGTAATACTTGTGTCTTATTTCCATTATGGATCTATGGATTCAGTGGATTGCCAATTTTATGCCTTTTATCATCCCTTCTTTTCTAACAATGATCCATGCAACAATGAAACATGCCGTCAAAGAACCATTTATTTATATTTTATTATGAAATTGCGTAACCATTATAACCCATTCCTTAAGTCAACGGTTCACAACCCCAGTCCTGTCGGTTGTTGTTTCAACCACAAGTGCAATCTCGTAATTTTAACAAGCAATTAATTATTCTCAGTTAGGGGCCTCTCATGGTTAGAGGTATTATTTACCATCATGAAACCACATTATGTCAGAAATAGCCATTTATGCCTTGTGCTTATTGTGCTATATTGCAAATAAGTAAAAAAAAAAAAAAATAGAGAACATACATTATTTTATAACTTTGTGTCACATCTGGTAATTGTCAGTTGAACTTGAACAAATGCAGTCATTCTACTGTGTGGTTTAAGTGTCAGCATTATTCATTTTAGCCACAAATCTCTCTTGTACTACAATTTTTGTTTAATGAATGAAACATTCAATAAATATTACTTTTTAAATGTGGGGTTTCTTCTACCCCTCATCCACCTAGAATAACAATGAGATTGCCGCCCATTCATAAACAGACATATATAGTTATACTTTCAATCATTTCTCAGTTTATATATATATATAGCTGAGTAAGTTTTCAGTAAAATATGAGAAAACTATTTGAGGAGATAAAGGGTGAAGAGAAGCCCAGATAACCAACCTTTCACAGTGATCCAATAAAAAAGCGGCACCATTTGAGCCAGGCCGCACATGGATAATGAAATTGTCTGCCTCTAATTCTCACTTGCGTTCCCCTGCAGAAATTGGCCTGAATCCCCGGAATCCCACAGCTGTCATTGACGTCATTCCGCCTAAGAGTGTGAGGCCACAGTGGGGTTTACCTGATGTTCCGTACCAGTTCATTTCCAGGTACGCCGTCCCCTGGGACCCCCAGCTGTCCATGCAGACATATCACACTGCATGTTAGTTTTAGACAGCTCAATAAAAATGTATGAAATTGAAATGTATCACACAAGGTCTGTGATATGCTAATCTATGAGTTATTTACGAAAATACCTGTTTTAGATTATTTCTGATCTGATTGGTGAAAGGAATTTTACAATAACGCGTATGGAATAATGTCAGAATTCTTGATTGTTTAAATTGTAATCCTTTTACTTCTCACATAGACTTTAAACCAAAACCTCATAATGATTCAAACTAGGCAAACTCAATCATGTCTACTGAAAAGATTTGCATATCGTAAAAAGGATAAATTACATATTTTTCTTCATTTAGATATTTAATAATTGTGTGCCGCCCTCCTAGATCTGAACTGGACAGCTTGCCCAACAACTATACCTGTGACGTTATCGGCCTGGTCACTTTTGTAGGACGCTGTGAACGTGTAAGAAACAAAGGCAACACAGGCAAGTTAATCTGAACATTTATCCTTCAAATATGATCACTTGGGGTGCACTTTAAAGAGACAGAGCTCGGCAGTTAATTTCTTATCCACTTTCAGGGGTTTACAGTTTGGTTAAAAGCTTCCCTGGGGTTGTGCTATGTGAATTGATCATATTCTAAATTTGGCATTCGGAGGTTCGCACCCATTCTTAAGGAATGCAGTTAGCTCAATTAAGTAATGCCATTTCAAATCATACCCAAAAATACTCAAAACTCACAGTCTGCCATTGTTTTGAAACAGTGTCTATAGTCCAAAAAGGAGAAGATAAGCATTCTTGTGACATTATTTTGTAAAAATAATTATATACGTGAGTTTAATGATCGCTGAAATTGGATGTTTATATGATTGGATTCACATGATGTTTTGTACAGTACTTAACAGCAAAAAGATAATGATAAAAAAAAAATTGTCAAAGTCCACCAAAAAAACCCCACACAGTGTTTTTGCCACTGGCTTGGAGTATTGCTTCTTCTGATGTATTCCCAGTGATTGTGGTGATTCATTGTTTCGTGTAAAGATTAATAGGTCATTGAAGCTGAGTTATTATCCTCATGGTTTATACAGTAAAACAATCAGAGATGAAGGATGATAAAGGGGAAACATAAAAATTAAGCCAAAACACAAAGTCTAGTATGATCCTTACTTTGTTTTGAAGTGCAGTGGTGACTTTGTCTGCTGTTGCTAATGCAAGCTGAAAGCTTTACAGTTTCCCACATTCTTCAGCACTTGTGATAATCTAAACTGCAGCTGCAGGTTGATAAGTTTGCTCTTTATTTCATTTTTGCAGTCCCTGAGAAATACTGGACATACCGCTGGGTTCACGTCGTGGACGGAACGTCAGACCGTCCGTTTATTCTGGAGATATTTGCCTCGTCACAGCCGGAGATATTTAGTGGAATATGCCCCAGTAAATTCCTCTTCATATTCTATACACATCCACCATATGAAATGTATCCTGTACCATGCATAAAATGAATTACTATCCCCTGTGATATTTATCAGTAATCAAGTAACATTGTTGCTGTCTGTAGCTTTCTTCATTTGACAAATGTTGGTAGCCTGTTTTGTGAAAGGTTTGCTGTTAATCGCAGTAAATGTTTGTTTGTTTCACGCTTCCCTTGCAGTGACATACTTTGTGTGCACTCAGATGAGGGTATGCCGACAGACGGACACCACAGTGTCATATCTCACCAGCTCCTGTGAAACTCAAATATATATCACTGGTGGGTTATTTTCAGAATGACATAATTTACACATTCATTCACCCTGGAATTCATTTAATTGTTTCCTACAATAGCTCTCCTTATCGTGGTTCTTTTGGGAGTGTATGAATGTCTAACATGGCTTTGGAGTGACTCTAATGTCACTGTAAATCATGTGAAAATAAGATTTATGCACATCACTGTTTAAGTTGTATTTTCTGATTGTTTCAAATATATTTGTGAGATAGGAGAATGTTTTTTTCTGATACATCATGTCATTTGTGTGTATTCAAAAATCCATAGCATGCTGAACTGGTCAGGTGTGGTGATCAATAAAATACTGTTTGCATTACACTCATTTCAGCACTTGCGCAGTGGTAGAACATGTCATTCCTGTTTCCAGGGTTTCACAAGGGGCAACCATACGTGTCCAATCCTGCAGTAAAGAGCTTCATCCAATGGACGAAGACTTTGAAGGACAGTGTGATGCTGAAGAAGACTGTTATTGGTGGCCATTACTGTTACCCACCCTCACCACCAGTCTTCACCCAGACCATCGCCGATGGCACCGGTGAGAAACCCAACTGAAAACTTGTTGGAAAGATAACATTTTCAGATGTTTAAACTAGGGACAGACACCTTCCAGCCGTTCCTTTGGGGTGTTTGTACTGAGACGGACACCCAGGAGGCAGGGAAAAGTCGTTGTCTTAGAGAAAGGCAGTGTATTGCCAAATTCATTCTGAAGACCACTCTACCTATCCTGTTGTCAGTGGCTCTTGGGTTTTATGTACGAAGATGAAGTAAATAAATGACGAAAAGGTTTATCTCTCAAATTAGTTGTTTTTTTAATTCATACCTTTAACGAGAAATCATTCATAGGATTGAAATGTCATTCTTCATAAAACTGAGATATGACAGGTGTGATCATTGACCATGGTATAATGTGTTCTGTGAAAGTGACCTATGGTATTTTCTCAGCTGAAGTCCCTGTAGTTTATGCAAGTGAGCTGAAGGAGGCGCTGGAGGGTTTGCAGTATCGGGAGCACAAGCGCATGGCTATCCAGGGTCTGATCACAGCTGTCCAGTACATGCCGTGGCCAGAGCAGGACCAGGTGCCAGAGCAGCCTGCTGAGCAGGTCAGTGTGAGCAGCACCTTCTGCCAGCAATGGCAAGCTTGTTTATGGTTTGCCGTACAAGGTGAACGTTGATGAGGATATCCTTTAAAGGTCTGGCTGGAAAAGCAGCTGGTGTACTGTGAGCCTGCTTATAATATTTTTAGATTTCTCTTTCTTGTATGCAGTAGGTACATACGTATTTGTACATCTATGTTTAAAAAAAAAAAATTAAAAAAACCTATAATGAGTAACCACTGAAATAGTTAGGCCTATATGGTGAGTTTGCTGACCTCAGCTTTTTGTGTAAGACTCTGCTGATGTTTCATCTGAGTCAGGTCTAATACAGCACTTGGCTACTATAAATCACTGATTGGGTATAGAGTCCACGCACCTGGAATGAAGGCCTAAAGTGGCTGCCGATTGAAAGGAGACAGAAAGTTGAAAACACTGAGACCCTTCACGACTGGAGTCTGACGTTCCTGTCTTTAAGAATGAGCTTTAAGAAAGTGGTGGTGAAATGGTGACACATTTCTGAAATGCAGTACCAGTGGAAAGAACTTCATGAAACTTTGTTCAAGATTACAGTCATGATTATGGAGACATAGAAGCGGTGTTTACAACATGTAAGAGATGATGACTAATTCTGTGACACAGGTCAGTCCTGAGCGCTCCTCTTCCCGGCCAGCGAATATCGCCACAGGGTTTCATTCAGCGACAGGTCTCACGGAAGCAGCAGCGAGAGAGACCATGGCTAACAGTGACGCGGAGTCTGCCAACAGAGGCCTCTCCCCGCGCAAGCGCAGGAAAGACATGCAGGAGACGAGGTAAGACGCCACCATGTCGCCCCATGTTCAGGACCATGAGAGCCTCTCGCACGCGTCTGCTTTTTTTGCTATGAGAGCGATGCAAAGCATTGACTTAACACAGTCCAGCATCTGAAGCTGAACTCAGCAGCCAGCAAGTGCATAAATAAAAAAACTGCTACTCTAAATATTCAGGTTGAGGAATGATAATAACAAAAACAATAATGAATTGTTTTTAATAATAGAGCACCTTTTGAGCAGCACATCACAAGTGAAAATGTGTCTGTTCTGTGTCATTTCAGAAAGGTCAAGAGACGCTACCTCACCCGAGCTGTGGTGCAGCAGGAAAGGTGATGCCCTCTGTCCGCCTCGTTAATCATTACATCACTATTACTGTCACTGTACTGGAGTATTAGTGTGTTCACTATTATTACATGTTGTGCGTTGTCATCCAGAGAAAAAATGAAAGAGTGAAAAAATGAATAAAGGATAATAATCGTATATATTTTATGCAGTCATTGCGATATAAACCATTTCCAGGATAATGAATATTTTTGGACAGCAATGTACACTAACCATGTGAACGTCTCATGTGCTCAGCTTCTATGAAATGGAAAAGTACAGCACTAAGTCCGATCTATATTTTTGCTTGTGTGTAGGCTGGTGAGGAGAAGTGTCTTCTTTAGACCATAAATTGCACTGTATATCCAACATAAAGGGAAATTATCTGATTTTTCTCATTTGTGCATCATGGGATGGTGAAACAAAGTCTGAATTTGAGTTTTGGGTACCTTACTTTGAATAATCATTGCTATAAGCTTCACAGTGAGTAGCTGACAAGAAGCTCAATCCTGTTTTCAGGGAATCTGGAAAAGACCGTACCGAGGGGGAAGATTTAGAACCAGAGGAGGAAGAGGATGAGGAGGAGGAACAACCAGACTTAAACCCAGAGCAGTCCAGTGGACATGGACCCCAGCCTCCCACTGGTATTAAATGGCATCTCAGCATTCCCCATGTTTGGAATTGTATCTACTTCTCATGGTTGCAAATCTTTTTTTTTTTTTTTTTTTTGCTGGCAGTGTGTAAATTGGAATATCTTTGCTTGGCAATGAAATAGTCGTGCATCGAAAAATAATTACAATTTAGAAATGCCCAAAACGTACATTAAAGATTATCATTCCCACCAACTCATTTTGATTGTTTTACTTTAAGAGTTTGGCATGTAATTATATACTTCTTTGTAAGGTAAGGCAAGTCATTTCAGCCTCTTCTAATTTGCATTGCCTACCAAGGTGAATGATGGAAGCCATTTTAGCAGAAGGCTAACCGCATAGTAGTTGAGTTAGAAAGACCCATGGAGTAAGTAAGCTTTATATTTCAGCTGACCTGGGATTTGAATTATACCAGCTTGTATAATATTTGCAGTCCTTTGTATTCATAGCTTCTCTAAGCCAATGACTTTTCCCTGCCCTCTAGCTGTCCTTCTCTGTACAAGCACCCCGGAAGAACGGCAGAAAGGTGACCGCCCCAGTGCAGAATGGGAAAGCAGCGCATGGGCAGTGCTGAGAGCCGATTTGCTGGAACATTTCCATTTTGATGACCTGCAGTCTGAAAGCGTTCCACGCAGGTTCAGCTTTGAGGACAAAGACTACCTCCTGCAGCAAAACAACCTTCACCCGGCCGAGTGGACAGCACATGAGTCTCACCCTGACCAAAATCTAAACAGCTACACTCCAGTGACCTGCAACGGCTACTTCAAAATCACAATACTGGGTAAGGTCAGCCGCATTTCTGCTCATGCTACATTGAGATAGCATAGCACTGTGAAGATAAGCACTGCAGTCACCTTCACCATTTATTTGTTTAACTAATGCCCTTATTTTGGTATCCTTTTCTACATTGTGCAGTTCTACTAGGCTTGGTGCCATAATTTGGGTTTTACCACTTATTTATCTTTGCCATTAAGTCCACAAAGTTTATCCCCTTATGATTAGAGATTTACATACAGTGTTCCATGATGCATGTGATCAGTTGTGCAGTTTTATATATATATATATATATATTTTTTAAATCAATTGCTAAAATGTAGTCACCTCTACTACCCCTATGGAAACATTTACCATATTGAAATGCAGTTATTTATTTTTTTTTTTTGGTAGTCTCCTATTCGTAACTCCTAATTTTTGGGCTTTAAGCAGAGAAATGTGTTTTGGAAAAAAAAAATTAAAAATCAGTATTTACAAGGGTACATTTGTTTTGGCCTGCATAGACTTTTCTATGCAAAGTCATAATACCATGATAAATTGGAGCCACACTGTTCTGCAGGGGTGCTCTGTCTCATTCCTGTGTGCCCCTTTCTCAGGCATAAACCAGCAGACAGCCATCGACACAGTGTTTTTGCCAGTGCTGTCTCACGAAGATCCCAGGAGCATCGGACTGCCACAAGACGCCCACGACAACACAATGCTCTCCTGCCTATCCACGGGATTCGTGAGCCCCCTCAGGAACCCCACGGAGGAGGACAGGTCCACCCATATCGACCTAGGTAAAGAACACAGGGGGAAGGGCAAAGAGGGGGTAACTATATACCCCTGTGAACCAGCCTCAGAGAGCTTATTTTAGCAACTGTGGATCTCCCCGAGTCACTTCTAAGCCAACTACTCTTGGTAGTCAAGGGCTAGCTCCCAGAGAGTGAGAACAATATCGTCTTTCATAAACCCGACCTTTATCTGCGGTTATTTACACAAGACCTCACAGTCCGATGCAGGGCTGAGAAACATCGAAGGTGTGTGGGCTTGCTCTTGAATGCCATCCAGACACAAAAGTCAAGCGTACGCCTCTCTACAGGATTCTGGAGCATGCAGTAGTGAAATGGAAACATGATTCAAGGTCTGGGCTAGTGACTGAAGGATTTACGTTATGGCCACCACTGTTGATACTTGGGTTGGTACAAGAATGATATCAAGGACTAATCTTTGAATTGTAATGTATCATTCTGGAAGTATATACTCTTATATCTATTCAGCTTAACACTCCAGTCATCTGGGTAAAGTGCCCTTACCGCAAGAAATATACTGGTGAACAAAGTTTTTTTTTTTTTTTTTTTTTTTTTTTTTTTTAATTTCCCTCCCTGTTCGGAAACTGCTATTATACTGTACTCCGACATCAATGCTGTGTCACCCACTCAGACTCTTTAAAGTGAACGTAGTCTTCCATTATGCATGCCTTTGTGTACAGAACCAGAACACAGTGCGCAGCAGAACAGGTGTGCTAACACGGATTACATGGCAGTCTGTAAAAGCAGCACACCATTGAGTGTCAAAAAAAGATCAACAGAGCCAACCTTTAATGGAGCACACTCTGCAGTGGTCTGCAGGTAGCAAGTAGGAAACAGTCTGGGGGAGGCTTTCAGTTTTTCACCAAGAAGAAAGATAAACTTATTGCTAGTGTGTGTGGAAGCCGATCAAATCTGTTTTGATCCTTCTGTTAAGATGCACAAAGACTGATCACTGTGAGTGTTATCATGGTACACTGTCAGTTTGTGCACATGTATGTATATCAGGTTAGGTACAAATGAAAAACGCATTTAGTTTGGAGGCCAGCATGCTGTAACACTACAGGCCGTGATAGGTTAGCAAAAATAGTTATTTTCCCCGCTTATTTATTAGATTTAGCACGATTAATAAGCAAAATGCATAAAGAGAGTATGACAGCAGCATGTAAGTATGCTTGGGTTGTGTGATAAATACGTGAGTATACACTAATGCAGATTTTTTTATCTTTGCAGGTGAAATCGTGAAGACAGCAGCTGAGCTTGAAGGCATGCATGTAGTTTGCCTAATGGATTTTTGCCACCTGGGAGGGCAGAAGGTGGAGGTCTTCATCAACAAGATATACAAGACGACGGACGTAGCTTTAGTGTAAATCACTCACGAACAGAACAGTGCCGCAGGGACAAACCCTAGTGACTTTTTTGGACTTCAAGCTGAAGCCTGACAGCACTGACACCTTCCAACACCTTTTAGCAAGACAATTTGCTTTCACTTTAAAAGTTAATGGGTGCGTGGTCATGCCCTTTCCTGTATGTGAATATTGAACGCCTTTGTGCCACTTTGCATCCCACGGGATTGCTGAAGTTATAATCACTTCCTTCCTTAAACTGCCAAGCACTGCCAGAATGATGAGTGTTTCACATGTCTTCCCTATTACATTTTTAATAGCATGAATTTACATCCTACGTTCACTTTTTTAGTAAGTTATTGTATGTAGGACAGACAACCTAGCATCCATATTTATTTATGAACCAAGTCAATGACAACCAAGAACCTGTGTGTGAATTCTACCCTGGCTATGGCCCAATTCATTTGCATCAACAACTACTTTCTTTTGAAATATGTAGGACCTGATGCATGTCAAGTATTCGGTTTAGAATTATCAAGTGATCAGATTGTACATCAAAATGTAAAACTTTTTAAATGCTAAAGGCAAACATTAATTTCTTAGTTGCTGCAAAAGCAAATCAGCACTTAAGGGTAGCAGATGCAGATGGGCCTCTTCTTCAAAGCTAGCAGCAAGTGGTTTTAAAGTCAGTTAGCATTTACATGATGCGCTGAAGTGTTATGAAGTGCTATCATTGTGCTGTCATTAGCTGGAAAAACATGAAGATATTGTTAAAAACTCTGGCTTATTCAGGGCTGCTTTAAAGGTACCTTCTTTTCCAGTGTCACTTGCTTTTTATTTTGTAAATTCGGTTTGGTGGAAATACACCACACTAATTTTATCTGTCTGTATATTTGTATATATTCCTACTGTCAGCTATGACATTTTTTGTGAAATAATAGAGCTGGTCCTCCTCTTTAACTTACATGTTTACAAATAAAAGTATGAATGGGTTGTTTTATCCATAGGTTGTTTTGTGCAAAAATCCTGAATAAAGTGCAAACTGCTGTAAAATTAAACACCTGAAGGGCATCATGGTGAGTCAAGAAATGACACCATCAGATAGCCCTTCCAGAACTAACACAGGAAATAAACGCCCTTCATTCTGATGGTTAGAGTAACTGTTCAGACAAGTTTCTGCACAGAAAAATTTCCATCAGAACATCAAAAAAGATGATGCTTGTACTGTTGCCTGAGGCAGCCGAAAATGACTTCTGCTCTCAAAAATGTTACCTTCTACTTCACTCAATATCATTCGTGTGTGATATGAGTTAAAACTAACTTAGACTCTTGCTGGATGGTGATGGAGGAAAGGTAATATGTAGAGTAAGCATATCCATTTATCCAACCAAAATCTACATTTCCACATTCTTCACATATATACAGTCTGCATTCATGACAGAAAAGTTTAGGTATAATGGAAGATACTGGAAGATTCATCGGTAATGTGAATCAATATCTAATTTTCACTGTCCTTAGGAGAAAAACCTATTTACAACACTGAAAAGTCTTTAAGGACTTAATGGTCGTATGTGTGCCAATTTTAACTAGCAAGTCTTCCAGTCTTTTGTAACAAAATATGTTTTCCAAAACATATCAACTTATTCAGCTACTTTGGCATACTTCATAACTTGAAAAATGATGGTAAAGTAAGTATGTAACATAAAATTCAATCAGTCTTATAGTCCTTTCTGCCAGTGTGTCCTACCAGCTAGTCATACTAACTGACTGTAAAATTGAACCTTGAAAACAGCTGGTGTCTACCTCACCTGCCACCGGAGAATGAGGTTCTCATCTTAACCAGGGGCAGCCTGCAGTCTGGTAGCTAAGGGGACTACTGGGACTCTTGAGGTTGGCAGCTCAAGCCCCAGTCCAACCACAGCAAGAACACCATTGCTGTTGGGCCCTTGAGCAAGGCCCTTAACCCCACATTGCTCCCAGGGAGGGTTGGCTCTTGGTTAGCCAATCAACTGTAAGTCTCTGGATAAACGCATCAGCTAAAATGACTATAATGTAACCAAGCAACCCAAAAGGTCATCCCATGTGATTTCTTTATTTAATAGCTTTCAGTTTTTCCACAAACAAGTTATTTCCTTTCCCCATGTCAAGTTATAGTTTGTAACGTTCTCATGAAAGACAAATAGTATTTTTTCCATTTATCAGCTGCTGAGTTCTAAAACTTTGAAAGAATACTAACGAGTAATTGTCTCTGGAGCATTTCATTATTCAGGCTCCTTTCAGAGCAAAGCTTTTAGCAGCTTTTGAAACAGCCACTTGACCCAAGGTCACGCATAGCTAAGAACAACAAATTTGATTATCTTAAAAACAGTCAAAACACGACACTGGTCTGTTGTCTGTTACAGCTGGCATAATTTGCATCCTTTTTTATTATTTAAGAATAAATGTGGATGTAGGATTAATGGGTACCCTGGTGTGCTGAGTATGTCTTCTCTATGGTTTGACCTTCTCACATGCATTCTGTAGTTCATTTTGACAACTTCAGAGAAAAGCACAAGCTTCATTTAAATGCAGTTCCTTTAGCAGTAAGGAGGTTTAGGTTAGTCTGTGAAAATTAAAGGTGGACACGTTGTAGGATCAGAAACAGTAAAACACATTCCAAAGGTAGGTTGATAAAATAGAAGCTTACTCAGACTCTTAAGAACAAGTCTGCACGAGCAGGCTCTCATAAATGAAAGGGCTGTGAGCAAAACGATCACGACCCACTAGACAACAGAAACTACAGGTGACGTAGAGCGAGCTTGGATTACGAAAAGGGAGGTGTCAGTTTACCAACAACAGCAGTCAACGGAGCCGTAGATCAAAAAAGCTCCTGCTGAACTGAACTGCAGTCTTCCTGTTAGCATTTTTTAAGAGAGAATGAGAAGGATACGATCACGCTGTAGCATTGCTTGCTTCCTGTGGCTCTGGCTGGCCATGACAGTGGTTCAACCCACCCAGACAGCCACGGTGTTATGGACAGCTTACATGGAAATAAGCTACAGGAACACAAGTGACAACCAGACTGTGAGACAGATCTGTGAGTGTGGCTTGTATGGGCTAAACTCACCCCTCGATGGGGCAGCGGGCCAAGTGGAGCTGCCTGTCTCCGACCCTCTGGCCTGTGGTCCTTACACCAGGTACAACAGCTCAGCCAAGGCATGGGTTGCCCTGATCGAGAGGGGAAATTGTACCTTCGCAGAGAAGATCAAGAGCGCCAGAGAAAATGGAGCTGTCGCTGTGGTGATCTACAACTTGGCTGGCACAGGCAATGAAAAAAGTCCCATGGTACACCATGGTAAGAGTGTCTGTTTTTGCTATGTTTTGTAGGATTTTGCATCCAAGCCTAGTTTGTAGTTAAACTTTGGTTAATCTAAATTCATCTGGAAGTACAGCGTACTTACTCAATGGACCATTGAGCTTATCATTTGAAGTTGTACTCTGCTTATGTAATCTTAGGATGAAGCAGTTTGTGTATACACATGTGGATTTTTGCAAAACATATTATAGAGTAAATGTACAAAATATTGCTACAGGCATTCTTGTATTGTCTACAAAACCTCAACGCAAAACTTTTTTTTTTTTTTAACTTTTTTCTTGATTATTCATACTTATAAGATTCTTAAATAAGAGAAGAAAGTACCTATTAATTTAACTTGTAGGTATTAGCTATCCAATTTCTTGGTTCTAACATATGCTTACTTAACAGTTTGGTTGAATGCACACGTCAGTTGTTCCCCTCTAGACTGCTCTGTATCTAGGTGATATCCAACAACACCGCAAACAGGCAAAACAGTTGCTAGGTGCTTCAAAATACAGTGATGAGGCTTTTTCATCACTGAAGTTTTATTATTTACCATACCATCCAATGATGGAAATATTGAATAGTCAAGTGAATTTACCACTCTAAACATGGCTCTAATTTTGAATGAATAAATTCAGATAACATATAAAAGAAATATAAAAACCACATCTTTAAAATATTTAACTAAATAACATGAAATCCTTATGTTGTTATGCCTTTAAAATCTGTTAAAAAGCATTTTCAAGTGCTGTATTCACATCTCATTCAGAACACAGTTTTCTAATAATCAAAAGTACATGGTATTTGCAGAGTTAAATCATGTATTTCTCTGTTGGGTTGATCACCGTTGGACTCTTGAGCGAGATACTTAACCTTTATGGTTTCAGTAAATGTTCTGTAAATATTTAGAAATGGTCTTTAATCTGTGAAAGTAACTCTGGATAAGAAAGTCTGCCACATGACAGAATGTAAATCACCATGTGGTTCTAAAACAGTGATATCAAAATTGGATCACTGGAGGTGTTGAGGTAGGTGTCATGAGGCAACACATTACACTAAAAAAAAAAAAAAAAAAAACTATAACAGCACATTGTTGAGATTTGACTGATATTAATATTTAATCAAATCAAACACTGAATCATGTCACTACAAAATATGTGGCAATGTATACCAACGTTCTTTTAAAACATTTCATTCATATTGAATCATATCTTGAGCCACAATTTATTAAGGGTTGTGTTAATATACTTTAAGGTGACTGATGGCTCAGAAGGTTTATGAACCACTGGGAGGTCTGAGAAAGGGTTGGGATTATGTTTGGGAGTAGAACCCTGGTCCAATGCACCCAGGATTGAGCGGAAACAATTAAAGGAAACAAATTACTCCTCTTTTGAAAAACCAGTAGATGGCGATGTGTGGTAGCATGAGAATTTCAATATGCTGATTCTTGTGGCGTATCTTGCTGGTAAGATGAGTACCTCTCTTTGTACTAAATACATAAACATGTATGCATCTATATATAGGGTAAGTAAGTATTTTTGCTGGTACTAATGTGTGAGTGTATGTCTACACGCACACGCATACTTTCACGTCATTCAGACTGAATTCTTATGACAAAATGTTCTGCTTCATTTATCTGCAGATTCGTGATTAAAACACTGACATATGGTCCAAAGCTAATCCTCACAACGTGAAATATTTCGGGTAACTGGTTTCTCTGTACCAACTGTGATTAGCAAATATGCTCATTTTGAAATCAAGAATTGCAAGTTGATGTGCAACATGGGGAAACAACAGTTTACCAGAACTTCGTTGCTGCTTTGCCTCTACGCGGTAAAACTGTGAACTACTGACTCTCACATGGACAGATGGTGAAGAAAGTCGGGGAGCAGATCCATATTAGAATTCCCAGGACAAGAAAAAACATGATTTGCAAACATTCTAGCGGTAGACCAACAAAACAGACCAGGATGCCTGGCATAGGCAGTTTGTTTATTTGTATATAGTTTCAAGAAAATTTTCAGGGAAAAAGCAAACATAGTCTTACATGAGGCGGAGTGGAAGGCCACCTCACCTGCTGCATGCCTTGCCCACGGCGACCGCATAAGCACACAGTCCTATGGGTCTTACTAAAACGCAACGCTGGAAAGCCCCGAGCTTCAGGCAGTACTACCAAATATTTGTTCCATCCATGCAGTAAACCGGTTGACTCTAATTAGCACAACTCTTCATCAAAGTAGATGATGTACTGTACAAGTGCACCTGTTTTAGTGCACTTGTACAACAAATACATTTTAGTTCTTGTACTCTCTGAAACAGCAATTTTGCACCTCTGTAAACATGTAATACAGCTACGAGTACTTGTTACGCATACGTGCAAGACTAGCTAACTAAATACATCTACAGTACTCTTGCCGGTGTTAAAATAACTTAAGCATGGGTTGGTAGCATAGGAAAGTTTTATTCTAGGCATATGTGTGCACAGAGGAAGATACATGGTGAAAGGTATGCAAGTTTTGCTTATTCGTTGATTGCCGGCAGTTATTGCTGAATAAATAGGCACTTCAGAGTTCATTGACTATATTCGCTCATGTCAGACCTACTTGGAGTAAATGCAAGTGAGATCATGAGGTTGGTTCGCTGTATTTTTCAAAATGCACCAACTTGATCTGTGTTGGAATTTAAGTATAATATAATATACATACAGATATTATAATTCCTGCAAAACGATGGCCTCGATGCTTAAGCGGACTTCACTGAATAGGCAATATTTCGTCTTTATATTAGGGCTACTCATTGCACTGAAGACTGGTGGATAACTGACTTATGTTCATTAGAATACTTAAGCTCATAAAAATAGGCTATTTGCATGAAGGGGGCATAAAGTGCAAAGAGGCGTGGATGGTGTTGCGTTTCTTATACAAATGATTATATTTGTGACCGCTTGTGGCACATGGACGTTGGTCCACATTTTGCATAGAGAGCAAATGGTCTCCTATGCCTTTAAGAATGGGATGGGTGTGTTCAAATACGGTTTGACCTCGTTAGGAGGGGGATGAGGCTTGATCCAACTAGAGCAACTAGTTCACCTGTCAGCAGCGTCGAGCGTAAAGTCTGGTCAGTTTGGTTAGAGTTTTTCCTTTGTCTGGTTTTAAAAGCCAAATTTTCGCATGGTAACTTCTTTTCGACCTACACTTCAAAACTGAAGACAACAAACAAGAATATGGGTCGTCAAACGAAACAGTATTTGTTTACATGGTTGTTTGTTGCTTATATTCTTAAGGTCTCGAGTTTACACTTCGCTCAAGCGACAGATATATGCACTGCTTATGTTAATATCTCATATGTGGACCCTCAAAAAAACGAAAGTGTCTGGCAGCAAGAAGAAAGTGGACTTTTTGGACAAGATTCTCCGAAGGAATCTGTCACAGGGGAAGTATTTTTACCAGAGCCGATCCACAGCTGCGATCCGGAGACTTCTTATGATGTACCAAGTCATGTACAAGGATGGATTGCTTTGATTCAGCGCGGACATGGATGTACATTCTCCGAAAAAATTCTTACTGCAACTAGTCAAGGGGCAGTTGCTGCCGTGATCTATAACGAGCCCGGTACAGATAACAGGGTTATACAGATGTCCCATCCAGGTATGTACCACCTTAAAGGCTAGATGTTACGCTACATACTATATTTATACTATATACGTTTCCATATTTAATCAAATTACGCTCTGAAGTTGTTGCCCAACACAGATCGGATTGCTAAAGTTGATCATAAATGGCGACAGTTTATGTTTTATTATTATTATAATGCTGCTTTGCGAACCTAACCAAATAACTGTTTCTAAGAGAACATCAAACGAAAGTTGCGCAAATCCAGAATGTTTTGTATTTCCCGATGAAAAAAATCAGTCTTGTGTAACACTCAAATCAACGGGGAAACACTGTAGCCATTAAACCTTACGCTGGATGACTTAGTAATTGTCTGATACTATTTTGTGCGATTCATCTTCATGATATGATTCAACGTGATTCAACAACCTTCGGTGTTGTGACGTGCAGGAGGTGTCTGCTTGGTTGTTTATGGTTGTTAATTGCAATTTAGGTTAAAAGGCTGCCTTGTAAATGAGTAGATTTTGGAAGCAGCCAGTATAGTAGTCGGTAGAAGTCGGTCTTGCATATATTCTAGTCTGCTTACCTTTGGAATCAACGCCTCCAACCAATGAGACAATGCATACTCACTGTCACTTATCATGACCCTGGCGTGCCTCTACCATGCACATCACGGTTGGAATTACAGGTATTTTAAATCTCATCAGGTGCGTCATTATCTGATTTTTAGATCACTTTTAGAAAATTACTTCTGTCTAGTTGTGCTTTAGTGGTCTTGTTCACGGCAGTTAGAATTTACAGTTCTTACGAAAAGCAGGCATTATCGTTTGTCATTTGTCAGTCTGAGTAAAGTGAAATGTAGGCCAGAAATAAGTATCCAACACTGAAACATATTTAGGCTATACTTGCATTTTGGTGCGCTTGGTGAGAGGGGAAAAAGCACAACAGGGAAGTTGTTTGGTCATGTTTATGGACCAGGGTTGCACACTTCTGAAGGAAGTGTTAGTTTCAGTAGATTCAATGGTGCAAAACAAGACTTTAACAGCCTAATCTTACTAGCCTAATACAAATTCTCTCTTGCTTGGCAGAGTCCAGTGCATCATAATCCAATTACTGTGGTAGATTGTTCCAGTGGGGGTAGTGAGCTCAAATCCCCTGTCAGTAAACAATGTTTACAGGAATGGGAAAATCTGTTTCTTTTTATGAAATGACCTCAGGGACAAAGTTTACAACTTGGGTTGTCTCTCGATGAATTGGTCTGCCTTTTATATTTGCCAGTGTTACTCAATGTAATAGTAAGATGTCGACAGCGCAAACAGAAATCTAACAGCAACATTAATGGAAAACTGGACATTGTAGAACACCAATTTGAGAATGCATTTTTAGAGAGACAGTTATCTAGGTACGATAATGCCAAATTTATTTGACAGAATGTAACCATCTCCCTCTATACAAAGGACCAACACATAGCTTACACACACAGCAAGGACAATGCAAGTATGTCTGTTCCCTCTTTTTGTTCTGCAAAAACTAAACCTTCAAACACCAGCACTATGGGACCACCAAATGGCCCTCGTGAAGATCTCTTCTCCTGTTTGCTCTCACTCAGTAATGACTTGCTGAATGCGTTCTAAAAAAACATTGTATATTCTTGGCCTTTTTCATAGAAGAGACTAGAAGGTGTTTTTGCTAATCAATATAATAGACACCGTGTATAAAGTCAACAGTGAACATGACTGCATTAATATGCACTGTCCTTGTCAAATTTAGTGATAACTGTGAAGAGTGGATAGACCATGAGTACAAAGCAAGCATGCTGATCCTGCAAGACTGCCATCTGGTTCATGATTCCTCACTGTGGCCAAAAAAGGATCAGACATTTGATCTAGACTGAAGGCCTGCACATGGGAAGAATCTATTTAAATGAGTTAAGGGAAATCAGTTGTGTGGCTGGAACACAGCTTTGTTCTCATATTCAGTTCAATGAGGAAGGATCAGCCCGAATTCACGGAATGTGTTTAGATGCAGTTGACCTGGAAACGCAAACTTGAAACATGAAAACGTGCGCCTTCTCATCCAGGGACAAAAAGCAGTTTTAATTTCCGCAGACTTGTTATTTTTACCATATTTCTAACCCTCATAATTGTGTTCATAACAGCTCTCTTTGTCTTTTCACACTTTTGCAAAGTCACTGCTACAAACAGGGGTTGTTTTTGAGGTGTGATGGTGTTGATTCTCTGGTTGCTCACTGCCGCTCAGTTAGTTGGGCAAACACATGACTGTATCCTGTCACGGTGGGCACCTTTTTTCTCAGTCAGATGGAAAAGCACAAACACTCGGTATGTGCTCCGTATGTTGCTTTGCGTTCTGGTTTGGCAGGTTTCTACTGCGAGGCATTCTTATCAGCCAAGTAAACACAAAACAGGTTTGACCAGTTTGTATGATTGTGCTGCACTGTAGCATTCTTATAGGGGCACATACACAACAGTTATGATTGTTTGTTTTACGGCTGTCACAAAAATCCATTTGGCCTATTAACATATACATGCTTATGCACATCCAGTGGTTACACAAGCCTTGTACCACAAGTAAAATGCGCAATCATTCCAATGTTGGTCTGACGTAATCAAGTTGATACTAATTTGGTTCCTGCTGATTTGTTCTTCACTTTGTTTTCAGTCACATGGTGCAGTGCCTTCAGCGGAATGGTATTTGTAAGTCATAAGTAACAAGGAAGTCCCAATGAGTTTTTTTTTTTTTCTTCCCCCCACGGCGTTGTATATTTTCAGAATGTCAAACCACTACCACTTTCATAGTTGAAGGCCTCCCTTCATCCAGTTCATTGGACAAGTACACAAATGTCAATAACCAAATAACAAAGCAAACGGATGTATATGCGGTTGGACATTGCCCGATCGGACGTTATGCAGCACGTACCTGTGTGTGTGTGTGTGTGTGTGTGTGTATATATAGCAGCAAGTTGTGCTTTTAGAATGTGTTGTTTTTTGGAGCAGAGTAGAATTGTACATTGTTTGAGATATTGGCACCTGAGGAAATTGATTAATTTCTTTTTAAGTTATTTTTGATTTTTCTTTGCTGGCAATATGGTACACTTGGCCCCTGATCTTTCCCAGTTCATACATAAAAATTGTTTTACTGATGTATGGTACTGTAGGGCATAAGGGTAGAATTGAACTTTCAACTGTATGTGTTTTTATGTTTAAATATAGAACCAAAGCATTCACATAACAGGTCAAGGTGTCACCTGCTCTCTATTGCTCTGGATTATTGCAGCCGTGATATACATTTTCTCCACAATTTCTTGAAAGAAATTGGCCCAAGTAGAGCACTGAGTCACTGAAATGTACACAATTCTTAAAGATGAACATCAGATCTACTTAAAGACGTAACAGACCAAGATTGGATGACTGTGAATATCGATAGCACTAAGGGTGTCATGCAGAAAGGGGAAAATTATTTCCTTGTATCAAGAAAGGGGAAATGTAATGCAGCAGTTGAGTTTATATTGTGCTCATTTCATTTGAATGACAGTTTACAGCTGTCCCCTAGAATACCTAACCATACACAGACATAATCTGCGCTTGGTACTTGAATGTCGAATGGATTGTGTTGCACAAGTGCTAAGAACCTGAGGCCTGGTTTTAGTGCACTTGCACACTTGCACTGATGGATATGCAGTGAACCAGAGCTCCAGTCTGGGAAAACAGTGGGACAATGTCCATCTGTTATACAGGGTTTGTGTGGTCAGAAAGCCCTCAAAGGGGCTATTATAGTCACGCCACACATGGTTTTATAGGCCGTGTACACACTGCAGCATGGCTGCCGCTTGTCATTTCAGTGCTTAATACTGCCAAGTTCACACACAGTTTGGTTAGGACTGGCGTGACATCCGCACTTCACAGCTGAAGTTCAGCGCTGCTCAGAACAGCCGATGAGTCCAGAAGCTTGGTCAGGATTGGGTGAACTACCCCTTGTGTGTACAGGCTACAGGACTGGACAACTCGCTGTTGCATTCTCCGTGCACTCTCTGGACCATCTGGACCTCAGGATTTCTGAAAGCAACATCAAAATACATTTTAATTTTAAACTTTCAAATGTAAACATTTTTATTGATTTGAAATGATTGCTTATATAATCCCTGCCTTATCTTTAAATGTGCTCCTCTCATTTCGTAGCTGTTAAGAATCAAACCAGCAACAGGAGTCTCTGTCAACTGACATGTTGGTGTTCCTGTCAGCTTCACTTAAGAAGATTGCGAGGCTCTCTTACAATTTGAAGCTAGTATTGTTTTTTGGCCAGGATAAAGAGCTTCTCTGTTAGGCGCCATATTGAGGAACAGACACTTGTTTAATGTGGTTTGTTGGAACATACTGCAGGATGCTAAGGCATTTTGGGTATACAGCCAAGATTTCAGCTGTGAGCTATGTCATGCTCAAAGTAAAATATACATATATTTTACATGTATTTTATGTTTTGCAAAGTATATTTATTTTCTCTTTTGACTAAGTGAGCTGGAAATTCCATCTATTTTCACCCCTGCATCTGGGTTAGTCCTACATCCGATATGGCTCCAAGCAGGCAGCACTGTGCTATAAATGGGTTGGAATAGTGTGCACAGGTTTCTTGTATGTTAGCGGAGCATTAATGCATTAAGTACTGGTCTGCCTAATGACACAAATGAGATCAGTTAATCTCGCTGTGCGAGGCAGCTGCTCAACAGTTACATCACTTAAGCATATAGTGTTAATTGTGCTGTGCTTTTAATAGTATCTTTGCAGCAATGAACATTTTTGTGCGATCAAACAATAGTTTCGGCTTGCGTATAGCACAGTTAAAATGTTGTCATCGAAGAGACGACACCCAGTGAACCACAAGGCCTGCATATACAGTAACGCCTCGCACAGGAATAAATTGTAAACTGGGTTCAGTCTTCTGCTTTTTTTTCTGTTTGACACTGCCAATATCTCTATCAGTGGGTATGCTGCTACCTGCAGGCGGCCGCCAGCTGTTTGTATTTGTGAGAGGAACGTAGAGGGTTTGTGCTCTGGTGTATGCCAACGCAGGAACACAGCCCAGTACAGTGGAGTGCTAGCCTTCGTTTCCTATCAGTGCCATCATGGCTTAGAGGGACAGCTGGCAGGATTTGCAGTCTTGTCAGCACATTCATGAATTTGTCTCTGCTTCGGGCGGAGGGGATCTGTTCAAACACGGGCGCAGTTCACTTCAGTTGTTTCGATTGCTAACCCAGTTTCAGGTTGGGCACTTGAGTTTATCTGCCAACTAGCTCTTTTTCTGTTCTCCAGTTTCCATGGCAAGAGGTGGTTTGTAATGACTGTCACTGCAACCCAAGGTCTTTGAAGCTGTACTGCACTCAAGCCTTTTTCTGGCGTAATCAAGTGTTTGAAGGTACAAATTATGAACTGCAGGCAGCCTGTACCACTGTTATGCATACAAAAATAGAACAGTCGTAGTTAATCACTAATATAAGCTACACAAAGAAACTTTTGTGAATGTATAGGCCTATGTATTTAACATTTTGAGAACAGTTATTGTAGTGCACTGTAATTAATATGCCTGATTTATAGTTTGATGAGCTGAAATAAAACGTTGAAATGAGATGTTCTTCAGCTTTATGGGTTCAAACGTGTGGATGAAACACTTCTCCCAGAATGCATAAAAGGGTCAAGTCATGGAGTAATCCTTTAAGTCATAGCCATCTAAAGCACATAAAATAGACCCTGTCAGCTGTGTGGACTGACTTCCTTATAGGTGTCGTCGTTGTGCTGGTGTGTCAGTTTATGGGGAGGTAGTAGTGATGCATCAATATTAAACCAATGTAAAACATTACTGTGGTGGCTCAAAGGTTGTCTTCATGAAAGGGTCATAAACAAATATTGCTGACTTTGTGTTTTTTTTGTAAGAGAGGCTGAGACCAATAACAATTGTAGATGTCTGCAATGTATAACCACTACAAGGTATTTGCTGTACACTTTTTAAAAAACAAATGCAGCCAGTGTAACATGATACTGTTGTTAGGCATTCACTTCACTCATTCTGAAAGTGCACAAAGCAAAACTTAAAGCAATACTGCCATGATATAAGCCCCCGTATTTCCCTGGCCTGGTTCTGTTTTCTGGAATGGTGGAAGCTTTTATTTACCATTATATAACATGTTATTTCCTGATGCTCCAGGACACCAGGGATGAACAGAGCTCCAGGGACTCCAATGGGGAATTAAAGTGATAAGCTTTCACAGATGGGACATTTCAGGCGCTTTGTATCTGTGTATGTAAAAGATAGCGTCTAGGAGTTAAAACGATAAACTGCGTAATTTTGTGTAATTAGGGTGTGACCGTTACAACTAATTCAGAGGAGTGCACGGTGGGCCGCTACCCTCTGTTCTGATTTACAAATATTTCTTTGGGTGCAGTCATTTGGCCCATTTGCTGCTTTCGTTTTATGTACATGTGAAAAAGCATTCGAATTATTGCTCAGCCGGTTCTAATCGTAAAGGAAGAGGGATTGCTGGTGACCGATCTAAGCACCATGTTAACTTCCTTACAGGCACTGGGGACACGGTGGCCATCATGATCGGATACAATCGAGGCATGGAGATCGTTAACCTCATCAAGAGCGGCGTGGGCGTCTCCATGACCATCGAGGTGGGCAGGCAGCACGGGCCCTGGATGAGCCACTATTCCGTCTTCTTCGTCTCCATCTCCTTCTTCGTGGTGACGGCCGCAACCGTCGGCTACTTCATCTTCTACTCGGCCCGGCGCCTCAACAGCGTCCGACTGCAGAACAGAAAGCAGGTGAGCTGGCCAGGCTGCTACATGCCTCTGGTTTGGCCGCCCTTGTCTGATCTGGTTAATGTTTTTGTTCTAACATTTCAAAATAATTAGGCTTAGGGTTAGAATCCCGGTCTAACCATTGCCGGCCATGGCCGGATGTATGTATTGGCGAGGCAACAATTGGCCCAGCCTCACCGGGGATGATAGGGGGTAAGCCGGCTAAGTTCGTTGGTCTCATCGCTATGGTGCCCTCTCTGGTCATGCCTGTGGCAGCACAAACCGAGGGTACACTGACTGCGTCATCCTCCAATGTCATAGGCAGTGTGCGATTAGTGGTGTGGCTGCAGTGTGAGTAGAAGCAAGATTGTCGCCACGTGAATCGGAGGAGTCACGTGTGCAGCCTCTCCTCACAAAGCCGGCAGAGCTGGTGCTGCATTGAGGTCAACAAGTTTGGTTGATTTTGGGTTGGGAAAAATTGGGGGAAAAATTGGGGTTAAGAAAAAATCATAAAAATAAGGCTTAAAACGATGTGGCTTTTGGTGAGATTTTCATGATTGACTGAGCAGTGCAAGAAAAGTATTTTGGCAGTGTTTGTTCCTGAAATCTTTTCAGTGTAGTAATGAGGAAGTGATGTCATTCACCATCATCATGAAACTCACTTCTGCAGCAACATAATGTTTTTTCTTTTGGTGAACAACAAATGTGACATTTTGCATGATGTTGCAATGGTCTTGGTCCAGAACTAGAGGATGTTTTCATTTTTTTTGAACGACCTAAGGTGTACCACAGTTTTAGTCAGTGTAATACTTTGCGTTCCATCATGCGAGGCAAAGGGGAGGACCATAATCCTGTGACCATAACGTTTTTACTCTCCTCAGTGTCAGAGTAACTGATTCACAGCCATGTGGTTTGCTGACTCTCCGCTCTCGTGGTGAAGGAGGGAAATCGCACGATGTACCCTTAGCAATTTTTAGAGTGTCGGCTGCCCTTATTGCTGCTCTGCGCTGTCAGATTGGTGCTCTGTTGAATCATTTCAAAACATTTTTGCCGTTTGCTGCAAAGCGGCCTCTTTCAGCTCATTTATTTGCCCTTGTTGTGCAAAGCTCTCAGTCCACGGCCTGCTAAGTAGGCTGCAATCTGAACAGAGATAAATTGACCTGATCTGGGTAATAAAGTCTCATTTCTCAGACCCCTAATCATAATCCTGCTGTATTCACAGCTGCCCAAGTTTCACAGAAATGTCTGATTGTTTCTAATGTTGGTGTTGTGGACCTGGCCGCAGTGAAACGTGAGTTGCGGTAGCAGAGAGCCGATGAACTTCGCCTCATGAAATATTTAGGAATGGCAGGGCATCCTGATCCCATGCAGGCTGGCATCCGTCACGGGTTGAGAGGCCGTCCTTTGCCATTTTTCCACATTCTCCAGTGGACGATAAACATCGCCCCGTATGGTTTTATCAGATGATACAAACCGCTAACACCGAATTGGGTACAGTGCCGCCCAGTTCTCTGATATGAAGAACATTTGTGTAAACCTTTGAACCTCTGACTTGGCATTCAATGTTACGCCATCTGCGTTGTGTTATGCAAGCGAATTCCTGTCGCATAGTAAAGAACATGATCGGGTCAGCAAGAGTTCCTGGTTTGTCCACCTATGGCACACCTGCTCTGTACCGCTGCACGTGGGCTTTTGAACTTGTGGAATGCACTGAAAAGCGGTTACGCAATCTCAGGGGGCGGACACCAAATGCTCTCTCCCTCTGTGCTATGGGTTTTTAATGCGGTGGTACAACTCATCGCAAAATGAGATGACTTGTACTCATTTCTAGTTTCAGTGTAAACCCCCCGTGTAGCACTGCATTCCCCTCTACTGTAGCCCCCTCGGAATTAGAGAAGCGGGCAGACGGACGTGAAAACTCCTCTATTATGCAGGAACTCAACGGCTAGCGAAGGACCTCGCCCACTCAGGCAGCCGTAGCGGCACAGGAGGCCTTTGTTCAGGCCGTAATCGTATGCAAAGTCACCTCTCTCACACAGAATGGCAGTGACCTTCCTCCTCTACTCTGTCTGTTTGACAGAAATTATATTTTATACACGTCCTTTTTTTAAAAAAAAAAAAGAATCTGTATCGTGAAATCAGCCATTTTAGGCAGGACAACGGAAGCTGGTAAGTGTTGGTAACCTGTTTGTCTTTCTGACTTCACACAAAAACATGTTGAAATATTCCTTGGTTCCCGCAGGCTCTGGAGGGGTATTCAAGTGAGCATTGAAGCTTCCCTGCGGCTTTGCATCGTGCATCCGCTAGTCATTTACCAGCTCTTCTCTCCTGTGTGCTAACATCTTCGTCATTTGGATGACATGTTGAACGGAACCTCAAACCAGCTGTGGTCATTAAAGCTCCCCTGACATATTTCAGATGAGTAGGGGGTTTATCCCTGGTGTCCTGGGAAAGTTCATATGAAACTGGCTCTGTGCACTTGCCCTGGTAATCCTCAGGACCACCTGGTTAAACAATGAAGAGTGGTGGAAAGGGAGCCAGTGTTCTGTCATGAGTGTAGATTAGGTACATCCAGGGCTTGTTGTTTGGTACAAACTGAAACGGTTGCAACACCTAGCTGTTCTAGTAGTAATTACATAACATGGGTACCAAGTTCCATATTCTCAGAGGGAAGAAAATATAATTTTAAATAATAAAACAAACAAATTAACTAGATTGTGTTTCCTTCCACTACCTAAAATGGGGTATAAACATTATATTTGCCTGTATCATGAATGCAAGAATATGGGAATGTTTCGGCAGCCAATCAGCATCCACATTTTGTGACCGTATTGCAGGAGTGTGAATTTGTTGGTCTCACAATTGAGCGTTTTGTTTGGTACATTAAATGTCAATAATAATTTTGCATTCTCAAAAATATTTACATCTGCCACAATGACGTAAACAGAATTTGAATATTTTGCTTGGAGGTTTTCTGTAGCCGGTATTTACCATGACCTGTAGAAGCTGATGTAATGTTTCCAGTAAGCCATTTATCTTGGGAGCAGTTAAATAACGCAAACATGGCTGTGCTTCCTTAATGAAGTTGGACTCAAGTGGTGCACCGTTCATGAGGGTAATGCAGGTCTCTGCTGTGACATCATCACTCCGCTTTGTTTTCTTTCTCCTGGAACAAAATTGTGCCTTTGAGTAGTGATGACTTCATGAAACATTTGCCAGAATTCAAATATTAACTTCAGTTTACTTTATTAACACTAACTCACTTTGTGTCAGTTAGGTAATGAGGTAACAGCCTTGTTTTTGTAGTTGCATAGACACTCATAACGTGTAGGTACTGTTGTTGTTTTTTCAGCTCCATTGCCGCACACCATGTTAGTGATTGCCTTTAATCTCACTCTTATGCACTAATGTATGCAAGTGCTTCAGTGATGCTTTTGTTGTTTGAACATGTAATTATGTCTTTATCCTTTCCTTGGGTGTTCGCTATTACAGTGACAAACAGCCGTGGAGTGGAGTCGAGTGGTCTTTAGGGCTCTGCCGTCTTGGCCTTGGGGCACGACGTTCAAATCCCAGCGTGATGCTGGTGTTGTGTTCTCTTGTACTGAGATTCTCTTTCTCTTAAGCTCCAGTAAAAAAAAACTATCTGCATGGATGGGTTACAGAGAGTGTTAGGGTTGGATGTGCAGAAAGTAAGTCGTGTAATGTAACACGTCAGTTCCCCGTGCACCAGACTGGATACCCAACCTCAACTTGTTCTCGCTTTCCTCTTGCAGAAGCAGCTCAAAGCAGAGGCAAAGAAAGCCATTGGTCAGCTGCAAGTCCGAACATTGAAGCAAGGCGATCAGGTACATTTCTAAAGTCCGCTTCACATCAAAACTGCAAAAGCACAAAAAGACAAGAAAAGCAAGGTACAGCGCTGTGCACATCAAAATGATGGCTGATACTGTTAATATAACGATGAGTTAATTGTTTCTATGGCTCGAATCTACCTTATACAGTAGGTTTGACTTTTTGAATACCAAAGGCCATAGTACCAAGTGGAAAACAGAATGAAGCTCAGCAGTTCTGACTGAACTACACCTCTTCTAGTAATGATGTAAAATCGTCTTATTGGTTAATGATTTCTTTGTATCTCAACCAGCCTTAAATTTCCAGCATTATTCTGATTTGCATAACCCTGTAACCCTGACGTAGGTCAAATATTGTCTGAAATATTTTAACTTTTAAAGTGTAAAGGAGTTCCAATAGCAGTATAGCCAATGGACTGTTTCTTATTATTGGTATCAAACTCTAAATGGGTGACGGAGAGCAGCAAAACAGCACATTCATTTTAATTATTGTTATCGCCATCTTAAACTTGTTCTGTTTCTTAGAAAAATGAATGCGATTTGGGCCATTATAGCCAAAGTTATATGCATCGCTTCTCATTGATTTGGTTATCACTCAGCTATCCTCATATTAAATTGCTAAAAAATTGTTTTAGAGTACTGAAACAAATGAACAAGCACCTCTCCTCAGCAAGCCCCTGGCTGCTGCTGCTCATGGCTGAGACATCTATTTTCACCTGTGTTCAGAGCACAAATCAAATATGAAATGATGGAATCATTTTAGGTTGGTAAAATTATCTTGAAACTATAGGATTGCTTAAAATTTCGGTAAACTTTTCCGAGGGGTTAATCTGTATCTAGCACCGCAATACATTGCTGCTTTGAAATTGTTCTGCAGCTGGTACGCTGTTTTCAAAGAAAAGAATCATGTGAACGGTTTTTGAGCATTTCTAAGTTTTTCTTTTGTTATTAGGAAACAGGACCAGATGCGGACACCTGTGCCGTGTGCATCGAGGCCTACCGGCCGGGCGACGTCCTCTCCATACTCACATGCAAGTAGGTACTGGGCTACCACGGCAGTGCTGACTCCCCCTGAACTTCCATCATTTGATAATATTTCAGCATGACTCAGTGGAAATTAATCAGACTCATTTGAATTACTTGGTAAATTCTAGTATGAATTTGCATTTGAATAGATGCAGTTAGTACCAGAATTAGATTACGATACTCTTGTAATATAAATGGTAATTTTGACGTAATGCCTTCACAAGAATTCAGTCATACTGGATTGTGTTTGTGAAATAAATTATTTGGATAGTCATTAAAATAGCAGGGATACCTTGAAAACGTCCTTACTCATCTCATGGTCCTGTCTGAGTATACTTCCATCTGCTACTTTTCTTTGTCAATAGCTTTCAGTTTTCCTTTAATATACACACCTACTGTACGGTTATCTCTAAAATTATTGACACCCTTGATAAGGATTAGCAAGAAAAAACTATATAATAAGTGTGAAACCTAAATAATACATGCTGTGAGGTAAAACTGTACCTGTTTTTGAACATTGTATTTTACTAATTCAATTGCCCAAATGTTTTAAAGAAGTAATAACTTGTTTTACAGAACTTGGCATTGCAAACGTCCCCCCATTCCAGAGGAGCTCCAGCAATAGTTTTCATATCGATGCAATCTAGGTTAAAGTTAGCTGATGAGCTAATACTTTTAGAGCACATTTTGTACATCCACATATCGAAAAGTGTTTTTACACACACACACACACACACACACGTTGTTTTTAATCCTTATGGTGGACTTGAACCCATCTAATGCGTTTTTGGTCATTACTCACCAATAAGTGCGGACTGATTTGTTTTCTTCATGCATAAGGCAGGCTGTTTTACATTTAGGAAGCTTTTAAGGCCATTCTATGCGCTCAGACCTACTGAATGCTTGCTGTCACTCGGAACATGGTCTTGGAAGCTGGGCATTTGCAAATGACATACTCTGTGCTCTTAGTACACTGTGGACTGAAGCACGACAGAAAATTCCACAAAATACAATTTAAAGATCAGAGCAAAGAAAAATGTAATTTGGGTACAGCAGACCTTGCGCCCTTTGAAAAGGCAGCTTATCTGGTGTCATGGGAAAGACTTGGTCCCTGATTGTCCTGAGACTGATACTGTGGATTGTAACAGTTTACCCATTGTGCCACCTGTTGATTAGAGCAGTCGCTCCAGCTAGAACAACCCTACTTAAAAAACAACTGCTAGCTGAACTGGGATCAGATTGCAGCATTGATAAAGAGATAAAAGGCTGAAGCCTGTTCTTCTCTTCTTGCCCCATTTCCCCACCATCATAACTGTGGGGTTTCGTTTGTCTTCATTTCATATTTATATTCATTTATTCGGATGGGTGTAAAATGAGACTGAAGTGTTTTGCTCAAGAGGTCTGTCATAAAAACTTTTCACTGAGCTGGCAGTAAGGAATTTCAGCAGGTGATCATGCCAGCTCTGAGCATATTGCAGTTGTGTTGATGCTACTGCGTTGTTTTTTGTTGTCTCCCCTCAGTCATTTCTTCCATAAGACGTGCATTGAGCCATGGCTGCTGGAGCACAGGACCTGCCCTATGTGTAAATGTGACATCCTGAAGGCGCTTGGGATCGAGGTGGGTGCGCTGAACCTCCAAACTCAGCCTGACATTAAGCATGATGACTGCCGTTTCACTGGGGAAGCTCACAGAACTGTGGATAGATTATGTTTGGCTGAGGCAAGGGTGTATTCTCACAGCCTATTTGGAAAGTTTTCATAAATACATATTTTATTTTACGTGACTCAGTTAGACTCGGGTAGAATACTGTTTCTACAGAAAAAGTGAGAAAGTCATTGAATATCTATATGTAATTGAACTGACCCTAATTCAGTTCATGGGTAATGGAGGTCATGTTTACTGTGTTAAAAATCCATCCTGTAAAAAACCCATAAAACATTTTTATGGATGAAAAGTGATATAGGTGGGAACTACAAATATTTACAGCTTAACATCAGCTTCTTTAAGAAAACAGGCGCACATGCAAGCTTTTCTGCACCAACCAATTCCACCTTCAGAAAGCTGAAGGCACCAATACGCTTGCATGTACCCTCAGTGACAAATTGTAAATATGTCTACATTTTTACATGTACATTTGGAACAGATGCACAAATACTGCACATTCATGAATGCTGTTTGAACTTCCCATAAATTAATTCTCCTATTTCTTTTAGGAATAGTGAGTTTAGTTTCTTCCACATCACATCTGAACTTGTTTACAAAAATTATCCAACTCATTCGCTGTTTTCGAATACACACTTGCATTGTTTCCCACAAATTACTATTTACACAAAGCCTGGCTCTGTTGTCTGACCCTCAAGTCCCACACCAGTTTTTTTTTGTTTTCATTTAGAAGGTAAAAGGGAAAAATGACAAGTAACTGCTGTATATATGAAGACTGTAGAGTCAAAATGTGACTCTTTCACCTGCCAGTGTTGCACTGCAATTTCTTGTGTTCAGTTTAAGAGGATGGAACAAGTCTGCAGTCAATCTTGAGCTCAAGTCTCTTGATGCGAAGGAAGGCATTTTATGCTTCAATTCAGGCTTATGTGTAACTTCAAACAGAACTGTCTAATTAAAATGTGGTTTGTTTCAGCCTCCACATTGATAAATGTGAATGAAAAATTGCTATGAAAGTGCAGTCTGCAGACCCTTGAGAATGAATCTGAGAGATGTCAACCTGTCCTTCCCTGTGTCCCTCTGTGCCACAGCCTGACGATGACAGTCACCAGGTCTCCATTCCACCAGACTTCAGGTCCTACCCCACCGTCCCAGAGGACACACACAGCGAGACGGCCTCTTCAGGCTATGCCTCCGTACAGGGCACAGAGGAGCATGCTGTCCCCACAGAAGAAAGCACAGTTTATGAGAGTAAGCAAGATGTCAGTCTGCTAAACTAGCCTCAGATTTCGTTATATGCTAAGACACATTATTGCTTTGGCTACAAGGCCCTTTTTGACTTACAGTAGCATGCCACAAGCAGCATGGAAATTTACTGTATATTCCCTTTGGTGTTGAGACTGGGATTAATGAATTTAATGTTTCTCAGCATAAGATCAAGAAAAGCAATGCTTGGTTCAGACATTTTTTTGAGTCTGCATATTTGTGAAATTATATTTCTGGTGTCACTTAAGAGGGCTCTATTTTAGTGGTCCAAACTTATGGACCAGTTGTAAAAATAGAGTGCATTACCTTGAGTACATGCTACCTGACACAGATATCAAACAAATCTGAGTCTTCAAATAAATCATGAAGGAGTTGTGCACTGTAATGTTTTATCACTACATCACAGTTCTGGACTGTCAGAACTGCTCCCAACGCGTCATGATTCACTATGCATATGCCCAGGCCTTAGAAAGGCCAACTTGTTTCCTCATTCTCATCTCCAAGCTGTTTTAGTGCACTCGTATGGCATGGCTATAGAATCCCCGCAGCCCTTGCATCTGTAGAGCATTTCTCCAGTTGGATAGTTTCACATGACCTTGCCAATGTGTGCTAGTGCCTACGACTGTATGCGTTTTCCCCTGGGAAAGTGCAGTATGGATCTTAACACCTCAGTCTGAAATGTGGGATTCCGATCTGCTCACGTGCTTCCTGCAAGCTGTCTTTCACCATCTCGGCACCACCTGTTTTTAAAAGAAAATTTTTTTGGCAGCCGTAGACGTCCGTCTGTTTGTCCATGCATGTGTTTGCTGTCATATTTTACTTGATGGGCATGGTCAGATGGCAGTGGTTAAAAACGAGTTGTCCATTGTCAGGTCTGTCCAGGGTGCAGCACTTCCACGCAATACACCCTTTAAATCCTTATATGGGGATAATTAGGGTTAAGTCATATGTGGTTAAGGAGACAATAACTTGAATATGGTCCTCTGACTGGTTTGACTCCACCTGTCTTTAGCCGTGCATGAACTTGAGCCTGCAGCCATCCGAATGGAGCCCCACTACGACAACCTAGCCTTCGAAGGAGACTCCAGAAGCCACATGAATCCAAGAACATGAGCAGCCTCCGTATCTTTGAGGACCCACTTCCTGCCGGACTGGCACCACAACAGACTGAGACTGAAAGTTATTTTGTGGAGCTATTTTGATAAACAATGTGCAGACAGCACACTAAGTGTGACAATACTAATAGGTGACCATAAAACCACATAATGCTCCCCTTTCTTAAGCTCTATCTAACTGTATATAGTGAAAATGGTACTTCAGAACTTTATATGCTATGCTGTACAGTTTCATGCTGGTTGGTTTAATTTCATCTTGGAATATGATTTAATCATGTCTTATTGCAGGGGTATGTATGCTTCATGATTATTTAATCAGAGGGTTTTAGATTGTATTTTTGGGCTTTTGAAACTTATGGGTTTTGAAGGAGGCAAGTCTATAGGTCTGTTGACATCAGTCTCACTTTTGTAGCGCTTTCTCATGTGAATTACAATGTGAAATGATGTTGGAATTTATGGTCTTGAATATCATATCCTGTCATACTTAAAATCCAGTGTGGTGAGCCTGCCTTTTACAAATGAGAACTAAAGTGAATGGAAAGGAAAAAGTACAGTATGGACCTGGGACAAAACACATAAGGGTGGTGAAAATCTTAAAAATGCACATTCTGTAAGGTTAATATCTGTCCAATATTCCTGATATTGCCTTGTGATTGTAAATTGGATGTATTTATCTCACAGGGACAGAGGGTTCAATAACTTGGGTTACCTCCACCTACTGGTCACTTTTGACTATCATTTCTTATGCAAGCCTTACTCTCCTTCCACCTTTTAATTGCCTGATGTCAAGTTCGAAGGTGAAAACAGCACCTTGGGTTTCTAAATGTTAATTTACTGACATTAGTTTTTTGTTTTTTTTTTTTATTTGATCCTTTAATTTACAGGGTTGTAAATGATGTAGGTGTCTATATTTTCCCTCCAAAACACATCTTCATATTTTTAAAGCATCAATGCAATATTTTTTACCCAACTTTGGAGATGTGTGCCTTAAATACATTGACTGGAAAACAGATCTATTGTCCGCTTTGATAAATTCAATCATTTCACAGAGCATTTGTGGAAAAAAAAAGAAATTCCACTCGGCTTCATGTGACATTATTGATTTTACCATTTCATAATTTGTTCAGCAATGTTACTTGATTTTATTTTTTTAAACTGTGACTTGTCTTAACACTGTTTCACCTGTTCAGAGCAAAGGTAGAGCTCTCCAAAGTATTGTAAACAAGGGACATAGTATTGGTTCTGTCTTTTTCCTTAACTTGGCCACATTGGAAACTTGATAAGTGGTGTATATATGATTAAAGTTTATATTAAAATTGAAATGAATTGTAAATAAAATTTGTTTTATTAAACCGTGGCAACGTCTTTGAGTGATCTTTGCAGATTTTTTTTCAATGATTGGCGGGAATACAGGTAATTTCCTTAGAATGTCAGTAGTTGCTTCTCTGGTGTCTTCCTTGTACTGCACTAGAGCCACAAAACTCATATGACCATTGTCATATAAAGGATTGCATTTAAAAGCGAAACATGTCTGTTCTGAAAATGTCATGATTCCTGCTCCCATGCATCATTGACACAAGAATGAAAGATAAAACCACAGAATACCACAAAATAAAATGACTCGCTCTGAAGAGAACACAAATTGGTATCTCCCGTTACCACACAACTGCAACTAATTGCTCCCCACACTTGTGGTGTCCATTGCATTCATGACTCCTCTGACTTGGAAATGAACCTCATCATTTGTATCTTTGAAACGAATGGTAGTGGTACGTTATTCAATAACAATAGCAAATGCCAGCCTCCCAAAATAGGGCTTGTTGCTCACTGATAGTAATACGTAACCAATAAAAAGACTGCAATATTGTAATGTGCACACCTCCTCCCTATGTTAAAAAAACAAACAAGAAAAACAGCTTAACTGGAGGTGTGTATACTTAATGTCACCCAGATAGGGTTTCGGCCAACCAGATCAGTGCTGCCTCTTAACCTGCACAATGAAGAGCTCACCTCCAATACACTGTCTCTGTCCCTCCCCTACTACCTTTGTCATTTCACTTAATTGAAAATAATATGGCAGAATTCCAGTCTGATCAGAACGCTAATATATTGGTCAGATTAGCATTCTGCTATAATTTTTTCAATTGTCCAATCCTTATTGTCCTAGTTGTCCATTCCCCTGGGTCAAAGAAGAAAAGATGTATCTTTAGACATAACCAATGACCAGACAGCTCAGCTAGTGGATTGTTGTGTTCTACCACACTTCAACAGGCTCTGCTCTGCTCTGCTGCACTTGACAGAGATGCCGTGATTACCTCCCGCCATACGAAACATAGTATTGTTGTAAAACTAGTGCCAGATGAACTTATCAGTTATGATTCATACTCAATTATTGTAAATATTTGTAAATATCACTTAGCCCTGCTTTCATTCATCTCACAGTACAAAACGTAGGTAGTGTCGTGAAGTATAAATTGTAAGCAGCACATTTGTGACTTTCGAAAGATAAAGTAAAAACATCCTATAAATGTCTCTTTTTTTTTTTTTCTTAGGTCATGTTTTAAAACCGTTTCTGAATGCAGTTAACACCCATTCAGACGTGTTACGTGGTTTAAAGATATGTTTTTATAAGGTTATTTCAATTTGTAAAGTTTAGTTTTATCTGCTATTTGTATTTTCGCTAGACGAAACTTTTCAGTCGAACATTATCATTCATGATACTTTGAAGATTGTATTATGTACTGTATGTGCAGAAAAGAAAGGATTTAATCTTGAACAGTAATATTTTCACGCTGCCTTAGAAACAAGTCACCGGGGTACGCAGAACTTCTCTGCTATTAGCATTCCCATTTCTATTTTAGAATTACTTTCTCGTATACGAAAAAAGCCAGAATTTCACTGGATGTGAGGAATTATGGTAAATGAAGTTTATTCCGTAGATGGCGCTAGTGCTAAGTATCGTATCAAAACATTCTGTGGAACTACTATCCCAGAAATACCCACGCGCTTTACTTTGGCAACCTTTCTGTCGACGTGGGAAAGGATCCACTTGCAAATAGAAACATTAATGGGTGTAGGTGGCTTCCGCGATGAACATTTTGACGTGCAAGTTGGAGATATTTGAATTCAAATATGTGGCTGAAACCAGAAGAAGTGCTACTGAAGAATGCATTGAAGTTATGGGTGACGGAAATATCAAATGATTATTTTGTTTTGCAAAGGAGACGAGGGTATGGAGAGGGAGGTGGTGGCTTGACAGGTAGGTGACTGCTGAATCAAGGGCTATAACTGGGACTCTGCTGTATTAAACAGTAGTTGAATGTGCAATATATCGCGGGTTACACTGTTTATACTCTCGTTGTAGCTATGTAGCTATGTCTGATATTTTGTGTATAACTGTAAAAATCAGTTGCTATTCTGTAATTAAGTTTCACTTCGTAAAAAAGGTCCATGTTTCTCTGCATATTTGTTTGGTCGTTACATTATAATGCTTATCATAGTGTCCAACAGGTTTTGCTCGATATAGTTCGATCGCGTGTTCACATTTTCCCAACTACTATCTTTCCGCTGATTTGGTCCATCTGATGTCGGAAGGGGCGTTACAGTAAAGCATCGGTATTTATTCACGGTGCATCAAATTGTGTCGACAGGGCACGGTGATTGTAATAAAAGCCAATAAATGCCACCTCACACGGTTGCTGACTAACATTGCATAGAGGTCACATGTTTTGCCAATTGGTATCTTTTTTAAGACCGTCTCTTCTGAAGGTTGTTACAGTAAAGCAAATGTAGCATAGCCTGTTTACAAAGGACGCATGAGAATGTGTCCGCAGAGCAGAACATTTACACGGCCGTTTATGAAATTGGGTAGGGTAGCAATCAACTAAGTTGTTTCGGCTATGTGAGCTTTAATGAACATTTTGTTTGTCGTCGTAATAAGCTTGGTGGACAGAGTAGCATATAACAATAGAGTGTAATGAGTTATAGTCCTGTGATGACATTTTTGGGGAATTCTAAAAATACGCTCAATGTATTAATCTTACAATGTGAACATGACAGATGCGTTCAGCCATATGTTTTTTAAGTACAGTCACACAATCGCAGTGTAATAACAAGGACACTCTACAACCGTCAAAAGGCTGCTGAACAGCCGCTTGTGCTTAACAACATGATCATTATTCGGATAATGCTTTAAAAACAGATATCTTTGTAACGACAAGTTTTCTTCTCTTATTTATGCCGAAGGCTTCTTTTTACCCTGACCAGCCCGAAAGTGTTCCATGTTGGATTCAGTGGTCAAAGGCTAATCATAAACAGACCAAACACAGCTTTGCTTCTGAATGAGGTGACATTGACAGACTGAAAGACATATGAGAGAAAATGACCAAAACATATCTTTTGCATAATTTACAAACAATTTCCAGAGTCAGCATGAGACAGCCAATCATTGAATGGTTATAGACAGTATTTTAACAGTATAGATGTATGGTCATTATAAAAGAAGGGATGGTGTTTTAAATGGACAATATGAAAAGAAATTATAGCAAATGGGAAATATTAAACAGCAGGCTTTTTACTTGCGAGAATCCTTAACATTTTATTTCTATTCATTTTAATTCTGGTATTTTGTCACTGTTGCCACTGGATTAATTTTTGCTAAAGTTATAACCAGAGTCTGAGTATGATCTATGGAATGATATATTGCTCACTGTTCAGAATAATACTGGCTTCAGAGATGATTTTATCTGAAGCCAAACCTGTGTTAATATAACATGTTACTCCTCACAGTATTTAAATGTAAAACCTCCGCATTGGTGTCACATTTGTGTTTGTAATCCGTCTGATCTGTTTATCATTCTAATCCCAGCAAGAAAGCTCTTGCAAACATTGCAGTTGACTCTGACCAGTCATAGGCTATACAATGCAATTGTCCTGAACTGAATAGATAATCCATGTAAGATGTTCCAGTAAATGTTTCTTCTGTGTACAGTGTTCTGTTTGTATTTATTCTGTAAGTATGAATGCTACCCTTAAATAATTAGAAATTTAACTTCTGTATTAAATTCTGTAGTAATATTTTTGACATTATGAATCCTTATTCCAAAGCAATTTCAGAAAGCACCATATAAGAACGTATACATATAAAATTGTGGATTTTGATTTGAAGGAAATGCACAGCATCACTGTTCCAATTGGTAAACAGCCATATCCATTTCTTTCAGTTTAATTGAGCTTTGGATCAAACCGCCTTTTTAGCTTTTCGGTTATAGTGCCAGCTGTGACATCAGAAGGTCATAGGCTCAACCTCCCGGCTGAGTCACACCGGGCGCCTCATTCTGCTGGAGTAGAACTCATCATTGGCAAAATAGCTCTTTCCGCAGGATCTCTCACAGGTGGCTAGCTGTAATGTTCTCTTTTTCTCTGACAATCTGTGATTGGTTTTTATTAAGGGTTACTACAGAGGAGTGAGTCAGGAAAGAGTGGTAGGTTTGAGCACAGTTCCCATCATGCCGAGTGTCAGGGCTGCAATTACATCCAATTAAGAGGTCGTGATGTGAAGTGAGACACAATTGTGGTACTGCCCCCCAGTGTCACTAATGAGTCTGGAAGCACACTTCACACTGCCACCCTCTGAAGTGCCTCTTCTGAATCCTTTGAAGTTTACTGGTCATTTGTTTGATGGGTATATCACAGCATCCACATTTCAATAAGCTAATAGATATAGCTTTTTGTGTATGGTTAGCTCAGTAAAGCTCTAGAAAGCCCCTCTGTGACCTGAACAGATATAGAAGATAGCGTGATTTGCTTTTCTTTATGCTCCTGAGCAGCAGTGTCTCTGCTTTGTAAACACCAATAGCGTTGTCACTTAAGAAGTTTTCGTGCTGTATTTTCCCCCAGCTGCCAATGCTCAGACGCCGACAGGCTAATTTTGGAAATGTAAGTCAGTTAAAAAGCAGCTGTACCACTTGCAAGAATGCAGTTAAAAGAACGGATTTGTCATGCGGAAGTAGCCATTTGTCATCGACATGTGGCGATGTGTGTTATTAGGTAGACAGCCACTTCATCGCACTCAACAGGGAATCGGGAAGCTGATTGTTACAACGCTTTGCATTGTAAGCATTTTGCAGATGCTCTTATCCAGAGTGACGTACAGCTCAAAGTGCGTTATGCCGGGGGCGAGAGTGTTAAACAAAGCTCTGTATCGCTGACCTTTACAATAATTCATGAAGGGTAGATCACGGATGGGTAATTGGACACGACGAGCTGGAGCCACTGGCGGCCCACTTAAACGTGTGAGCACGCAGCGCAGTGGCCATTGGCTCGATTTAAATGTAAATTAGCCGTCCAATCGGAAGATCTTGGGCACAGCTGCATTCGTTAAACAGATAAAAGACAGCCAATGCATTTAGTCAGCCTTGAAACGGGATAGTGGGTCCCTGTGAGAATTTGAGTATTGCACCTGATGTCTGAATAAAATCCCGTTCCCGCTCAGCCCTCCCCGTGTCCTAGATGTGCAGCGTTGTGGCTGTGCGCTGTGCACGATGCATGATAAAGTTTCAGCTGGGTCATTTGTCCCTCTGTCCTCTGGGATATAGGCCTCCTGGTAGGGACGCTGGACACCGTGCTGGACTCGACGGCTAAAGTGGCCCCCTTCCGCATTCTTCACCAGACACCAGACTCTCAGGTCTACTGGTCAATAGCTTGTGGTAAGCCTCATTTTAATAACTTCTTGTGAACAGATTTAAATGGCCAGAGAGCTGCTCAGCTCTGAAATACTCATAGATAGAGAAGATCTGTATGTATGATGGGGGAAAAAGATGGACTCAGCTCTAAATAATAGTGTAAATATTTACCTGTGCTGTGTCTCTGGGATTAGTGTTTGTAGCTAACTGGCATGAAATGTGCTGGACTCACAAATGCAGAACAACTATGGAAAACCACCAGTTCAGAGATGAGTTGTGCACTTTGATTGGCTGTAATTGGTTTATGGTTATGAAAATCACTGTAGGTTCAGTAAATATAAGCAGTTAATACCACTGTGGTAGTGTTGCTCATAACTCACATGCTTTCAAATTGAATCATGCTGTGTTTGAGGTTGTTTACTTCACCAGGTCATTGGCACATCCTCTGACATGTACTGAGATCAGTAAGTGCAGAGGGTGTCATGAAGCTTTGATCTCTTGCAGTTTTAAATAATTCCATTTTCTGCTGAGCAATACAGTAATTAAGAGCAGATGCCCAAGGAAAATAAACAGAGCACTTTCGCTGCATGTTCTATTCCTCAGTTTAATTCAACACATAATTTCTTCATGCAACTGGATCTTTACTTCAGGGATTGGAAGACATTCCTTGTTCTAGGGTAAAGCAGGTAGACCAGGTAAAGCTGTCATTCAAACGTCATAAAAAGCTGCCATGGTAGTCACTACCGAAGGAGTCATTTTTCTCCAGTTCTCCTTGAATTGTGTCTTGCTACCAAATCAAGGTTATTTACAACATATAAAAATAGATTCTCTTAAATGAATAGGTAACATAATCAAATGCTGCTGTTGGATTTTTTTTATTTTAAATCTAGATTTCAATCACACAAAAATGGCATAATTACAGTTATGTCTGAGTTTGTTAACCAATTTCCATCCAGTCTCCCATATCCATGTTAAACCTGTGGATGAGGTTGGAAAATGTGTGTGATACATGGGGGTTTATGGAGGGTGTTCATCCATGACCTTACCAGGGCCTCGTACCTGCCACTTAATGGCACGATAAAGAGCTTAATCAGGTTGCATATTGCTGGGAGTGCCACTGTGAGTGCAACTGTTAATTGACTCTGTTTTGCATACTAATTTCATGTGAACAGTGTGGAGACAGTTGCTGTATTGTTACTTTCGTAACTGTACATTCTTAACTATGGCACATCAGTCTTGTTATTTGAAAACCTGAAATCAAAAGAGTTCAGCTGCTGTAAGTCTGGATCCCAAAAATTTGGATTCAAGGCCATTTTTTGCTAAATTGTCCCTACTTAAGTTGATTGCCCAAAATACAGCTGTGCATTATGCAACCCAATTTAGCCATAAAACTTTCAGAATGTTCCCCGGTTTTTTAATACTATTCATTTTCCTCATTGTTCAGGTGCCACCAAAGAGGAGATCAGCCAGCACTGGGAATGGCTACAGCAGAATATCATGAGGACTCTGTCTGTCTTTGATTCCAGCGATGACATCACCAGTTTTGTCCAGGGCAAGATAAGAGTATGTCCCTTCAAAGCATACACGTACGACACTAAGATAGTGCTCACACTGCTTTAAGTTGTTTTGAAACCAGAGTATGGTTTCCCTATAATTCAGTGCATCTCATACTTTATATGTGAAATCTTTTTCTAACAAAAAGCGTACCAAAAAAAAACATGCTGGAGTTGGTCTCCGGTCAGTTGCAAATGAACTGTGGTCCACTTTGCAGCTGTTGCGAAAACAGTCTGAGTTTATCTACTTTAATTCCTGGAAGTAAGAAGGTTTAGGCATGCACACAGGTCATGTATGAGGTGATGACATCATCAGTGGCATGTTGTTTAGTATTCAGTCTCTTTAACTTGATTCAGTTCCATTTCATACACCTTGCATAAAATATGATGGGTTATAGCGGTTAGCTCCTGTAACCACCGAGCTCCAATGGAAACATGCATGATTGAATGGAAAGGGTGGAGACTGCTGTTGTACATGATGGTGCCACCAACCAAACCAAGATCAGGGAGCATACACCATTATGTTTCCCAACATGCACCACATCGATAATGTCAAAAAGTACTGCACAGGCAAACCACAGTTCAGCACCACTATACTAGAGAGAAATCTAACTAGCGATGATAAAGAAATACCAGTGAGAATGCACTCTGGTTTGGAATACAGTGAATGAAGCAGATGTGAAAACAACATGATGTTCTCAGGTGGTGTATCCAGCTGAGAATTGGTCTTAGTGGGGTGTGGCAATGCACCCGTCAGTCCATTCAGGATCCTGACAATGCCAGTGCAGCTGTGGGCAGGAGTCCCCTAGGGCAATGCGTGGCAAACAGGGCTACGCTGCTATGTTCCTGTGCATCCTCACCTCAATCTATGAAGGACATTTCAGAAAATAACAGGCCAAAATCCCTTTCTCCACATCCATCTTTTTTTTTGTAGAGTATGCTGTCTTGTTCATTTCGATATGTTTAATATTCAGATGCTCTTGCTCCCAGGGTTGAATGTTTGAATAGTCAGCCTAGTTTCTCCCTCCAGTGCTGAATGAAGCTAGTTGTATGTAAATAATTAGTCCTGGCAAAGAGATTTGCATTTAGTCATACGCTTTGGCCCTAGAACAAATAATATCAGTGAGTCATCTGATATTTTATGCAGAGTTCTCACGGTCTCCTTCATTCATATTGCTGTATGAGTATAAATAGTAATGATGTGGTAACACGCTTACTGTTCACCCATATTTGTTCAGAATTCTGCATATTTTACATTACATTACAGGCATTTGGCAGATGCTCGTATCTAGAGTGATTCACACCTTATTTCAAGTTGTCTCAAATTCTCTCCCCTTTTCATTTGCATATATTATTGCCAAATTGTCATCATGTTAAGCTGTCTTATTCTATATTAAACATATGCCATTTAGATTATATTCCTTACAATTACTTTTATAAACATGTATTGGTAAGTGCTTTAGATAGAATTAATGAATCATAATTATATGAATTAGTCATTTGTACACTTGCAGCTTTGATAGCAGGCGTCAGCTGAGGGTGCTAACGACTGCTGGTTTACAGGGCAAATGAACTACATACTGACACTACTTCCTCTTTTCAGGGTCTAATCGCTGAGGAGGGGAAAGCCTCTCTGGTACTGGAAGATGACCCTGAGAAGTTCCGGGAGGCGTTGCTGAGGTTTGAGAAGTGGTTCGGACTTCCGGAGAAGGAGAAGCTGGTCACCTACTACTCGTGCAGCTACTGGAGGGGGCGGGTGCCGTGCCAGGGCTGGCTCTACCTCAGCACCAATTTCCTCAGCTTCTACTCTTACCTGCTGGGGGCTGAGGGTGAGAAACAGAGCACACTTACCCAAAACCCTCGCTTGCCCCAGAGTCCCTGACTAGGTTTGACCGTTTGACGAATGCTCTGTTCGTAAAAGTTTACGTGTAACAGATTTTTGCTATAACAAGTGATATCAAAGACAGGCCCACCATTTTGGAGTTTTGGAGGATGCAGGTCATGCATAAGGTTGTTGATTAAAATCTGCTAGCATCGGTGGAAAACCCTGGCTTCAGAGAATAAAAGTACTAGCATATGTTTGTTGCATTCGTGCAGTAAACCAGTGGATTCTAATTATCAAAGCTAGGTAAATGAGCTTATCAGTGAAATATACAGTTTTTTTTGCCTACTGTTGCCTGCCATACATCCCTGTCACATCAATAATAAATACTGTCCAGGATGCATAATTTTGGCTTACAAATGGGTTCCTAAGGTCATAATATCCTTTGGTCCCTGACAATTTTACGGAGCAAAAACATAGTTGCATAAAAGGTAGTTCATTTATTGCACACATTTTATCTGGCTAGGTCTTATTTGTCTTTTCCTTTTTGTGTTGTCATTCATAGATAAGGATGAAGGTCGTTTTTACTAACCCTGTGGGGCAGGCTGCCACACACAGTTAGACCAACGCTTGATTTATTCTGTCTGTGTGTCTCAAAGGTCAGGTGGCATATGGAAAAGCATGTAAAATTTGTAAAATCATTCACACTTTATTCAGTTATCTGAAATAATTGATATATGTGGTCTCATTAATAGCTGAAAATAGCAGTACAAATTTAAACCTTACTGCCCTGTGTTGCTCTGTGCTGCCGTATTATGGTGTTTAATATGCCTAAATAAAAGCATTTTAGGCGCATTACGCCTACAGTACTCACTTCATGCTATTGCTGCTTGCCATGAGTAGCCTGACCATTTGATATCCAGTCAAACATTTCACAGTGTTCACCTCACTCATCTGTTATGTAATTATCCAGTCAGCATTTTGCTGCATTTGGACCTGGCTCTAGATCAGCTACCCATGGCTAAGATGTACCCAAGACCAGCGTGCCAATGCAAAAATTTAACAGGTCAGGAGCAAATATTAAATGGGAGGAAAAGCTCCCTATGCACACATGAAAATGAGCCAATCACATTTTTTGATGGTAGGGGAATCAAAAGGAGTAAATTTATCTATTTATTCGTCTTTATTAGGACTTTTATGGTGCAGACAAAATTTTTTTTTTTCTCGCCACAAGAGGTTCTGGATTAACATTGATAAGTGCTGGATCAACAGTGGTCCAAACTTCAGTCAGCCACATAATAAACACTGATTTAGACTCAGTGATGGTTTTGGTGCTTGGTATTGATGTATGCGAATACCCTGTGCACCCTCAGTGAAATTCATCGTTTCATGGGATGAGATCTGGAAACTTGAGAAGACGTCCAACGTGATCCTGGCGGAGAGCATCCATGTGGCGGCTCGTGGCGAGGATCACTACTTCTCCATGTTCCTGCACCTCAACGAGACCTTCCTGATCATGGAGCAGCTCGCCGACTACGCCATCAAGCGGCTGTTCGACAAGGAGACTTTCCAGGGAGACCCTGCCCTCGGTGACCCTTTGCAGATCACCAAGAGGTACCGTCTTTCACCACAGCAGAGCTGACGGTCAGCCAGGACTGGACTGGGGAACAGTTTTAACATTCATTAAAAACATTTAAAAAATGAACTCAGAAACAGCAATGGTTACTTTTGATAATCACCAGAACAGTCCTGTAGTGGAAACAATAATGGACAGTGAAATCTTGTCATTATTAATATCAACAAGTAATCGATGGAAACTGATCAAAAAAAATATACCGTTAAAGAGTGACAGACTCACATGATTGAATGGTGTGAAAAAGGCCCTAGTCTTCCTTGTTTCTCCTGCATACATTAAATTAATTGTCTGCCCTCACCTCTGTCCTTCTATTTCACTCTCTGTTGTTCTTCCCTTGACCCTCCCCCCTCCCCCCCCCCCACCTCAAGGGGTCTGGAGACGCAGGCGCGGAATGAGCAGTTCAGAGCGTTCTTCCGGCTGCCACGGGAGGAGAACCTTCTGGAGGTGTACGAGAGCTTCCTGTGGGTACCCTTCAGCCACTTCAACACGCTGGGCAAGATCTGCGTCTCTGAGAGTTACCTGTGCTACGCCAGCCAGGACGGCAGCCAGTGCTATGTCATCATCCCTATCAGAGAGGCAAGGAGCCCGGCCTCTCCCACCGCACCCTTTTCAAGCAAGCCAGATAGTGTTTATTCAAGTCACGTGTGGCCTATGTTTTGTTTGCTCCAACAAAAAGATTCCATCATGGTGCTAGCACACTTAATCCCATATGGTGAAGGATGTCCACATTGTGACATAGCATATTTCAGAAGAAAATACAAGAATGCTTACTGAAACTGCTAAAAAAACAAAACCTAAAACAAAAGTGAATGCATCTTACATGGTTAGCATTTTCCACTCTGGTCAAAAAGCATACTGCTCATTTTGAATTTTTAGAAAGTGACATCGAAGTCAATTTAAAATGAAGTCCTTTAGTTTGCTGTGAACTTTGTTGAGTCTAGCACAAAGAGAGTGCAGGTGGTCACAGTAATGCATCCTTGTGTTGAAATAAAAATAGTGCCTCAACAGAGAGATACATTAATGTTGACTTCACAGCTGAAGTTAAAATGAGCTCTAATGGACTGCCATAGCTGTATTTTTTTCTGAATTTTTTTTATCTGTATTTTTGACCTGAAACTGAGCTTTGCTTAGCTTAGCTTAGCATTGTGGCTAATTTTAAAAATGCTAGGAAAGCTGTGCCACATGAAAAACAGCATGTCTAGACTTAAGGGGAAAAAATGTCCATAGATCATCAGCACTGTTGGTTCTCAAAAATCATGAATCAACCCTGTAAGCTGTAGTAAATGGGAGGAGCACCTGTGCTGGGGGGTAATAAGGTAATGTGTGTCCGCAGGTGGTGGGAGTGGAGAAGCCAGACAGCAGCAGCAGGGCGGTGACCGTGTGCATCCGAGGAAAGAGGGCACTGCGCTTCTCGGAGGTCAGGGACTATGAGCGTCTTGCCTCGGGGATTCGCAGGAGGTGCGGGGCAGTGGCCAGCCCCCAGCACATAGCAACCGGTGAGGTAGGCCTTGCCCTTTGTCTTTGACTGAACTTATTCCGCCCATAGCCTTACGCTTTGACTTTAAGAAGCAGTGATGGGGTAATGAAAGGGTAGTGCATCAGGGGTGCGGTTTATGGGAGTATGAACGTGCACCGGCCCGAATCCACTGCTGAGGAGCAAGAGGATGATGTGCAGTGAGATCAAGATAGTCTTAAGTCGAACAATGTACTGTTGATGTCAGCATGGCATGATGAAATCGTGTAAGTACATTACCTTTACCCAGTGATATTCTTTTGAATTATGTGTAAGATTTTTAACACTGCTATGTAATGGCAGAAAAGCTATTCATCACCTTGGCAGTCATCAGCACTGAGCACTCAATTTAGCCATTCTTAATTTAAGTTGTCCCCAAGTTGTTCTTAATTAAGAAGTCTCTCTGATCAGCAATAGCTTAGGAGAGACACAGCTCTTGCATGAATTCCCACTGGAAATGAATTCAGCCTGGAATACATTGACACAATTAGTCAGTTTGCAGCAAAAAAATGCCATGCAAAGTGTAAGGTTTGAGTAAGACAGCACAGAATACATTAATATCATTGCCCTTTGGCTGTGGGTTTGTGTGTTACTTTACATACAGTCACAGGGTGGCTCAAGAAATAGATGTAAATAGATTTAAAAGTCAAAGTGGTTACATGTTCATTCAGAGAATCTGTGGTTCTGGGTCTCTCTGTGTGCCTTTGTTATCATGATGTCCTGAGGAGCTGGAATTGGTCGCGCAATCACATTTGAAATCAGATGAAAAATTGTTTGTGTGTTAGTTATTTGTGTGATTTTTGAGCTGGCTGTCTTAAATGTCTGATTGGCTTGCTTGCTAAGCAAACTAGCTTGGTAGGTATGATTGTTGCTGTATACGCAAGTTAGCTATAAGAACTATACCTGTAGCTGTCTCGTTTCTGTTAGCATGTTGAAATGTTCTCACTCTAGCTTTCCTTTGCCCAACACTGTTAAGGAAACTGTGGTTAGAGAGGTATGAAGTCAACTAAATTTAGATTCACCTAAGCAAGTGTTTCATGTACTGTGTGAATGAGTAGTGTTTAGAAGTGGTCTCATCTTCCTAAAGTGGAACCAGCTAAATGTATGTATGTGGGTCATGCATGGGATGTATCGTCAGAGGTGGAAGTCATTCCTGTTATTATTTATTAGTATTACTGTCATTAAGTTTGTCATGAAAATGAAGTAGTCCATACAAATGTATTGTAATATTTTATTTTAATTATCATGTGTCTGCACCAGGCCCATGGCACCCCTAAGCAAGCCGTAGGCTGCATGATGGTAATAGACTGTAAGATGTGCTTTCACGGTGATTTGAAATGGTAGAGCAACGGTCACAACTACAGCACCAATGAAAATGGTTGTATAGTGAGCTTCTTTCCAGCCATTATGAGAGAGGTGTAAAATTTGCCCACTGCCAAACAAATGTAGTGATGATCTTTCTTTTCAAGTGTTTCATTAAGAAGGCGTATGCAGCGCTGCAGGTCCCGAAGGTCAGTTCAGTGGCATGGGGCTGCTAGAGCTACTTCTCAGTGAAATAATGTGAGCTCCGGCTCATGAGTCCTGCAGCCCACTCACTGCAGGTGCATAAGTGGTAGTGGATCATTGGCAGCAAGGACAGGAAAAGCAGTCCTAGATGTCATGTGACAGACGAGCTGTCTGCATTCATGGCTGGTCAGTGAACCAGTGATGTTCATCGATTTCTAAATGATGCAAGGTGATCTATTTTCACCGGTGTTTTAACCTGGCTCTCCAGCTTATTTTTGCATATACTGACCACACTGCCCATTGTGGCGATTGAACAAAATGTTAACCTCCTAGTTTTAAAAAGAACCATGTTTCAGAATGCAGTTCCTGCTCTTTCATGGTCTAGATCATATAACATGAAAATACAGGTTCAATAGAAACAAAAACCAATAGCTAATGGAATATAATGTACTTGATATTTAGTGTGAACAGCTACTTCTTATGGACATGCACACAAATGTATACATACATGTACAGTTTAACAGTGTTTTTCAGTACTCCGCAATGCAATCATACATGTAGCAAGGAGCCAGTCCATGGAGGACCTTAAAATGAAGGAGATCCTGGGTATCTTCTCCAGATCTTTTGAAGGTATTGTAAATGAGCAGGGGCTGGCAGTATAATAGGCTACAGTCTTTGGTCAGATCTGTCCTGCTTGGCAATGAGTCAGTCAAGTGAAAAACATTTTCTTTTTGCTTTCAATGCTGATGCTATCTCTATCTGGAGGTTTTCCCCCCAGCCATGTCCGCAGTCTGTAAATCTTGATATATCACTCAGCTGTAGTGTGATCGGATGTGACCTTATATCCCCCAGCAGGTCTCTGGAGAGGCGTGCCATGCCCTCATCGAACACTTTGAGGACAACCCAGAGGAGGTGACCCTCATGGTGGGCCAGAAGAGCAGCAGCACAGCTGTCAGCACAGAGGCCCTTATGACAGTCTTCCATCCGCAGGATGCAGAAAACCTTGACCCTAAAATGGTACAAACAGCAATGACAGACATTCAGCGTGAAAACGTGCTCATAGGCTTTTTTTGTGAAAAATAACTGGAATAATAATCCAGTGTGGTGGACGCAGTGCATTATTTCAGGAGAAGTATTTGAATGGCTTGTTCTTTCAGAACTCTGAAAGGGTTAATGAGAACTTCGTGCTAAATGTAATGTCAGCAGAGTACATTAGTATGATTTTAATTGGGCTCCCTATAATGCTTCATGACAATTTTTCATAGTTACCAAGTAATGCTCTATTTTCAGCTCATATTAGGTCTTACATAATTTTTCATTTTCATAATAAACTCTGAACAGTCCGCACATGAGCGCGATGTCCCAGTACATTGCTGTTAGGACTCATTTGTTTGAGGTTTGGCCTCAACATTTTTTTTTTCTTCTTCTTCTCTGCTGTCCGTGGTGAAGCTGAAGGAGAAGATGAAAGAGCAGTCTTGGAACATCCATTTTGCGGAGTACGGCCGGGGGATGAGCATGTACCGCACCAAGAAGACGCGGGACCTGATCGTGCGCGGCGTCCCAGAGTCCCTCAGAGGAGAGCTGTGGCTGCTCTTCTCAGGTACATTACGTTACATTACAGGCATTACATACACATACACAGCAAACGGCCTCTCAATAGCGCCCATTAGAGTGAGTAAAACTGCCAGCAGACCAAGATATCTACTGCATTCGCGATACATGGTACATAAAGCATGGTTAGGTGGCTCATAACCATACAGAATGTATAGAAAATTGCTTTACCATTTAGAATGCCAGATTAAATTACATCGTTCTTGCATACTGTAATGATAAGGGATAGCTGTTATATAACAGCTTCCATGGAACTGAAAGGGCTTTATAGTGAGGTGGGGGGAGGAGTTACTCATGTCGTAATGCCTATCCAGGGCATCCGTTTTGCTCCAGAACAATTACCACACAACAGTTGATTTGAAGAGCTGAGTTTTGAACAGTCAAAGTGGGAACATATAGAGAACATATAAAGGTTAGTCATTCATTTTGTTACCTTGAGAAATGTCCTTTGACGAGCAAAGGGTGCTTGCAGAGTCTGATTGCAGATTCGATAACTCCATCAAAAAGACTCCGCGAGGCCTGATTGCAAATTATGTAAGTTGTGAAATTATCAGATTTTCCCTAGAAATGAGTTGACGGGCTAAAGAGGCTATGCAGTCTCCCGGGCTCTGCAACAGAAGCCAGCTTGTAATCATCCATAGGCCTCCATTCATTTCTGGAATGACGCCTTGCGCATCATTCATGATGGAGTGAGTGAATGAAGACCTTTATTACCCCTGAAGGAAATAGCTTTGCACAGTGATGAGAACAAGAATCAAACATTAGCAAGTAAACATTGGGATGAGGACAACACATCAAAACAGACACGCATACAACATAAGAAGCCTGAAATAAGTTTTACGGTTATTAAAATGAGAAAAAACCTGGCAGGGTGATGTGAATATAAGATGAATAATAGTGATTAATACAATATAACAATAATAATAATAGTAATAATAATATAGTATAGTGAATTAACTATGGACCTATTGCTCATAATTCTTAGTCATTTATGCTTTATTTCATTTATGTTTTAAGCTTCTGGGGACAAACAAGGTTAGAGGAGGACAAAATCCTTTTTGTTCTCCTGGAAACAGTGATGATGCCAAGAGTTGTCTGGTTAAAGGACTCTCGTTGAGTTAAGAAAATGAATAGATAATCCTCTATCTCCTTTAGTGGCTTATGTGTGTTCCCCACGGTAGGTGCAGTAAACGACATGGCCACCCACCCGGGCTACTACTCTGAGCTGGTGGAGCAGTCTCTGGGCACAAGCACCCTGGCCACCGATGAGATCGAAAGGGACCTGCATCGCTCCCTTCCGGATCACCCCGCCTTCCAGAGCGACACCGGCATCTCGGCCCTCCGCCGTGTGCTCACGGCCTATGCCTACAGGAACCCCAAGATCGGCTACTGTCAGGTACACTGCTGTACACCTCAGTCTGCACCCCTGCCTCATAGCTCTGGGACTGAAAGTCTCTGATGTGCTGTCCTCTGCCTCCCCAAAGGCCATGAACATCCTCACCTCCGTCCTGCTGCTCTACGCCAAAGAGGAGGAGGCCTTCTGGCTGCTGGTGGCCGTCTGTGAGAGGATGCTGCCTGATTACTTCAACCGTAGGATCATAGGTGAGTCGGAGCTGAAGAGATGTCACACTCCAGGCACACTTATTCACAGTTGTTGTGATCAGGCCTTTTTTAATTGATTTTTTTAATGTTTCTGGATGCTCGTGTTCTCATTGGCATCAGAAATAACAAATGAGTACTGATAAGCTGCTTACTCATTTTCCATCCTATGGCCTGGAGTGAATCCATGGTGTGACAATGGTTACTGTGATCAGGTATCCCACAATGCACTGCATAATTGGCCATTGCTTTCTGTATGTGTGTCCCAGGTGCCCTGGTGGACCAGGCAGTGTTTGAGGAGCTTATCCGTGAACAGCTGTCCCAGCTGACTGAGCACATGACGGACATGACCTTCTTCTCATCCGTGTCGCTCTCCTGGTTCCTGACCCTGTTCATCAGCGTTCTGCCCATCGAGAGTGCTGTGAATGTGGTCGACTGTTTCTTCTACGATGGGATCAAGGCCATCCTGCAGCTGGGACTGGCCGTGCTCGACTACAACATGGACCACCTGCTGAGCTGCCGTGATGACGCCGAAGCTGTCACCATCCTCAACAAGTGAGCCACAAGTGACAATCACCACTTTCACTGCTGTGACATTTAAAGTAGAACATTGTGACAGCACATTTTAATTCAGGGGTTTTTTCAAGTACTTTGGAAATTCCAATCTCTACCTTCTCTTGGAAGAAATTAGGACATCTTCAAGGCAGGAAATGTTGAATCTGTGTGGATTCTCAGATGGTCGTGACAACGTTCAGTTGACTTTGCTGAATGATCTGTGTTGAGAATGTGGTTAGGACACTCAGAAAGGGTATTTAGCTCTCTTACGATGTCATCCACGGGCAGTTTCCTGTCATTTTGTGTTTTCCAGTATTTGGTTTACCAAGGCACATTTTCAAGATGTCATATCTTATGAGTCAGCTCAAACTGACGACTCCAAAAAAACCCTGAGTTGATTCACGCAAGAAGCATTATATAAGTTACCCAATCTGACCTTCAAGCTGTGTTACAGTATTTGACAAAATATTTTGTGTTGACTAAATATTTTCATTTCCGTTTTGTTTAGCATTCTCAGGATCCTCTTCCTGCAGATTATACACTGTTCTAGCGACAGATTTAGTCATGTGTTTTTTTTTTTTTTTTTTGCATAGATTTTTTGATAGCGTCACCAACAAAGACAGCCCGCTGCCCCCTACTGTGCAGCAGGCTTCCGTGGGCAACAACGACAAGACGGCGCATCCCAAGGTGGATATAATCGACCTCATCCGCGAAGCCTACGAGGTAAATATCCACAGAATCGAATTCTGTGTTCACTGCGCCTCCAGTAAGGCATTATGGATATCTAACAATGCCCCGGCCAGGTTCTGATGACAAAGCTGTAACTTTACACCGACCGCTCACAAAGCGTTTTTTTTTTTGTCTCGCAGAAATACGGGGACATTCGATCGGAGGAAGTGGAAAGCATGCGAAGACGAAACAAACTGTATGTGATCCAGACGTTAGAGGATACGACCAAACAGAATGTCGTAAGTCGCAGCCTCAGTCGCTACTCAGTATATTTCAACCTATGTTGACTATACAGTTTATATCATACCTGCAGGTGTATCTAACAAGAGCTCCATTTGTTTTTGAATGCAGAGTAAGACATTGTTATATATTATTGAAAGACTGACATGAGATTTCTGGTTCTCAGTTGAGGGTTGTGTCGCAGGAGGTGAAATTCAGTGCTACCCATCTGGATGACCTTTACGCTCTGTTCAAGGTGAGAATGAAATCTGAACGTGACTCATACATAAGGCAAATCAGACATAATCACATGCTGAGAAATCCAGTGGAAATGAATAGGTCACAGCACATGACTCATAGCTCAAACCTCTGTAATTACTTGATGCTTTTGAAATTCCAGTCCAGTTCAGTTCAATGACATTTATTTGGCTTTCTTTTGTAACACAAAATATTAATAATGGTTTGTGAAACAATTATTAATTATGCGATTTCAATGTCACTGGCCCCTCACTTCCCCACCGAATGCTGCCTAATGCACTGTAATGAGTATTGCAGATGATTTTCAGTTTTATATTCATACTTATGCATGTGTTTGTTCATGTGAAAGATGGTGTGAGTATAAAAACCTGGAAAGTGTATATTTGTTTTTTTTTTTATTTGTAAGGCTTTACCATAGAGCCATATTGTACAAATGGAGAAAGTCTTGGACAGTAGCGATTCATCAAAGAAATGGCTGTATTGCCAGATCTCTCCAGGTTTAAAATCATCCAGGAGATGACAAAAAAAATCCTGTAACAATATCCAGAGTACGGTAAGTCTCTGTCATTTTGGGTACGGTCAGTGTTCATGAATCATAAGAAAGAAATTGGGCAAAAATTGGGTTCATGAGTATCAAACCAGAAATGACTGCTCTGTAAAAAAAATACTGAGTTCTCATATGAGGTTTGAAAAAAATCACCTGAATGACTGTAGGGACATCTGAAATGGTCTTCTACAGAGAGATGAGTCAAAAGTTGAATGTTTTTGGTGACGTGGGCTCTGTTATGTCTGGTGAAAATAAACACTGCGTTCAACAGTAAAAACCGGAGGTAGTGGTAGTGCCATCTGCCAGTTGTCAGAGAATTCTGCAGACTGTCTGTGAGGCGAAGTGCAGCTGGGTAATTCAACAAGATGATGAATCTGAAACCCACAGACACATTTACATCAGAGAGAAAGAAATGTATAAGTTTGGTGTCTTAGTCAAAGTCCAGACCAAAATCCCATATGTTGTGGCATAAACCTCTATCCTCACTGAGCTGAAGCTGTTCTTCAGCAAGGAGTGAGCTTGATTTCCTCTACTATGCTGTGACAGAGAAAGGCCAGTAACTTCATGAGACATTTAGGTAACGTTACTGAGTCTTAGGGGGCCATCACTTTTTGACACAAGGGCTTGTATAATGTTTTTAAATAAATGAAATAAATACAGCGTTTAAGGTAAATTGTTCTCTAAGGCTCTCTTTTCAATATTAGGCTTTAATTGAAGATGATCAGGAAAGTTCCGAAAATCGGTCTGGGCACGAATACATTTTCATGGTGCTGTAAGTGTGCATTTGAGTCACACTTCACGTTTCACAAAGTTACAATAAACACTCCGTAAAGAAGTATGGTATTGGAAAGTGAGGTGACAGATCAGTCCAAGCCAATGTACCAAATATGTAACATAAATGCATTTGCACTGAATTACAGCTGGCATCAGGGTAGTTGAAATGTGCAGTAGCTGCATGTTTACATGCACATTAGTAGCCTTTAAATCACATAGTCTGTATGAGACAATGTACCAGGAAAGAGCCCATTAAATCATGTGGTTCATCATTATTTACACAAACTCTGTCTGTTGGTTGGCTGCAGAGGCAGCATTTCCTCAGCTGCTATTGGACAATGAACAGCCCTGCCCTCCTGCACCATGACCCCAGCTTGCCCTACCTGGAGCAGTACCAGCTGGGCCACCAGCAGTTCCGCACCCTCTTCTCCCTCCTCGGACCCTGGTCCCACTGTGCCAACCAGGACACCCTCTCCCTCTGGGCCTTCCGCCTGCTGGACGAGAACCAGGACGGCCTGGTCAACTTCAAGGAGTTCTGCTGCGGCCTGGGTGAGGACTTGTCATGGCAGTCAGTAGCTCTGTGGGCAGCAGGACAGGAATTAGGGTTGTGTTGGCCTTGGTGAAGGACACACAAGTAAAAATTAAACAGCTGTATGTAAATAAACAGCATGTATATAAAATAACACTTAACAAATGCAATAATAGTGACAGTAGCCATGCTCAATCAATATTCCAGTAGAAGTTAAAGTAGGAGCAGAGTTTATAGTAAAATTTTGCTGATCATGCAGAGTTTTTAAATCAAGGTAAATTTGCTAAGTGAGTGGTTAGTACAGGCAATTGCCAGAGTGATACCTAGGTAGTTTCTGTGTCACTATGCAGTGTACAATATAAATAATTTCACAGGCTTTTTATTGAATGAGGGCAGAGGACAGTTGCCATATCATCATGTTATGTCTTAATTAACAAAATGTTGTTCTCTGGTTTGACAAGATATTTACTCTTACAGTTGCAAGTAAAGGTTTTTGAGCCCTCTGTAATTACCAGGATTTCTGCACTGATTACTCATAAAATGTGACTGGATCTTCATCTAAATCGCAATTATAGACAAACACATTCTAACTGAATGTGAACAAATAACACACAAGCGGCTGCACTTTTCATGTCTTTATTGAACACATTCAGTGATCAATGTATAAATCCTGGTAATTCCAAAGGGTTCACAAACGTTTTCTTGAAACTGTACATAGGCTTAATGTGATTGTGCATTTTCACCCTGTGCAGCCTGATAAATGTTAGCCCTGGTGTGCATTAACCAATCCTCATACTGTCTGTCTCACTGAGACCCTGTTTATTCTGTCCACAGACATTTTATTGAGTGGGTCTTTTACGGACAAGCTTAAGTTCCTCTTTAAGTTGCATCTACCACCAGGTAATTGAAATAGTTCTTCATTTCTTTTACTCATATCAAACTGCTGCAGTGATAAGTAATCTATCATAAATGAATAAAGCAGTCTTATACGTATTGCTTTTCCCTGCTCGGTTGCCAGCTCTCTCTCTCTGACGTTATTACAGATGACAGATTACATTAATGTGCTGATTTCATTCTCTCGATATCCTTCTCTCACACTAACTTTACTCTGGCCTTGTTCGGCCACAGTTATACTAACCGCTGTGTCTTCCAGCTTTCACAGAGGTAGAAACAGGGATCCCTGTCCTCTCAAAGGCTCACAGACTCTCGCAATTTAGTCCGCTGAGCGATGACCTCTCCCACCTAAGTCGTCTGACTGGTCAGCTTGCCTTTCTCCTATCCTCACCCTGTCAGCTCCCCTTCCATGTTCATGTGTACTTTTGTCAGTCCACTGTCTTCCGCTTCCCTCACCTTTGTTCACCTGCCTGCATGAAATCGACTTCCAGTTCATCCCAGTAAGGTTCTGCTGGCTGTCTGTCTGTCCCTGAGCTGTATATGCCAGTTGAAATAGGAACCATGTTGTCATTGTTGTGTCATCTCTCTGTTGTAATTGCTAAGTATAATGAACCATCCTCAAAATAACTCTTTGGTGTACAGTTAGCTCACTTTTGTGTATATTGACAGTCCAGGTTGTCAGTACCTGTCTGGGATCACGTATGCCTGTTTCTGTGTGGGTTGTGTAATTTTAAATGTGAAACATTCGATCTGCCTGTTGTAGTGTCTTCCCCAGAGGTCCCTGAGGATGGTGTCATTAGAAAAAGTCCAGAAAGAGGTAATGCTCTACTGCTGAAATATAAAGAGCAAGACAGTTCTCTTTGTTTTCATCTGTGTTTTTGTATATGACAATCCAAGATAAATGTCTTACTTCTGTTACAGGAGTGAATAAAACATTCAATAATCTGTGATGTTTGATGTCCATAAAAATACTCTTCTGTAATGGTGCAAATGTCTACAGAATTCATTAGATTTTTTGAACACGGTGAAATTTGCTGTGATTGGACCGTATTTTTCCGCAGGCCTTGTTTTTAGAATAGGCTGTACAAGCTGAAACACGCAGGCTGTATTTGCGTTTGGTAATCCATTGATTTGTGTTTCCAGATCCACAGAAAGCATTCCTTGAAAAATCTACCAGTTTATTTCATTGACAGTTAAATATATTTTCATGTAGACAGCGTAAGTGTCAGCTTCTCAGCTGTGAGGTATATCTGTAACTCTCTTTAAGCTCTGACATTGACACCCAACATGCATCAGGATGTTTTGGCTCATTAAACTGTTTTAAACATAATCGAGTCAAAAATATTATCTTATTTTCATGTATTTGCACCTTGTTTCAGCCATGTAACTTAGCATTGTAATGTATTCACATGACACCGTGTTATGGGGTGGTATGTACATTGAGGATTTGTAGTGTCATTTCTTCAGCACAGAACATGAACATTCAGTCATTGTCCCAGAGGTATCTTATCTCTCTCGAGAAGTCACAATGTAATGATGTCAGATCGTCTGGCAGACGGCCTATCTCTGACTCTTGTTTTCTTGTTTTAGGCCGAGGGAAAGTGGATCTGCAGGCATACCTGAAGCAGTGGCAGGATGAGTTATTGAAGAAGGAAGAGAATATCAAAGATTTACCCAGAATTAACCAGGTACAGAAAAACCATTCTGCCTGCCACTTTGATCTTTGTGTTCTGCATGTATAAGCCTTAATTTCATCTAATGTTCAGTTTGTATTGATGAAATGTGTCACTAAATTAGTGTAATCCAGCCAAACATTATGCTAACGTATTGTTTAGATAAACCATATATGATCCATGAAAGTGTAAAAACACAAAGAGCTTTTGCAAGGCATAGTCTTTAATGAGCAACTTGCCATTTTTTTTATTAATTCCGTAGAAATCAAGGCTGTAGGAATATGCACTGAAATGCCGTTTTTGTCACATTTTAGAATGAATCTCTTGACCCTTTTTTTTAGCTTCAGTTCATCCAGTTTTCCAAAACCATGTACAACCTATTCCATGGCGACCAAGATGAGGAGTCCCTCTACAGGGCCGTTGCACGTGTCACCAGCCTCCTGTTGCGGATGGAGGAAGTAGGCCGCCGGCTCCAGGAGCCAAGTAGCCCCTCCAAGACCCCCCCGGAGCAAAGTCCAGGAGACGGAGAGACCCCCACCGCACGGGATGGCTCCAGTGAAACCTCCACCCCCCCTTCTTCTGCAGACACCACGTCTGGCCCTCAGGAAGTGGAATGGTCGTTCGCCTTTGAACAGATCCTGGCCTCCCTCCTCAACGAGCCAGACCTTGTCCGCTTCTTTGAGAAGCCTGTTGACATTCAGGCCAAACTGGAGTACGCCAAGAGTGCTCAGCTCAAAGCTCAAGTAAACCAGTGAAGGGGAACGGACTGAATCTCTTATTAAAGCCATAGGGTTTCTTTCCTCTAAACATTCACACTTTCTATTTTGTCAGGGAGTGGGTACTGATTCAGGCCCCATTCTCCTCCCCCAAACACAAGAATACCCTTCTCTGAGAAGCTTATGGTAAATAGAGCACTCACTTTCAAAGTCCAATTAATTGGCTTCTTCTTCTGATATTTATTTCTTGTCCAGACACAAGCCAGCCTGATGAAACACTTGTTCACTGGAGGGATTTTTTTGTGTGTTTAGCCTTAACTTTCACAGCTGATCTTGAGAACACCAGCTTTGCAAATGGAAAGAATTTCTAAAGAGATAATATATGAAGTCAATGGTGACATTTTTCTTGAACTAGCTCTCCTTAAAGCCTCTTAGAAAACTACAAGGGAAAGGGACTGTGTAATGTCGAGCATGACGCGTGCTGTGTGACCATGGCAATCAAGGGAACTTGTCAAAGGGAGACCGGATATATAAGAAAATTCATCATCAAACTCATCAAACAAAAGGTTGCTGTATTTATAAGTATATTAGTAAATAAGGGAAGTGACTTCATGATTACTTGGAGTAGAAGAATTTAATGGCTGCCTGTTTATTTTGACAGTGTTGCCCTGCCATCCAGGCAAGAGATAGCTTTTTTTTATCTCAAAGCACATAGTGGTGTTGGACATAAGTATGTACAGAATTTGAGAACACTGAGCAACTATATATCTGTTGTGTCATATTTGTGGAAAAAAAATCATTGATTTTTAATCCATAATCTGCTATTAATGACATGGATTAAAAAGAATGACTCAGAATATTACATCAAATATCAAATCACCTTTCATTTGAAAATTACAGATTTCTGTAGTATACAGAGCAAAGTTGGATGTTTTATTTTTCATTTATGAACAGTGGTATATTTCACATAATTTATCATGTGGGTGACCAGAAATGTCAGAAGAGGGTGGTGCCATTTTTATGCGGTAATATTGTTGTCAGACCGAAAAGAAACTTTACAGTTATTTCTTTTGATGCTTTGCAGATTTATCATGCATGAATACATATTTAAGTAATGCGCTTGTATCATTTGGCATACAGCGTAATTAATGGCCTTTGTTGTAATGTTTTTGTATGATTTAATCAGATTCTAGAGGGAATTGGAGACTATGTATTGAAATAAAGGCTGTTCATCAATATTTTTGTTAATTCTATTAGAATTATGACCTAAATATGTAATGGGGCAAGTGATGAAATCGGACAATATCTTCAAATCGGAACATGACTACACTTTGAGTCGTGAATCCATCAGAGTATGTAATGTGACATTTATGTTGTACTGTATTTCGGACAAGATTAAGTCATCTTTACTTAATACATAAATACTTGTTATCCAACATGTAAAGACATTCCTTCATTTTTCAGAGATAAAAAGGTTATAAAAGCATGATATCGCGCATGTGCATGAACACTGATATAATTATACAGTTGTTATCCTGGAGGAGCACAGTGGCAATTGGAATGGTATTTTATGGTGGATTTATAGTGGGGTGACGTTTTTCAGTTGAAGCATCATGGGCTGAAAACATTTATTTCATTGACTTGAATGAATGAATATACAGCATGTGCTTGGGATGTGATAGGAAGTCATTTGAGAGAAGATTGAAAAAAGCGAATTTAGTCATTCGCTTACTCACAATAGTACTTTTCAGCAGATAAGGTGATGTTCTTTTGGACAGGTTTATCTGAATCATGGGTAGAGTAACCAAGCCACTGTGCTTAAAACACCACTTTAATATGCAGACCAAGGTCGAGGGCAGTGAACTCGCAGACAACTGTGTGACTGTTGTCCTATGCATATATGTATTTCTTGACGTCTCAAAGTATGAAAAAAATGAAAGGTCAAGAAATTATTTTAAGGTAATGATAATTACATAATTGAGCAACCAACTGTATGACAATTTAAAAATATGGCATTAACTTAATTCTGATTACATATATGTCTGTAGCCCAACAATTTGCTTTAATTTTATCAAAAAATGGATATGTAAAAACATTTACTTGATTATTTTTTAATGAGCTTAGCTTGTTTCTGTTTTAAATTTGGCTATTAACTTTGAAGATGAAAACAGGTTATAAAAGTGTATTATTAAAATTACATATGTATTTAAAACATTCTTATAGTATATACACTTATAAATAAATATATACAAAAATACCCTTCACTTTATTAAAGATCTTTTTGGGACAGGCCAGTTTACAAAAGTAGTAGGATTTTGCAGGATATATGATGTATGACATTACTGTAAGTTGTTGTGTTATTGATATTTCTATGATGCCTCCAATCAGGTTTTCTGTATCTTCATTTTGTCTTGTTAATTATTATGGTGGAACAACATGTTTGCCTTGTGTCTGACCTCGTATGTATCCTGAGATCAATGTTGCTGCAAAAGTTTGCTTATACAACTTGAACGTAAAAGTGATTCCTATAGTTTTAATGCCACTTGGTTTGTGAAGCAGTAAACAACGATATCAGTCAGGACAGTTTAGCCACAGTTTTAAAAAAAAACTTTCTTAAAATGTAATGTTGATCATTTTCTGGCAGAACTGGCATATAAACATGTGCACACTAATATCATACTGTTGGATGTGATATATTCAAGAGGGAATGACCATCTTGGTATTGTTAAATTCCACATGGAACTAGCATCTGCTTTGCCTAAATGAGTGTATGTCACAGAACTATTTCTGGAGTCCTTAAAACATTACTATGGGTTCTTTGTTTGAACTTTAGTGAAAATCTTTCAGGACAGCAAAAATGCAAATGGAATTTGCACATTACATTGCTCAAAAGCAACTGTGCAGACCTAAAAAGCACTTGCCCAACACCATATTTGACAACATATATGTAGTGTTTGCAGCACAAACATGTGCTTTTCCCATCTTACTCACCCTGCAGTATTCTTACAGACATGTTTGCAGAAAAGTAAAATCATATAATTTCAAAGTATTATATTTTCGAATTTGTAGTGGCTTTGCTATACTATTAATTTCCTTCAAATGCTACAATCTGATTGAAGAGGCTTCAACAGATTTGCTTTTATATTTGTTGTTGTACAAAAATATGGTCCCTATCCTCTTTTTCTGCAGGTGTATGTGTGTGCTGCTAGGCTTTAGGTGAATGAAATTAAGCAAAGTTATTCAAAAAGTCTTTGATTAGGAAACATGTACCTCACAGCACAATACAGAAGAATGAGTAGAAATCAATAACAAGTTTTTGTCTAAAGGTTGTATATGTAAAAATTAATAAATTGTATAACTGTATTCATAATATTAAATAGACAGGAAAGATTAGTTAGCATAGGAAAGATTAAGAAGTTATCATAGTTTTTAAACTGTAGGGCATTTAGGCTAGCAGTTAAATGCAGTTTACATTGTAGAGTTCTAACCTTTGTACATTATAAAATGGACATATGCGTGACGAGTAGTTTTAATTACATCTTGCATAGTACTGTAAAATAGCAGTAAATGGACATATATCTGTGGGGGATGTATTACTACTAAAGAGGGTACAATATACATCACAGAACACAAACTTGGCACAAGCAATTGACTTATACTTTGAAGTAATTATGCTTTTAGTTGTTTTGTGCAATCTTTTAATTTAGTTTTGCTGTAGTCCTTCAGTTTCTAGCAATCTTTCAAGTCACCATATTTAGTTAGGCCACACATAGATTGTGACATTGAGTGTTCTATGTGACATCTATAGTGACAGCCTCACTCTGAAGTTCAATGTTTTGCTAACATATGTGCTAACATAAGACAGAGATATTAACTGTTTGTGCCTATCACAAGTCACTTTATGTAAAATGTGTCCTTAATTTCCAATGATAAAAATACAAATGTACGTAACCGTGCAAACTGACAAATAAACTGCCACTGATACAGTTTTCCATTGTCTGTATATTCACTTGGGACATCAGTACTTGGGTGGTAGAGTTTTTAGCATTCATGCTACATCAAATCACATAGTCACTTATTCATTTCAAAAATTGTCATTTGGGTTCCTTTTTATTTTGTGTTGCTTTATTTCTTGTAACAGACATTGCAAATATAATAAACAATATTGTAACTATTTTTCTTTTTTTATGTGCTATTAATGACAAACCACCTTTTACAATATGTGACACACAAGTATTTTTAAATTGATAGAAATGTTTGTTTTTCATGCGTGGACATTTACACATACCTTGAGTTCCTCTCCTGGTCACTGCGTGTCCTGAACTCCTTTAACGTATTAATTCATGGCTGAGATAGTATTGTGTTTCCCTACTTTGGAGACAGAAAAAACTCCCACGTTGATATTGAAAGCCACCCTGTACATGAAGACCCCACTGGTGGACTGCTGCAGGGCTACCCACTATCTCCCCCTGGACCTTTCTTCGGCATTCAGGCATCACAGCATTGACAAAGACTGTCAATGTCTGTTCAGCACCTTCCCCTGTGGAATTACTCCTGGTATCTGTTGAGGGTCATGCTGACAGTGAAGAGGCCATAACCAGTGCACCTTGGACCAGGCGTGGGACGTAGCTTGTAGACTCCATGGCATGGTGTGTTGGACGAGGACCAGAGGCTTGATGGTAGTGAGGAGATGGAATGCCTTCCAGAACCTTCTCCAGCTCCATCTGTCTGACAGCTCCAGTGTCTCCGGCAACAACTGAGGTATGCAGTGACAACAGAGCAGGGCTTGCTGTCTGACTGCGTCAATTTTACCCTTGCTGAGGTGATTGCATCCACGTTCAGTATATAGGGGTCGGGGTGGTGTTATCCTGGGAAGCCCACTGCTGGATGGTGCTGGAGCCTAGCTAGCAGCTAGAATGGTTACAGAGGCCATGCAGCGTCAGCTGGTGTGGACCTGGCTAAAGATGGAGCCCATGTTTAACAAAGCCATCACCATCACCAAGTCCCTGCCGAGGGGGCACTGGATGACGCTATTTCCCAATGGCATGGGTTGCTAAGCTGCTTCCCTGGTGTACCCCTGTAGTCTTTGGTCAGGTGCCTCCTGCTCCTTCACTGTCAGTCTCTGCTTAATGCTGTGACTTAGTCTGTTGCTGCCCTCTCCTGGGTACTGTACTCTGCCACTCTTCTCTTTAAGGGCCATGACAGAACGTGATTTCTTCAAATTATTTCAGCAGTGCCATGCTGAGGAGGTTTAACTTTGTGGTTCAGCAGGGCCTAGGCTGACGAAGGCTTACAAGTCTTTGCCCTCTAGGGTCATGGCCAGATTGATGCCCTGCTCTTGCGAGCTCAAACCTACCATTTTTTTCTAAGTGGGCAAGGTAGAGTTTACACCTTCCTTTGCTATTGAACATATGCACAATTATTTTTCAATAATACTCTAATCAGTTCGATTTCTTCAATAAGGTTGTATTTCTCAGTGTTTTGGTAGATGAAGAAAGGCCTGACAAGAGCAAATTGATTAGACTATATAAGAACAAAAAATAAAATCTGGTATGACAGACATTTCTAACACTTATGTGTAGTGTGATACTGTATTATCCATACACCTCATACTGAAATGTTGTCTGGGAAATAACTACCCCGATCTCCATCCATTTAGTTTTAAAAAGGGTTAACACGCATATATTCCCCTTATTAGAAACATATCCACTTCAGTTCTCCAAGAAAATAAACTTCTCCTCCTGCTCCAGTTTAGAACTGCTGCTCCAGTATCCCACCTATTTTTAGTTGCCAGTACGTTCTATGAATGTTGGCCGAAATGTTCCCAAGATGTCCTGTTTTGTTCGTGGTCCTTGATTGTTATTTACCTGCAATGTTTCCTTATGACCTTGAACAAAGTTACATTTTTAAAATGTTTGAGGAGCATTCACATAACACTTCATCAAACCCCAGTGAAAATATGACCTACATTTGCCCCCAATGTTATGGCAACATTTTCTGTGAGCTGAGTTCCTGCTCTCCTCGCTTTGAATAGCCATGCTAGTTCAGCATTAAATTGCTTTCCCTTAGACTTTTATTCAGTCTGATCAGCTAAAGCTTTCTATTTCTGTACTGTGCTGTATGACAAATTCGTTCTTCAATAGGGTACTTACATTTTTGGTCCATAGGTGAAGATAAACATTTTAATTGAAGAACTTTATATATGAGACATGATTTGTATATCATACGGGCATTTTATTTATTTGTTTGTTTGTACATCCTCAGCATATGAACTAGCTGTCATGCCTAGGGGTAATTGACATGCCAGCAAACTAGAGGTGATCGGTTGATGTTCCATTCTATTGTACATGATGCAGCACATTACACGACATAGATACCTTTTTACTTTCAGATACCCGTGTATGTGAGTGTGCCTACACCACTGTGCTTACATTTGACACGCCATACCCATTTCTTCTGGATAGCCTAACATTATCTTATAAGCATGTCGCCACTGCAGTGCGGTTACTGGTAATAAACTTTATCAGACTTGTTAAAAAGGCTACTAATATCAAGGCTTTCTTATGACAACAGGACAAGCATCATGCATTATGGATACACCAAAAATAACCTCATAATGACGGAAATTTACGATGTGTAACATCACACAAGTACAGGGACCACGTTTGTAGAGTGAAAAGTATCATACTGTAGACTGCTAACTAAACGCATACCTACACGACGTCCCTCCCCCTTTGTGATCAGTGAAGGTCTGTGATAGTTAGAAATTGAGGAAAAGGGATAGGATCTGGAGCTGGTGGGTGAGTGACATAGTGACGTGAGTAATATTCAGTTACCGAACAGATTCTTTTGAATATTTTTCTGTATGTGCCCTGTCAGTGTTATATCCAAGTGCTGTGATATGATAATTTGGGTTACTGATATTTTGTGAACGGTCAGTTAGATGACGTGATTCTCGTCTTGTACCGCACAGTAATGGCGGACTTGGCGCAAAGTGGGCTGGGAGGCTGAGCTGTGGGTTGCCTACTTGGGCTTAGCTATTGCTTTAGAAGTCACCTCACTCACAGACTTAAGGTGATGATGATCAAAGGGGGTGCATACGTAGAATCTGAATTGTTCTAGAAGAAGGTGAGCGTTAGTATTAGAAAGATGCATCATCTCTGCAAGTAGCTTGAATTAGTTCGCTAATGAGTCTTAGCTATTTTGGCGCAACGCAGATATAAAAATAGTTATTCCACCACACTACCTTCCTTAAAATAATGTTTGTTTTGTGCTGCTAACATTACTTGTGCAAACTAACCAGTTATTATCATGTTGATCACATGTTGCACAAGCATACGTATTAAAGCGATGCAGTACAAACATTATGAATTCGGGTATGTATGCACATGCTTACTAAACAGTTAAAAGTGAGAGCTGTAAATAAAAAGTTGTTAAACTTTAAAAGAAAACATTAGGCGTTTCACATGTAAGGTTAGTTGCAATTTGTGGGAGTGTTGTTGCACGCCATGCCAGTTTCAGAAAAGTCCAGCTCAAGTTTACTGTCTTACCGAATACGACGGGTATCCCCACAGATCCTTACATTTGTAAGATATATGCTACTATTGTGCCACTTAGTTGTGAGTTCAGCAGTTGTGAGTGGTTACCACTTTGTCACGGTGTCCTTCAGTTGTTTTGTACAAATCCATAGTAGGCTATACAGTAGTATACTATTTTAAAGTTCAGCTGTTTTTAAGCTTTCGAGAATTCATTGAAGCTCTCGCTGGCGTTGTCATGAGTGTAACGCTACCACTGCTGCATGTTTTACGCTTCAATTATCCGACTGTTGTTAATCTATTTTAATAAACACATATTTGAAGAGTTAATTCATTGCTATCTTTTCATGTAAGCCATTTGCTGTGCAACTGGCATCCGAATCCGATGTCGTGTTATGACGTTTTTCCATTAGACTGGGAATATCCTGCAACACGAAAGAATCTTACTCATGGGAAATGTGAGTTTTTGGTCTTGAAAAATTAACTATCTTTGTTGTTACTCGTGCCACTGAACCTCGCGAGGCTTCCATGAACACATCAATCAGCCAATGAGCGCTTAGGTCTGTAAAAGCTGCCTGTTTGCAGCAAAGCTGAAACTGCTGCTGTATAAGATGCTGGTTTGAAAGGTGCAGTCACCGTCCACGCTCATCAGTAGCAGCAATAAGAGCCCACGTTAAGTCGTCGTTTTTTCCAGGTAGAACTGAACGAGGCAGCGGTCTATCACTGAGTGTGATTTGCTGAAGTTAAGACGTCTAGCTTCACAAGTGTGTCATTTGTTTGCTAGCAAAGTAGCTGGCTATAATGCTAACGAACTCGTATAGAATACATATGATTGCTATCCAGCTGCAGATATAGCTTCGAAATGTCTCCTTTTCTGTAACAGCCCCATTAGCGTGTCAGCTATTTTTAAAGCATGTGAAATGGTACAACAAGTAATTTCCGTTTAATGCAAGCATGAAATGACATGGCCAGCTAGGAATACGGGCTGTGCAATATTAACTTCTTCAGGGCCATGGCCTATGCCATGGCATTCACTTTTCACCAGCAGTTCATATCTTCTGAGTTAAATATCATTGTTTATAAACACAATGCTCGTCATTTTGACTTCACTGTTAAAACTTGACTGTGTTTGGCATAAACATTACAGTATTAGTTGAACTCATTCATCACTCATTCAAACTTCACATTTGAAATGAGGAAAAAACAAACCCTTGTAAATTGCACTTATGTAGTGTTGGTCCGCTGTAACAGTGTGGTTGCTGCTTTGCCATGATTCTGTTTTCTTACTACATCCATAAAACATGTAAGCTATGTTACTGAGTTGGAAATGCAATTTTAATGTTAATCCTTTTGTTTTAATCAGTAAATTGGATGCATAATGGAGCCCTCTGAAGGTCGAGGATCGTTAGACTCATTTCAGCTTGCCAATGAAACTTTGAGACGGGACTTACTGTCTGCACAAACCAACATGGGGACGTGTTCGGATTTCTTGGGAGCAGATGAGTTTGGTCATGAACAGCCCACATCAGAGACACCCTTACTTACACAGTCTGAGAGGGAACGTCAGAAAACACAGGACAGCTTAAGTATCCTTGGGGATCCAGACTCATTGGAGCTTTCAAAAACCCATGTGGAGGAGTTCTACAACCGTGTGTTTCCAGAGTCAACTGAGCCATGCTCCAGTTTCTGGCAAAAAGATATAACCATAGAGGACCATCATCAAGAGGATGACCAAGGGAAATCATCACCAAAGGCAAGAGATGTAGTAGAGACCAGGTTTACAATGAGCACTCATGAGAAGAAGCAGGAGCTTGACATGGAACAGATAGAATCCCAGCAAGCAGGTCCTACAGAACTACAGCCATGTACAACATCATCTCCTATATGTGGATCTGATGTTCCTTTGAAAGCTGAAGATGCAAAATTGCACTTTGAGGATGAACCCAAAGCATTGCTTGAGGTCTCGGCTGATCACAGCATGGAATCAGAAGAGTCTAGCAAACTTACCTCTGAACCAGAATCCAGCACAGATGTACTACCCACCAGTATGACTGAAATGATAGCTGCTGAGGTTGAAGAGAAAGTGGGGGAAACATCTGGAGGTGCACCAGCAGGGGGCAGTGAAGATCCACAGATGAGTGAGGCCAAGACAGAGGCAGTCACAGAAGGTAACTACCCACATCTTATTATCTCTAACCTCAGGAAGTGCTGGTGGGGAAATTGTGTTTGTCAAATTGGAATATATTTGTAATCTCACCGACTGGTATATTTGTGCTTCCGCTGGTTTATAGTCATATATGAAAAGTTTTTTTTAACTTGTGCTCTTTGAAAGTAATTTTCATTGTGGTGACCTCATATAGCCTTTGCTCATACCAGTCACATGATTAAGGAGAACATGTCTGTTTTTGTTCCCTTTTTTGTAGCTAAGGATTTCCCAGTGGCCTCTAGTCCCACCGAAAATGCAACGGTGTCTGAAAAAACTCTTGACAAACTGGTAAGCTTGAGGTTGCCTGGTAACTGCTGATGGCATGTAATTAGAATGCTGACATGCTAAAATGTGTAAGTTTTGCGTGTGGATTTATTTATTTATTTATTTTGCCATAACTCGAACAGGAGTGTCGGAGAGTCCAGCGCCTGAGGAGAGGGGACGTGAGGCGGACATCACAGAACTCATCAGACAGCGGTGCGTCGTCACAGTAACTATGGCACTGGGGTTTCACAGGGCAAATGTAGAAATTTATTTATTTGATATTTAATGCCAAGTTGGCACCAAAGGCCATCTCATGGCAAGATCATGGTAAAACCTCGATCAAATGTAAAAATCACCACACCCAAGTTTCTGTGCATAGAATCAGACTGAGGGCCCTCACAGGTGGAAGTAAGGCAGCTGTTGAGACTTCAACATTTTACTTCTAAAAAAAGTTTGTGAATAAGTAGCCAATATAATACTCATATTTGCATATGCACTCATATTTTCCTCCCGACAGTCAAGCTGTCTGACGACGATGACGATGATGCCATGGTGGACGATCCCAACGATGCAGACTTTGTCCCTCACATGTCGTCCCTCCCTCGCCGCTCCTCCAGAGTGAACATGAGGAACCAGAGGGCACTGAGCGCCCTCCACTCAGCCCCCCAGCCCAGCCCCCTCGCTGCAGGCCGAAACTCATCCCACTCCAGCTCATCCCACAGCCACAGCCAGAAGCCAGGGGGGCCTCCCCACCTACCGCGAATGTCCACCAAAATGCATTGCGCCCACTGCCGCACCCCCCTGCAGAAAGGCCAGACAGCTTACCAGAGGAAGGGCATGCCCCAGCTCTTCTGCTCCTCCACCTGCCTCTCCGCCTATGCCAAGAGACCTCCAAGAAAAAAGCCCTGTGTCTTCTGTAAGAAGTGAGTTTTTCCTTTTCTTAAAACTTTCATTTGCAATGAGGATGTTCAATCCAGTGGCATTTTTAACACTCAGTTTTACACATGTGGCTATTAAATTCCATATCGGCCTTTAATGTTTCTCACTGCTGGTCTTACTCTTCTTGCATTTTCTCTTGGCAGAGATATTGGAAATGTTAAGGACACTGTTTTTGCTCAGACGGGGCCATCCGGATCTTTCCAGGAATTTTGCAACAATATCTGCCTGTCGCTGTACGAGGCTCAGTTTGAGACACGAGCCCCGTTGATGACAGATGTTTCGTCACCCAGATGCAGCATGTGCCACAAAGTTGGAGAGGTAGGATGAGTATAGCAGTCTCCAGCCTCATAAAGGAAATCTGTCATTTCAATCATGGTTCAGTCAAACAATGAAAAAACATTCCCATTTTAAACACATGGTTGCACATATCTAGTAGATACCCCAAGTAAAAGCAGTGACCGTTTTACTAATTTAGAACGTAACTTTAAAATCCTAAAGATATAAAAAGTGAGTCAAAAATAATAAGGTGAACTGCAGTTAATTTGTTTCACAGAACTGTGTCATTTGCATTATAGTGGATCTGCACTGTAAACAGGGCCTCTGGTGGGGAGAAATATGTGTTTTAGTACCAGCCTGAATGAAAAGCCATTTGTCTAATACCAACACACGTCTTGTTCTTTCCAACAAGGTTGAATGTGTTCAGTTGTAAGTCTTGGAAGATATATGAAATGGTGCAGTACAGGTATAAAATTTCAATATATACCCTAATGTGAGAGCATGCCTGCTTCTTGTATTTCAGGCATACAAATGTCAACAATTTATGTTTACCCCAAAAAGTTGGCATTCAGTCATCCTTTTCTGGTTTGACTCTCTCTCAGCATCTGTTAGCGATTAGTAAATAGGTACAATAAAAGTTATTAAAAATAAGTAAGCACTTTTTAATGCCAAGCTCTGCGGAACCACACAACGATATAATTAAGGTATACATTCTTCACTGCAGGCATTGCTGTGTCGGTAATGCTGTTTTTAGTGTTTTTTTTTCTTTCAAAGCTGCGATGTACACATTACATAAGGCCCATTAACATGTTGGTTATCTGAGGAAAAACCATTTTGTTGAAAGTCCTACATGAAATGAGGATGATGTTGATGGAAAAATGCTACAACATAGCAGGGAACTAGGTTACAATTACACTGCTCCAAGTCTGAATCTCAGCTGAATCCCATGTTGTGATTGCACTTAACAAGGCAAGTCATTAACCTGAATTGCTTCAGTGGGTATCCCAACTATATGAATGTATAATGTTGGAAATTTATGCTGTGGAAGTTGCTCTGAATATAGAGCTTGGACTGAACAGATGAGTGATGGTTATCATCCATCCACGAGACCACCACGCATGTTTACACCTGAAAGCAATTCTTGCAAAGCTCAAAAGTGTTGAGAAGTCTGCCTCTGTCCTGCAGCAGTGTTCCTCCACCCGTCAGCAGGTGTGTCTGAGCTGCAGTCCTAGCCTGCGCGCCCTCCCCGTGTCTCTCTCTCCTCAGATCCTCCACGAGGTGAGCAGTGGGAACATGGTGCATCACCTGTGCAGCGACGCCTGTTTCGGCCGTTTCCGCGCCACCAAGGGCCTGAAGACCAGCTGCTGTGACAGCTGCGGCCTCTACATCTACACGAAGGCGGCGCGTGCCGAGTACCTCTTCCACGACGGCCAGCAGAGGCGCTTCTGCAACACCGCATGTCTGGCTCAGTTTAAAAAGGTGGCTAATCAAGTACCTTCAGTTCAGTTCCCTACCGTAATGGACCCTACTGACTCTTGATATGCGCACAGTGATCACTAGGCACGTGAAAGAAAGGAGAAACACAGCCCGTTGATTGGTTCATGTATTTTTACTCTGTAAAAATGGTTACTCTTGTCGTCTTAATTAAACCCACAGTACTGACCTAGAATTTTATTTTATCCAGTGTTCCTGAAAGGAGAGAAGTGTGTCACTTGCAGACAAACATTAATAGATACTAATTAATCGTTACTGAATTATCTGGCCCATGACTAAGTGCTTACACTTATCCATTCATAATAATCTATGGATTATGGAGCAGAGTAAGCTTGGTGAGTCATTTAGTTTTTATGAAGTATTACAGTCCATTTTATTTGTTATCAGACAACATTTGAAGGTATTTAGACTGTGATATTCCAAGCTGATTTCTATTAACCATTTTTAACAAAGTCTTCACTTTGTTTAGTCAGTCCTCCTCGCTATTTTAATGCACGTTTTTATGTAACATACATATTTGACACCAGGGGTTTTAGATGTAATTTCTACCCTTAGCACATAAGGTTAATAAAATGACACTGCTTTCTGTTTTGGTCTTTGTATCTCCTAATTCCAGTCGCAAACTCCTTACAGACCTGAAGGGGGTTTAAACTAAATCTAAGAAAACCTTCAGCCATATTTTAGTAACAGCCAATATGTTTAATATTTCACCTTGAAAACATTTTTGTATCTCATACATATTAAGTAACTTCAGATAAGAACTGTTAAGCCCCATGGCACCACATGTGCAGTAAGATCCAAAGAATCTTAGTTTGTCATTGGTCAAAGCTAGTTTTTGCCAAGTGTTTCACAGAAAAAAACCAAAACAAAAAAAGTTTTCATCTTCAGTCTCAATTTTGACTTATTCACAACCATGCTCATTGCGACGCCAGTGCAACAAATCTTCATGATAAGATTGGGAGTGAGAGTAATTTCATGTTTTAGTAGTTGTATGTTATTCCTTTGAAAATTACCATCTTTCTTTGAGAAATGCGAGTACCCATACTTGTTTGTTTTTTTTTTTTACCTCGGCTGTGAGTTCAAAAAGTTTCTTTTAGTTACTTTTACAGAAATAAACTTATTGTTATCGTTATTACCATTTGCTTTCTTTCTGTCAGTCACCTTTACAGACCAACGGCATTGCATATGATTTTCAAATCTGTCAACAAATGGTCAGATCAGCCAAACCTGCGCATACTAAACCAGCAAATTTTAAGTACTTACCTGCATCCAAAACTCTCAAAATTTCTGTGGGTATACATGACAACAAAAAATACAATGGGTGAAAGTTTTAGGTAGGAACTCGCTCGCTAAAGAATGGAGTTTGGCAAAAACATTTAATTTTGCTGCTGTTATGGTTCCTCTCCAACCAGATCGTCGGAAATAAAAGGATTATCACTTAGCTGTCAAAACATGGCAGTGCCCATCCATGCCGGAGGTCGATTGTTTTCACTACAGTTCTTATTCGAACCATTACTAAAATGATTTGCCTGTCAGGGTTCAAGGAAAACCAGTTAATTTTTTGGGAGGCAGTGATTCATTGATTTTATCTAAATATCTGTCAGTGCTTTAAAAATCAAAAAATCTGTTGGGTGGATTTTAGTGAATGAGTGAGTGAATGAATGAACGAGTGAGTGAATGAATGAATGAACGAATAGGCAAGAAAACTTTGTTCAGTGCTTAGTGGATTACAAAAGTACCCATGCTGTTGCTACTGTAGTAATATGCTACATGTTATGATTGCTCATCTACCAGTGCAAGTTGATTGCTGTTCATGATTACTGACCTTGTGTCTATTGCTTCAGAAAAACACAAAAGTGCTCCCGTGCCAGTGGTGCAAGACTCTTTGCAAGAACTTCGACATGCTTTCCAACCCCGACAGAAATGGGAAGACAGGCCTGTTTTGCTCTGTCTGCTGCATTACATCTCACAAAGTCAAAGCCTCTATGGACACAGGTAAATCCAGTCCTGCTGGGCCATTGCTCTGCTCCATCTGTTTTATGAATGGGTTTGTCATTCATAGCCACCCCTTATTTTTTCCACCAGCTCCAGCGCGGCCCTGTGGTTTTTGCAGACGTTCTCTCTCTGAGCCTGCATACTACTACAAGACCAACCGGGTCCTTTATCAATTCTGTAGCCCCAGCTGCTGGACTAAATTTCAGGTAGGAGACTCATTTACTGTTTTAAGTGCAGAAAACCACTTAACCACCTCAACGACCATATATAACGACCTGTAACGAGCGCTCATTCAAGTCTTTGAGCTGGTCGTGTTCTTGTTTTTAGACATCTTTCACATTCAAGTATGCACACCAGATGTTTAAGCTTGTAAGTCCAACAAATGTTTGTTCTTCTGATGTGAATATTTTCTGAGACTGGTGAGTTTTAATGCCTCAGTTCTTTAACAAAAGCACTCAAAGTAGAATGTTTTTTCATGTTTTTTTTAAGGACTTTGAAAGTGATCAAAAATGAGCACTTAATATTTACAGTGTGATGTACAGGCTTGGCTGTAGAAGCCTGTAAAGCAGAAAAACGCTTATTAAAATGCACACACTAAGCAGCCGCAGTTGAGCACCATTGGAGCCCATTAAACTAAAGGTGAATCATAAAGCACCTCAACATGCAGGGAAGTGTTGGTTGTGGAAAATTTTTGTTTGAAAAATGCATTTTTATTTTATCGATGAACACTGAAATCAAACCATTTTATAACCGCTGCTAGACTTGTGTCTGTGGAATTTCTGTAATAAAGCTTCTGAATAAAATGAATCACATCAGAGCCTGCACCAATGCTTTGCCTAAGCTGGAGCCTTGGAGTCGCAAGTTTGAATCTCTGATATAGGCATCTTACAAAATGTCCCTTTCTTCCAGAATAACAGCCCTGATGGTGACATTCACCTGAATTGCCACTCTTGCCACACCATGTTTAATGGGAAACCAGAAATTTTAGATTGGCAGGTATGTAAAAATAAAATTCACAGAAAGTATTTCCTAAACCATGAGTTATGTATATATTCATTTTGCCTTTGAGGGGGGGGGGTCAAGGTACTCTCCATACTTGCCTGTTAGTGAATTTAAGCAAGCCATACTGATTTGGTTTTCAGGACTCTATCTTCCAATTTTGCTGTAAAGAGTGCTGTGAGGACTACAAGCGTCTGCATGGCGTGGTTATCGTCTGTGAGCACTGCAAGCAGGAGAAACTGCTTCACGAGAAGATCAGATTCTCTGGTGTGGAGAAAAACTTCTGCAGCGAAGGTCAGGGGCATTTCTGATCTCTCACATCTCCGGAGGCACCCGACCTCATTCACCCCAGTCATAACTGACCTTTGTGTGATGGGCGTATGTTATGGCTGCGTGTCGGGACGTTTTTGCTTAGAAACAAATGTTTGTGTCTGTATGATTTTATTTACTCCCAGTTTCTTTGTAAAAGGCTGCATCTTGCTTTACAAACAAGACTTCACAAAAAACCTGGGCCTGTGTTGCATCAACTGTACATACTGCTCTCAGACCTGTACAAGAGCTGTCACTGAGGAGCTGGATGGAAACACATGGGATTTCTGTAGTGAGGACTGCAAGAGCAAATACCTCCTGTGGTACTTAAAGGTATGCTGGGCAGCACTATTTATACACTGTGGTCATTCACCAGACTTTGTGGAATGTGAAACACCTGCCTTGTGTCATTAGACCAATGGAATCTTCACATTTCCTATTATACCTCTGCTGTTTTGGCATGTCTCTAAATGCAGTGTTCATATTGTCCCAACTCTTGCCATGCTATATATTTCTGTAGCTAAATCTGAACCTGTTAACTGTTTGTTTTCAATTTCATAATGATCTTACAACTGAATGCTACTTTTTTTTTATTTGTACTTAATCCATTCAGTTTTCAATTATCAACTCATTAGGTAACATCAGATACCCATTGTGGCATGAATAATGTAACACAAATGTCCGCACGAAGTAAGTACTATTTTTGATGAAAATTAGATGATCAACTTCCCAACATATTGTCCTGTGTTATGTACCAGAAGGAGAGCAAGCCGTGGACACCAGCACTCACAAGCACCCAGTCATGCGGCTCCCCCCAAAACGCCTTCACTCCAGGTCTGTTTTCACCACCCTCCCTCCCCCTCCTCAGGCTGCCCGATGCCACGCCTGCAAACGGCAGGGCAAGCTTCTGGAGACCATCCACTGGAGGGGGGAGATCAAGCATTACTGCGACCAGCAGTGCCTCCTGCGCTTCTACAGCCAGCAGAACCAGCCCAACCTGGACACTCAGCAGGGGCCTGAGAGCCTGCTCAACTGTGCGTCAGGAGCCTCCCCTTCCCCCGGCCCGCAGGCCACTCATGAACTCATAACAAACCCAGTCTCTCATTGGTGCACTCTCTCATTACAATCCCCGCATCCATGGGAGTCGAGGGTTCATGGCTTGCGATCAGTGCGAAACAATAGTGGAGCGGGGGGGATTGTAATTTGTGATCAAGCGCTGAGCCTCGGCCAGCCACCATAATGAGTCTGAGGAGACGCAAAACATGAAACAGTCCTCCATCAACGTTGTAAAATGCACACATTTCACATTCTTCTGTTTGGCTCTCAAAGTGAATTTGTTAATTTAATGAGCCTGGTGAATTCTGACGATAATCCTGCCATCGAGAAGTGCTTCTGCAGTAAAGTTTTTTGGAACCGTTCTCGACACTGTGCTGAAATACTCAAAAGCCTTTGTAATTTCCACCATGTCTATAAAGTGTTTACATGTGTAGGCCCCTCACGGTAATTGGCTGTTAAAATTGTATACGTTCACTGATGTTTCAGGTCAATCCCCAGAGTCTAAGTCACCCCCCACTGCTGCAAAGAAAAATGAGGTAAGTTTTTTTTCTTTCCTTTCAACACTACTTCAGATGTACAAGGAATGTGTCCATTAGATTTACCGACTTCAGAGATTCTTGGAATTAAATTGATCCTACAATGCCTTTTCCTCCCGTACGTTTTGTGAATCATCACTTAGGTATTGTTTTGTAGCTTAAAATTTACAAATTGTCTGTTCACAGATTGAATTAAGCTCGTAGAGCCCCATCTATTTGTTTGTTTGCGCAAGGCTAGTTTGTAAGTAAAATGAATGTAACTCGTAATTCTGCATAGACAAATATTACAGAGCTTGTTCTCGTGCTCTATAGCTCTAGATAAGAAGTAATAGTCATGTAACCGGAACAGTTTTTTGTAGTGGTGTTAAAGCGTAATTTGTAGATATCATTTAAAATTTAAAGGTCACACAGTTTGAGAAATGTATTTTGAGCTTTGCATGTTGATAGCTTATATAGGATATGAGACCTTATTTTGGATTTGAGAGTTTTTCAGAATGGATATAATTATTTGAAAAAAAAAACATAAAGAACAATATATTAAATTTTGAATTTGGTACAAAGTTACCCCAGAAATAACACAAATTTTGAGGGTGAGTATTTGAATGCACCCCTTGAAAACTCCTCTGTGAAACAATACCTTCTTCAGAGCACCACGGTACTGAAATGGTTTATGTTTTCTTAGGTCACAGGGAAGGTGCAGCCAGCTCGGCATTCCCCCTCGCCATCTCCTCCTCCGTCTCCTCCCCCTCTGAATATACCCCACAAGAACAAGGCCTCCGTGTGCCAGCCAATCATGGAGACTAGATGCATAACCTGTAAACCTGAAATGAAGTCGCAAGCTTGCCAAACTGGTAATATCAAATGTAGGGTTTTCTCTTCACTGTTGGTAAGAAATGTAAATAATGTAAGAAAACATTTAGTGGTCTGCCACAGATGGTTCCAGGGATTTCAATGCAGTCACATTGGGTTTGAGTTTTTGAGTATTTTCATGCTTTTATACTATTTCTGTGGATGTTACCTTGTAGCACAGCTTTAATAAATACCCAGTTCTGACAGGCTGGCAAACATGCCATATATTAGTATATGGGCATGGTATTAAATTTCAGATTATAATGTTAAACCATACTAGGTTTTACCTGCTTGTGTCCTCTATGCTCCAGTTTATGTCAGTAAGAATGGCAAATAAGAAAAGCAAGCTAAATTGACTCACAGCTCCAAGGCATAGAGAGCGTCTTCTGGAACTGCTACCTGCTACCTCTTTACTGATGGTTTCCCCTGTTGGGTGCATTTCAGAGGATTTCACGATGCCTCAGTCCTTCGTGCTGCCCGTTCCTGTACCTGTCTTCATCCCCGTGCCACTGCATATGTACTGCCAGTACACTCCAGTACCCATCACCCTACCCCTACCGGTAAGTTATTCAAGCAGTGGGTGGAGGGAGCTCATCTGACCACAGGCCACAGACCACGTCTGCAATATGTCACCCTCTCTTCAGCACTTCTAAAAAGTAAAAGGATGGATTTAAATGTAACCATCCATAGCCTAATTACTGAACAGTTGCTGTATAATGTCAGAGATACCACCTTGCTAAAAGTGATGTCAAAGTACAGTTAAAAAATCATAATCCGGTATCCTTTGAAATCATTACTTACAGAATTGTCACAGAAGGATTTCCTGTTGATTTGTGGCTTTCAACATTACAAAAAAAAAAATCACCATCCTCTTTTGAAAAAATTGATGGTGGTAATTTAAGAATTATGACCCGTAACTTGAAATCGCAAATGAAAATAATTTCTGTGTATTTGAGATAAACTGAAATCTAATAACCAAGAAAGTTGTTAGTATGAAGGAGACATTACACACAGACATAAGACTTAGGGGAGACTAGCAAGGGCCTTTTAAAGGGAAGTAGGCAGCTTCTAATGCATAAAAGAGTGCATTAAATTGTGCAGTGCAATGCATTTTGTTATAGTTCGTAGAGTTGGGCTGATGCGAGGTTTTTACTGGTAGTATATGATGTGCAAGATTAGACTCGTTATTCCTGCAACCAACTACCCAGAGTCCTTCTAATGTTGAACTGCTGTAGCTTAGCAGGTGTGGGGTTGGTGAGTACTTATGTGGGAGACTTTCTGGGAAAGCTAAGTTTCTGCTGGAAGAGCAGCTGATGGGCCAGTAGGGGGCACACTTCCCTCTGGACCAAAAGTGAACTCCACTGCCCCATTACAGTGATGGCAGCGCTGTGCTATTCTTCGGGTAAGGTGTTAAACCGGGGTCCCGATTCATAGCGGTCATTAAAGTTGCCACGTTGTCTTTTGAAAGAGTAGGGGTGCTAACGGAATAGCCTTCTAACGTTAGTAGGAGAGTGAACAAAAAAAAAACATTCTGAAGCTAACAGAGAAATCACTGCATTTGTGAGAATTTTCCCAGTGCAGTGATCAAGGTTTTCTTCAGGACTAAAACCAATGGAAGCTGTCAGTACTTGGAGCAAGATGTACCCAACAGGCAGCTCATGGGAAGCCATTTCAGCGTTCAGTTGGTTAACCTTGGTCAATCTGTTGGTACCATCTTTTTTTTTTTTTTGAAGGAACAAAGTTTCCCTTCCATTGTAGATAGGATTTCTGAGAGAATAATTCAGAGGTACACAGGTTATAGATAGATACAGAACTCTGATCCTGCCCAATCATAATCATGATGAAACAGCCAAATCATAGCCTGTGTGAAATGGCAAGTCATGTTTTCATTGAATCATGTTGCAAAAAAATGTTTGCTCTACATGAAGCAACTATAGCAGGAGAGGTTTTTTTTAAGTCTTATATTAATATTGGTTTAATCTTTTACCTTTTTGCATAGATGATGGCAAAAAATAAGAGGTGAGATGTTTGATGTTATCATTCTAGCTAGATTCATTTTCTTTCAATGTCTGTTTTTTTACTTTGCCATCTTAAAAACACCACTTAGAATGTTAAGTTAAATTAAGTTTAATCTGGTTGTGGTTCAAGGGATTGACATAAGCACATGTCAGTCATATGGGGCGGGTGTCCTAACAGTTCCGTCTCTGTTTTTGTCCTCCATAAGGTTCCTGTACCTATGTTTTTGCCCACAACCCTTGAGAATGCGGATAAGATCGTCGAGACAATCAAAGAGCTGAAAGTCAAGATCCCGTCCAACCCCCTGGAGGCTGACATCCTGGCCATGGCGGAGATGATCGCTGAGGCTGAAGAAATGGGCAAAGCCTCCTCTGATCTCTGCGGTAACTGCCTTGTGTCTCTGTGCAGGGTGCTTTTATTGTAACATTTTTTTCCAAGGAGGACATATGCTCCTTAGTTGAAAAGTAGGAGCGCACACAGAAATGTGGTTGTACAATGGCTAATGTATAAGTAAAACTGATTAAGTTACAAACAATGAGTAACCTTGCATTTTTACACAGTTGTTTGTATGTATGATTAATGCTTGCGGAGTTTTTTCTACAATAATGACACTAGCAGAATATCCATATAAAGAAATAAACAAATAAATGTCCATTATGTGGAAGCCACTAGGGGGCATGAACTGGCTTTTGGAAGAAGCATGGCAGAACTGAGCATGGGGACAGGGTTAGGGTCATTATCTCACCCTGTTCTTTCTGCGCCCAAGTGTGCACGTGCACGCATGCATATCATTAAGCAGAAAATAATTTTTAGTCGTTGAAAACTCTTTTAGTTTGGAAAATGCTTTTTGATGTATTGATGTTTGAAAATTAGAGAAAAGTGAGAAGTATGACCTTCTTTGGTTTATATTTTTTTCACTGGGATTGCTCTACATTACTGGATGCAAAGAATCATGTTCTTTGCAAGATACCCTGCCTTCAGGTCACACTTCGTCCTGTTTCATGGATATTTCAGTCTTTATGAGCAAAGCATTTATGTTGAGTCCTCACCAGCATAGGGGTTGGTTTTATAGCATAGCATAAAGAGACTACATGCATTTAATTGAAACCCAGCCAGTCTGTCTGTCTCCATAAGTATGTATGTTAAAGTGCAGTCAGTACCATATATTTGTTTCCTCTTTAAGATTTGGCCAGTAACCAGAGCACAGAGGGCTTGCTGGAAGATTGTGACCTGTTTGGCCCAGCCCAAGATGATGTACTGTCGATGGCGGTCAAGATGGCCAATGTTTTGGACGAGCCCACCCAAGACCTGGATGCTGGCCTCCCCAGAAGTAGGTTTATAGCAGATGGTGCTAGGAAAGTGTGAAAAATACTGCTATGGAATCATATAGATCTTTGGGCTGTGGAAACATCAATGCTTACTGACTGATACAAGTCATTCTGAGTGGTACAGGTGCTCATAGTGTATTATTGCCATCTTCATGAGTTTGTTGAATCAGAGAGAGATAATGACATGAGATTTGAATATGATTTTGGTATGTGCGTGCTTTGTATTATAATTGTCCTGTGGCAAAAATGCAACTGAAGAGTAGTTAACTCACCCACTTTGTGTTCTGTCACTTCCATGCTCATTTTTACATTGAATAAATGTGTAAGGATGAATTCTATTTTAGATATGAATAAAGGCAAGGAATTATTCTGATAAGCAACACCTCTCTATTTGCTAATTTTTAAAGAGACTCACGTGTACAAATTTCATTTCTTTTCCACGGGCACACACACCCTGTGTGAACATTTCTGTATTTCTGTACAAAGCAGCAAAGAACACCAATATTATAGTCATATACTAATAAATGATAAAGTCTACACAAATTTTCCCACAGGGACATTGTAGACTGTTCTTTATTACTTTGCTCCAATTTCCAAAAACAGTTGCTAAAAACTGCTCATTTCAATAGTCCATTTCCAGTGTAATGACTGGAAATCCCTTATGAGAATGATCTCACTCAGGACCATTAAATACTCAGCATGATCCTTTAGAGGGTAACAGAAGGGTAACAGATGACATTATCCCATAAAAAACATCACTGGTTGCTGTCAGGAAACCCTCAAATGACCTTCATTGTTAATTATTCGTGTTAACACAAGTTCATTTGTGTTGGAAGTTATGGGTGAATGAAGCATTAATAAAGCCTATGACATTTTTTAAGCAGCTCAGGGACAGAAAATGATAAATCTGTTGAGATGTAATTGTGTGACAGTGAACAGGAGGTGGGTGACTCTCACATCAGCCCTGTAACCAGCCTGAGAAATCTCAATTGTGAGCAATACCCTTCAGATTCTGTGCTAATATTGAGAAATGTTACAGTAAAATTGTGGAAATATCATGATGTAAGCATACTGTACACATGATTTGTGAATATTATATTTGTGCAGATAAAACAAGGATTAATTTCACCGGAAGTTTTATGTGCCCCGATATCTCCCTCATCTTGTCAGCTCCTCTAGACCTGAATCCCAGCGTTGAATTCCTCTTTGACTGTGGGATCGTCACACCTGACAGCGTTCGTCCAGATCACGAGCTCCCTGTAGCAGTCCAAAAGGTACAGTCACAACTTGCATTCTGTCCTCACTGCCCTCCTCCTTTCCCTGGCCAGCTGTCGTTGATGCTCCAGGAAGGTAAATACATGTCTTTCATGTATATGGATCATGCAATGAAATGTCAAGCCATTATAATCGCTTGACACAATCTGAAGGTTATATCTGAAAATTATTGTTTGACACTTCTTGAAAATAAATGTGCTGAGAAAATGCTTTAATTTAACACGTTCAGTTGTCAACTACATATATGTTGGTGCTGGTGATGTATACATATTAGGGTTGTAAACCTCTGACCTTACAATGCACCTCATGCATACACATAGATGTTATCATGAACTGTGAATATGAACAATTTCAAAAGTATCAATTTCAAAGTATTTTCTCAGCTGGCATTTGTTTGTTGGTAAAGCAAAATTTATAATTGCTAGGGACCATGCTCAGGCCTGTATGCACAGAAATTGCACAAAAAAGTCCGAAAATTGTCAATATAAGAAAAAAATTGTGTGTAAAAAGTTACATATTGGAAAATATAATTTTCAGATTTATCATCAAAAGGCAGAGTGGAATTAAACTGGTAATTATGTACTGATCCATTTCGGATACTGTATGCTCCTAGCACCTCAATTTAAATGTTACATTTTTAATCAAGATTGATAGCCTGATGAAATGCCTGCTTTCATGTGAAAGAAGTATATTAAAGGTACAATTTCAAATGTAAATTTAATACATAAAATAAATATATCTGATTTATTTGAATTTATACATTTGATTTGCATACTTTATTATTGCCCAAGATTAGTATTACGGCAGTTTTCATACTGTTTCAAAGTCTGGCTTTCATATCCTTCTGTATTAATTATTGTGGTAACAGATATGAATTTTTGAGGCATTTTGTTGAATAAACAAAATTTTGTTTGTATATCCATATTTGGAATTTACTTGTCATGCTTATACAAATTTTTAGCAGTTAAGGCTAAGGGTTGTGGACATCAGCAATACTGATGTGGCATTGACAACAGATAGATCACTGTCCACATTCTTGATTACATTTTGAGAATATATATTTTTTTCTTTGAACATGGACAGCAATACCTCTGTCTCACAATTTTAAAAATGTATTTTTTTCGGTTACATTTTTCTTGTGTGGCTTTTTTATGTGGTACGTTGGTAAACCATGCTGAGATGATCTTGCCTTTTATTGGATTTTGGTTTGTTCTGTAATGCTAATTGAGATTAACATGAGCTAATTGAGATTAACAAGAACATGGACTGAATTTAACAGTTGGAATTCATCAATACAGATGCAATACACAATTGAGTGTTCACGCATGTTTCATGAATCCAGCACTGGCTTTTCACATAGACTTCAGTCAAGAAGAAATATATGGACCTTTTTAGAAGATATTGGTGCATAAGGCCCCAAGGTATACATTCTTCATTCTTAAGCCAAGATTTTATACATCTCAACAAGAAACGGTGGGGTGCATCAAAGATTTTCCCATGGTATGGCTTGATTTGACACATGCATACATTTCAGTGGAAGATGATTTTCCAAAAATTATTTGAATTAGCAAATGTAATTGGAGTAAGTGATTCAGCTAGCATTGATTGAAGAATGATCATTAAAATAGTACTCAGTGCTTGCAATTTGAGTTAGAAGAGTATCTGAGAGGCTCAGGGAACAAAATTCTTGGTAATATAGCATCTATTTGATGGGTTCAGGAAGATTTTGAAAACATTGCCCCTGCTTGAGTACCTTTACATTGTTGCCTATGAACTATTTTCTGCTGGGGTGCTGGGTTGGATTTGGTATTAAATTTTCTCAGGTGACATAGAAACTAGCAGTACAGTAAAGACACACCTCCTGGCTACAGACTTATGACGATCTGACAGATGCCACAAGCAAACCACTGGCTTCCACTACAGTCCCTAGTGTTAGAACCCAAGCCAAAACAAGGGTGAATATTGTTGTCTTTGAGTTGGCAATAAAACAATGTCACAGAAGCCTCTTCAATCACATGAGTTGATTACTTGGGGACACAGACTGACTGAGAGGTCACGGTGTGCTTTAGAAAGTGTTGCTCTTGACTTTGGACTTATTTACCCCAGTGCACACCTTGGTCGTCAGTGCCAGGCACATTGTATTAGCTGATGCCGGTGAATTTCCTTGCCCCTACACCACTAAAGCAAAGCCACAAATCCAGTGGTTGATATGTGCATAACCATAAAAAGCAGCGAGCTGTGCATTGCCTTCCACATAACATGAATGGGACCTAATGTAGCCTTAAGCGAATTTTGAGCCTATTTAAGCCTATAAATGACTGTACCTCTGATTAAGGTCACGGTAGACTTCATGATGGAACTGAATAGGTGCCTGTGTGCTGCAGGGATCAAAGCACCCCAGGCTGTCGGAGAGCTCCTCCAGAGACCCGCTGGGTTCCCCGCCCAGTGGCGCGGGGTTAAGCTGCACCTATGGGGTCAAGGCCTGGAAAGACTGGGCCCACAGCAAACGCCCTGGGACAGACGAGAGAAAAAGTGAGGGGCCGTGTTCAGATTTGGTTGTGTTCTGGGCTTAATCAAACCATTTGTATGTGCATTCAGCTCAAACTGCTGCTTTATGAGCCTGCTTTCCTAATATCGTAAGTGCTTTGTATTGGTGTCAATGTTTATCAGCTTCTCAGTTCGTTTTTACTGCTTGCCTGTATGCATTGGTGAAGTGCGCTCAAATGTAAGCATATCATAGTATAATTTGTTTTTTTATGTGATGTTGTGTCCTTTTCTCCAGCTAAACGGTATAAAATAAAAGAAGACCTCCTTTCTTGTACTGCTGCTGAACTTAATTGTGGGCTGGCACAGTTTGTGAGGGAGATGTCATGTCCAGATGGAGGGGGCCAGCACCCAGACAGCGTGTACTACATGTGTCTAGGGATTCAGCAGGTTTGTCAAAACATGTCAGCGAATCTCACCTCCCGTAAAGCCAGGTCAAAAAAAAAAACCTTCAGTCACTGCCAACTCCAGAATTATGGGCAACTTGGCGCTCTTGATGAAGTTGAATAAAAAAGACTGTACAAAATAAGTAACACAAATAATTAGCTGTATTGTATGCTAAAACATATGGGAAAACTATCAAAGAATGGTGGAAAGTATAGGATTGTAAGACTTGGAAAACATTTGAAAACTCATGGCTTTTTTAATGATGAAGTTAAAAAGCCTTCATTTAAACATGGCAATATGAATGAATAAACACGCTTAGCCTACATTTTATGAGCTTGCATAGCCTTCATCAAGGTTCTGAGTACAACAAAAATACAACGATATTTTATGTCATTTGTTATCATCAGATGCTGGTTATAGTTTGGCTGACAGAACAAAAATGTAGAGGGTGATGGGAAGCCACAAAAATCTATAAAATGGCAACACAACGTTTGTTTGCCTGCTGCAGGGAAACTTTCTCATCAGTACCAATGATTATGAAGTTGACCATTGGTTTTGTATCCTGTATCTTGTGCTTTCTTGATAAGATTAAGTATAGTGCATGCATTTTTAATAAAGTAGATGACAGTGTGACTATGTTTTTTTAGCACCCTGCGATATATTTGCCATCCTGCAATATAGTGCCTGTTTTCTTGAGTGCAGTGATGTTGAAGGAGACTGAGCTGGAAGAAGCAATTTTTCAAATTATGTTTGCAGGCAGTGATCCTACAGTTAGCATTATGGTTTGCTGACTTATGGTTATTATTAGCATTTTGTTTAAGTTGTGACAAATGTAAGTTTTTAGCTTGGTCTTAATGTGAGAGTAAATAATCTAAACATTGTTGCTAAGTTGCAAATTTTTCTATTAAATAATGTCCTACTGTCCCCTCTGTTAATACAACAGAATGATGTAAACATGCAGGGGTACTTTCTAGGTGATATATTGTTTATGATTAGCAATTAAACAACAAGTGAACAGTGCCTTTAATCGTTTAATTATTTGTACATAGCACATGATAATGATCAATCATTGTGTTATTGAACAAGGATTGCTGATCGATTGTGTCGAATAGCTTCGATTCTTTGAAATAAAAAGTGAAATTTTGAGTAAAATTTTAGGCTACGTTTTGTACAGTTTCACTGAGATTACGCTGTTTTTTTTCTAGTACCTTCTGGAGAACAACCGAATGGTGAACATCTTCACTGATCAGTACTACCTGACCTTTGTGCAGGAGCTGAATAAGATCCTAAGCAGGTGGCAGCCTAGACTGTCTCCAAATGGTAAGTCTCTGCAGCCTCATATGTCGGCTGACCTTGCAGAATAACGTATAATGGACAGTTCTTTCCATATTCGGTCAGCTCAGTATTACACCGAAAATATTACATCATGAACACCCCTCCAGTCTTACCAACTCAATGAGATCGTTTCCTGAAATCAGAAATAATGTACATGAAAGAAAGCTGGTATCGCATCTATATTTTGTATTGGATTTTATGTGTTTTTAAATACTGGTAGCATTTAAGGGAAGACATATTCACTCAACCTGTCTCTGCAATTTAAGGAAAAAGTCTTAAAGCACGATGTGGAAGAACTTCTGATATTGAAAGCCTGATAAAGTCTGACAGGGTGGGGTGCATTTCCCTGTGTGTTAACCCGGAATTAACCTTTGACCCTGGGAGTGTGAAGCCGCTAGCAGAGACAGAGAGATGGCTCAGCTCGGATAGTGCTGACAGAGCTTCCATTTTCTGTTGGTCAGCAGAGTGGTCTGAATGTATCATAACCCTCTTGCCAACGGTCAGAAATGTCTTCATAGTGTTCTTATTGTCTGTTTGAATCTCTTCTCAACCTATGGATTTTTTTCCCTTTGTCAAAAAAACAAATACAAAGGTCACTGGTAAAATAATACTTGCTTGAAAGTATAAGTAATTTGTCTGGTTGGAACGGTATATTGACAGCTATAGCATAGTGGTGCGTGGGTCAGCCCAAAATATGTGGGTTTTACAGGCATGGGTCAAAAGACACCCAACCCAGGCACTACTGTTACCAGTGTTCCAATAAGGTTTCCGTCCCTGGCCGAAACCACTGAAAATAGCTAAGGCTAATAATAGCTGGCCAGCGCATAACTATTACAGAGTAATTTTATTTTTATAAACTGTTGCTGGATTTTTGGTCAGAATAACCAAGCTCCACTTATAATCACCACAGTCTCTTATAAGGTGACCATCCCCTCTCATATTGTTACAATTTATAAACAATATATAAAATTATCAACGATTTATTATTTTCATTAATTATCTCTCATTTTTTTTAGAATGAGATGTGTAAACATGGATACATGTGCTTCTTTGGCCCAAAATTGGTCAAATTGATTTGAAAGTTGCTCCAGCCAACAGCAGCTGTTATGTGATTCTTATTACTGGCCAGTCTTTGGAATTCCAGTGTGTTTTAGTCCAGTTGTGTTTTTAGCCTCCTTGTCAGGTTGAACCAAGAGGAGCTCCATTGGAGCTGAATGGGGGTCTGATAATGAATGTGTGTGCTGCAGGTGACCCCTGGTCTAGTGTGGAGGAGGAACACCTATGGGAGTGTAAGCAGCTGGGTGTGTACTCCCCCTTCGTCCTGCTCAACACCCTTATGTTCTTCAACACCAAGTACTTCGGCCTGCGGACGGTGGAGCAGCACCTCCAGCTGTCCTTCAGCAACATGGTGCGGCAGTGCAAGAGGACCTCCACACCTCAAGGCCCCACCAAGATCCTCAGCGTGTGCTACCTCTCCACCCCCCTAAACAGGACCACCAAAGGTGAGGCTTCAAGGAGCTAAAGAGACATGCCTGACACAGAAGGCCTCTTCCATGAAAGAACTTTCTAGAAATCCAGGTGGTACCTTCTCCATTTTGACATGTCTTGATTTATCATTTTGAATTTATTGTAATTGTTTATTCAGTATCTTGTCTCCTTATCTTCATAATTTGTCTCACGTTAAATGATGTATGTTGTGGGATGATGGCCTACGAAAATATTGGAAAGATTTTCTGCACCTCTCCCCCGAATTTTGCGTTTGGTTCAATCATCTGGAAAATCGGATGATTTCGCTCAGTTTCAGTTTTCTCGGCAGTAGACTGCAAGCAAAGTGATTCGTCACGATTGTGTTGTCATGGGAATGAGTCCTCCGGTTTTATTACATGTGTTGGTGTCCTTGAAAGGCGTGGAGATGCAGGCATTTGCAGAATAGTGTAGTGCACTGGTGGCCTTTCTCACAAAGGCATTCATTGCTGTTTGCCCTACCTTGAAGCGCACTAATCATACTACAACTTCAGACACTTTTTAAATAAGGTTGCCTAAGCAACTTGGCCTAGCCCTTCAGCCTGCTTTTTGATAAACTTAACTTATTTTCAGCACAGTCACTACATGTATACTTATAGATACATTCATGCTGTACCCCTGTCGCAAGTAGGAGAAGAGGTACACGTTCAATGAGCTACTCATGTTTGTGGGTGAAAATGAAGAGTGTTGAAAGTTGACATGAAATGGAGAAGCTTGAGCAGATGCAGTGGAAAGCACAGATTTGTGGGGTCAAAGCGTTGTTATTTTTCAGTGGTAATCTTCATCTGGGTTTGTATTCTCCTCATCATGATTAGCAAACAAAACCCATGACAGGTGTCACTGTCACTGTAGCAGTTAGCAAGCTAACCTGAATTGACCTAAACTGGTTCAATAAAACTCCTAGCTGTAGTGAGCATGTAAAACGTATATTGTGCCAACTTCCCAGGAAAAGGGAATTAAGAAATGGAGGAAAGTTTGCCACCCCCAATAAATTAAAAGTCTGAATTGTGTTTCCCGTAAACTGATTTATTAATCTGTGGAAAACTATACAGGTGGTATACAAAAAACTGGGATCACATTTTCAGTCTGTAAAAGCTATTACGTGCATCCACATGATGTGCTATGGGCTTTGAGTGTTGCAGTGTCTGGAATTGTTCATTCGAAATACAAAACATCTTCTCTACGCTTGGTAGGCATAAATGAAAAGCGCTGTGCAGAAATCACACTATTCAGTGTAGTTGATGAAAAAGCAGCTCCTTGTCTCCCTTCCCCCAATTTCGGACATGATGCTATTCTGAGTTTGTCTGTGTGCTATTTATACTCTTGTGAGTGGAGGTCTTTTTGAAGTGCTCCTCTCAGTGTGGGAGGTGTAAGATGGTATGTGACTTAGAAATGGTCGAACAAATTTGAAACTCCTTGGCTCTCCCTGTCTGCAGACTGGAAGGAAACATGGTTGTGAAGAAAGCTAAAAAAAGGAGCCTTGCAGTTGATGTTTTTATTTTCTTTTTTTCAACAGTTTTCATATCCAAAAGAAAAGCACCTTTGGTGAAGACTTGAGAGAAAAAGAAATCTTGTAAAAAACATTTGTAACGACCACATTTTTGGCCTTTAATTCAAAAGCTGTAACATATTCTGTCATGGCACATTCGATGCTCAACTGCTTGTTGGAAAATAACATACCATAAGGACTGTGTGCTGACCTCACAGGGTCGAAATTCCAATGTAATGATTATACATTGCTTTTGAAAGTAAACAAAGTTTAGCCTTCTTGCTCTGTATTGTATTCTCTAAACAGTGAGTTTAAACCCACTGCTTATGTACTTCATCATGTAATGTCAAAAAACAAAATGTCATTTTCAGTTATATTGTTATGCGCATTGTAGCTCACAGCCGGATAAATAATACCTAGCAGCCAGGTCAAAGATGATTCATTATTTTAGAGCTCTTGGCTCCATAAATAAACAGCTGTCCCTCCTGGCGGGCTGTTTAACTTGGTCGGTGTTGGAGCCAAATGTTGAAGTAAGCACGTCAGGCCAGCAGACAATGAGCACTGCCCTCTGTTCACAGAGAGCAGCCTGGGAAAGAGGAAGCGGGACGACGAGACGCCGGAGCTGGAGCAGCAGGAGAACAGGACGAACCCGCTCCGATGTCCTGTCAAATTCTTTGAGTTCTACCTTTCCAAGTGGTGAGAGGATGTTTCATATACGGATGTGTCTCTAACGCAACCTTTTTTGCTTTGTATTTCCACAAATGCCACTTGTTAATGTCACATTATATATTGGAAAAGGCTGAAAAGCCTGAATCTTAAGCCACCTGAATGTTGAGTAATAGTTCAAAACTAATTGGCATGAAGGGTATGACCAAAATTATTAACAAACACTGCCTGTCGTCTGTATACTAGTGTGTAACGGGTGAGTCATTGGTGAAAGCATGCTAAAATTGGTGTACTAACATGATTAGTTATTAGAACTGAAAGTCGACTTTGTTGTGAAAGCTGAACTGGTGTTTTGTGTCCCTCTTTCCCTTTGCAGCTCCGGAAGCGTGCGCAACCGCAGCGACCTGTTCTACCTGCAGCCGGAGCGCTCCTGCGTGGCCGAGAGCCCGCTGTGGTATTCCTCCGTCCCCATGGACCGCGGCACACTGGAGAGCATGCTCAATAGGATCCTAGCCGTCAGAGAGATCTATGAAGAGCGCACTGCGGTAGACAACCGCTAACATTGGACCACCCACAAACCCCCCCCCCCCCCCCCCCCCTGTATTTACCCCCCCTCCCCCTTCGCCCCCTCAGCCTTCCACTTTCACTTCTGCTGTGCAGGACGGTGAGCTAGAGGCCGCTCAGCTCAAAGGAAGGTCGCTGTGGCACTGGGGTACTCTCAATGGCAGAAAGAGCTGGTCTTAACTCTGTAATGGTGGAAGAGAATGCTGCAGTTCATTTAAGAAAGTGTCACTATGCAGTCGGCCGGCTGCAGAGAAGGACTGGCGCTGTCGTCGCCCATGTTTTCACCACTGAAGTGGTTTTATTTTGCACATTTTGTTCATGATTATGTTTACCTCCTCAATTCCCATAACCACCAGACTAAAATCTACTCAAATTGAAATTATGATATATAGAGGAAGAACCGGATGCCTTGTTATTAAGCTATCGAGTTTGAGTGCTGTCCATCACACTGGTTTATTTTAGAGATGTCTATTCATCTGTCCGTCTTACCAGCCAATCAAAAGCCTTTTGATAGAAGTATTCTAATTATTGTAATTGTAACTTTATTTTGGTAAATTTTAAGTTTTGATCAATTCTGGTTGAGTTCTGTGGTTAAAAAAAATAAATAGGGGCCTCTGAGTGGCTCGTAGGATAAATTGCTGCCTACGGGTCCTGAGGTCAGGGGCCCGATTCCTGGCTTCGCCATTCCCGGCCATGGTCAGAGGTCCCGCTGGCGAGGCAACAATTGGCCAGCCTCGCCAGGGTTCGATACGGGGTAGGTCGGCCTAACCCCCATTGGCCCCATCACAACAGCACCCTCCTTGACATGCTTGGGTGCCTGCGGCGGCATGAACCGACTGTACACTGACTATGTCCTCCTCCAACATCATAGGCAGCGTGCAGTCGGTGGTGTGGACGCAACATGAAAAGATTGGAATAGGAGGAGTCATGTGCACAACTTCTCCTCCCACAGCTGTCAGGGCGGGTGCTGCGTTGAGTTCACATTCGGGTTGGGGGACAAAAATGGGAAAAATCGGGGTACATAAAATTAAAAATAAAAATACTAAATCAACAACTGACAACAATATGAACCAAAAAAGAAAATATCAGTTGATGGTATGTATGTTTGCTTATTACTCCCTGTAAACAATGACTTGCATGTTTTCATATTTTCATAATGTCATTTAGCCTTTTTTTAATCATGATGCAGCTTTTTTTTTCAATTCTAAAATGTTTTAATACTGTACCTATATCAATACCTTTATTCCACAACTGTAGTTTGAGTGAGATGTTCAAAGAGGTCCTGTTATACTTACACAGGAGCTGTTGTACACCAGCACAAATCGTGAAGTTCCAAATCACATTTCCTTTGACATCTGTGAACTTCAAATTCAACATTAAGTAAGGTCTTTGCAACGGGGCAGGTTGTTAGTGCATGCTGCCTTATTTATCTGACATTGCATTAATGCAGAATTTGTTTTGTGACTTTGCTGAACTTGCCTCACGTTTTGTGCTTGGAGTTGTCAAGAAGGGAATTGACTGGACTGTGAGTTTTATTCTCAACAGAGTTAAGATAAAGCAATGAATGCAAAGTGAACGAAAACATCGCTCTAACTGTTTATAGTTTGCATATGACATTTATTTATATTACACATACTGCCAGCATGGTTACTTTTACAATAGCCACGCTGATGCCTTGCGTTAAAAGGTAAATGATGTCCAGTTGTTAGTATGTGTTGTGAGGGGGTACTGTAGATATCCTACTTAATCAAGTGCTTTGTTCAGCCATTTTCTAAAATGGTGGTTTGATGAATATACAGTATATGGTTGTCTGATTCTCTTGACACGTGTTAAGCTGATACTGTGTCAGCCTATTCCAGCAGCACGCATAGACTCTAGTACCTGTCACATGTCAGTAGGTGTGCACATTTTCAAACACTGAACTGAATGTTACAATAAAGTTCTCTACAGTTGGACCACTCTTGAATGTTTTATTCAACTGAAAACATGAGAATTGCATCTGATTGTTTAGGATTGAAAATTGTATTTATATTTAATCTAAGTGTTTGCTGTTGGTTAAAAACAATTTTCTATTTAATAGAATAATGTGTAATAAAATGCACATGACTGAAATTATTTTTCAGATGGATGATTTAACAGTCCGTGGCATGTGTAAAGGGCAGCTCCCCATGAATGAAAACACCCAATTTAAATAAGCAGTGCTGTGTTGTCGTGTCTTTCTATTTTTATTTCAAGGAAGTTTATTTCCCCTCAAATAAAGTAGCACGTGACCATTGAAAAAGGACTAGAGGAGTGAAAAAGTTTTATTTTTAATTCTTAAACACTGCTCAGTTATGGCACTCATGACTTCTAACGAGAAAACTATTTTTTATGGGTTGTTCAGACAGAACATAAACCAACGTCCCAACCTGACCCTCTCCAATTTTCCTGATTTGTGTGCAGTTACCAATTCGTCCTTTATTTCACAAACTTAAAGTCACTATTTTCATAAACACACTTCTTGTAGCAATAGCAACACCATCATTCACAGAGACTTTGGGACTTAATGTTTGAAGGAACACTGGCTCAAAAATGAGTTTGTCAGCATTAATTATAAAGTTTTAAAGAGCCCTTCAGACAGGTTCAGTCAGTGTTTTTGTCAGTACCTCGCTTGTGAGCAAGCTGATACTTGGTCATAAGTTATTATAAGTATCTGAACTTTGACTTTAAAATAAGATAATTACATCATTTCCCAGTCCTTAGGGGGTACCAGACACATACCGGCATGTGGCGCTCCATGCCTTCCATTTGGGATCTCGTATTCAAAAACGTTTTCAATAGGCAGCATAGAAAAGTCACCTTTACATAACAGACACGTTTATTCATATGAAAACATTTCACATAGACGTTTTTGTTTATATTTGGTTCCACGCTGATTCCTTTGGCATTCCGTTCGCTCCTGTCCGAAATGTCAGGCATGAATTTTCTTTTTTTAATGTGCCGTTACTGTGTGGGGGGATGAGCGACGGACTAAGGCGACAAGTTTGGATCTCACGATTTGAAAGCTGTATCCCTATGGCCTGCAAATGGTTTGAAACCTGATCAATGTTGTGGAACTTGATCCCAGCTCCTTCTTTATCTGCAGGGGAAGAATCATTGCTGGCATAGTCCTTTAAGAGCCAGAGAATGTAGGACTGTAGTAGCAAACGGCAGGCACACAAGGCGTACAGAAAAATGTTGTCATAGCAATAACTTGACGCTATCCTATATGCAGTCATGTGAGGGTTTGACATTTTGTCAAAAGGGTGTTGTTTAAGGTTTTTGTGGCATGATAAGGATTTTCCAGTCAATGCAGCAGCTGTATCATATGTGAGCCCTTCATTACCTATGACACACGACAATTTGTCGTTACAAATACACAAGTTCAAGTGAACACTTGTATATGTTCATAAGTCCTAGTATAAGCAAGTGTATCCATGTGCTGGAATACAATATTTTAGGCACATGGGATTGGCCATAGAAGAAACCAGGCGGAGATCAAATGTTCCTTGTCCCGCCTGGGTTCCCCATTTCTTTAACTGGAGGAGACATTGACTGTGCTGTACCATGATCACTGTAAATAACAGCACAGTCTTGACAGAACCCCCACATATCCTTGCGGTATCGCACACAGTGAGGAATAGTCCCACGTGCCTGTGCGACTGCCTTCCTTACAGAGGTAGGTCCTTAGATCTTCAGGTCATCGAGTCTCGTCTTGTTACTGTGCTTACTGGAGTGGCTGGGCCGGCGCTGATTTCCCACGGGAGATCCCGGGGCCGACCCCGAGCTCTTCTTCACCTTCAAGTCACATTCCTCAGGTTTACTACTCCGCTCCACTGCCAGGTTGTCCCGGTTCTGCTTGTAGGCCACCTTGCTATTGTAGGGTTGATAAGCGGAGTCAGGCTCGGTGAGGGGGGAGAGGCTGTACCTGGAGCCGTTTTGGAAGGGTCCAGGGGCGGGATGGTGCCTGGGGAAGTAGTTATAATTGGGCACAAAGGGCACCACTGCCTCGCTGGGAGCCTTGGACCCTGATTCAGACACAAGGTCTGCGCGCCTGTACCTCAGCCCTTGGCGGCACTTGGTGAAGCCCAGATGGTACATCTCCACCAGGTTGAGCAGCAGGGAGATGCAGGCGACTACCAGCATGAAAAGGATGAAGATGGTCTTCTCGGTGGGCCTCGAGATGTAACAGTTCACCACGTTGGGACAAGGCGGCCTGTTGCAAGTGTAGAGGGGCTTGAGCTCGAAGCCATATAGGAAGTACTGGGCTACGATGAAGCCCACCTCAAAGAGGGTCTTGAAGATGATGTTGAAGACGTAGGTGCGCAGAAGGACCCCGTGCAGTCGGATGCGGCCCTGCTCGTCTCGGACAGGGGCCTTTTTGGCCTTGCCCTCAAGCAGGGGCTGTTTGTCGTTCTGCAGGGCCAGCTGAGCCAGCTCCTTGTCGCGTTGCTTGTGCTTCTCCTCCATCCGCACCAGGTGCAGGATGTGCCCCAGGTAGATGAGGGTGGGCGTGGAGACGAAGATGATCTGCAGCACCCAGAAGCGGATGTGGGAGATGGGGAAAGTCTTGTCATAGCAGACGTTCTGGCAACCGGGCTGCTTGGTGTCGCAGGTGAAGCCCGACTGCTCATCACCCCACACCTTTTCTGCGGCCGCGCCCAGCACCAGGATCCGGAAGATGAAGAGGACAGTCAGCCAGACCTTGCCCACCACGGTGGAGTGCTCCTGAGCGCTCTCCAGCAGCTTCCCCAGTAGACTCCAGTCTCCCATTGTGACTCGTTCTCAGGTCTACCTCTGCAGGGAGACGCAGCCCAACCGCCTGCACAGAAAGACAACAGTATCACTGCCGGAGAAATAGAGAGCTCACATTTAGCGTACCTTTGTTTGGCACAGTGCATCAAAGAATATTAATGAAAAGTTCCTTTTTTGTTAACTAAAAGAATTATGACCCTCAGGAACTTTTTTAGAACACCACTAGTACAAGTACACTATGTACAAGACCTGTGATAAGATCACTGTGGCAAGTTGGATTAGTCACAGGGGTGTAGATTTAGGTCTGTGGTAATATATTAACCTCTTGTTTTGTGTCAGTTACCTTACATAGGAATTTTTGTCCTTTTATGGCATGCACTGTCATGGTTTTCAACACATAAAATGTTATTTTTCTGGAATGGACACACCTGCGATTCAGATACCAACTATCAGACCTCTTTCAATATCTGTAACATCTGTCCTGTTGCTTTAGAGGCATATTGAAGTGTGTTTTTTAATGTCCTCATAGCAGATACATATTGGTAATAAGTATTTGCATTTTTCTGGGATGTATTTAACACAACAGCTTTAATCTTGAAACAGAATGGATGATGCTGATGCACTATAAAAATGTTAAATGTATCCAGAGGTACAGAAATATGGGTGATGAATGCATTTTAATTTAGAAAATCTGTCCTCAAAGACCAGCATGTTCAAATCATACAGTGTTTTATCAACATTATGTATGCTTTATATTTAAAACATACATTCATAAAAACAGTCATATTTTAAACATTTATGGTTGGATGGTTTGCATTTGAAAGTATTAACCACATAAAAAGCTTGTTTGTTTGTCCCAGGGGCAAATTCTTTGCCACACAAGGAAATTTATGAGAAACAGAATAGAGCGGTAATTCATTTATAAATAAGGAAATTACAAGGCTAATAAAGCTGTGAAATATCATCTGGAGAGAGTTTGGATAAAACACAAAATGCTAACACATTACTGTTTCATGAGGAATCCTTGTTCTGGGTCAGAGATATCAGGTCAAAAACAAACAAGCTACAAACATATTTTACTTCTATCGCTACCAGACAGTGTAGTTACAGTATAAAAATGTTGAATTTGTAACTTAACAACACTAATGCATTATATACAAACAATCCAATCATTTGCTCGCCTGTATCTGATATGAGTCAGCTTCTTCTAAAAGAGTTGTATAGCATTTGTGTGTGAAGGACATATAGTACTCCTTCTTGTTCCACTGTATATGTTTTTTCTGATTGAAAGTTTTCCGATAGAATGGCATCCAGAATAATAATTACACAAACACATTTCTACAGCATACTTTAGTATGTCCAGGCTTCCTAATCACAGCTAAATTCATGTCATGGTGGCGTTTCCTTTGGCAAAAACCAAAACCTAAACCTTCCTCTTTCGTCCATTGCATGTTGTTACATGCCATAAAATGTAGCATCTTATTTAGTCTGGGCTCATATATCCCCCTAAACTCATTCCATAAGCTGGGAATCAGGAATGAAGAATTTTCCCAGATTTCATGAAATCCCTGTAAAACCCAGGATGGCATTAATTTGGCTAATCTGTGCTCAACTCCCCTAGGTCCCGCCATATGTGTGTGAAAAGAGCAGATTTGTTTTAAAGTTACAAGCACATTAAATGCTTTGGGTTCTTTTTTTATTCTAATTCATTATACCCAATAAAGCATGCTTCCTCTACAGACCCGAGTTTTAACTACCATGTTTAATAGACATTTCACAGGCCAGAGCAGGAAGTGCACCTAACCATAACACCTGCTTCCTTCAGCATAAAAACCACATTTTCTTTCAACATGACATTAATTCATAAACAACCTATGGTCATAAAGGCATACTTTTTTATGGGAAAAATGGTCTTGGGTCAAAATGTATGACCTTCGAAAAATAATAATAAATTGATATCAAACACGTTTGTTTCGTTAAAATTCTAGTTTTCAGAAAGCACTATCATCACTAAAGCGTTCAGTACTGCATGAGGCATGATAACAGAGACGCTCCAGGCCTGACATGTATATCTGTTTTGCTAGAGTAGAGGGTCAAAAGTATAGCTTGAGATGATTTGAAATCTCATGCAGAAAAAGATTCGATGAAATCAGACACAAGCTCACTGCTCTAAGCCACTTCCTGAAAAGTGTGGACATTTTTCCCCTTTATCTTGTTACCAAGGGAACCATATCCATAACACTATCCAGACAGGCTTGTTGACCCCCCCCCCCCCCCCCACAGTGAGGATGTGTGGACCTTTGAACCAATCGGAGGAGATATCTTGCTGCATGCATGCACATGTGTAAAATAAATACATAAAAACAAAAAGGTTCCTCATAATTATACTGCCATTCTTGACACTAACAATGAATCTTCACAGAACGCTGACTCGTTTATCCATTGAGTAAATTGTTCTCCCTGTAAGTGGACTCAGAGTAGATGTCAGCCAACATAATTTACTCAATAAATAAACGATTCAGGTCTCTGTGAAATTATTGCCAGTGTCAAGGATAAGAATGATAATATAATTGTAAGGACCCATTGTGTCTGAACAGAAACAGGAAACTGGTACTAAAACACTTTTGTTCCATCTAAATATGAAACGTATCTGTTTAGCAGTGTGGTACTTCCATTATAAGCCAGATAATTGATGGAATATACATTCTCTTATCACACTTCCTTGACTTCAGCTCACAAGAACAAAATTAGACATTCTGTTGCAGAAGACAAAATACTATTCTATTTAGGATAAAGATGCCTTTGTCAATGGCAAACAACATTACAGTTATAATTTTCTGCAAGTGCCTTCAAGGCTGTTTCATGGAGCTGATGTCAGATTAGCTGCTGTTTAATTGGTTGGTTATTGGGTGCATGACGAGAATTCATAGGCTGCTTGTCCACAATGCATACAAGGGTTGTCTGAAACGGAAAGTCAGTAGGTTGGGTATCAGTGCTCACTGTGTATGACCCGGGCCAGGTGGTGCTATGCCATTGCTATGCCATATGAAGTGGCACAGTAGACTCTGAAGCGACCCAGAAACTCACACACATGCCCAACAGGGTGCAGCCTTCCTAAGAATTGGGTTACTGGTGCATTCCAAGAGGGCAAACACACACTGCAGTAAACACTTCCAATCTGGGGTCTGTGTGAACCCACTGGGGGCAATTAGGTCACATGGTTCTCCAGACCCCTTCACCCAAGACCCTAATCCGCCTGGGTCAGGAGAGAAGGCCCTGATCCTTGCCACCCATACCTCAGTGGTACATTCACACAATGCAATGTCTAAGTGAAGTTAATCAACAAAACAGCAGGTAACACATTTGAATTGTGATGGCCGGTAAAACAAGATATTACATTTTAATATAGAGTCCCTTATAGAAACATATCCCTTATACAATATATTTAACTGTAATTTAAAATAAATATACCAAACTCTAAACCTTTGTATATTTCCAAATACATTGTGAAGTATTGCTATACCTATTAATATCTTGCTGGCACAATTTTAATTCCGTATACATATTACTACTTTTCACTTAGATGAGACACTCCATATTTATCAGGCCTTATTACCAAGTCAGTATAATATGGTGTGGCATTGCAAACTGCAAATTAAAAAACATACAATTACTCTTCTATTACACTTCCACTACAGAGCAGGCATTTTTAACTGTGATATAACTAAGGGTGATGTAACTCTCATGAAAACAAGAATGTACTTTCATTCACTCCTTACCGTTTCTTTACATGGACGGATGATATTAGTCATGATGGGTAAACTTTTTTAACTGCTGTGAACTGACCACTATTTCAGGAAAATACACACAGTATGACAGCCACATGACTAGTCATTAGATCTTATAATAAAAAGGTTTTTCTGAGAAAGTATTTTGTTGGTTGAATTAAAAAACAGTAAATAATGCTGAAGGCCATGTCATGGTGAAAGCTTAATACAGCCTGATACGTCCTCTTTCTGGGTTAGTTTATCAAGCACTTAAATATGCTTCTTTATGTATTAATCTATAAATGATGATTCTATTGTGAAGGAAGCCACTTATTTTTATAGAATGTGTCCTTTGAACATTTTTTGTATCTCTCCCATACAACTGTACCATAAGAGCATAACCCTTGTACTGCTTACACCAGTTCCAGTTGTAAATTTTATGACTTTTCTCTTAGAACATCGTGAATTGATGGAATCTGACAGGAATATTCTAATTTTCTGACTTCTTGCTGTGTGTGTACATACATGTTTACATACAAATGACACCAGTACCTCAGTCAAAAGGAGTTGACTCAGGTTCTCTACAAGCTAACAGCGGGGTCAGCAGTATTCAAACAGTATGAAACATGCAATAAGGTTCTGCTATGAGCTTGAGGATAAAGACTTGATTCATTCTCAACATAATTCAAGCTTTATGATAAGTCAGCTGAGTTACCACCGATAAACAGGGCTGGGAAGGACCAAAATGACTGTATCATAAGGCTTGTTGCAAAAAAACTATTCCCACCAAAGAAAAAGGATTATTATTTGGACTAAGCAAAAAATTAAAATAAGACCATTTTATTATGAGAACAGGTCTATTTGGGCCAGCTAAACTCACCATTAAATTAACGCTGTGTGAATGATAAGGTAAATTAGCAAATACATTGGGATTACCTGTGATTGGTTCTATTAATGTCTTAATATATCATTTATCATTTATTGAACTATTTAATATGGATACCAATGAATACATTTTTTTAATGTGTAAAATGAAACAAAACATGAAACAGCTGTTGCAAAGTCTGTGTAATTTTACTTAACGTGCATGAACACTTTCCTTTTGCACTGAACCAAACATTCTGAAAAGTTTATGTAATGTTACCGTGAATTTACAAGATTCCCGGGCAGCAATTGATGAAGAGTTCCTGGTCGAATGTATTGCGCAATATTAAAAGCAGCAGTGAGGACCCACCTTGTCAATGTGCTCATCTCCAGTAGAGAGACTGCTCTTTTTGTAGAGTATCCATGCAGGTTACTGACACAGGCTACAGACTGGGACTCCTCTCTCTGCCCAAGACCATGTCCTTGAATGGAATGAAGCTGTACTGCTACTGTTGACGACTCTCAAAGCTTCACACTGATTAATTGAAGAAGCATTCAGCAATGCTTCAGGGGAAGCTCTTCTTTCTCTGGGGTCTTGCTGAAACACTGTCAGTGAGCACTTCTGTTCATACCTCCCTTTGCCTCCTGGGTTAAATTTGGCTGGAAATACACTCCCCACTGTGGACAATAAAGCACTGCTGGTTTGATATTTCTTCGGGCTTTGCGAGTGGCAGTTCAGCTGTCCAATGGGGTGGCCTCAGTATGGCACCAGAGTATATTCTAAATATAATTCAGGTCTGAGGGGAAGGTCTCTGCTATCACAGAGGGGATGACTTGGAATTCGGTTGACTAGATGTCACTGCAGCTTGGAGTTAGCCTGGAAGTTAGACCTAGGTTGTGTTGTGTGAGACACAATCCAGGAAGACAGAACCTGATCTCTTCTTTGTCATGGTTTTGTTCCCAGTGATAGATCACCAAGTGTGACACATACTTGTTGACCATGTTCCTAACAGGAATGTCAGTTTCCACTGTCCATAAATATAGAAGAGGACATTCTTTCAGACAGGGAGAGCCCAAATAATTAGATTATTTATCTAACTGAAGACACAAAACCATGCTGTGTAAAGATGTCAACCATGATTTAATGGGAGCCTTCAAGCTCAGGTGAGCACAGAACATGAAATTGTGTCTCATGAAGCATGTTTTAGTAATTTAATCAACAGAAAGGACAGATTAGTCAGATAATGAATACATTTACATACACAAGAATGGAGCCGCAAATTACAATAAAATGCAGTTTCTTTATCTATAAGGTATTTTAGCAAAGCTATGTGCATCATTATTTTTGATCAACACTCATATCTGATACCAGCCAAACAAGAGTCTACAATGGATTTAGACTACAACTGTCTATTACAGTCATATCAATGTGGCAATTGTGAAATGTAATATAAATGTACAATTACATTTAATATTAAATATAATACTAATATTAATTGCACATACTATATTGTATTCAAATTGACAATTGTTGTTGCACCCTTAATTACACTGATTACGGAACAAATACTGCCTTTTATTTCTTTGAGCTGAGGATTCCTCCATAAATAGCTATAAAGGTCCGTTAACCTTCGAGTCCCCAGCAGTGCCCGAGGAGGGTGCAGCTGTCCTGGGGTCTAGTATTTTGGATCGAAAGGGGCTGACACCACCCATGGCCATGTTATTGATAACTTCAAAGTATGCAAAAACAAGCCATGAGAATGTGACAGACCTGACCTGTGATTCTGGCTTGGACATATTCCCACAGGTGGTTCGGCACAATGGAGGACGTCCAAAATAATTCAAAGCTTGGAGGGTTAAGTAAAAGGCCCTGCATCAGTGCTGCCCATACAGAAACAAGTGTCAGCTGCAACATGCAAGAGCAACTGCATCTTATCTCTGCACACTGGTCTAAGATCTCTTTCATCAGATTCTGTGGTTATGCGTGTCTGCTGACACAAAATGACAGGAGTATATTTATGCTGCCCCCTTGTGGCTAGTTTAGGGATCACATCAGAGATGATGTAAAAATCAAGATTCTTGATTCATCTTGATACATCATCCTGAGTAACCATGTTTGAGAGTGAAACAAATCAATTTCACCACTGACAGTTTTTTATTTGCAGGCATAATACTTTGGAAGATTATGAAATAGTACAGTACTCAGTTTGAGTTGCTTCATTGTGGTTTGCTTAGAAACTTCCCAGCTAGCAATTTGTGGTGACACAACATTCACAGAACATAAGGATGAACGTTCCCGAGAGCAGTTCCCAAATTTGATCGGTTTCCTTGATGCCCTTTGAATGTTAGTTAACTGGACTGTTTTTCTGTGTGTTACTTTGGCAAAACTTGCTTGAGTAATGTTCATATTATTACATTAAGTCTAAACACAATAAGAATAAACAAAATCTTCCCCAATGTTCTGGCAATTGTGTGCACTACACAAAATGCTTTCATGAACAGACTAAAATATATTGCCAAAATTTTGAACTTGATCTTAATCTTCTATCTTTTTTCCACACATAAAGTGATTAATGTATTCAGCCCCACTGAGACCTTGCCCCACAATCTCAGGAGGCCATAGACATGCCACCCCCATGTGGTTACTAGCTTCCACACGGCAGTTGTGCCTCTAGCCACGGATTGCGTACATTATGAAGGGAAGGCTCAATAAACATACTTTTAGTTCAAGAACCTGCAGTTGTTCATCCAGCCAGGAGAGGCCACCAGAGAACAATAAGTTTAATGATGAGTTTAATTGACTTTAAGTTGTTCATTTTAACACCTCAATCTCTAGTTTCCCTACCTCAGGTGTGTCTTCATGAATGAGATAGAGCCATTTTCTATTCACCCTTTCTTCTGTCAAACCGGAAACAATCCAAATATTGTATCAGCTAATTTAGGCTTCTTCTAAACTTCCATCTCACTTCATTCTTTTCACGAAACAATTTGGAAAATGTACCTCCGGAACATATTCGGATCTATGGACACAGACCTTTAAAATATGTAAGATAAATATTTTTCCACAGCTAAATTGTTAATTTGAATTTTAAGTTTTTGTTTATTTTCCGTTATTAATAATGGAACTGTGGGATTCGAGCTGAGGGTGTTGCGAGGGGATGCCATTCACCTTGGAAAAAATTTTGATCACAACCATACCTCTTGTAAAATTGTCTTTTCCCTTCCCATCCCCTTTTCTGTAAAGTAATTAGCTATGCTATTTATCGCCTAATCGTGAAAAGACGAAAACTCGGCGATATTTAACTGTCAATCTTACGTTATTTGAGCTCCAGTTTGTGTTGTTTTGTATCCTCTGTGCCTTTGGGGTTTTTGATTGCTTATTGCTTATTTGATTGCAGCCTGCAAATGCATGCTTCTCATTGGCTAATGCAACTTTCCCGCGAGTTTTGCTTTGGACGAGGATTGCAGATGCTACAGGTTGAAATGGCTAAGTGAGCGGTTCAGCGGGACCTTAGACGTTTTTTGGTAAAGAAGAAGAAAATGACAGGTGAGATGATAACCAGTTTCATGTATTATTAATACATAATATGTCCCTCATGTAACAAAACTTTGGCAACAGCTCAGCCAATGTTTAATCATGAATGAGACCGTCGCAGATAACATGTTCATGTGTTCGTGAACATGTGTGGCTTGGCAGCTAACCTGTCCACTTGTTAGCAAACGAACATGTGAGCTATTTAACGTATTTATTTGCTTGAAATAACATGACAGATTTTAGATTCTAATGAGAGGGTTTATGTTAAAGGTATATTAAGCAGTAACTTGTGTGCAGTTGTAATAGTGTAGAGGTCTATTGTTGAAATCCCGCACCAGTAATGCCATTGTCGTTACTATATAAATTAAATAATTTAGTAAAGAATTGGATAGTTTTTGACAGTTTTGTATTAATAATACGAGTTACAAGTGCATTTTCGTCTTTTATTTCTTATGATTAGGCATGTATATAAAAAAATGTTGGCGTATATCAGCACCCTTCCACTCCGATCTTGACCATCCTCCTTGAATTTTTTTTTTTTTTTTTTTTTTTTTACAAATCGATCACTGATTATACCTCATATGTAACTCAGTTAGCCATTTTTTGGTTGTTTACCAAATCGCAGTCATGTTACCATACTCTTATATCATAGGTGTACCAACGTGACTACATTTCACTGTTGCTGCATTTTGTCAGTGTGTGACACTGAAAAAAAAAATCTTAATTTTAGGTTCCAAGCATTATTTTGCATGTCCTCTTAAGCTTAATGTGTTGCCAAAGTGACATGCATTAACCTACTATTTCACATTGACATTAACAGTCACAGCCAGGGGGACTTACACTGTCAAACCCTAGCAACATTGAGCCAATAAAACTACAGTTGGGACATGTTTGAGTCCCAGGGACTCAAACCCGCAGCCTTTTACCCCCAAACTTGTGCCCTTACTCTGTGCACCACCTGAGGGGCCTGAACTAAGGGTTCTCTGATGTTTAACTGTTCCATCTTACATTAAGCAAATTATGGAAACCAATACAACCTTTAGCATAGCACAGGAAATGGCATTTTTTATGTTATGACAAACCATTAATTTTATTGAATACAACATTCCATTAAAATAAAAACATACTTTTAAAAACAAATATCAGTACTTAATGACAAATAACTAAAAACTACTGGCTGCAGGCTTTACATTTTTGTATAACCATGTCTAAAATTCCTGTATAATTATATATTATAATATAATAGAAAGTGCATTGTTCTAAAGAAGCATATGGAGGTATTTTGCTGTGATTTAGGGCAAAATCATTCATTTGGTTTGTTATTTGAAAAAAGTATAAATGTAGCTCCTAACAGAAATTTTCAAGGGTCTGTGATCTTCAAACATCCATATTTGGCAGGTCATTTACAAACAATATATTCAAAAATAGATCAATAGAAACCAATGAATGATTATTGCTTAAAACATTTGCATTAATGTCAAATGCACAGTTTTTAATAATGTATTTTTGATGTTTTATTTTGACATTTTAATAAGATCATCAGTTATTGCACAAGATGTAGAGACACCCAAATACACTGGATATTTTCCTTAAAATGAAGTACACAAACATCTAAAATGGTCTTCATTCAACGTTCAGCAAAGAAAAAATCTTCACCCGGGTTGCACTCTGAAGAGTTTTCCTGCTGGTACAATGAGTCAGTGGGACATGAATGAAAATACATTATATCTAGATTACTACAACATTCTGAATTAACTAAAAACTTTCTGAAAACTGAAATTCATATTTCCCTCTTTAAGCCCCTTCTCCTTTTTTACTTTTTAATGCTTGATTGCAAACATTTTAGTTCACTTTGTTGTGACCGATTAATATGTTTACTTTTTTAAATAAATGATTGAAATGAACAATGAGATGTTAATGAGGTGATGAATGAATAAATTATTGGTAGAAATATTAGATAGCATGTTATTTCAGACAGCTATAAACTAGACACGTCTGGACTTGCTGAATGCATATATCTATTCATAACCAATTTATTGAAATATTGTCTTAAAGAGATCAGTTTGCTGCCTCAGTTAATTTTTCTAAGAATTATTTAGTTTACACTAACGGGTTGTATAGCATTGACCCGTGCTTTTATGGGACCCCCAACTACATGGAGGCCCTGCCTGTCTGTCCAGAGCAGAGCAAAAAGCTAAACCCGCTATAAGATATCATTTTACCGTATAGATAGGGGAAGGGTAGCAAAGACTAATTAGCTTCTGCATGCTTATTAGAAACAAAACATATTTGCACGTACGTATATGCAAGCACTGCCGGTCAATGAATAATAAATCTAGGTCATCCTTGCCCAAAAATTAGCGTCAACACAGAGCTTTCCTGACATGGATATTACTTTTCAGCAGTTACAAGTGCAATAAAAACATACAGGCACCGATACTGAATTGTAGACCTGCATAGATACAGTGTTATTTCTCTGAACAGTGATAAAGTAATAACCATTTTCTGTTCTGGTGACTTTGTAGAAAAAGGTCCATAATCCTGGTTTGTCCAGTATCTCTGCTGTTTCTGACCTTTGTCTAAGGTCATGGTGGAAGCTGCCTTGAGGTTCAAAATCTGTTTCATAGCACATAAGAGTAGATTTGTTTGCAGAGATCACTCATGCAATCCCATACTGTGGACACAGTCATATTAACATTAGTGAACCACATGATTCAAAAGAAACTAACAGTCTTTGTCATTAGAGGCACCACTAAAGTCTCTTAAGGACTTGTAAGAGTCCTTGGTTCCAGATAATCCAGACTGCTTGAGGATTTCCACAGCTCACACAGTGTATCACAAGTCAAATATTCTTTAGTTCTTCAGTCTTACACTGGTGATATTTGTGAGGCTCTGGAAGTAATTCTGTATGGGGACTTTTCATTAAAAGCAAATAATTTATGAATAAATAGATCAATTAATAAATACATAACAAAATCAATTAAACAAAACAAAATAGTAGTTAATGTGGTCAGTCGCATTATGATTGCAGGTAAGGTTTACCTGTCTGCACCTTGTTGTATGAAATGTTTCCAGTAATAAAATGCTCCACAAAGGGAAGGTATAACCTCACCTTTCCCCAGTCTGTAGAATGAATGCATGAGATTACTGCCATGTTGAGCCATGACCAATTCTAAGAGCTGGTTATGCCTTGTTAGTATGATGGTTTGGACACTGGTCTTGTCTGGCTAATAGGAGCAAAGCTTTTGTGCAATCCAAGCTCCCATTGGTGAGTCCTCAGCACTGTGAAAGTACCGGCTGCAGGCCCTTCCCACCAGATAAAACACCTCAGCGATGTTGAGCAAGATGCACACTCCTGACACTGCCAGCATGAAGACGGTGAAAATGGTCTTCTCGGTAGGGCGGGACACAAAACAGTCCACCGTGTTGGGGCAGGGGTACGAGTCGCACTTGACCAGCCGGAACATCTTATAGCCAGGGTAGATCATGTAGAAGATGTACATGAAGGCAGCCTCGAAGAGGATGCGGAACAGCAGGCTGATCATGTACGTCCACCAGAGGGCGCCGGTGATCTTGAACTTCTGGTTCTTGATCTGCTCTATGTCCTTGGGACTGCCCCGCCCGGACAGCTTGAGGAGCTTCTTGTCAATGTGACGGCGGTGGGCTACATGCATGGCCACCAGGAGAGCGGGCGTGGACACCAGGATGAGCTGCAAGGCCCACAGGCGGATGTGAGAGATGGGGAAGAACTGGTCGTAGCAGACACTGTTGCAGCCAGGCTGTTGGGTGTTGCAGGTGAAGCCTGCCTTTTCGTCGCCCCACACGCTCTCTGCTGCCACCACCAGGACCAGGATGCGAAATATGAAGAGGACGGAGAGCCAGATTCGACCAATGCCTGTGGAGTGCCTGTTTACACCGCTTATCACGGCATAAAAGGACGCCCAGTTCATTTTTGGTTCCAGGTCTGGAAGACAGAACATTAAGAAAAGTTTTCTCCCAGATAAACAAAGCATCACCCTTCAAATAAACACTAATGTAATTTAAGTATGGATGATATCTCAGGGTACAGGGTTAAGGAGTAGCAAATGTTCATAAATACCTAGAAAAATGTATAATTTCATCAAAACAAAAGTTCACCTAATTAAAAAATATTTATCAGAGTTAGCCTGCTAGCTCCTTCGTCCTGCTTCATGAAGTAGCCCCCAGTTACGTTGTTACCGAAACATATTAGAAAATTAAAACACATGGTATGTGCAATTTGAAATTTGAGTGCATATGCTTCAAATAAGTTGGTCCTTAATTTTAAACATTCAGCATTTAACATCTGCAATTCAAACTTTTGTCCAGACATGTGTGCTAGCTAAATTTCAGTATAAAATATTTCAGGTTTAAACTGAAGAAAATTCAGTTTACTGTTTTCATATAGCATGTTATATTTGAAAAAGACGGCGACAAACAGAAGAAATAAGCTTACATTCTTCCTGGCTTTTCACTGGTCACTTTTAAATATTTCGCACAGACGAGGTAATTTTTTTTTCCAGCTAGATACTCTTTGATCCTTGACAAGAGCCATAAGGTAACGAACTTTTACCCGTTGCTAATATGGTACTCTATTCACAAGGATCTGTATTGGTTAACAAAGATCAACATCTTTACATGACTGAAGTGCTGCACAATCCTTGCAACACTCCAATTTTCACCCCTTAGCTAGTCACACCAAAGGCGCGAAAAGTCAGAAACCCCACTATTCCATTTCCGCTGATCGATGCAAAGAGCTATAATTTCCAGAGCTTTGAGGAGGAAAGGTTACCAGGCTCAGCAGGAGGTGTAAGAGGCATAGGCACCCAGGTCGGAGAACAACGTCGACCCGCCGGCGTAGCCTGGACATCGAGACGCGCCCAGTAGAGGAGCCAATTAGCTCTACCATTCCGGTCATCGGCAGGCTGCTTTAAAGCGGGAGGGCGATGGCCTGGCACCGTGCGGTGGTCACATGACCCACTCTACCAGAGCCAATGGCGGGGGCATAGCCACGCCGCATGACTACAGGGGGATGTGGGATACATCACCACCCAAAACGCCCGACCTGAAGTGCACTGAATAGTCTGGGCTCAGTCTGTGCCATGGGGTCAACAATGTGACCTAAGCATGCAATCTGTTTGTGTGGGTATCATTTTAAGAATGGAACAACAGCACTTACATACAAACATACATACATACATGAATACATACGTACGCACACACATACGTAGAAACATGCATACATGTCACAGGTTCAATGGCCATTCAGTGAGCATTGGTAATGAAGTAGTGTTCCTTTTGTGACACAGGCTTTTAGAGTTGAGAGATGGGTGTTTGGCATGTAGCAGCAGATCCTCACTCTCTCCATATCCAGGTCATTCCACCAGATGCAGAATGCAATAACTTTGTAATATGGCTTGGAGGACTCAAAAAAAGTAGTTTCTGACTCACTGAGTCTAGCTGATCATACAGTAAGGAACTGAGAACACACACCATCATTCTGACCATAAAGTCCAAAAACATGAAGACTGACCACTGTAGAAAAGCAAAATGCCCCAGAGAGATATAGAGTCATATTTGTAAAGAGTTCCAACAGAACAGTAAATTTTTGCCAAATAAAATTACAAACTGATATAGGCTAGAGCCACTCCATGAGGATTTGGTCCACAGTGATAAAGATTCTCCAGAACAGAGACAACGGCTGGTTCCCCTCCCCTCTGTGGTGACAGCTTTGCTTACACATTTAAAAGAAACCATTTACCTTCAGCTGAAGTGGATCACAAATATGTCCAGAAAAGGGTGGATTAACATCAGTGTAGTAAGCTGTTTTTATTCAATGGCTCGGCTGAGCAGAACTCCAGGCCTTTGAAAATTGCTAATGAATTCCCTGACACTAGCCACTACCCTGCACTGTAGAAGTCATATGCTCTTATATAAACTATTAACATACAATGGTGGCTTTCACAGTGGCTAACAAGACTCTTTAGAATTCAGATCAAACGCCTTGATTTCCGCCTACCCTCAGAAAAAGAATGAATCTGTGTGGACGCACAAAAAAGCTGTCCCCCATTATTTATTGTGCTGGGCACAACAGGGCAAGTGGAGGTTGTTTTGACGTAAGTTAGAGTAAAAAATAAAAACAAACATAAATGCTTACTAAAAAGCCTTTGAAGTCAATCTTTTTAAAGAATGCTATTACGAAATGTACTTTTATTGTTTCACTTTCCAGAGTGATATTTTGGAGTGATTCTTAAAATATTGTATTTTTACTTATACTTAAATGTAATTTCATTTCTTATATGCTAATTTAGATGGTGAGCAAGGTATTTTTCCTATTATGCTATATTTAAATTAAATTGTCATAGAAGTTGTCATAGAAAAACTCAATTATAATACATTTAAATAAAAATACCCCCTACCTGAAAATCAGAAAAAAAAAATGTAATTACTGATTTCATGACAGTAAATGTACCTGTAAAATATATTCAGATGCAAAAATTATTTGAATTGCATGATATTAATGATCATTGATTTATGTTATTATTGCCGGTTATGGCATTAGAATAAGATTTAACAAACAGAATAAATACAAATATTACAATATACACAATGGTATACAGAATATTGTAAATGAGGCTGTTGTGCAATAGTTAGGGAGATGTCCTGTCACATAAAGGTCACCAGATCAGTCACCAGAAAGGGAACTGTTTATACACCCTTGGGTGAGGTGCTACACCTAACATGTCAAGGTGTGTACAAATGTAACCTCTGTACATTGCTTTGGACTGAGGGCCCTCCTAAAATTAATTATATTTTTCAATTGTTTTTGAATTCTTGTTAACTACTTTTCCCTCACACCATGAAACTTAATTGTATTCCATCACATTTTGTTTGCTCTGAGAGGGGTTAAAAATAGTCAAAGAAAGTGATATGATGTGTTTTTAAAGAAAATAGCAGAGCATACCATTCCACACTTTCTCATTTGTGAATGTGTGACATTTATTCACCAGCATTGAGTGCAAAGTGTTGTAAAATTAAGGGTTTGAAATGCTCCTGGAAACAAATCATAACACTGACACAGTGAACTCCAAGTAGTTGCCATGATCCACTCCTAAATTATATTCAGCATCTGATTTGTCACCCTGATTTTTGTTGCTAAGTCTATGTTTGTCATTTTTGTAATGTGTACTCCACTACCTGTCACATTTGTTCTTGGTAGAAATGTAGATATTGCTTAGTGAAATTTAATATATATCTGTGTAATTGTCTGTAAAAAAATATTTTTCCCTGCACAAGATCTATGCATGACCATGATCCTATACATGCAGATGCCCATGCCACCAGTTTGTGGCTCTGTTGTAGGAGAAATACCTAAACAGGCCAAAATAATCCAATGAGATGGGCCACTGACATATACACTGTGTCCCAAAAGTGCACTACGCCCTATTTCTAGCCGTTTTTTGAGTGCGTAGAACATAGTGTGGTCAATTTTTGTCACTCACTATGCACTAGATAGTATGAGTACACGCACTATGAATGGAAGTGATCCGAAGTTTGCATGGACACTATTGTCCCAGAATGCAGTGCCAAATGGTTAGGGAGGCACCTCCTGCAACCCAAAATTTCAAACAAAATAGCGGATGCAGAAGCATCACCACCAACACTGGTGTCGTGTTTCTGGATAGTAAAATACTATCAAGTGTGTTCACTCTTGTACACTAACTAGTGAAAACATGCACTCTAGAATAGTACACAGTGTATACACAATAGCGTGGAGTATGTAGTGTGATTTTGGGACACGGGCACAATCTCAGCTCTCTAGGAACAGACTGCGAAGGGACTGGACGTCCTGTGTCACATGACTATGCCAATAAAAATCATAATACGTCCTCCATACCCCTTTTACTAGTGTGAGCTATGAGAAAGGGATCAATCAGCAGCGTAAAAAGAGATTTTAATCTCAACGAGGCTTTACTTGGTTAAGTAAATGTTAAACAAAACAAAATAAAATCCCATGGAAGGCCTTTGGGAGGAAAAAAGAGGACAATGTATATTTTTGGACACGGCAATGTAATAAAACTCCATTAACCAAGAAAAGCAAAGCGCACAGTAATGCTCGGACCAGGTTGGAGGTGAAAAGGACAATACTAGTGAGGCATGGCTCATGGGGAAACACAGAAGGCTGCCTCTAGCACTGCATTAGACCACATGCTTCTGTTAATGCACCAAACAATGCATTCAAATGTGTTTTTTGTACTTGGTTTTTACCACTCCTTTGAAATTGTGACATTTTGGACAGCTGGACTGAACTCACTAAGCTCACTGTATAAGGAATAATATGCAGCATGTTACACACCAAAGCACCCGTCAATAGATAGAATAGAAATAATCGGGGTATAGAAGTAAAGTATCATAAGTGACAGGCCTACCTTGGTATTGTGTGTAAAAGTTGAGGTAATTATTTTTTTCCAAAGGAATTTCCTGCTTGTCCAGTATAGGTTTCCCACTGTAACCACAGCAACACCTAGCCTTAACTATATATTATAGAGCACACCACTTTCTTTTACAAAATATAATTCAATGGTCTTCATTTTTCACTTGTAGATATAACTTGGGTGAAAGATGGACGTTTATAATAAAAAGAGAAATATAGGTTTATTTGATTGTACTTCTAATATCAACTCCCAGGCAGAATATGGGTTGAAGATAAAAATATGGTCCCACCATATCATTATCTTTCATCAGAATACATAAAACAATGTATTACTTTCTTTTCTTTTTGTCGTAATGCGAATGCATTTTATAACAAATGTTAATAAATGTTGACATCATGTTTTAGGCTATATTCAGCTTTTTGGTCAAAATGTGATTTTAGACAAAGCTCAGACCAGGTTATATGTTTTATTGATATAAGGTTGAAAAAAATATTCATGTATTTTTTAATATTTCATATTTCACCTATAACTTTTGCAGGTATTTTGCGACACAGTCTCTTCCATATTTATAAGTTGATAAGGCATGGGCTGCACTCTCTCATACCCAGTGTTACATTCTTTAATGAAATCAGTCTAGAGAGATTGTAAATCATCTTTGATCGAGCCGTCAGCCTCATGAATCTCCAGTTGTATTGTTCTCAGAGCGTTCTGATGCATGACCCAGTTCCACTCAGAATATGGCACATGCTCAGCTGAATGTCCTGGCCTTTGATCCTGTCCGGCTCGCCGGTGACCTCAAACGTGCGTCTGCAGAGCACAATGTTCAGTCCATAGTCGTCAGAGGGCACAAAGCCTGCCTCCTTGGCTAGAAGTTATTTCTCAGTTTATTCAGGCAACAAGTTCACCCACCCACACTGGAGTAAGCTAACACAAAGATATACAGTTTATACAAAACAAATTGTGCAGCAGCAATGAAAATCATATAAGGCCACTGTTTGTGTGCTGTAACATTTGAATGCACAACCTTTCCTCAGTTTCATAAAACCAGAAATTATGATTATATTTATATACCTTTATAACTTTATTGTTGTTGTTTAAACTGAGTCAGCAAACCTACAAAGTTCCATAAACCAAAATATCCCTCTGTGTGTGTGTGCTTACACTTCATAATCATAAGGCAAGGGTGTGTTTTATTAACTATTGTTTTTAAAGGAATTTCCACAAAATATCCCTCTTTTATGTATGATTGTTGTTAGTCACGATTCTTTTTTAAATACACGAGTTTTGTGAAGTGAAACTCTCAATCGAATTACTTCCAGCACTTTTGCCCAGTTATTTTAGATGTTGTTTTTAAAAGAGTCTTAGTTTGTTGCCATAAATGTTTTTTTAAATGAACCAGAGATGGTCAAACCAGCAGTAGTTTATCCTGAGAACATTCTTTTATCTACTTTGCCTTTTACTGGCCTGCTGTCTTTGGCCTCTTTTGCAAACTGCATTTGTTATTGTGCTTCAATGAATTAAACATGATTGATTTTTCAACATAAACATATTAAATTGATATTACAATTATATACAAATTTTTGTTACATTCTGTGTTTGTTCTCCAGTCAGTCTTCACTGTTGTTCATACCATTAGCTTTCTTGTCATTAGAAGTTTGCAAGTAAGCTGGTTTCCATACAGATGAAATTTGGAGCCCATCTTTTTTATACATTCTGTTAGTTGAAATAGCACCCTTATTGGTCAGATATTTGTAAATTAAGTCAAAAAATCTCCTGCGTTTGGCTGCCTTTTAAAGATGGTGCTACTGGCTTCAGCAAAGAAAAAAATAAACTTGATGATTTGTGATAATGCAATCAACACAAAAGTTAAGAGGAAGTGTAGGAAGAGAAAAAAAGACAAGTAAAAGCTTTGAATCTTCATTATGCAGCCATATAATGTTGTACAAGAATTCTGTGTGTTAAAATTATGTCAGAGGGCACGTAAGATAATTCTGTTGTCATTTGTAAATATGCGTAGTGACTGACAGTCGATGGCAGGTTGGGTAAATGAATGCAGTAGGTGTTAAGAGCCTGTTTGTCACCGGAATATAATGACATAGAGAAGAACGTTTGAGTCGGGTCATCATTCCTTATGATTCAGTCATATGGACCTTGTCAGTGTTGAATATTTATGACTATTTGTTTGCCTAGGCAGTAATGAATAAATTCATAATTCATCCTCCTACTGCTTTAGATTGATGTATTTTTTGTCAGTTTTAAAAATATATATATGTGTCTCTGTCATTGCATTTACAAATATGCCCTTTGAATGCCTTGCCGCACTTGTGGAGTTCCCTCTGTTTTTATTTGAAGTACATTTGAACATTTAAAAATTGTGTACATTTAAAAATTGTGATCTTCTTGTGAATAACTACCTCCATAGCAGTGCACCATTCAAAATGACACCCTCTCAGAATACTTACATGAGTGCTGAGGACAAGTGTACTGTACCATGTGATCACTTCAGCAGCCTGTTTCTAGTGACGGTATAACCTGCACTGCCCTCTGCAGGCTGTCTGGAGAACTGAAATTCAGGATAACTAGTGACTATGTAGGTTCAGGCTTGATGTTTAAACCTCCATAGAGCACTCTTTCAGCTTGTCTCCATATACATATACTTTTGTGACTGAATTTGCACATTATTATCAGAAGCCCGAGTCGGACAGAGTTCCTGACTCTCTGAATTTACTGTGGCTGTCTTGGGTGAAGTTTTCACCTGTCTGCTTGCTGCTGAGGCAGCAGAAATAGCTGAAACATGCATTTTCAGCTATGTCTGTTTTCATTACCACTTAAGACCGCAGAATGGACACACCTCATAAAATGTAGAATGAGTTTTGGTATTATAGTCAGTTGCATTGTTGGTTTTCTACAAATGGGTAGAAAGGCCAACTGAAGAAATTATTAAATAATTGTTAATTACCAAGTGTACCAGTTTCTATTGCATTCATACCATAGAGCAAAGGGTTACATTTACATACATTTACATACATTTGGCATCAGCCATAGATTTGCAAAGTGGAGTAATAGAGACTTATCTGTAGGGTTTGCTAATCTGTAGATATGGAGGTGATAGTAACGGCAGGCTTACTTAAATAACTGAAGGTCTAGCTGATTATAGTGAGTTTCAAAATGAAGTTACCATCTTTACAGTGTTTTTATTTTAGTTTTACAAATGTAATTACAAAAATCAAATATATAGCAGCTGTTTTATTTATAACCATTTCATCCTAAGACAAGGGTTGTATCATTGACCTCCTTGCACTGAGACAGTAGGGCTGAATTGTTCATCTTGAGCTGGTTACCCAAAGGTATCTAGTTTAATGCCTGTCTGGAATGTTGCCTGATGAGGGTAGTTCAAGTGAGTTCCGCTAAAGGGGATTATGAAAACTGTTTAAAATAACTGTAAAATCTCTTTGGACTAATTTTTAAGCCATTGAACACACGGTGGGGAAATCTTCATCATAGCATTTTAGCTACTAATAAACATTAAAATAATAGGATGCTGTAAATAAGGTTTAATTATTTAGTTATTTGTAAAACAGATGGCATACACCTGTTGTTTAAATGTGGCCCGGCAGATTCAGGTGAACTGTTATCTAACATTGGAAATGTATCCAACTTGTACACACACCTCACTCCAGAGAACGTGGACTTGTGATTGGAGGAAACTGAAATGGGCGTAAACATGCGCTGCCCTTCACGTTGCGCGTTACAAGCAGTTCGGAATTCTGGTACTACTTTTACAGAGCACTTTATAATGCAGCGGTAACGCAGGCGGTTGTTTGTGTTTCTCTGACTGATTCTGCGATTTACGGATCTGATCACGAATTAGAAACATCTCAGTGTAATTTATTTGATTGATTTGATAAGCATAAGGACTGTCTACATTGTTTCCTAGTATTATTCTTCTTGTTCTTTTTCTTTTTTTAACCAAAAATGAAACAGAACTTTAACGTGCCTGCGTTTCTCAGCAAACTCTGGACACTAGTTGAGGATCATTCAACAAATGACCTCATCTACTGGAGCCAAGTGAGTAGCACATATTATGCACGTGGACTTGTCATGTTTTGAGTAGCGTTTGTTTGGGCGGAGCTTCTCGATGAAATGCCCATTTATGTAGCCTATATGACGGGCCGAGTATTCCTCTGTAACGAAACGGAACGGTTGACAGCAAAAATCATTCTAGGAAAGTGGATGAAGGTACACAAGTAGCGCCCATATATGTTTTTATAAAGGTAATCACACGAAAATCCGTTGCTGCACTGCTAGAAAATTACTGACTGCGTCACTAAGGAAAAGGATACAAATTTAGGACATGTCTGATTACGGCAGGGCGCCGCTTATTTATGTGAGCTCTTGCCTCACGAACGTCACGTTCTCAGATATTTTTTGTTTGATGGTGTCGGATATTTATTGCGTTGATTTGGATTCTGAGCATGACATGTAAAACGATTGAAAGAATTTTACTTAACCGTAAAGTATGGCACCTTGTGGTACAGAAGGAACCAAGGTCTCAGTACGTCTTTCAGGAATTTTTTCTTCCACTTTTGACAAGATACAATATGCATAATTTATATATTGGAAGCAGGTTATGTCACTCTCATGTACTTAAGTGCCTTTCGAATAAAAATTCACCCAAGTTCACAACAGGGAGGTCTTCCTTGGACCTCTGTCACACTTACAAAAAAACTGATAACCACAAATCCCATTGGTCTTGTTCTTCAGAGATAGATACCAAGTATCCAAAAGTATTAACTTGATAAACATTTTTTCTGCTGCATCTGGTCTACATCTCAATTTAGCTAAATGTGAGATAATGTGCCTTTACAAGACACAAGATCACATGATAGGGAACATTCCTGTAAAAGAATGTGTTGAATACTTAGGGATCCATATTCGTAAGGACATGTCTATTAGAAAACAAAAAAACTTTATTCCCAAAATTCTGAAAACAAAAAGCATATTTAATAATTGGCTCCAGCAAGATCTGTCAATTCTGGGTAGAAGTCTGATTTCTAAGACTGAAGGTTTATCTTGCTTGGTTCACCCCTCATTGGCCTTGTTTGTGAATAACAAGATGTGTAAGGAAATAAACAGAACAATTTTTAACTTCTTGTGGAAGAATAACCTCACAGCATTAAAAAATCTGTTATATGTAATAGGAGATCAAATGGTGGTCTAGAAATGATCAATTTTCACGATATTATTAACACTTTAAAAGTAAACTGGTTGACAAAATGCCTCGTCAACCCTAAGTCAATGTGTACTTCATACCTAATATTGTCTTTGAGAAATTAGGTGGGCTAGAGTTTTTGATGAAGTGCAACTGTATCCTTTTGAAATTACCTGTCAACCTGTCGAAATTTCATCAGCTGGCACTCCTGGCATCGAAGCTGTGCTTTGTGAACAATTTCTCACCTCATAAGGCTGTTATATGGAATAACTCTGATATAAGAGCGCGGGGCAAGTCCATTTTGTTTTAGATAACTGGGTTAGTAGACAAATTATTTTCATATCTGATTCATTTCATGAGAATGGGAATTTACTTTACTTCCAGTATTCTACCCCTCCTTTGTCAAGCTCCATTTATGCTTTCCTTTTCCCTCTCACCACAGGATGGCAGAAGTTTCCTAGTATGTGAGGAACAGCGCTTCAGTAAAGACATCTTACCACTCTACTTTAAGCACAGTAACATGACTAGCTTTATACGTCAGCTAAATATGTGTGAGTATCCCAAAATCACCTAGCTTCATACCATAGAGTGCCACTTATGACAAAATTGCACATATCCCAGATTCTGACCAAGAGTCTTTTCACTTCATTCATATTCTTACCTGATAACTCTTTATTTACACAATAAACGCGGGGAACTCCATGCTCCAACTTGAAACCCTCTCACTAGCGTTGCCTCAGTATCACTTCTGTTCTTCATGTATTTGACTCAGTACATTTTGACCACACTTGCAACTTCTAAAGTTACATTTTTCACATTTTATTGCACATGAGCACTACCTTTGATAGCAATGTTGAAGTATAGGCTATCAAAGTTGAATCATTAGAATGTGTGCCGGAAGGAAAATATGTGATCATTTTTATGGATAATTGTTTCATGGAGGCATTAAAAAGATGTCCATGGTGAGATTTTAGTATAGTCTAATTCCAGATGAAGAGTCACCACTGTATCACACATACCCCCCTCCCCCATACTTAGCCCACAGTCTTATCTGATATACTGACACATGCATGGATACTGTATGGAATGTATCATAGCCCAAGCCATGGAGGTCATCGTGGATATGGGAATCTGACTAGGCAACTGCATTGTGACCTTTGGCCGCTCTCACAGATGGTTTCCACAAGGTGGCTCAAGCGGAGACAGGGATGCCACGGGAAGCCAAAATTGAGGACAGCGTTGAGTTCCAGCACCCTTACTTCCAGAAAACGCAGCCCCACTTGCTGGGGCTCATTAGAAGAAAGGTGAGGAAACGGGCAGAGAATGGAAAATAGGACGGAGAACCCTCCGCTGGTTTGCCCTCTGCCATCCAATGTCTCCCCTTCCTCTGTACACGGTCATTTGTCAATGTGTATCTTGGCAGGTTTCGGTGAGCCGTGGGGGGGAGGAGGGTGTAACTCAAATGTCACAGGTCCTGCTGGAGCTCGGCCGGGTGAGGAGTTGGCAAGACACGTCCGACTCCAAGCTGATGGGCTTGAGTAGGTAAGCTGCTTCAGTGGTTGCCTAAAAATTTGAAACGTTTACGTGAAGAGGAAGTGGTTTTGAGGTGTCCGAGGGTAAGGGGCTCGCTGGAGCATAAATAGCTAGGTGTGATCTGTTAAAGAATGTTCCAGAAAAGATAACTAACCATGTTTGCATGATTCTGTCCACTCATTTCATGCAGGGAGAACGAGAGTCTTTGGCAGGAAGTGGCCTGCCTTAGACAGAGGTACCAGCAGCAGCACAAGGTTATCCGCAAGGTGTGTACGGTAGCATTGTGAGCACTAAGGAACACTGAGTGAGTACAGAGAACTGGGAGAGAGCCGTTTCTGATAAACACATGGCCTGTATTCAGTCAACATTTGTCCTCAAAGACACAGCAAGTTATCTATTGCAGAAGAGCTTTATTTTTCTCTTTAACTAAATAGATACGAGACCACAAAAACTCAGTTAAATGCAGGTTCGTAGACAAGGCCCTCATTTTCAGAGGGGATTGATGGCCAGCACAGGTATTTGCTGACGTGATCCGACAAACTCAGGCACAACCACTACTGGTTTTTATGTGGTTGAAAAATATTGGGGTTAGTAGACCAGTACATTTTTACAGGTTTTACAGAGTAGAGAAACTTTTAAGAAAATACTGTTTCTTGAATGGGTCTGTATTAGTCAGTACCTCTTCTAGTGAAATGTCTATTGCGAAGCCAAGACCTCTTTTTCTGCCTCTTACTGTTGCCTTATTTTACCTTTGCCGTGGCAAAAAATAAGCACACTCTTTTCAGGGCTTTAAGGCAGGTTTAATGATCATGCAGCATGGAGAGCTACAGCACACAAAGTTGAACACCACAGCCCTACCCAGGGTGCCCCCTGAAGATACGTTTATACCTGGAGAGAGATGGGGAGTCTACGGTTGCACAACGACATCTAGATAATTGGGCGTTATTGAACATGCACATTCAGATGGGGAAGGGAGCTGAAGTAAAACTTAACCAGGGCAAATGAACAGGACTGACATTGAAGACATAACAAACAATGTTTCTTGTTTATTTTCATCAGCATGTATCCTTAACAAACCTCTGTTCCTCTTTTCTGTCTCTTATACTTAGATCATTCACTTCATTGCCACTACAGTCCAGTCCAAAAGGATCACAGGCATCAAAAGAAAGCTGTATGTACCATATATGCACCAATGTGTCTGGTCTCACAAAAATATTATCATGTTCAAAATTCCATTGTTATAGGAGTACCTTGTTTTATACTAGTAAACCAACACAGAAGCTCACTGTGGGCTGTGAGCATTTAAAAATGTGATTGCATGAATTCTTAAAGGCCAACTGAAACATTAGTAAGATAGTAAGTTAACATAATGCTAATAAGTTAATTGTAATGTCTATGTTAACTAAAGTCTAATAGATGCAGTTTAATTTATTACTTGGTCATGTATTTCTCAATGGTCTGTACCACCTTTTTGCTCAGTGGTAAAGTGTTCAGTTTTAAGACCCATGATTCAAATCCAGTAACAGATCTTGTATTTCTGCTACTTTTATGAACTGCTCTACATGGTTACAAAGTGAATACAATAAGCAATAATACAATATTGCAGACTGTCCTCAAATGTTTTTTGTGTATTTAAATTTTTTGCCATGTTGCTGGCCTAGCAGAAATGAAAGATCCAACTTTTCAAAAGGTTTTACTGTATGAAATAAATAACATTGAAGACATGTTTATTTTGACTATATCCAAGGGCAAACAAAGGTACTACTTCCAAACGTTCCACCCGCTTTTTAGAATCTGTCATACTGAATCGCGTCTCCTCATTCTCCCACAGTCCTCTAATGTTTGACAGCTCAGGGGTGTCCCATTCGCCTCCCAAGTACAGCAGATCCATCAGCTTGGACCACATCCAGCCAGTTTCTGCCTTACATGGGATACCAGTAAGTTCTAACCTGTCAGCGTTTGTTGTTGTTGTTACTATTTGTCGAATCATTATTATTGTTTTAACATTACTGTTGTGCTAAGTGTATTTTAGTAATTTATTAGATTGCAGCCTTACTGATTGTGACCTGCCTATGTCAGTCATACACATGAAAGGTTTGTGACTGACCGTTTGTCTGAATATTCATTATTATATTTATAAAGTAATAGTGAATAAAGGGTATCTGCAAAATATAGTCACATCAGAAACATTTTGGAATGTCATGGCAGCTGGACTCGTATCCCAGTGGCAGTGTCTATCCAAATGGAATGATCATCTCTGACATTACTCATCTGCTGGAGCCCCCTACAGGACCACAGAAACACTGCAGGTACAATTTTGACTTTAATATTAGCATCAGTCATGCTCACCATGTTAAGCAGGCACAATGTTGACAGTGTGTGAGTGTGCAATGTTTAGGGCAAATGCAATATTGATGATATGTGTCTGCAGAGCATTTCAGAAACACCACGCCTCTCTCGCTGTCCTGTTAATGGCATTTCCTGTCTTGCTGACGTTCTCTTCACATTGCTCAGAGCCCAGCTGACTGAAGGCTTGCCCCAGGACTCTGTGGATTCTGCTCTCTCTTGCCCCTCAACACCAACCATGGAGCTGGACCTCTCCCTACTGGTCGACTCCACACTCTCAGAAACAGGACACGATAGTGCTGACAGGTGTGGATTAACTACTACCAAAAAGACAAACGATAGTAATGGGAGACTGAGGATTAAAGATACCACAAATAGACCGCTGTGTTCACTGTGTCAGAAAAAATAATTGTGTTTTGCTTTGGAGAGTTGAATGTGTTGATAGTGTTAAAAGTCAGTGATCGCTAATTGTATCTCTACACACGGGGTTCATATGAGCATTTATCTATCACCACAAAGCAACACACCAGTATCTGTAAGTAGCAGCTATAGAAATATATTGTGCTTGGATATATTGTGTTAGAACAAGTATTGGTGCTTATACAAGGTGTGGCTAGTAAATAACGAGACTGGGCTGATGTAAGTCAAACCACAGCGTGCAATGTGTGAACCACGTGGTATACATTGACCAATGGACAAGCATAAATAACAACTGAAAGTTTTACTCCACTCATGTTTTCAGTTTGCCGTTACGCATTGCTATATGTATACGTGTTTTTCTGACATGTTATAAAAATGGTCAGTTCAAAAATCGAGCAACGCATTAATTTGAAATTTTTGGTGAAATTTAACAAAACAGCTACCGAATCTTTAGACAAATCTTTACCGACTCTGAGACAGCATTTGTCTCATCATTTAATAGCCACACCTGGTAATCTGTGAATGAAATTCTGTGATTTTATTGAGCCATAATCCTTTGCGACCTGTGAGGGCAGAAGTGATACCTGTGACCCGCTGGCTCTGATTGACTCCTGCCTGACCCTATCCCCTAGCCCTGGCCTGGACCTGCTTACTGAGGTAATGCTCTCGGTCTCTGTTCTTGGTTCAGCTTAATACATTTGAATATGAAGCAATGTTGTGATTGTGTGGTGGTGCATCCAGTTGAGGATGGAGTCTGGTTAATAGTTAGAAGACACTGTGATGATGGTAGTTAGCAGTTATTTGTATTTTGTAAACCAGAAGCTCACAGATTTGTTTGAGCCTGTGTAATTGTATTCAGTTAACATCTGCATCATCTTTAACAGACATCTGCCCTAGGCCCGAGATTGGAGCATTCCTTTAACAGCTCAAATTAGGAAGATCCAATAGCACACCATTTAGTTTCCTAGGCTGACAAGGCAGCTGTCGTAAAGAGAACTTGGGTTAAATACAGGAAATACACTATCTACCCTCTATTTTGGTTGAATGGCTTGTTGCTCTCAAAATGTTGTTGCTATGCCTGGGAATTAATTATTTACTATTATAGCAGAATTAGAAACGTAGTTCTCAACATTGTATTCCTGTGATGTTATTATCTATAAAAATGTTAAGAGCTGTGTTGAACGTTCTGCTCTGTTCAGTGCTTGACCTGAAGAAGACCCTTTTAAGGACTCATTGTCAACTGATTATACAAGTGAAGAGATATACTAATTCGGCTATCAGTTGTCCAGGATTATGTGGAAATATCACATCTCAGTATTTTGCCTCATCATGTATTTATAGACTAATTGAAGGTATCATTTTAGTATTATTTTTGTATTAATTTAATCATAAATCACAGCTTAATTTTTCCACTGCAATATTAGTAAATATTTGTGAATTTTCTCAAATCCGCACAAGTATGAGCATAAACTTTAGCCTTACCAAGTTCAAGCCACCATTTTCTGTTTGTTATTTATCTGTTCTAACATGAGTTTGAATTTTCACAATTTTAAATAAAATGTAAATATATATTTTATGTCTCATATATGTCAAATATATATATGTCATCTCTCAGCTTTTCAGCCCTGCATCTTGTTCCCTTGATGGAAATTCTGAGGAGGACGGACCACAAGAGGCTAATCAAAGGGCCGGTTCTCTGAATACAAAAGGAGTCCGACCCACAGGTACCCTTATGGAGGAAAGGAACTGGGAAGTGAAGTCAAGTAAGGCTAACTATACTTATAACACAAACAATATGGCAATTAAACAGTTTTAGTAATTTAGTACACTTTAGAAATATTCTGTTCATTTTCTCATATTTGATGGTCCCTGTCTTTATAGCAGCTACACTAGAATGGGATTCCCAGCTGAAAAACAAGTGTGAGGAAGAAGAGGAAGAGGAGGAGGAAGAGGGCGAAAGTGACAGTGCTGATATGTTGCCCACTCTACTACAGCTGGCACAGGAAGTGTCCACTTTCACTTAATGTTCCCGTCATCAAATAGATCATCTCAGTTTTAGAGGGAAAGGGTGAACACATCTATTACACATCACATACATATGTCTGTGTAAGAAATGTGTGTAAGCAAAACTGATCAGCATCTTTAAGTTTCTCTCCAACTAGTACAGATTCCATGACCTTCTGTGATACTAAGCACTAATTTGTCATTCCCATGACCTGTTCCAAACACACTCCTTGGCATTGATGATCACCAAACCTGAAGAATTTGCTTGCAATGTAACCAGATTATTGGTTAAATTGTCCAATAAAAACAAGCATGGTATTACACCATTTATTGTTAAATAGATTCAGTAGTTGCTGTCATAACATCAATTTACTGTTGATGTCAGAAATGGACATCAGAAATTTTAATAAAGTAAAAAGGTAGCAAGCAGCTTTATGTTAAAATGACTAAAATACTGATGACTGGAGATAGATAATATGACAGGTGTACTGGCATAGATCACCACTGTATGGATTGTGTAATACTGTATGTAGTAGATCCATTGAGATATGCAAACGCTGGAAATAGAAGGTTTGCAGAATTCTGAAATGTGTGTAACTTGTATAACACTGTCAGTCTGAAAGTGAATTTAAAATTCACCTGTTTTTAGGCATGACAGTCATTTATTGATTGGAATATCCACACAATTTTCAGTTATTCTTTACAATTCACAATTCTTTAACAGGACTGAACAAGAAAAGAAATATATAAAACTATGCAGAGTTTAGTTTGTGAATATAAATATTGCTAGGGATGGTTCTTGCGATACAACAAGGTAACAGAGAAGGTACACTGAAAGGTAACTATCAGCTCATGAGTGGCTACCCAGAATGATTATATAGCACTATTACTGAATATGACCCCATTTTTAACATCAAACAATATGAATAAAATGTGTGTACAATTGTGTATTGAATGGTACTATTGTTTTTGTTGAATTGTTCTACTCCTTTGAAAACCCTCTTCAATGTTCCCAAAATATATGAGCTATGGAAAGGGAGTTGTATTTAAGACTTTTATTATCAGTGGAAATTTTGAACAATTTCCATTTAATGTCCACCTTTTTGCATCAGTGATAATAAAGATAATAAATATCTAAATATGTGTGATTTATTCTTTTAGCTATATAATTAGGTACATCTCATTGTCTTTTTAATTATCATGTAGCTGGCAAGCAATGTGCTTCATAAAATAGACTTATTCAACCATAAGCCTGAATCTTTTGGTTAGCTAATAACATTTGATAGCTTGATGAATTTCTGTCTGCTTTACTTAGACAGAACCATGGGGTACACCTGTGAGAAGATCCGGGTATAATCAATAGTGTCAGAAGCAGCAGGGAGGTCCGGTAAGATACGAACTGACGAGAGGGAGACTACTTGCAGTGTGAAGAGCCTCAGTGATGGAAAGGAGGGCAGTCTCAGTGGAGTGGGCATGTTCCAGGGTTTTAGAGAGAAAGGGGAGAAGGGAGACCGGTCTGTGAGTGTGTATCACTGCTGGGTTCAGGGATTGTTTATATGGCCCTCAGGTCATGCTTGCTTTCAGGTGGCATTGTTCTGTTGTTGTTTAAGCATACAGCTTGTTTGCTATTGTGAGAGCTGTCCTGATGGTTTTGTGCTCACCTTATGCTTTGTGAAGTCCTTTGTCAATAAAGTCCCTGCTTTTGTTTTCAGCCATTATGGAGGAGTCATTACACTTGTCTGTATTGTATTTTTCTTCCCATTTGCCTTCTGGGTATGTGCTTTGCTGTTTGTTTCCCTTTTCCGCTTTCTTCATTACCCAGAAATGTTTCCTGACTGTGGTTAACTATGTTAGAGGTTAGTGTGCATGAGATGTGAGAACCACATCCAAAGCTCTTTTAGTCTTTCTTGGGTGACACAAATGCAGAATGTTTATGCTTAAACTAACAAACAAATGATCTTAGAAATAATTTACCTTTACAATTTAGACCTTTACAATGTAGTTAGAAGAAAGTACTCTCAACATGGAAATTTGCTCAAGCAAAATTTTATATAAGATTTTGAAAAAAAAATCATAACCAATCGTTATTTTTTCTTTGTAACTGTAATCAAAAAGTATTCAGATTAGATTACATTTATTTTGAAATCCAATGGATTACGTCACTAATTACAAAAATTGCCATGTAATTTGTATTCAGTAACTGACTACATTTCAAAGTAATCTTTCCCAACCCTGAAAATAGGTTTAGTAAAGACAATCCCAAAAGGATTCACATACTTGTGACCAAGAATCACTGTACGCATAAATCATTAATGAAAAGGGTCAGAGTAACAGACACTGCAGATGTAGCAAAAGGGATGGCAACTATAAAATACATACCATATATCTGACTGATTATATATACTGTTATTATGATCAGTAATAATGTATTACAGTTATACTGATCCTTCTACCTACAGTTATGCCAAAAATAAATGTTTGCGATACTCATACGTTGAACAATCATGCATATTCAAAAATACTTTCTTTACCAAAGAACTTGTGTGTCTCATGCTGTCACACATAAGGTATGGGTAAAACACTCTCGAGAGGAAGTGCGACAATCAAACAGGAAGAGAGACACACACACATACACGCAAAGCTGTTTCACCTCATGTTCCTTCCAGGTTCCTGATTGTCCTCTCAAGATGCTGTTGGAAATTTTCCTCTTTATCTCCCACCTGGGATGCGTCTACAGTTCTCTGCCCAGTGAGTATTATTCAGTACTTCCTGTACAATCCAATCTGTCAATACTTTACAATCCATTTGTTATGCCTGATCTGTTTATGCGCATAAATATGGCTGAATGTTGCATCCAGGGTATTCTGAAGTCATTCGACAGCACTGCGCTTGTGCTTTAATTGTTTGATGCTGTTCAAGATGCTGTTTCAGTAGTTTTCATTCTATTTGCTTTAGTTCATGTATAGAAAATTGTGGATGGTAATGTGGAGAGCAAAAGTTTGAAGTTATTTTTCCCTGATAATGAGGCTCCCTTATGTAATAGTATATTACCAGGAATTCAAAAGCTGATTTCATTGTATTAATTTTTTAAAATGTATCTAAGTATATCTAAGCTGGAAATACTCTTTATATATTTCAACCAAAAATGCCACAAGTTCCTTTATGATGATCAAAGAGTGTGATCTTAGCATAAATGCATCTGATGAACAGCCAAAGTACAATTACGGGATTTCCCATACACATACACACGGGCTGCGTGGGCTCACATGCTACTGTTATGAGCAGTCAAGAGCAGAAAAGAAACGAAAGCAACCTACCTCTTATTTAAATGCTAGAGGCTTATGAAGAATACTTCTTGAAATCGAAACTGAATATTAAAGGTTAAGGTAAAGGCAGTGTCAGCAAGCAAGGAAAACCATTGGGGAACTATATCCGTATGTCCCTGAACATTGAATGTTTCACAGCTCAGCTAGTGGTACCTCCTCCCTGGTGGCGAGGATTTCAGTAAGATGTCAGAATGAAATCAGTAGGAGTTACAGGAGATTATAGGATAATTACAGAGTGAGTGTGAATTGGGTGGAATTAGGCAGAAGATATAGAATCATATCGTGGCATGGTCCTGTATGAAATGGGAGTCCCACAGGGATCAGTGTTGGGGCCTTAGATTTTCAGAGATAGTCGTTAAAATTTTTCAATTTGAAGATGATACACAAATCTTGCAAACACTTTATAATAAACTTAGGTAATACAGGAAATTAATGCTGGAATCAAGAAATGGGTGTAAAACTGGGAAATGACAGTCACTATATGTGCATCCTGGGTCCCGCACCCTGCATATTGCAGGGTCAGACCTACAGTGTTGGTATTGGTTGCAGTCAATGCAATGCGAGATTAGCTGACACTGGCTATGAATCCACAGTAGTAGGTTGGTTACATGTCTGCCCATCTTTGGAAAATACTTTTATCTTTATTCATTGGACTTTCACATCCCTACAGTTTCTGTAGGTTCAGATGCATCGATTAGTGAAGTTTTGCAGTCCAATTCATTTTCACATCCAATAAAATCCATTTTACACCACACTGAGTTTTAAAATTGCATCAGTTTGTCTTCTACATGGTTTGGGGACATTTGGCGTATTCTGCGTACCAATAAATATTTTCACAGTCATAAAAATTCTGCAGAGCAGTTGATCATTTCTGCATCCAGGAAAGCACCTCAAAAACGTAAGAGAGCTATTTCATGTTAATGTGTCAGGTCTATTTTTCAAACTCTTTTGTCGAATACCTTTTGTCAATTTTGTCAAAAGTGTTTGTGCTTGAGCAATGCTTTTATAGCTGTGGGACCTATTTTTGCGCACAGCTTTCCTGGAATGATTGGGGTACACTACAGTCATACTTTTACAAGGCAATGTTACTCTGAGTCATTGCTTCATAGTTACTGAAAGACCATCTTCCCCTAATGTCAAAGCAATTGATTCCTAGGGAGAGGGGTGTTTCAGTGCACCTATTCAAAGAGGATGAGCTTTGGCCAGTGGTTTGTTGAGCACCAATGTGGAACACCACACTAGTGTTTCTCCTCCCGCACTCTACAGTCTACTCTTTGTGTTTTAGTAACTGTGCTTTTTGATGTCTGTCTTCACTTGTGTTGGAACAAAACCTGTGTCATATTGAATTGTTGGATGCTTTTTCCGTTGCATGTATAGATGTGAGCTGTACGATCATCAACTTGGAATATATAGACTGCACCTGGAAAGATCATGGTATCCCAAAGTTCAACTACAGCTTCTCTAGCAGGTAAGTCATCAAAAATCTCACAGAGTACACAAAGAGTGAAAGAGAAAATGAAAGAGTGAGAGGGTATGGACGTGTGTGTGTGTGTGTGTGTGTGTGTGTGTGTGTGTGTGTGTGTGTGTGTGTGTGTGTGTGTCTGTGTGTGTCTGTGTATGAGACACATGGTTGGTCTGTGAACTAAATTTTGTGTTCTAAATGTATCAGTCTACAGAAGAGAGCTCTCTTGGAGTGTCCTGATTACTTGCTGGAGGAGAACCAGCCTGTGGGCTGCAGGCTACCTTATGAAAAAGGCAACAAGTTTAAAACACTCAGCACCATTCTGTTCTCGGCCAGCGACCACTTAAATAAGACACAGGAGATTAAATTGCAAGATCGAGGTAGGAGGATTAGGAGTACCACACCCATCTTTTTTGGATGTCACTGACAGTGCAGATCTATATAACCTTTAACCTTCCTTTCCAGTGAAATTGCATCCTCCCCAAAACCTGTCAGTTCAGTTGCCCAGCAGCTCAGAGCTGTGGCTGTACTGGAACGTCAGCACAAAATTTGAATGTTTGCAGTTTGAAGTCTCCTACAAGAAGGATACTGACTCAGACTGGGTAAGACAAACACAATGCATGCATGAGGTTTCCCATTCATCATCATGCCCTCCACAGCAGTGAAAGAGATATTAAAAATAAGCGGTAATGAGCTGCCTGTACTAGCCTTCTCTCCACATCTCTCATGTCTTTACCACAACAGATAACGCATCCGTCTGAGGGACTATCCTTCAGTCTGCCATTCCCATCACAGAGTAATGTCTATACTTTCCGAGTGAGATCCCGTGTGCAGCAAGCATGTCATGAGTCCAGCTGGAGTGATTGGAGCACACCTCTCCTTTGGGGCCCAGTCAAACAGCGTAATTATACAGGTACAAGTAGAGCACAATGTTCGTTACATGGCATTGGTGCGCAGCTATAGAAACTGATACAGTCTGTTTATAAGGTTGTTCAGCACTGAGCTTCAAGTGTATGTTGATTGTACACTTCAGTCACACATTCTCTCACCAAGTTTTGTGTTTCTCCCATCTCTCTCTCATCTTCTTCTGCTGATCTGCCTTTTCTCTCCGCTTTCTTTTCCACTGTTAATATTCCCTCTAATTCTCTTCTTTTTTTCTCTCTTTCTCCCTCATTTATATGTCTGTCTGGCTGTCTTTCTGTCTGTCTGTTTGTCAATCTCATACAGAAGAAACAAAGCCAGAGGGGTCCACAGAATGGAGGGTGTTGGTCCCAGTAGTCATTGGCTGTATTGTTGTGGTCATGCTGATTTGCCTGTTGGTACAAAATGAGAGGTATGTTAATAGACTAAAATTCTACTTTGCGTGTGCTTGGGTACAGAAGATTCCAGACTGAAAACAGAACCATGGTCATTTTTATTTCACATTGAGTTATTTCAGTAAATAGACTACCTATAAACTAGACAAACACATGGCGACAGTGAAGCTATATTGGCTAATTTTGGGCTTGTTATCAGAGTGCCCATTTATAAAGTACTGTTTATTTGAGCAAGAACACAAAGAAAAATTTGTGCAAGAACTGTCCAGGGCTCCCAAGATTCAGCGAAATGAAAGGGGTGACCTTTTTCTCATTGAGCCCCAGCCCTTCCAAAAGTCTGGCATGAGTGAAATGTTGGAGACATGGAATGGATGTTGTTTGAGTTTAACATTCTTTCATTGGTTGTATCTGACGTCTCCTATGACCCTGTATGTCAACAGGTTTAGGGTCATCCTCATTCCCATAGTACCCAACCCCAGCAAGCCCCTGGAAGAGCTCCTCTATACCTACAATGGAAATGTGGAGGTAGAAACCATTTTATTTGACATTCTGTTCCTGTAGCAGATGTCTTCATTTCAGAATGATGTACAGGAAGTGCACAAGATCCTCAGCAACTGCAAAAGCACTGAATCTAATCTGGGAGATGACGCTACCAACACCCATACGGGCCATCTGCTGTGGTCATGGTTAGCGCCTTAGCTTTTTCCTCATTCTAGTTACAGCTCTTCTCATGCAGGTGTATACAGCACTCCCGTTTCAACTCCACCATTCACAGTTACAAAATGTTGCACATGATCTTTCAAGCGGCTTACCTGCCCCATCCTGTCCTCTCTCTCACAGGACTGGCTCCAGATCTCCAAGGAGTTTGTGGAGGGGTTCAAGCCCAACTTCTCTGAGCCCTCCTGCCCAGTTCGTGAGTACAGCATTGTTCCTCAGACCAGCATCAGCGGCTCAGAGTGTTCTCTACCCATCCTCTTGGACCAATCAGATTGTCTCGACACATCATGCTCCACAGCCACCTCCAGTATCTCTGCCTCACCAGAAAATACTCCGCCTGGCCTGGTTTAGAAAACACTCTCCAAACCCTCTCCTCATTCCTCTTCTATATCCTTATGGAGAGAAGTTGCCTCTGTAAACGAAACCATCCTGACTCATAGAGACCTCAAACAGTATGCCATATCATCATAGATTGCTTACTATAGGCAGAACTTTAGATTTTCTTTTTAATGTGGAAAACTGAATTTGAAAGATAATGATGTTATGCTAAATGTGTTATCAATTGAGTTAATATAATCTTATGAATAAGATTTAATCATATGTCCATGAAGTTTCTCGACTGAATGTAACTGTGGTTTCTGATAACCTTTTACATTAAGTTGCATCTATATCTGCGCAGTTCTTTCATAACAACTGGCAACAATAAACTGTTACTGAGTGACACTAGTATTGAACAACATGAAACTACAGTCAGCAGAGCCTAGGGCCCTTTGATTTGCTGTATATTCATTGGTCACAAATTGTTGCAAAGAGAACTTTGACTTTTTAAATGCTACATGCAGCTTTAGTTTTGTCATCTATTATTTTGATCATGATTGAACTTGGATTCTTGAATGTTTTATACTATCTGTATTCATTGTATGCTCTTTATATATTTGATTTTTTATATAACATTTACTCAAAGTACATATTTAAAAGTGAATATTATTTGTTTTATTTTGTGCAATAGGACCATATGTTTGTAACAACATAGTTACATTCAGTAAAATATTCATAGTACAGTAAAACCTTGACAATACATATTCTTTAGAATTACTAAGTGATATCAAAAAATAGTGTAGAGAATTTTGATCATTTTTGGCTGAAATTCTTCCATTATTGTCACCTACCTCAGCACAAGCTCCTGTCAACGGATATCAGCACACACCTCAAATACACATCTGTACAGGTGGCAAAATTAAATAATGATTGTACAATTAAGACAAACTTAAAACTATTAAAACAGAAAAGTGCTAGATAGAGAGAAAGATGTTCCTTTAAACAGGAAGCAGCAGGAGGCAATCTCCGATGTATTAAACAATACAATAAAAATGAGTGTTGCGCTGTACTTGCGATATTTTCCCTAGGAGCAATATGAAAAGGTATTGAGGAAATCTCATTAATGATGTTATATGATGTTTTCTCTGAGTCCAAGTGGAATGACTGTGATAAAAGTCCCATTCATTACTATGTCAAAGTACCATAATTCAGCAAGAGATTCTGAGGCAGATGGGCTGGATGAGCTGCTAATGTTCCATGTAGTTCTCCAGTGTCAAGTTGATAACTTTCCCATTCATAATTATTTCCTTACTTATGGTTTCTGACTTTGAGGGAAAAGGAGTACTTGGCAGGATGAGAGCATTTTTTCATTTTAAAACTCTCTTTCACCATCTAGTCTACTCCTTATGTAATTATTTCTATATTTGCCCTCTTTTGATTTCTGCCAGTGCATGCTCTATCCCGAAGTAAAACAGCCCGGAATGCACAATAATTTTTGGTCTAAGATTCCCTGGCTGTTACATCTAATTTGGCAAGCACACTTTCACCATTATCCTTCACATGTTCCCTTCACTATGATTCCCAAAGTCCAGTTTATTCGGGTTATGTATCTGAGAATGTGGCATCATTAGTAATAGTGACTCTCCTCTTAGCAGGTTCAGAAGCAGCAGGGATCATTTCATAAAAATACCTAATTAGATTTTCTTAAAGGCTTAAAACAACATGAATCAATATACAATAATGTCCTTAGAGGTTAAGCATTTACCTAAGACCTTGCTGGGCTATCTTAAACACATGGGTAAAGTCTCCGAATTTAAGATGCTATGCCCATTCTCACCACAAGAGGACAGTAAAATATCGCCTTTGATTAAAAGTACTGTATTAGTTTACTGTATTAGTTTAAAAGTACTGTATTACCTCGGTGGGACTCACCTGCCTCGCTAATTGATAAACACTCCCCACACTTGAAGAATCAGTCAAGACTCTAAAATTTAATTATAACACAGTAAGCAGGAACTGCAGTAGTTCCGGCATTACAGCAGTGTGGTTAACATTTTAGTGTGTAAGAGGTGTGGAGAGTGCAACTCTCAAACAATGTACTCCTTCTGCAGTCTTTCTCTTGAACAATCTCCATTGATAAGAAAGCAAGGCTGTACTCTCTTCTTTAGAATGGGTACATTTTTATGACATTCAAGGGAACATGGTTAAACTGTTGCACTGAAAACTCAGTTCAATTCCTTATGAATACCTTTAACCATAAACCAGATAATTTTGTGAGGTCAACACCTTGGAGAAGCCTAATTTTTAAAGAAAATACATTGAGGACAACAGAAAATTTTCATCACTGCAACTGGGATTGTTCCTCTTTGACTCCATTCTGAACACTGGAATCTCATTTCCAGTTCTCTGAATGCAGTCTTCAAGGAGCATATAGAAAACGGGACAACTGTACATCCTGGAGACATTTGCCCTATGCCCAGAATGCTCTGGTAAACAAACATTGATAGTTGGGTTAGTAATGGGCCAAAGTGACAATTAAAAACTCTGAAAAGATGCAACAGTGTCAGATGCAGTTTTGAAATCACAAACTCCTCAATTCTTGTGGACGTAACCAGAGGAAACTACGCTGGCGCAACCCGATTTCACCTCAATTCTGCATAACATATTTAGTTCATCGTCAGATTGCACCAGCTGGTCTGCGTTGTTGGTTCTTCTTCCTTATCAGAGCTCCACAGAATTATGAGGACATTGCTTGTAGCGGAGTGATAAATAATATCAACATGGGGTGTTGTGATTGGTGGATATGAATACCAGTTTGTTACCAAGGTCTACACAGCTGTGAAAAAAAAAGTGGACGAATGAGATAGGTGAGACATTAGCACATCACAGCGTGCTGCAGTGTAAAGTCATGATGAAACACAAACTGTTGTGGTCCTTGTGGTTTATATGAACCCTGTGTGCCTGCATTGATTGCAGAAAGCCTTTTTAACTGGGCTGTTTAACAAGGCTCTCATGTCAGTTACATATTCAATATATAAAACGAAATAAGTCATGCCTAAGTCAGGACACTGTGGCTGCCAGTTGCATTCTGTCCTTCAGCTGAAATGGTTCCACTTACAGATTCCATCTGGTCGCACTCCAACTCCTCCTCCTATTCGGTCTTCTGTGCTTATTGAGATTTCATCATAATTCTTAGAGGGAATTAATGCTGAAGAATCTGGCTCGAAGAAAATAGTGCAGCCGTGCACTTTGATTGTAAAGAGTTTCAGTTCATTTCGGTTTATTCTTCCTTAATGGGCATAATAATATTGTACCTGGACTATTTTGGTAAAATGGAACCAGCTATAAGCACATTTATCTTAAATTGCAGTAAGTTGTTTTCATTCCAACAGGAGTCAGTATTTGCACCCGGGCAATGTATCCAAGCATTCCCCTGCTTCCCGAATGACATGGTAAATGAGCAGTAATTAACCGAGAAATTGTATACTCAATTAAACAGAGGTTTACAAATAATTGAGAGAACTGCTTTCCCAATATCTTTCCTCCACTGCCCCTATTATCTTTGTCCTTCTGTTTTTGTATTTACTGCACACCGGATCCTGCTGCCCTTTGGATGGTGAGGGCTCTGTAAGAACATTTGCATTTAAGGCACTATTTTAAGGTACTACAACCTGATTTTGATAACCTAACCAAATACAGGCTGTAAACTGAATGAGTATAGAATTGTTTTGTTATCAAAGTTTATATACAGCCTGACAAAGGGACACAAAAAGAGCATTTTGCCAAAACCCTGGGGAAATAATTCCTGTGGTTTCTTTCATTTCCATGGATAGGCTGCTTTCGGTCATCGAGGCGAGCTGCAGGACCTGAGCCAATGTGTTGCCAGAGAAGGAGCTGAAATGGGAAGTAAAGGAAGACCAACACAAATAAGTGTATTGGTCTTGAAACTGAGTTTAAAAAGGACCACAGGTTTTGCCAAAGTTGTTGATTGGAGCTTGTTTCATTAGACAATGAAGAGAACAGAACTGAAAAGATCACATGCGATGTTTCCAGCGATAACTTCGAAAGAGGCAGGGAGATGTGGAAATTTATGAAAACTCCATAATGACCTTGTCAGTACCACAAACAGCTGGGGCAGCGAGGGGCTTTTTAATTGGCAAGGGACTCGTAAGTAGAACTTTATGAGTATAAGGAAGTGAAACAGTTAGGATAGTTACATTCTCAGCTGGTATTACCCACATGAGAGTTTGGAAGAAAATGAGAATTGTACTTTAACTTTGAAACTAAAAGCAAAATATTTAATTGCAACCCAAAAACATTTCAAGTTCCAGCATGAAGTAAATTTGAACTCCCATTTTCTCAGTGCAGCCCATTTAAAATGTATCTCATTTACAAAGAAAGATAGTGAAACATTTCCTTATGGATTTAATTTTATTTACAATGCTATGCATTTCTTTTCACATGGCAGCAAATTCAATGGAGGTCTCAAACTATATATTTTTATGACATAGATGGGATATCAGGGTAAAGACATACAGGCGGTATACAGAAAATAAATCAATTGGTCATTTTTTTGGCCAGCAGACACATGTTATAGCGTATATGTACTCTTGAGGGATATCATAAAAAGCCCTCAACTGTTTTTACATAGGATATTTGTTCACATTTCAGGCACTGGCTGACTGTTTAATGAAAATATACATTGCTGTTAATAGGTGTTGAGACAAGATCTTATTTAAGTCCATGGGGGTCATGACTGAACCATTATGGAGTTTCTGAAAATTAATAACTTCACAAGTAGTTTTGGGATAAATTAACGCAGATGCTTGCCCTCCAAAACACGAACGCTGTTAATGTAACTACAACTGATTTAAAGCAATGAGCACAATATAGGTATTGTTGTATTGTAAATGCTGGTACTTCCCACCCTTTTCAAATGAACTACAAATGTTCAAATGTAAATCAAACAGTCAGAAGAAATACTTCTGCCTAACTCCCAGTGTTAATAGCCCTCTTGTGGTTATTGCAGGTACTGAATTTTCAGGATATGCCGTTTCTATGAAGAAATTGGGTTGGAATCTAAATAAATCCAATTCAAAACTTACTGATTTGTAGAAAATGTTCTTGCAGGTCAGTAAAGGTCCCAGCCTTTTCTAATCATCATATAGTGCCTGTCATTTAAATACATAATTATACATATTATGTTTTTATGTTGAATACCACAGTAGACACATTAACGTAGGAATTAATGTGAAAATGCTTTTGAAAAATGCCAGTTTTATGCAGTATTACAAAGTTGCCAAAAAAAAAGTATGCGTACAGATGTCTGCAGGGTCCATGTCAAGTTAGATTCCAGTTTGTTGACCGAGAACGGCAACAGACTTATATCTTTCCTAGCTGAGCCTGCTGGGAACTTATTCAGATCACACTGCCCCATTTTGCATACTACATTTCCCATTATTTTTGTGCACCAATTATACAGGGCAGGCTTGAAGGTGAAGTGACAGGTCTGCACAGAATGACAAAGTCTGCATGAACACAAAAAATGACGAGCGCATGTACCCCTGAGCACATATCTGCCCAGCATACTCGTTGAGTGCGCTTTCATGTCATTTATGTCCACAGAGACCCTGCGGAAGTTTGTTTGCATACTTTCTCCGATGGCTATGTATTAGCCTTAAGAAGATGAAAACATCTAAATCATCCAGCGAAATGCACCCCACAACATTAGGGAACCATGCCGCAGAACCCTTTCATGAAATCCGGCACGCCGACCTGAAGGCTTCTTCAGGCGTATTCCAGCACCTGTACTCATCCATTTTGTCCAGAACATGGTGAAGAGTGATTCATCTGACCGTATCAAATTTCTCCACTGCTCAGTAGACCGTTGCCTCTGATCTTTGCGGCCCTCTGCTTGCAAAATGGATTGCTTGATGACTCATGTGTGTACTGCAACATTACTGTGCTACACTGCTTTGCAGAGATCTCAGTGGCCCATCCAGTTGAAAGTGCCTGCCTGCAAACCCTGTATTGAAATCGGCAGTCAAATGTTGTTGTGCTGCTTGTGGTTAATCCTGAACCCACAACCAATACATAGATTTCAATATCCAGAAACATGCAATTCCCACCACAGTTGCTCTCTGTTGATGGTGTCTTTACCACAGGAATTCATGGTGACATAGCCTTATACCTAACCCCCAGTGAAACATTATGAACTTTTGCCATGCTCATACATGCCCAATACATTTTCCATGCTAATCATAACTGTAGGAGTCAAAGCCTGTACAGCTCTTTCACACATGTTTGCATATACAGTGCCCTCAATGTCTGTGACAAAGACACATTTTCCAAGATTTAGCTCTGTACTCCACAATTTTAGATATTTAATAGACTTCTGGGCACAGCCGGTAATTGTGTAGTTGGGATTCAAACACCCACTTGCAAAGTTCATGTCTGCCTCCCACACAATCTTACTGCATTGGCCCCTGGAGGCAATAATGATAAGGTGGAAAATAACCCAAAAAAATGAATAAATAAATAAATAAGACACTTATTTTCCCTTTTACACAATTCACAGGAGGTACCTGCCTACGAGCTTTAAATAGCGTACTCTGATCATATGATGCTGTCACTGATTGAGCACTGTAATTTACAGCAGGGCAGCTGTACCTAACGAGGAGGCCTCATTAGGCATAATCATTAGGTACTGTCTTCAGACTCTTACATTTATATTTGAAATGCTTTCATTCTTTAAAAGCTGATACATTTTGAAAGCATTCCTGCCGATCTGTAACAAGCTTCAATGAAATAAAAACCGCAATCAGATGAAAGAAGAATTTTCAGACACAGGAAAACATGAAGAAGAGAGTGCTACAAGGGGGAATTTTCAAAATCAAACCTATGTCTTTAATCCTCTTTCTTCGTCCTCAGCTGATATCCCAGTCCACAAACCACAAGTATATTCAGTTTCAGTTTTCCGTCACATTTTTCTGTGTTGTTTCCTGAGACCTGAAGTGCCTAATCCATTCCATATCCATATTAAATCAATTTTTTAAATTCTCTTCTCGGGTGAGATATGCCATACAAATCACAATGCTCTCAAATCACAAGTTCAAGTTTATTTGTCATATGTAGGTTTACACAAGGTTAATGGTACAATGAAATGTGTCAACTCCGCAATAAAAACATTTTAAGAGTAAATATAGAAGTTAACATAATATAAATTAGAAATAATAGAATGAAAATAGAAATAGAAAGTATGTGTATGATGCACATAAGTATAAGTAAGTGTGCGTAAAGTGACGACTAATATACATAGGTGTATAGCAGACCTGCACATTGAATAGTACCTTACGTGGTGTTAATAGTGCATTTTATGTAGAACAGTATGTTATTTATTTTTGTAACCGTGCAAACAGAGCAGACACAATGGGCAGCCATGGCGTGAGGGACCGTTAGTTCTGAGAGCTCAGAAGCCTGATGGCCTGATGGTAGAATCTGTCCTTGAGTCTGGTGGTGCATGCAGCCATGCTCCTGTATCGTCTGCCAGACGGTAACAAGGAGAACAATCTCAATGCTGTGTGCCTTCCTCTGACACCGCTGATGGAAGATGTCCTGAACGTCAGGGAGTCTGTTGGCGATAATGTGCTGTGCCGCTTTCACCTCTCTCTGTAGTGATTTGCGGTTGTGGGCAGAAAAGCTCCTATACCAGACCGTGATGCAGCCAGTCAACAAGCTCTCCCTAGGGCACCTGTAGAAGTTTGTGAGGATGTTGACACTCATGCCAAACTTCTCAGGAATAAGAGTCACTGGCGAGCTCTCTTCACCCTGTTGTCAGAGTGAAGTGTCCGAGAGAGGTCCTCAGTGATGAGTACGCTGAGAAACCTGAAGCTGCTGACCCTTTCTACCACGGCACCACCGATGTACAAAGTCAAATAGTAAACGACACCACAATACATTCTGAGATCACTTCTTCTGTTTGTTGTCTGACTTTGTCTTTCATAAATTTCCCTTCCCCTCAGCCTCTGTTCCAAACCGATACCTTTACTTCCCCAGATAAGTATAACTATTTTGCCATTCATTATAATGGCTCCTTGATGAGAGTATACTTGGTATAGCTAAAAATATCTTTTAAGGGTCATATTTCAATTCGTATGGTTTTTTCCATAAAGTTTCTCATACATTTTGAGGTCCAAGAGATCTCCCTTTTAAACATCACTTTAATGGGAAATTAGCCATTTTAAGAAAATTCCTATTGGCCCTTAAAATGATTTTATTTTATGTTTAGATGGTAAAATTACATCAAATGTACTCAGTGAACGTCTCTCATAATATGTACCTCGACTTATGAATTGCAATCCTTGCCACTGTTCCAGTCTCATAAGAGACAACATGGTTCCCTGGACAGCGATACGAACCCAGATATTTGCCGATAATGCCAAATGTTCTATAGATTCAAGGACAAATGAAAGAGAGTTGATCGCAGGAGAGGTCATGGAAAGAGTTTGTGTGTGCGTTTGGCTGCATGTGTCCCCCAGAGCACATGAGTGAGCCTTATCTGTGTGTGAGTTCCTCCGGCAGCGTGGACTTGTGTCCGAGGTTGCGCTGTTTTTAAAGGTATCATTACGTCAGGGATGTTCTCTTCTGGTACAAACTGTGTTTCCCATGGTTACTGCAGTATCTGATCAGTCAGTGTTTCCCAGAGGAAAGAACAGAACAGGAGTTCACACAAAGACCTGAGAGAAAATGACCCCTCTGTTCACTAAACAAATGCTCTGATCATTTTCACAAGTACTCTCCTCTCAATTCTTAAGTATCACTAACTTAAAAGAAAGATTGCAACTCTATGAGCTGTTTTCCATGTATGTGTTAGTTTAGAGCTTCAGCTGGGGGAGCCGTTGAGAGGCTAAAATAAGTACTCGGGGGAACAATTAGTGTCTAATTACTGTTTAATTCTGTGGCTTACTTGCTAAATATTTTGGGCTATTTATGTGCCAGTGTTTTTTCCCCACCAGGCAGATTTAGATTAAACACAAATATCAGTCAGCCAGAGGCCACTGTACCAATATGCACCCTATACATGAGAAATGGCTGAAGCTGTAATAGTGCAGACTTTGGCTGTACTTGGATTATAGACCCCCTGGGAGGAACAAAACAAGCAAAATATAAACTGCTGACAGAGGTGTTGTTAAGCCAATAGGAGGCGCTCCTCCCTCTGGATCAAAATATAAATGAGCTGCCTCTGCATATTGATGGTAGCTGTTTGCTGTCTCTCAGTGTCGCAATTAAACCTTAAGTCTGACTCACTCTGGTCATTTTAAAATAGCATGGAACTTTTTGAAGAGCAGAGATGTGAACCTCAGTGTCTTATTCTGATTCCTACAAAATACTGGCTTGCTTCATCTTGCCAACTCATCATCACACATCTGTTTGGCATCATAATCTCTTTCAGTTCCTGCAAATGTTGAATCCCTGGGCCAGTACCTCAAAAGAGACTCAGGTTCTCATTTTACCTGCCTGTAATTAGGGTGGAAAATGGTATAAAAGATGTTCAGCACAAGGTAAAATATCTGCCCCCTGAAATTTAAGTCAAATGAGACTCCTTGTTAAACACAAGGCCACCCAGGTATTTTCTGCCTAAGTCACTGTATTTAGTGTCTCACGCTGCTAATTTATTTTTTCTCCCTGAAAGCTAAGAAGGGCATCCACTTTTTGGATGGAAGATGTTAGACCATGGAAGCAAACCCTGGTCTCAGGAGTGCCACTGAGCAGCTGGCAGTGGGAGGTGCAGCAAAACATGGGAGGCCAGACACCAATGGTCCCAGCAGATTTTCTGGTTTTTATTTATGCACAAATAAATGATATTTTATATTTGATATATGATAACAAAATAAATAGAACAAAATACAAAGCAAAATACATCAGAGTTAACAACAGCCAATCTAAGTCAAATTTATATCAACTGCAATTAAGGTACTACACTCAGCTGCAGCATGCTACCCGTAGTGGCCTAGCTAGTTCTCATAAAGATGTTTCTGCTGACCCTTTATGCAATTTCAGCCCCAGCACTTCTCCACTGGACATGGTGGCCTTCAACACATAGATAACAGAAAAGTAAAAAGACAATTATAACAACAAATCATCCCAAAATAACACAGAACTACAAATATAGTTTCTCCTATCCATTTACAAGTGGAATTTTCCTCTGAACTCCCGCGAGAGCGTCTTTAGGAGCGGCGTTCTGCCAGCAAGTCTACTAGCAGCACGCGGCAGCAAGCAGCACTACGCCCATGAAATCCGTCAAAATAAAAGCACCCGAAACGCGATTATTTTTGTTTTGAATGTTCCAAAATGTTGTGTGTTATTAGAAGTATTTTGTGGAAAACAAGCAAGGTTTAAAATACACAAATGGGAGTACCATTCAATGTGGGGAGTTAATGGGGGTTAGTGGGAAGGGGTTTGAATCTCAGCCCCCTACGTTCCGCTGTACTATGTCAACCTTTATTGCCAACATACTGTACTAGTAGTACACTGGGGGGGGGTCACTTTGAATGAGGAGTGACTGATGCTGGAATGTACAGGATTACACTAGGTAAATGCCTTCATTATTAAAAACTGAGGGCTGTCTTTGCCTTTTTCATGTGAAAATCTCTCTCAGATTTTTTTTTGTTATAAAATGACTAGGAGGTTAATAGGTCACTGTGCTTTTATTTTGACATCCCCTGTTTGTCCGTCGAACTCGATGGAACTGAAGAAGAAATCCATTGAACAATAAAGGCTGCAAAACAATAAACAAAGATGATGAGATGTACATGGGGAAAATATGTTATTTTATTCTAAGAAAATATAATGAAGAAAAATTCTTACTTGTGTCATATTCTTTTTCTCAAAAACATACATGTCACCAATTAAATTTAAGTGCACGTCCCCTATCAAGGATAAGGGCTCTGAACCTTTTCTTAATCATATTCAATAAGATTGGAGAACACACTGGGAGGGACCTTAGACCATTCCTCCATGCAGTGCCTTTCAAGATTTGAAGTGTATTGAGAGATCATTGCTGTGCTGGAGGGTCCACCTGCCATCAAGTTTCCTCCTGGCAGGAAAAAAATTGTGTGGTTTTGAAAAAAATGTCCTGGTACTTAATAGATTTCACAATACCATTGATCGTATAAACAATCCCAAAACATAAATAACCCATCACCATATTTCACAGTAAGCATGAGTAAGTATTTCTTTCTATTTATCCCTCTCTATTACCAACAGTTCTAATAGTGTGCATGGCCAAAGAATGTGGTTCTGGTCTCATCCAACAATAAGACGCAGTTCCAATCAAAATACCAAGAGTGTGTCATTAGTTCCAGGCATTTGTGTGTGTGTGCGTGTGTTTTGTAGCACTCAGTAAGGTTTTCTTCTGGAAACCCCTCCAACTAGCCTGTTGGAATGAATTTGGCATCTAGCCTGTTCTTTTATTTGGAGGCTTGATGACTAAAGATGCAACCAAAGTCTGCAGCTTCCCGGACTAAAGTTGCAACCAAATTCTGCAGCTTCCCAGCTGTGACCCTTGTGTTTTTGTCTTCCTCCCTAACCACCTTCTTCAACGTGCTGGGACCAGGATGTACATGTGTCCTCTTCTTGATAAATTACCAACTGTTCTAGCGGTTTGAGTCCTTTTGGTCAGCGCCACCCTAATAGTGGTAATTGGTTATATTGATCATTTTATATAAGTTGTGATTCTTAACTGAGTTGCCAAGACCTACAAATAATTTGTTCTTTGTCTTCCCCCATGGTAATGGATGACAAAAGAATATTGCATGTGTGTTACCTCATTTTTATACCTGAGATCTGCTATTCTACTGCAGATTTCACTTTGATTTTACCTAAAAGAAAGATTAAGGGTGCCAATAATTTTGACACCTGTGTTTTTGAGGAGAGAAGTACTACACATAAAAAACTGCATCCAAATACAATATCTAGTTTTCCAATATGTTTTAGCAAGAATATGGCTACATACCTGTGTTTTGTATTATGTATTGCATTTGTTACCATTTCATCATGGGTGCCAATAATTTTTTGAATTGTCTATGGCAGCAATATTCATTATTTGTTTACGACCATCGGTAACCCTTCCAGTTGTTTTATCTTAGCTACGTACATTGTAGTAAGTGGATTCAATCTGGCTGTTTGGATTTTTGCTTTGCAATATTTTATCATTTGCAGACATGCAATAGATTATTTTCATTAGTAAAAGAAACATTTCTCTACAATTATTAACATTGATTATGGAATGTAATAATAATGCAGCTAGGAGAGGAGAGGCCTGTGCTTCCCATTTGATCTGACAGGAGTAAGAAAGAGCGTCATCACCAGCTGTTGTAATGCTTTCTCTTTGTGACTGTTTCCCTCCTGTCGTCAGCTAAGCACAGAATTTGTTTGTTATAGCCTCCTGGCAGTGGTGTGGAGGTCCAAGGTGAGATAGAAAAGCCTCGCTCTCCAGTCTGTCTCCCGTTCCCCATTTGTCCTGTCAACGCTCTTCAGCATGTAAGTACAAGACTTAAATTGAGAGCAAAAAACTACTATTCAGTGTGGTTCTGCATGCCTGTTGTAATTTTACTGTCTTGGTGTTAGAGTTGTATTCACAAATGGAATATGAGTCTTAAGCTACTGAATTTATGAAATAAATTCATAAAAACGAACTACTGTAAACACCAACACAGTAAAAATAAGTGCACTGATATCAGAAAAGGGTTCGATGAGTCATAGTGAAAAAACAGAATTTAGCTTGTGGATGCCAGCAGCAGCTAGGACATTAATACATCTTCCAATTCCATTCCCTGTCAGCGCCTGCGTGTGAATCAAGAGCGACAGCATTGTAGGGGCGTGGTGAACACAGCAAATTGACAGGTAGTTTTCCACAAGACTCGAACACTGATTGGCTCAGACCCACATACTGACCGAACATCTCACCTCGGACACCTGATTGGCTACACGTTTCCCTCACGAGTTCCGCCTCTGTTATGTTCTGATTGGTTACATTACGGCTGACGCTGTCAGTCTAAAGAGTTACTTTATTCCCCCTTCGCTGCACACCGTAAATGCCCGGACTTGTAGCTGGCAACCCTAGGTAGATTGCGCAGCGGGTCTGCTAGGTCTTTGTCAGTTTTGATAATCTATGGAAGCCGTATCAATGCACTAACCAGAGGAAAATGATCATCTGTACGAAAAAAATGGATTATCCCTTCGGAACCCAATGCCAGCGCTTCCAGAACCAGGTACAGAACTAGCTAATACGATTATCCAGTAGTTACTATCTAAATTATGATGAGTTTCGTTGTTATCCTTTCAGTTGAAGTATAATACATAGTGGATGATAATTGCATAGAACATAACATCTCTAACATTGTGTATGTTAGTGCATGTGTGGAGAGTGGGATAGCTCTTTCTTTCTGACTGGCCTAAGTGGAACAGAAGTTTGTGATCTATGTCTAGTCCATTCATTCGCTGCCATCGAAAACACGATTGATTACATCAATCATGTTTTGGTGTAGGTTTTTGATTCAGTGATGTCATCCCCTTTCGATGAACATAGTCCGATCAAATCATCGAGATATAGCAAGAGAAAAGATGACTACGTGTTGTTCGGTATGTCTAGTGCTACTCTGCTATTCTTTAGAAGCACTGAAGGGGGAGGGGATGAAATGGTACATTTTTTTCAATAGCTTTTCATGATGTGACTTATGGACTCACCAGGAATACACTGGCATGTATCATAAGTAGTTTGATAACAGCGATAGTGGGTAACGAGAGGGAAGCATTTTGTTCGAAATGTTACTTTTTTGTTTTGGCTACATTGTCAACTGCTTCATGCCAAAAGCTATATTCTTGTGTCCAACAACTGAGGACCTTTCACAGAATACATTTTGCAAACATGAGAAATGCCAGTCACATCACAGTTAAAAATGGTACGAAACTGTTTTGTTGCGACATCAAATTGTATCCGTCAAATGTCTATCTTTGACTGTTTTTGTGATTCGAATTTTCTGATGAGTTCCCAACTAACATAATCAGAATTGTAATTATATGCAAAGCGCCTTTACAGAAACAAGAACTCCGTCAAAAGAACTGACAGATTAAAACTGATCTCTTCTTAAAATGTTGCTCTGCAAAACTACTAGGCTTCCAACACCATCTCTGTCTTTTGTAAAGAATAGCGCTTGGGAGACCACATTTGACTTTATTCATTGCAAAAAAAGAAAAAAGAAAAATGTGTCTTTGGTCTTACACAAAATATTTTGTAGCCATGGCCACATACCACATACAGGCATCGAGTCATGGCCTAGGTGTTGGGACACAGTCAAGTTCACATTTTAGCATCAAAATATAAAAAATAAGCACAACATTTTAATGCAACTTCTCTTTTTCTCAGTGCAACATATTTTAGTGTGGCTGCCACCGACACCGGTGAATCTTCTGTGTAGCTTTACTAACTTGATACCTAACATGTATCTGAGCTATGTTAGCCTAGCTATACCTATAGCTTGAAATGCAAAAAAAAAAAAAAAAAAAAAAATGACATCACCTTTTTTCTGGATCTGCGCGTTCAAGGGGACGGGGTACATTGCGGCTCGTTAATAGGCTAATTTTCGATTACAAATTATTTACTATAATTCTTTTAGGTGGTTTAATGATGAGGACAGATAAATGACACACAAAACAGAAAGGTTGTTGTTACAGAAAGTCCAACATTTGCCTCACGAATCATCGTAAGCTGTGTGTTCTTCTCTTTAGGAATCGGGTGTTTAAAAGAACTTGTGCGTCCCTGTGTATCATGATTCACGTTTTCTTCTAATTGAAACGATTAGGTTGTCTTTGTGTGAGGTGATGCTGTGTATACTGCCAATCAAACTTGTTTTTCTTCAGTCCTCGTTGTTTTTCAATATATCGTCGGATGGGGGCGCTGTTGACAGGGAAGCTTGTTTACTGCTGTTTCAGATGCTCTGGAGAACAATAGAGGAATGTCATTTTTGATAGATTCTTACTGCATCTCATATTCTGGCATGCTCTTTTTTCCTACAGTTGGTCATTAAATCTGTTTTCGGTAGTTGCATCTTTTGCAGCCTTCATGGACATTTCTCATTCATGCATTGGTTGCAATACAGCTCAGAAATTTCCATTCACCAGCCCTGTTCTGCAGGTATAAAGAGAAATAACTTGTGTTTATCTTTCATTCTTTCTTCACCTGTTTTTTCCCACCATCACATCTAGAACATAACCGAGAGGAAAGCTTTTTTGCATTTGAATTGTGCAGCAAATCAAGTTTCAGCTGACAGTGAAGTAAAGGGAAGCAATGCATTTTTAAAAAATGTGTGCATAAAATAAAATAATTCTTACTTTGTTCTTTCATTGCTCCTGTCTGCCTCTCATGTGAAGTATGAAGGGGGAGGGGCTCTTTGGGGGTGGGAGGCACTCTGCCTTGTTCAGTGTGTTTGTGTGTGGGCAGCCTATATCCTTCGAGTATGCATGTCGCTTATGTCCTAGTTGTGTGGGTGCAGTGACATTTCTTAGCACACAAAGACTGCTCAATACACTGGGCTCGAGCAATCTCATAGCGTTCTCTGATCCTCCTAGAAATAACACAAATAACGTCAAAACATCATCAGCTGTTTTACATACCAGATCTCAGTGACTTTGCACTTCTTCCAGCTGTCTGTGGGAAAGACTGAGAGGGGGAGAGACTATCTTGTTTTTTTGTCACTCTTTGAATTGGGGAAAACATGGGCAGAAATTTGTCTGGACTTTGCACCAAGAAACAAACAATAAGAGGGGCAGTTGAAAGGGAATTCATATTGATAACAGCAGACTGGTATATAGGTAATGGTTAACAACTGAGAGTTTTTCAGTATTCATTTCCAACATTTCCACATTTCTTGTTTGCTTTAGCTTGCCATATCCACAGATATTTTCATAAATTACACCAGAAATGCCAATTATTGTTCTTAAGGCTGGATCTTGGAATGGGATCAATAACTATAAGCTTGAAGGAGACTGTGAATGAGTTTTGTTCCTATACCAATAAAAATCAGCATATTAACTAAAATAAGATTGTAGTTCATGTAATTATACCCCCAGAAGCTAACATTGAACAGAATATACAGACACTGGGCCATTTGAGTGGACAGTGAATCTGCTGCTGCTCTGTCATTTGATGGCCTGGTTTCTTGAGAATCCATGCAGTCTGTTAAATCACCCTCTGATCAGTTCATTTTGTGACAGCCGTTCTGAAGCCATTTGCAGTATCCCTTTTTCTGGTAAATGCTTGATGTCTCTACGAACAATGCTGTAGCTCTCCGCATGCAGCTGAAATGACGCACTGTGTGATCAAGGTTCGTCAGGTTAGAAGTGTTAGCCTATTGGGTTTCAAATACAGACCCCTGCTATCCTCTCATGGCAATAGATTGACTTATGATTGGATAAACAGACAGTGTTGTCCAGCCTAAGCCTATAGTTATTAAGTTTATGGTTTTATTTTTAAGGAAATCTCATATTATGTATGAAATGGAAGGTATCTGGCACAGTGCAGTGTTTGGGACCGGGGAAGTCGTTTATTCTTTGCTTGGGTGATGTCATCAGTTTCTGTTCATTCAGTCAAAGAAGGCGTCTTTCCAGCAGTCCCCTGTCTCTGTGCACTGATTCCTCTAAAGGTTCTCTTAAAGCTAGACTGGGACCCTGACCGTCTTCCACTGTAGTGTGCTGGGGGTGTGTTGGGTTCCGGGGACCAGAATAATGCCGCATAATGATGAGGGCAAGCACGAGCCCTGTTACCGTGACTCCATTTATAAGCTGACTAATGTTCTTCATATCGCTCTGCACCTAACCTCTTCTGTATCCCTTACTCCCATTTGCTCATAACTCTCCTCCCTTTTCCCCACTGCAGGTTTATCTTACCTTCATATCGTTCTTCCTTTCATAGCATGGTCTCTCTCCATAAAACCTACCATGACGTCAGCCTCTCTCTTTGTCACCTGCCCCTCTCTCCCCTGTGGTCAATTGCTCCTTCGCTTGGCTCTGTTTTCCCTCTAGGCTGCAGGTGCTCTTTTGTCCTTCGGCAATTCCCCTGGCTACTTCTCTCCATCCCCGACTCCCCCTTCACTAAGTCCTTTTTGTGCAAAATTGACTTGTAGAAAACTGACTGGCTGTTCGTTTTTTAGGACCGTTGATCATTTTGGTATAAAAAAGGATAGATATATTGCAACTAGAGACGCAGTCCCAGAGGGTCTTTCTGGTGATTCTGTGAAGAGCCTCAACCGTGTAAGAACAACAAAATCAACTCCATGTAAATGATTTTTTGTCTTCTTGAATGGAGGACAAAGTGAAAAAGGTAGCATAATTATCTCTAATTGAAAGGAATTCTTCAAACCTTGGACAAATACAGGACACTGAAGTTGTTTTTTGTTCTGCTTCCGTTTACTTCCCAGGACAGTTCCCAGTCTCCAGTTTGTCTGGTACTCCCACCTCCAGTATGCAAAGTGTTGGTAAACCATGATTCTCGCCTGTGACATTTTGGCTCAGAAACATCTGACAGTGTTTTGGGCATATAGAATTTGACACCCCATTCTCTTGTAGTAACCTCGTTTCATGATTCAGCTTTTGCACAAAAGGTTTTGCAGAGTGGATGTAGTGCTGTTTTTACTGTTAGTGTGTTGAGTCATGTCGAAACAGTCTTCACAGGACATTAACTGCTGTCCTAATGGCCTAAGGGGTTGAGGAAATGATAAAACAGCACATCCAGCCTTTTCCTTTGTAAAATATGTCAGTGCCTTTCCTGTAGATCAACTGGAATTTCTAGCAGAAATAAGCAGGAGACAAAAGCATACAGTGAAATATAAACACCTGACATCCTCTCACAAAAATGCTTTCACTATGAAAGCAGGTGATAGGTCACGTACCGCAAATGGTACGTTTGTGTCACCAACGCATGTCGTGGTTTCTTAGCAGACCTCAAGATAGCATGGTGCTATTAACATGCTGCAGGTTGCAGGTCTATCACTAGCCTGTCACTTTCGTTCACCTTGTCTCACCCGGTTTGCCATGCTTTCTTCGTCAGGCCTGTTGATATATTGCATGACTGTGGTCTAATTTGTTGTGCATCAATGGTATGCGTCAATGTAGCAATCAGCATGCATGTGGTCCAGTCCTGGTCCGGTCGGACTGACCCCAATCCCTCTGCTCTGTTGCAGAATGCTCTATACAGACTTTTACTGTGCTGACTTTTTTTTTTCAGCCCAATGCGTGTTCTTAAACATGCATTTAAGAAGATAAACACTGACCAACTTTTTAAGTGGTCAGTGTTTATCTACCCTCTCCGGTGTTAAACAGGTTAAACCAGGCTGGTTCCATTTTTTCTGGCTCTCTTTCTTTTTGCAGAAATGCAGAGCCCCACAGAACGAAAATGTACACTCTGTTCACGATTTAGTTCCTGTTCTCACTGTTGTTATTGCAGAAACATCAAAGGGTCCACAGTCAGCTCATCCTATCTGAGTGTGCGCTGAGTCCTGTGTCTCAATGAGTGCTACCTTTGGAAACATGCCAAGTTGTTTTGATCAACCAATGAACAACAAGCTGCCCAGAGTGCCTCAGAGAAGCATTTTTTGGAAACAATCTGTGTCAAAATTCACCAAGCTATCCATACAGTGTTAGCTAAACTGTGCAAATATCTGGGAAAATGAAACTACATTTACTACAATATAAAACAAACACATTAATACAAGGACATCATTTTTTTTCCAAACTACTCTGAATTTTGCAACAAATGGTTATTTTAAATGTGAAGTGAGTAAAGAATGTGAAGTGTTCCACACACAATGGCAGAAAAGTCAACTATTAATGAAATGACCGGTCAAGAATAAATAGTTAGTATGCATTGTTTCCCCCGGTTCTCTGAGTCCTCTGGACTTGGTTCACTCACTCAGTGGTGTTCTACCCAATCAGCAAGAAGCATCTCCTGGCATTCAGCTTTCTCCATGTCAGATTCAACTTTGTCGTTCTTCTACAGCTTTATTGCTGCATGTGTTTAGCATTTTGAATGGTGGTATGTGAACACGAGAGATTAAGTATGAAGCTGAGCAAGATTATATGAAAATTGTATGTATATATTTGATCTGAGTGAAAAGCAGAATCTGATTGAATTTTTACAAAATTGCTATATCACTTGCTGCCAATTTTGTCATGTTTGAGTTTCTGAATTCAAATGGGCCAGACCAACATGGTTAAGAGTTACTTTAAATCAAATATGAACTTAAATTGAAATGAGCCTGGCATGGTATAAATTTTGTTAGGGCAGTGCATGCAGACTGCTACTGTAGCATTAGCATCATCACTGTGTCTTTACCTATGCGAGTTCAGCGCTATATTCACAGTCTCACAGGTACAAGTTAAGGTAGCGCACTGTGGTTTCACTTTACACCGTACACAAACAGCATGATTCACTAAGTGTTGGAGGTTGGTGATGCACATGCAAAACCATAAGCACATGCTGTAAAGCACCCGTCAGTATTTACTAAACCATCAGCCCTGCATTAAGCTGCTGTGAAATGTGATGAAAGCAGCAGCCGTCGAATTGCATGGGGGTCACCTTGACATATATGGATCTTGGGAGAGCCAAAGTCAAAGTACAGATTGGGTACAGATACAGGTAATTTCATATAAAACAAATCACATTAATGATCACCAAAGCCCCACTCCCAGTTCAGGATGGCACAAACAAGCATGCGCTGTTCTCCAAACACCATGTCAGATGCCACTTCTTTTAATGCTGCAACCCAGAATTTTCATCAGAACAGATTGTAAGACCTGAATCAGTCAAACACTCCCTGGCTGGGCTACATTTAGCAAAGCCCTTATGTTAATATTTTTGCACATTCAGTTTTAGTGACGTGATTTGGGATTGGAGCAAACAAACTTCTTAAGCAAATCACATGCTCCCTTTGTACTTTAGCGGCTGCAAAACTGTTTTGCACATGGTAAATGCATTAGTAGATTAACTACTTTGTGCACAGCTCTGTGCAGGCTGACAGGGTGCCTGCCAGACCAGCAGAGGGCGGTGGAGAGCAATGAGACATGGCTCATGTGCATCTCTCCCTCATAATCGGCAAAGCTAAGGCTGATTATAGCCTCTTTTCCACAGTAGGGCCGAACGGTTACCATGCCCACATCGCGCCGTTCCCTGCCAGCCTGGACTTGTAGGAACGGTTACAGTTTCTTTTTCCATCTGTGGTGCTGCTAAAATCATGACTAGGAAGTACCAAAGAAAAACCACTGTGACGATAGCAAATAAAAAATTGGCGGCGGTTGAATGACGGTATGGAGGATTTTGAGTCATTTGTAGGACTGTTTTTTGTTGTATTTTTTTTGCGTGCACAGCACAGAGGGAATTGATGACAACGTGTCAGGCACTTTTCATTTTTTTCAGAATCCCCACACTGACTGTATGCAAAGGAAAAGTGTTAAACCAACCAATTTGTAACATTCTGTTCCAAATCATGTCCAAGTGGAAATGGCATTGGAGCAGTTAATCTCCGTGCTTAGAGCCGTTCGGCCCTGCAGTGGAAAAGAGGACATTGTGTCACCCTGTGCTGCTTCCTGCCCCTGGAACTTCCCAGATTCAATACCAGACTGAGGGGCCCAAAATCACCATACACTGGAGCAGCTCCTTAACAGGATAGACCACACAGCACCCCCATGGGAAAAGAGATCTTTGTTTCAATCAGACACAATAGCGTTGTCATTAGTCATTAGCTATATTAGCTGCTAGAAAGAGAAATGATCAAGATCAGAGATGTTTAATTTTGAATAGAAAGTCATTTCTGCTCAAAAAACCCTGGCGGAGATACCGGAATAAATCAGGAAGGTGCTTGAAGTTGCTCGTTGAATTAAAAATTATATAATTCAGTTTTTGTACATTCTTAAATGAGAATCCTGTGGAGGTTTCCTTTTTTTAAAAAAAAAAAAGGTCGTATGAAAGCGTATGTTTTGGACACATGTGAAAAGGAGGAAACAAAGGACAGAAACTTCCTAAAAATGGAAAATCCAGAACATTATGTAATTAGCAGCCCAATGAAACGTAATAAAAAAACACAGCAACCACAAGTGTGAGTTAGATCTTTGAAGCAGTTTTTGAACACGTGCACTTTTTAATGAGCAGACATGCATAAGCTGCATGTATGTGGAGGCTTTGATGTCATTTCCCGTCAAATGTGTCCCCTGGGTGTAAAATGTTGTCACTGACAGTGGTGATTGTTTAAGGCTGCTTGTAGCCATGTGCGTGCGTGCGTGAATGATGTGTGATATCATTTGGGTGTTGCACAATGTGCATCTTGCAGAGAATCAGGGCTCTCTCTCTTCTGCTGACAGAAAGAACTGATATTCACATACCCCATCACTGAGCCAAATTTTTGCTGGTTTTCCATTGTTTGCATGCAAAGTCCATGGTCGACTGAGCAGGAAGCACTTTTGTTCAGCAATACCCCAAAATAATACAAAAACGGCATTCATCTGGTTGAGTACAACAGGAAAAAGGAAGAAATGTTACATCCATTATGTACCGTCTATTTATACAATAATGTCATGTACTCTGTCTGTGTCAAGTATATAATATAAACTCAGACTTCATTAGTGTGCAAACAAACCTCTTAATTTATATTTGCCTGTAAAATGATCAGATTTTATTCAATTTTGGCAGAAGAATATCCAGATCAGTGTTGAAGCTGTGGGAATAAGAGATTTTTGACAAATGAGTGTCAAAATTAATTTAAATTCAAAACTTTTATTTGTGCAGGAAAAAACCCAGCTGAGACTGATGCCTCTTTGCAGTGGGGCCCTGCTACAATTTAAAAACATAAAGTACAAATACATAATACAAATGCAGTACAAATACAAATAAACACCTAATATCAAACGCAAGAATAAGAGCCAATACAGCAAAAAGAACAAAACAAACAAAAAATAAATCAAATTCAATTAAAACAAGTGCAAGCTAGGTATGTAAAATGGCTCTAAATTGACTCCTGGGTATATGATGCTGAATAGATTACCTTTTTTTAGAAGTTATTCTGGATATGGGATGCATTAAAATAGAAGGCCTTCTTACTAAAATTTGTCGAGGAGAATGGAACTTTTAAAGTCAGGCAAGTTTGTAGAAAAAGAATACTGAAACAGAACGAACACAGCAGCTGCCTTACTCCACACCGTCACTGCCAATGTAATGGCTGACCTGCAGTGTCATTTACAGGCACAGTACAGTAATCAGCTTGGCCAGCTCAGAATGGCCCAACTGTTCCCTCCACCGGGCCATGGCCGCACCGCTTCCTCTATGTCTACAGGCAGACCTAATTAGGGTCATTCCAAGGTTAATGTCTCATCCGCCACCAGCAGAACTCTGCAGGAGTCAAAGAGGCAGGCTGGCTGCATCATTGCTATCATTTGAAGGCACTGGATATCACCTACCTAATACTGGTATTTAATAGTAGATCTCTATTGTGTGTATAGGACAAGCTAATCCCAGAGGAGACCTTAAAAATGCCCTAGTGGACAAATGATGTGTTCTTTTTTTAGCTGACAGGTAATGCATACCTATGTATCAGTCTTAGGTCATTACCAAAAGACATGTATGACTCAGTGAATAGCAATGATAACAAGTGTTTGGTTTGATTGACCCCTGGAGTGTCATATGGAAAGCAGTGGGGTTTTAGGGTATCTCCATCCTTAATTCAAATCATGAAGCATTGTACCTGCTCATTAAGGTGGCTGTTGTCAATGGTTTTGCACCATTTGTAAATTATGAGGATGTGCCAAAATCTTTCCGGATCTAGGTCTATGTTGGTTTAAGATATTAAACATTGCAGACTAAAATAACCAGATAATACAGTCATATACAATTGAAACAGTGCAATTGATTTTGACACAAATTGAGATAATTAGTTAAAGATTAGGTTACCTATATAGATTATATAGAATTAAGTGGCTACTTTAATATTTTGTTGTGCTAAGGCTCGTATGCTATCCTGACAAAAGTCTGAAATGTAGCTGTTGTTCAGAATAATTTTCCCAAAATATATTTTTTTCTTTTCACATCTGAGACTGGTTATGATTCCAGCATAGCTTGATCATATGTTGTACTCATTTTACTGTACTGTAACAGTTTGTTCTATAATGATTGGACTGTAAGTTTCATGGTTCACATACAAGTCTGTTCTGAAATGTTCTGGGTAAAGGACTGCAGTGCTGCGAGGTGAAATATGTGGAATTTTGCAGTGAAAGTTGCTGCTGCCATTATTAGTAGAATCAAACCCTTACATTTCTATTGAGTGCCAGCTGTATTAGGTGAATATTAGATTATGTTTTATAGGGGTCCACGTCTACAACTACAACAATTACAATTTTAGTGTGTCTAAAAGTGTGACTCTGTCACTTTTTGAGGTGTTTTTTTTCATAAAGATTAAACATGTTGATAAACTGTATCATTGTTTATCTGTCTAGAAACAATAGTAATGTACCATTTTATGTGTCTAGCTGGTTTTACTGTTAGGAAAATAGTAGCAAGAACATTGACTTTTCATCCAAGGACTGCATTAACCTACCAGGGAGATTTGTGTAAAGTTGTGTCATACTGAATCATCCGTTGAAAGGATCGCTGACCTTGTGATACCATAGCCATTTATAAACATACACACCGAGGAGCAAAAGGCTGGCAGAGATCAGAGCACTTCTTAAGTAAAAGTGATTACAGTAAATAAAAGATGGGATGGTAGCAGTCTACAATGCCACCCTGGGCTCTGAGTGTGTGTGTCTGTGTGTGTGTGTGTGAGTGTGTTTGTGTGCCACGATGCACAGAGGGTGCTGAGGTTGCTCCTAAATAAAGAAACTGGGTCAAGAAAATAGTCCCAAGTCAATTCGTGGGCGATACAATATCATCTCTCCCATAAACAGAATGTGGCCTACAGAACAATGCTGGCAGTAACAGAACAGAGATGCATATCTGACATTCAAAAAGCCACCACCATCCATGAAATACGAGTCTAATCCTTGACATCCATGTTACTGGTTGCTATATGTCTGATCCCATTCAATAAGCATCTGTGAAAGAGCGGAGCAGATGCATTAATTATCCATTATGGCATCAGTTAAGAAGTAATTAAGAGCAGATGGGGAGGGAGAGGCGGCTCTGTTTTCTGCTGCGGTAAACACTGGAGATATGCAGGGGATATTTATTCATGGATGGTGGTGTGCTGCTCGGAGGCCTGGGTTTTTGGCAACGTGTCCCTCACGCGGAGATGGTGTTTATCTCTTATCTGTACAACTGCTCTCCCAGCTGTCTCCCACAGCTATTTATGTCTTCACCCTTGGCCCAGATGAGGCTGTGAAGGGGGGCCCCCTGCTGGGCAGAATGAGGAACTGCAATTTCCAATATCATTCCTTTCCCTAGAAAGACACAGAGAGAAGGGGTGGGGGGGAGGGATGTGGACATGTTTTTTGAGTCTTAGGGGTCATTATTAGGTCACAGGGAGGCGAGCATGTGACCGAGCGTCTTTCCAATAATACCGTATGCCCTTCGCCCCTCCCTGCTGTTAGTGATCCTCATCATCACCCAGTCCAGCGATTTGCGTTAAAAAACAACAACAACAACATCAGTCGCTGCCAGCACCGCGGCCCCACCACTGAGGCCCTTCAGCATGTGCTCTCCAAACTCAGACTCTTCAAGCCTATCATGTACTGCAGATATGTGCGAGTGTCACGGAAATTCCCATCCCATTCTGGTTTCTGTGTGGTGATTTGGAGAGATGCGTATACAAAGTGGACCGGGCTCGATGATCAGATCGTTCAGCAAGCTTCTCACTGCTCAGTGCTATTTAAATAGATGTGTAAATATGTCTCCCTTTCAGGCTGACTGCCTCCCTCTCTAAGACTCTAAGACTCCCTAACTCCTCTCTGGTCTGTCATTCTCTGCTCCCTCATTGCTGTCTTTCTTTGCCCTCTCCTTTGTGAGAGTTCCACTGACTCTCCCTTTTCTCTCCTTCCTCCTATCCGTCACCTCTCCCTTTCACTTTCTCCTACGCTCATTCATATAAACTACAGCCATCAAAATTTCTGTCAACAATATACAAACAGAGATGGATACTTCACTTGGGGAACATTATTTGTGAACATTTGATTTGATGACACAAAAATTCACAAAAGTTTTAACAGAGAGCACGTACAATTTGGAAGTGCAAGACAAATAATATCTTGTTTTATTGGTGTGTGTAGCATGGTGAAATTGTGGAGTAATCTTCTGCTCCTGACTTAATTTGGAAACCATTTTGGGATAATATCAAAAAAACTGATCTTGGGCCTTGGTTTTTTGGCTATGAATTAGGCTTTCTGTTGATCTAGCTTGTGGATTCAGTTGAAGTGATGAATTCTGTGTGCAGTTTGACTCTACATGTTTTCTAGTTCAACATTTTTGAGGAACTGAAATGAAAACTTAATGAAGTGCTCAGATGTGATGTCTCAGAGAATCCAGCCTGGGTCACTCTCTCCACGGAGCAGTTTGTTTGTTTGTTTTTGCGGTTACCCTAACCTGAAAATGATGCTGTTGAATGTAGTTATAAAGTTTGAGGAAAAGAAGCTCATGACAAGTTGAGAAAGACTTTGACAACATACTTTTAGGATGTTGATTCATTTTCTTTCTTCTTTTCTTTTATAAAGGAGAGTGGGCCTTATTTTTTCGTTAGACAGTTGGAAGGCAGAGAGGGATATAGATGAAGAGGAAGCAGAGCGGGAGAGTTTGAGCTGGGTCTCGAACTCAAGTCTCACAATGACCTATCCAGTCTCACCAAGACAAAAGCATTTAATCTCCACAATATCTGTGTCCAAATTTAAGTAGCCCATGACATTGTAATATTTTTGAAATACCGAAAAATAATAAAATTAATGTGTGAAGATACCATTTTAGGGCAAACGATCATTTGAAGTCAGTCTAATGTATTCAAATGTCCAGAAATAAGAGCTACTACTTCACAACATTTTCGTTTTAAAAACGGAGCCCTGTCTCCTCTTTCTTCTCGGTCTCTCCTCCATGTATCCATTCAAGATGGTGAAGGTGAGCTCAGAGAAGGAGCGTGCGTCACTGCTGTGTGCGAAAGCTCTGGCCAGCAGGGGGCGCCTGGATGCCGTGTCACAGCAGATGACCTTTCACCCCCAGTACCTGGAGAGTTTCCTTCGAGCACAGCACTACATCCTTCACATGGACGGACCTCTCCCCCTCCATTACCGTCACTACATCGCTATCATGGTGAGGAAAATGCTCACACTTAAATAAAAAGTCCTCGTCACAAGCTGTTACACAGACTCACTCAGCTTTATTTTTCCCCAGATATTAGATAAGGTCATTCCTACCGTCTTTTCATCCTGCACTTGTCTTGACTACAGGAGGCTCCATGTATATCAGGAGCTTTTGGTGCTTATGGAAATCTGCAAACGTCCGCTGAAGCAGTATCCTTCTTGGACACATGGCTTTTCAGATAAAATATGTTTGTACCAACTGAAGGGAGACTGGACAATGTTCAGAATATGGAACTGAATGTCTAGCTAATTTTATATCTGAGACTGTACTTCCTCAGAGTGTACACACACTGTGGTTTTCTATAATGTTCATTACTGGTGTTCTTTAGCTGGCACAGGGAATAAGGTTCATCTCTCTGGTGGGTGACTGGAGTATGTGTTTTACAATATGTCTGTGGTAGGTTTTGACTGAGTCACCCTGTTCCCTGCCCCCTCTCTCCCCCAGGCTGCAGCTCGACACCACTGCAGGTACCTCGTGTCTCTGCACTCGGCCCAGTTCCTGCGCGTGGGGGGTGACCCCCTGTGGCTGCAGGGCCTGGAGTCAGCCCCGCCCCAGCTGCGCCACCTCGACCACATCAACAAGGTGCTGGCCCACCAGCCCTGGCTGTCCGCCCACTCCCACATTCAGGTACGCCAGGCCGCAGGCACGCTCCGGCGCTGCAGATCAAGGTGTGCAGGGACAGTCTAGAATGCAGCTCTGCACTGTATGACATGAATATTACCCAAATTACAAGTAAATGGGTTTTACATACTAATCCATTATAGCTGAGAATACAGTCAGCCCGCCTTGTATGGTTATATGGGTATATGGTTCCAGGACCACTTATGTAAAATTATGTAATTTTACCCTATATGTGTTCATAACTTGAAACCCCACCTATATGTTCTACTAAGAACTGCTAAACCCATGTAAATCATACTGACAATTAATAATATAATACTGACAGTATTGTAGCATGTGCCTCGCGCAGGAATTTTAGATGTTCTTTTTCGAGAATAATCTGGATTTCTGAAATATTCAGTAATGTAAACAACATTTTCCATTTTTGTTACCTCAATCATTCCTCACAAACATTGTGACTGATGCTAGCAGTAGTTCCCCTGCTAATTTTTGGTGTATTACCCATACTCCTCTTCACCCCCTTCAGGAGCTGCTGAAGACAGGAGAGCAGTGCTGGTCCCTGGCTGAGCTGGTGCAGGCTGTAGTCCTGCTGGCTCACTGCCACGCCCTCTGTAGCTTCGTCTTCGGGTCGGGCACAGAGGGAGACCCCCCGCTGACCCCCAGAGCCGCCCCCCATGGCACGCCCCCGGGTTATTGCTACTGCGATGCCGCCAACGGCAATGGCGCTGCACCCCTGCCCCCACCCCTCGTAACGTCTTTGGACAGGACTGCCCGTAGGCGGGTGAGTCTCAGAAGGACTAGCGTAACCTTAATGGGCCAAGTTTCTCCTGGTTCTGCCCTGGAAAGTCACTCATGGGGCAGCTATCAGATCGCTGCTCACATGTTTTTAATTCCCTCAAGATATCGAGTGATATTCCCTGAGAGAATGGCAAACGTAGGGATTGCTTTAACCCTTTCTCTATGATTAATAATAATAAACTTCATTTATACAGCCTTTTTCATTCAAGGCACTTTCCACAAAAGGAAACTCAATCAACATAAACGCACATTAGATAAAGAAAAGATAAATCAAGACAGGCGCAGGCCAGTGAGAAATGTAACTAAAAAGCATCATACAAAAACCTCGTACGGTTGTATCTCCCTGCAGTCCCTGGACTCCAGCTGTGAGATGGTGTGTGTCAGAGAGAGAACACACAAAATGCAGGAGGAGAAGGAGAGGAGAGGAGAGCACCTCCTCAACTCCCAGACTAACCTATACACAGGTACACACCGTCCCCCCCAACTGTACACAGCCTTGTATCATACCACACCCTCTGTAATTTATCTTGAAGAACTCCAATGTTGAAGTACTCCACTTACAGTACTGATTCTCGCTCCGTTGCTTGCTCATATTCTTTCCGATTTTGGTGTCTTTTGTCAGACACAGTGGAAGAGGAGGAGCTTGTGAGTGCTGCTGACCCCGCCCGGTTCATCACGGACCCAGAGTTTGGCTATCAGGAGTTTACCAGCAGAGAGGAGGACCACTTCCAGGTTTTCAGAGTGCAGGTGAATAGGGAATCCCTCTATCAAACACAGAGACGCAACAAGCTCGGCAGAGCAATGAAGGACTGTTACCATAATCTACTGTGCTCTAAATACATTGCACTGTGCTTCCGTGTAAATGTTGTTGCTGTGCCAACGCAGGACTATTCCTGGGAAGTCCATGGGTTCTCCCTGGTGAATCGGCTGTACTCCGACATCGGGCACCTTCTGGATGAGCGCTTCCGCAAGGTGGCGTCCCTCCCTTCTCCCTGTGAGCCGGACCTCATGAGGGCTATCTGGAACTACATCCACTGCATGTTCGGCATACGGTAACCAGAGAGACCTCTACTCCCCTTTTTATACAGTGCACACATTCACACGTTTACTTGAACATTAGCCAGAGAATGCAAACCCACACCACTGCCTGACTGTGTATGCCCACCATATACTTTACATACCACACATGCACAACTCTGCTGCCTACTGCAGACAGGACCCTTTACTTATCAGTGGTTATGGATTCACCTAGGACTTTGTTCAGTTTAGGCAATGGAATGAGTGCGTTTTTTAGGGTGAAGGCTCCTGTTTCCTGGCAAAGTCTTAGTGCTGGGCTAATGACAATTGGGCCTCGTGTGGGATTAGCCATTTCTAAAGGGAAAAAAATAGAGTTGATTTGGCCCTTTGTTGGCATTGGAATTCTCATCCACAATGTTAATTGCAAATAGCCTCTCACTGATTGGAAGGAGGCTGAGTAGCAGAGGCAGATGATTGGTCAGACTAAGGCAGGGAGTAGCTTGTCCTCCTGAGTGATCTGTGAGTTTACCTGTATGCTTGCTGTGTCCTCAGGTACGATGACTATGATTACGGGGAGGTGGACCAGCTCCTGAAGCGCAACCTGAAGCTGTACATCAAGACCGTCACCTGCTTCCCTGACGCCACCAAGAGTCCGCCGTGCCCCCTGTCCTGGGCGCCACTGAAACCGGACGAAAAGGTCAGGCTCTCCATCTCACACAGATACACGCATTCAAGCATTCTGGCATGAATCTCCTTCATACACATCTGACTACATTACCCATCAACAATAGCTAATTTTCTGAACAAATGGAAGCATACATTAGCTTCCAGTCACATATGAAATACATACATAGAAATTTTAAAAATGTACAATATGGGCAAAACTGGGATAATAAAACTGTACGTGTTACAATATATTAGTTGGCATGACGTTAAGAAAGCATAATATAGCCCTCTTATCTCTCCCCCCTCATCAGGTCCATGTGAATCTCTTGATCATGGAGGCTCGGCTGCAGGCAGAGCTGTTGTACGCGCTGAGAGCCATCACTCAGTACATGATCTCCTAGATGATTGGACAAGGGAAGAGGGGGAGGAGCCTACTGAAAGACACATGCCTTTGTGAAGGACGGATATGGAGACGTTACGAGTGCCAGATGGGGAAGAGTAATGAAAAGAGAGGGAGAGAGGGGGGTGAGAACCAGAGAGGGTGAAGAACCAAAAGATGGAACAGCATGAGTAATGAGTGATGGAGATCAGTAATTATAAATTCGCTCACTCCTTCATTCTCTGTAGAACACCATCAATTCCATTGACGATTTAATAGAGAAATATAAAAGTTACATTCTTAAAGCAAGCATAATGGATTCAAGAATCCAATCCTGTATGAAGGATGACATAGCACAGACCGTGTGCAAATGTGACGCGTGTCACTTAAAGTAAGGCAAGTAAGATCTTCCTGATCAAAATTTTGTGTTGACATGCTAATAAATTGCAGCTAATCCATTGTCATGGAGGCATTGTATGCACTTCATGAAGGCTTTAAGATCATACACTTTGTGTAAAGTGCATTGGAGATTTGTCTCAGTATCACCAAACCTGTTTATCAAATGTAGTTTCTCTCTGTCCCTCCTCCACCGCTTTGCTTTTCCTGGTTTTCCCCCCCCTCCTCCTTCCGTAACTATTTTTTTAAAAATGTTCCTTCCGCTGGTCAATGGTCGATGTGCAATTATCATAATTAATATGGTTCATGTTGTTTTTGCGATGTTGATTCTTGTTGCAGTTCTCAAGACTGTGATGAAAACAGAGCTTGCTTTGAGATGGAGAGAACTGCCCACCCACTGAAGTGAACAGTTTTGTTGTTTTTTTTTTTTTTACATTATATTCAACAAAATATTTCCATATCTTCCAGTTCCTTCATTGTGCATCAAAGGGAATGTGGTTTTGGGGAGGGAGTGAGGGGGAGATAACTGTTACATTTCGATTTTTTCTCGAACAACCTGCTATGCTTTTTAGTGTGAGTGTATTTGTGATAGTCAAACATTGAGGCAGCGACTCTTGTGGAATGTTCAACACTGCTTCCATCTGGTCATTGCAATATCAAGAGAGGCGTGAACAAAGACTCTACAGGAAGTGTATCTGCAAGTTTTTATTTTTTCAGTAGCACTTTCAAAACGTATAAAAGGAAGTAGCATTGGCTAAAGGTGTGGAGGATACGTATTCACTTCTAATGGAAGCTTTTCCTCCTCCTGCAGAGGGACAAGGGCAACCTTGAGCTGACAGAATAACTACTCCCTTGTCCTGAGGGCGGGGTTTCTCTGAACCCTAAGGTTGCCTTCTCTGTGTTCATCCTTGGGAAGATTTAAGCACAAACTCTGACAGAGAGGCGAGCAGTATCCTTCTATCTTACTGCCTCCACAATCTCTGTTTTTCAAGGTTTTTATTGGATTATACATGCTTATTAAATGTGTACAGTGGAAAGAACACACTCTGCAAATTGCAAACACATTGATTGTATTTAAATGACCTTGGTCTCAGTTCGAACAAAGGAATTTCCTGCCCAGTCTGACTTTTCCATGGACTTTATTATTCCAGTATAATTGGTTCACAGGCCCTGTGCCTCTCATTGTGTTAGCCTTGCAGCGAGGTTGGGTGGAATACTTTCAGTGTGAGGTTAGAGTCTGACTGGTGCTTAAACCCCAAATTGGAGCTGAGTGGAGCACAGGGCTCTGGGAACTCTGTGTTAAATACCAAACAAGTGCTGGTTATATGCTATGAAACTGTATTGGAACCTCAGGACTGTATACAGGCACTGTCATCTGTGGGGTGGTTATGGGAAGCCTTATGAGGTTGTCTTGATATACTGGTGTCACTTGTAATAACCTTTTCCTCCAGATGGAAAAAATGAGCCAACTTAAGTGTCATTTGTGAAGGTGCAGTGTCTACTCAAAGACGATATGGACACCACTAATTGAAACCCCATAACTTTATCCTTTTCTCTTTTATTTAGAATTTATTTTTTATTTACATTACTGTATTTTCATGATTTTTTTTTTGTGTGTGTGAGGCAAAAGTCGCTGTCGTGAGGTACTGTTGAAGGTGAAGCTCCATGCAGGCCTCTTTTCCACCAGCTACAATTCAAGACATATTTGCCATTTCTGTCCTTATCGAAGCAATACTTTACGAATATCTCAACATCAAAACAAAGAGTGTAATAGGAATCAGACCGCCTTGGAATCTATAACAGTGGTATTTGGTTTTGAAGCTCATATCCGAGAAGTGTATCTTCTGTTTTAAGAAGGCAGTGTTTAAGTGAGTTAATTACACAGGCATCGTTACAGTAATGTTAGTTAACATAGCATTTTGAAGGTACAAAAATGCATATCTAAGTCTGAATTCATTGATTACATTATATTTTTACATTTTCCTGTTATTGTGACCAAAAGGAAAAGAAGAAGAAAAAGAAGCAACATTACTGGATGTTATTTTGCTGTGTAATTGTTCTATTTATTTTGAAGTCAGTGGTACATTTGTGTTATGGCTGCATGTTTTTGTTTGAGACCTGTATGGTCCAATGGGTCCCAGTTCCAGTGCGATGCCCCTTCAAGGGTACCCCTGTTGATAACTGTAGAATATGGACTAAACATGCGGATCAGTTGAAGTAATGTGTGAATCTGTGGATGGTCTGGATGCTTGATGTCTCTGATGAATCAGTCAACTGCACTTTCAATGGGTGCCTTTGTGACAGGAAGCTTTTGACTGTATCGGGACATGACACAAGTGTTTGGGAGTGAGGTGGGAAACCTGCGAAACAGCAGTGAAGGACTGCACTACACTTGTTTGGTTCCTTGAAAACCCTGAAGAGTGCTGGAGCAAGATGTGTCATTCACAGCTCTTTCTTCCCAAGCCAGAGACAGTAAGCATGTACACAGTATGGACATGCTCGTACAGTATGAGGTGATGAACTGAACGGAACCAGATGACAGATAGTGCACATAGTCCCGCCCCACCTCCTCCTTGACAGACAGCAGACAAAAAGGGAATCTTGGAAAAGGACATTTGCGCTCCTGTCAGCCTCTCCCTGCTGAGCAGAGGGCCAAATTTGGCCCCCAAATAGCTTCTTTGTCCTCCTCCCCCAAACTGAAGAACTACAGGATAAAACAGCTGACACTGAGACATGACTACCGCCAATGTGTTCAATATTTACCACGTAAATGTATGGACAAGAAAAAAATATATATTCTAGAGAACTGAGACAGGAAAGACAAAAAGATGCAAAAAATGTTTTTGGAAATGTGAAAGAGAATTATTTTTTCTATAAAGATAAATATGTTTGACATGTTCTACCAGAGATGGTGTTTATGTGTGTGTTTTTGTAATCTTACACAAATATTTGGTGTGATGTAAATAATGGTTTTTTAGTTTTCCTGTCATGAATTACCCAAAATGGAGGTACATTCCTTGCTGCACTCAGTGTTTATGAAGGATACCATTTAAGATTCAGTTGTGTGGAGAGACATCAAGGAAAAATTATGAACTTATTCCAGAACCCCACTATTGCTCTGTGATGCTCTGCAAAACTATCTGTATTCTGTGAGGTGTCATTACCTTTTCCCCAGGCCTTATATAAAGGTCAGGATTCATTAATACTTTAGGGTACATAATTCTCTCTCCATACACCATTTGCCCCTCTCTCTATGTGCTTTTGCATCATGAGGGTAAGCAAGCCAAAGACAGGGGAATTCTTCCCTTTGCCCTTCCTTTGTGTTGAGATGGCGACAGCACAGTTCCCTGCTTTTAAACAGGAATGAGACGAAGCCCTTCAAATGTGTGTAATATCCCAATTATGTGTCCAGTACAAATACACAGTACACTTGTGTGTAATTTAAAAAACTGCAGCGCATGGTAAAGATTTTTACGTGAAGCGGATAGGCTACTTGTGCTCAGGAGCAGAGTGTGGACTGTGGTCCCTGTTCCGGCACCATGTGAGATGCAGAGATACACCTTTTCACATGAATCACTTTGCACTCAAAAGAAATGAAAGGCACAAAACGCTGGTGTAATTGTTTCAGACTCCCACTATATACTATAACAAGCAATAAAATATGTGACGAAATGTAATGGGGAAACATGCAAAAATTCAGAGAATTGGAGACGGGCATTTTTTTTCATGCCATCGTATCTGCCAACAGAATACTTCAGGGTGGCTTGAAGTTGAATGCCTTGTAGAAAGTCACAAAGACAAGAGGTGCTGAAAATCACTCCAAGAAAGATTAGTAAATAGTTTGCGTGTTGGTGGTAGATGGAAATACTCCATATTTGCTGGTGTTGGCTTTGTGTAAACCTGCACATAGTGACAGTTAAGTTTCAATTCCCAAATTCAAAGAAGCACAACAGCTTTCAATGACAACAAAGACTAATTCACTTAAATGTGTTAAATGTTTCAGTTTATTTAATTCCAACAGAATTCCAAAGCTGACATCTTAGCATAACTTCACAATGTATAAATCCAAAATGAGAAAAGAAAATATAAAATGCAATCAGAATTATTCTTGAATCATTTACAAATCTAAAGACTGTGTACTAGTTGCCCATCCTTTCCCCAAATCATAAAAGCATAAATAAAAATAAAGCTGCAATTTTACAAAAACAATGTAATACCATTGAAGATGATCTCTTCTCACTGAAGCCTCTTTTCAATTAAAAGAAAAATAATACCATAAAATATAAATGAAAGGCAATACTAATCCTTAGGAAACAAAAATCACCTGCAAAATGTCTACTTAGAAAATGTATATTGAAAAATGAAGAAACTTTGTAGATGGAACTGAAGGGCAAATCAGTGTTCATAAAAACTCTTGGTGGCGAATACCAGGAAATGATAACTTTCAAGTCAGAAGCTTGCCAATTTTCCATTTCTATACAGTGGATTTAACAAATGCCATCAAATGAATGGCAAATTGTACACTGTAAACTGTAAAATCAACAAAGTATAATACTTGAAGAAATGAATGTGTCCACATTCAGTTTTGTTGATTAAAAACATAAGGGTTTGGAATTACAACAAAAAAAGCTTGTTTTACGGACTGAAACCACAGTATTTAAATTTTCCCTATGAGATGAATGATATATTCCAAGGCCATAGAAGGTTGAGTATATTGCATATATGTCACTGTAGATCTCCAGTTTCATAAATGACAAGATGAAGCAACTTTCCATTTTCACATGTTCATCAACACAATTTAATGCAGTTTCAATGGAATTCAGATGAAACAGGCTTTCTAACTTTTGGGCCTTACAACCAGTAATCCATTCATAACTTATATCATTTAATTGCCATAGAAGCAATCTGAATGGAAGAGACATCAGGGAAAAGTATTTTCCATTATGAACATGGCTACAGTTCATGCAGATCTTGTTTGAATCAAGCAATAACTCGACACAAAGTACCATATCAAAATAAGTAAAATAGGTATGAAAGCTATTTTAACACTTTATCTCCTTGCATATGTATGAGTGCAGATACACGGGAATGATACGTTTCAGTCACTCACTGCTTTGAGACACTTGACACTGACTTTATCCACATACCATGGTCTTTTCAGTCACCAAATCTTAACCAACTGCACACTCATGGAATATTCCAGCACCACAGATAGGATGTGTGACTTAACATTGGTATTAACATCTTTTTTTTTTTTTTAGCATTTTCTTCACACAATGAGCCATGAAGCACCAGATGGATAAATCAACAACACCTTTAAAACAAGTACTTTGGGTGCACTCTCTACTCTTCTCCCACCTGTTTACAGTGAACTAGCCCCCAATACTCTCCCTAACAGAATCACATAATACCAAGTGAAAACAGGATGCCAATCATTAATTCCTATCATGTCAATTCAATAATATTCAATATAAATCAATTGTAAGTGCTTAATTAGTAAAATAGCATAGGCTTATTTATTAAATGAGACCATATGCTTCATTGCTGAAATTTCATAATTCTGTTTTGTTCTTTCAAATTTCCACATTGATAGATATAGACATGACTACTAAAATGTGACTACTAAAATCTTTCATCAAAGTTGTTTCTTTTTAGTTCTTCTGTGGCACTAATCACGTTCATCCTAGCTGTTGCTCCCAATCTGAGATGTAATTCTTAGTGTTCTTTAGTTATTTATACAATCTAGACATATTTTATATTTAAAAAAGATACTGACATTCAAATGATGTAAATAAACGTATATCCTCTTTGGTTTAGCACTGGTTTCTGATAGGTTAACATGATAATACAAGGAGTGATTTTAATTTGCATTGCACATTTTAAATTAATCAAAAATGTGTTCTTCTGAGAACATTGGAAAAATATCACAAAATTTGGTCAGTATAAGAATATGCAATATATTAATTACATTTAAAAAAATATCCTCAAGACTGTAAACACTTCTCAGCTACAGAGCCATTTTGTTTTTTTTTTTTACTTTTTAAAACATGTCATAACTCAATCACTTACTTTTTTGCCAAATACTGAAACATTTTCACAAAAACTATATGGAGATGAGTAATTTACATTTAGTTACAAAACTCTGCTTTAGTCACAAATGGTGTAGAGGTTGGGATTTATGTACTTGGACGACTGTCTGGTGAATGTTATGGATCATACAGGCCAGTGTCTGTCCCAGGCCATAGCAACACTTCTTTAAGTACTGGCTGATACAGAGAAGAAAACACTGACCGAAACTGTCCCCATTAAACATTTTCCCAACAATATATCTCCAAATTAATTGCTCAATGTAACTAAAGAACAACACATTAAAGAATGACTGAGTGGAAATGAATCCAATAGGCCAGGCACATGATGTGCCGGTAAATACTGTACATGACAAACAGCCATGTAGGACATTGATGTAATATATATGTCACGCCCCCACCCAGAAGAAATGTATCAAATAAAGCTAAAACCTGCCAATAAAATACAGAATTATGACTTGCATATTTGCAATACAAAGTAATTTTAACATTTTACTGAAAGTATCCATGCTCAGGGAACTGATTCACAGGGAGTTTTGGTACATGTGAGCCTTAAAGCGTACAACTTTTACATTAAGACTCTATTAGTACAGTTAGCCATGGCCTCACACAGATAGTGAAGGTGTAGTGTGATCTCACTTTCACATTTCATAACAAATAAAGATGTCAGTGTCTACTCTGAACATATCCTCCAAATCACTATTGCTCTTCAAAGAGGAAACAAGTAGGCAACATGAGGCTCCACTGTCTTACATACCGATGACAACAGTTTAACAACATGGTATACTGTGTACATAACAACACTGTTGCTGTTATGCTCATTTTTCTTGTGCTTCATTTGCTAAATTTCAGGACAAAGCACTCTGTGTTAAAGAGATTAAGTTAATTCCCTTATTCCTGAGGGGTCACCATTGTTGGAGGAATCTTCCGTTCATCTCACCCTACACTCTCTTTTAAGCTGTTGGAATATCCTCAAGTCTTTTGCATATTTGACTTTCATATTAAAAGATATGTACGTTAATTACATATTCATTACAAAATAAATGGTAAAAAATGATTAGACCAGGTCTGGTGTCTTTGCAATTAAGCCATTGCTGGGCTGCCATTATAACACGGATGGAGGGATGTCTGCCCTGCAAAAAGAAAGACACAAAAGTGTTAATTCAATAATTTAAAAACGTATGATGGAGATTTTCAGTTAGGACCAATAGCAGTCTAACTACCACATCCTGCAAATTAAATCTCCATGCTACTGAGTTACTGAGTAGAGGTGTGAATCTTCACTGGTCTCACGATTCGATTACGATTTCGATTCAAAGGGTAGCCTTTTGATTATAAAACGATTCTCGATGCATCATGTCCTCCATGTTTCCAAGTTTGTTCTTGAAAACACTAACATTCTTTTGCAACTGACAAAATGAAGTAGTTTGTAGAGAATTATGTGTACAGCAAACCAACCAAAAATGACTTTGAGATGATCACGACTGGTTAAAAAATTGAAATGATGCTTTAAAATATTTACTTGTGATTTACAGTCACCTCAACAGAGTAAAAATGGCAACTGGGTCATGTTAGCGTGCGGAAATCATAATAGTATATTAGGGATGTCAACAGTGAAATACATTTAAGTTTGAACTTAACATACTATAAATCGCATCAGTTACAACAAATGGGAATACTCGTTGATAAATTTACAGAACTACTAATATTTAGTGTAATATCTAGTGTAAAAACATGCTGCCACTCTTAGACGTTACACAAACTCTGTCCACAAGGGGGCAACAGACTACAAAGGAAGACAGAAGACACGTCTCACCTTTCAAAAGGTTGACAAAATATACAACTTAAATATGAACTGAAGAAATAGGAGTTTTTACAATAAATCAGTAGACTAATAGGAAATTACTTGTTAAATTAGCCTATACCGGTGAACTGCAGCATCATTTGTCCTCAAGTTGCTTTTTGTGTTGGCATACATGGCCTTTTTCTGCATAGATTCCATATCAATATACTTTTATCTCGCTATTTATGGTCTAGACGACAAATTCTTTTCCAATGAAACTTCAATATGGTTTGACGGTGATTATGTAATTATCAGAGAAGACATCAGCTGTGGATGATAACAAAGATGTACTCAAGTAGTAAACACACCTATAAGGCTGACATGCATGTTAAAATTTCAGTAAGGACTATTTCATGGAAAATGAACGAGCTATATGCTTACAATCCTTGGACCCACCAAAGCCCACACCAACAGACAGTACAGAATCAATGCTCTCCGTGGGACAAGCTGTATGAAGACTGACCATTAGGTAGTGCCTATTCCACTTATTCTGAACGCCACCATCTATTATGATCACAACACGATACTGCCATACAACATGGCAAGGCATGAGATGAACACTTTTGATGACCCATTAAACTGAATGGGGGTACAAATATTCCAAGCCACAGTGTCATATGTCTACATGTAATACCACAGCGAAAACTGAAATTCTGTACTGTCCATAAGGGCGGGATTGGTTTAGGGTTTGTTGGGGATACGCATGAGAATTTTTTTACTTATACTTGGATTTCTCATATTTGAGAAATTATCAAATCTGGTCCAAATCAGATGGGACTATATTTGCTGAATATTATGTGTCCAAGACATTTTGCTGGAAAATTAGCTGGATGAACCGTATGTTATTTTAGTAGGTGGCTAGTTTGTAGCCATGAGATGAAACTGACAACAGCACCATAACAAACTGAAACTTCAGTTTTAGCAGTCTATCAATGGCTGAGAGAATGAAAAGCTTTGGTGAAGTCATAACTACAGAAAATAGTTCTGCTATTAAAGCTGAAGTCCTTTGTGAAACTAGTCCATGTGTGTTAGGTTTATGGGGTATTTGGATTCACCTGCACAAGCAATGGCGATTTAACTGGGCACCCATTTCTGGGATGAGCCCTGTGTGGTAGCAGGGCCAGAATAGCTCTGGTTTGCTGGCAATACAGGGTCAAAGTTGAAGTCAATGCTCTCTCCATCCATGAGATCACTGTTGATGATGTAGTCCACGTCGCAGTCCAAGTTCTCGGTGAACATGTCGATGTCCAGATCTGTGGGCAGTCTGTCCTGACTAGGAATTAAGCAACCCGGGCCTCCAGATGGTCCCATCTCCCAGAGATCCGTGCTCCTGTTAGAAGGAGAGACTCCCTCTCCAAAAAGCAGTCCTCCACTTCCACTGCCAGGACCCTGTATAAACTGGGTCTTTAGTGCTGGCAGCTGAGGGTTACTCTGGGATAGACCTGGTAAGAGCATACCCAGTTGTGAACTGAATGGCTGTGGGGTCATGTTAGTGGCTGAGTCTGGCTTAAGGTTCTTCCCATGCATAAGATGACTGGCCTTCATCTGATCGCCTTCCATGAGAACCCCCAGGCTGAGTAGGCCGGTCCCATCTTGGCTTGGGTCCAGCTGGGTCATCATGACATCACAAGGTGGAGGTGAGTCAGAAGCGAGCAGCGCTTCTAGTCTAGAGGGTATGCGAGCACTGAAATGGCCTGCCTGTGAGCTAGTGTCTGTCATGGGATTATAAACAGAATTACCGAAGCTGGAGTTGGATCCAGTTTGCTGTGAAATGGAAGACTGTGTGCTAGTCTGAGGGGAAGGCTGTGGAGGTTTGGTTGGCTGCAGTGATGGGAAGGAGGTACAGCTGGACCCATGAGGCAGAAAAGTGGCTGCGGAGGGGAGGGGGGTGCGAGGGGCCAAAGGGGTGACGCTGGGAGTCACACCCCTGTTTCCAGTCATTAATGTCAACCCGTCCATTAGGTCCAGTTCCTCCATGAGCGTCTCAGCGAGGGTTGCGGGCACGCTGGTAACAGGGAACCCTCCCAGCAGCTCCTCCTCTTCCTCCTCCTCCTCCTCCTTCGCCAATGTGATGGGGGACAGCCTGCCGCTCAGCGTGCTGGCGTTGGAGTTGGCGCGGGATCGGAAGCTGGCCCATGCTTCGGGCTCATCCAGGCTCCCGCGGGATGAAGGGCTACCGCTGTTCACCCCCCATTTGGGGAAGTTCTGTGAGGAGCCGGGGCTCCCTGTGTCCACGGCACCTGCCGCACCTTCCCCTGGCACTGAGCTCCCCACCCCACCCGGCCCAGTCGCTCCTGCCTGCTTCTTGACTTGCTTGGCACGGATGCGGCTCTTAAGCAGCTTGCTGCTGTTATCCATGGAGGCGGCTCGTCGCCGGGGGGCCTTGCCACCCTTTCCCCCTTCAGGATTCAGCATCCACCAGGAGCTCTTACCAGTGGATTCATTCTGCACCCGCACAAACCTACTGTGCAGGGAAAGGTTATGGCGAATTGAGTTCTGTAACAAAAAAAAAAAGGTCACATACAAAATATATCCAGTTACTTAAAACTTCACCATTATTTTGTCTGTGTAATGTAGCCTTCACCTCCACTGCAGTGAATAAATTCTCAAGGCAGATCATTTACTGTTCGTGCATAGATCAAGTTCTCAAAAGCAACAGCATTATTAGGTTTCTATTCAAATGAACTTCAGAGACATGCAGCTTTCTTGATCTTCCCGAAAAATATCACCTTTTACCGAAAAGAAAATGTTAAACTACATCACAGCATCGAAAAGTTGAGACAGACATGCAAGAATGAAATTAAAATGCTTTCATCATGCTTGCAGCTCCATTTCTACCGGTGACATGTGATATATATATTGCTACACTTAGGATTGGCTGGCAAATACTTTACCTTCCACCCAGCTGAGCTGTTGCTGTCTCCTTTATCTTTGAAATATGGAACAGATTTGACCATCCAGTCATATATCTCAGCCAAGGTGAGGCGCTTTTCTGGCGAGCTCTCGATTGCCTGGCTGATCAAGTCTGCGTAGGACTGATTCCCCCAAGCATTGCGCCTGGACGCTCCCTTCCGCTGAGTGGCTCCACCAGCATCATTCGTGACTCCATCTGAAACACTTAATTTTTCGGTTTCAGTCATGAGTTTTGGAAGTTCTTGCTTATCTTCTTCTGCTGGCGGAGTCCCAGCTGTCGATTTCACGTTGGCCGTTCCATCATGACTAACTATGCAAATGTCCGGCCTAGGCAGAGGCCAAGTGCAGGACCTTGGTCTGCCCTGAGGCTCAAAGTCAGGGTCGATATGGGATGCCTTATCGTCTTCCATGGCTTGCTTTGGTTTTAGGACAGCAACTTTGTTACTTAAGTGCAATAAATCTTTATAACAATATAGTGTACAGTGTATTATCAGAGATATTTATGGCTAATCCGTGTTTTGGCAGTTGAAAAAATAACAGACAGAATTATTAAAAACAGCAGTTCCTAAGAAAAAATATTTTAAAAAAAATGTTTGGCAGTGTTTCACCACGCGCACGATGATGATTGATCAAACTAAGTAGGCTTAATTTAGTCTGCATTATCGGCAGAAATAACTTTTTTTGTTGTTGCTGTCCTAACCCACAAACACAAGGAGTGGCAGAGTGAGACTAACTCAAACGCAAGAGATGTCTGGGCCACACAGGGCCAGTTAATCCTCTGACGGAAGATTAAATAGGCCAAATAATCTCTTTAATAGTTACGCCTCCTTCATCCACGATGCAGAATCCCAGTGGCTTTTGTTTAGGCTACACAAAAAGAACAAAAGAATTTCAAAGAACACTCACTGTAATCAGTCTGTACGTCTAATAGCTACTGTAAACTTTAATAGTTCAGGGGCTCACAGCATGTAAAACCTGTTAGACAATTACTGACTCTGCATTACTTAATCCAAGATGCAAAAATTGTATCTGACTATCCATTTTCTACCAAAAGGCTACAACTCTATTTTTATGTAAACTAAATGCCGTTTAAATTGCCACTGGCACCCGTTAGCTAATTTCTGCTAAAAAAAAAAAAAAAAAAAAAAAAAGTATCCAACGTTATGCAGACATTTGTCCAACTGAGCGACTTCAGTAATAAACTCGATTAAGATTTAACTAGGAAATGACAATACAAAATGTTGCATGTATAAGGCATGGAGGCTAACGTTAAAAGAAGAATCTTCGTCACAGTATACCGAAATATAAACAAATGTCGGTAAGTTTCCTCCTGAGAAACTGAATCCACCAAGTATGGCGATACGCTCCCTTACACTTTAAGATAAGACGTTGAAATTTAATATGAAGTTCAAGTTAATGTGGAGTGAAACAGTGACCAATCACATAATTGTATTAATACTATAGCAGCATACTCTATTGCAAACACTGTCTCACCCCAAACTGTTCAACTTCAGAGACACTCTCAGAAACAGAGAACACAGCAATTATAAGACATAACGTTGGCTAATAACACAATTATAGTACATTACATTAGTCATTTAGCTTTGATAAATGTACAGAAATGGTATTGCTGTGTTATAAACCTTACATTCCAAAATGATCAATTAAGTATAAGTAAGTCTTATGGCATGTGCGTTGCCAGACTCACAAAATTATATATTCTCAGTTTTAGGTTTTACAAGTTCCACAAAGCTTCTGCCAAGATCGTGCCACAATCTCTCATGCTGTACAAGGCAAGCTACAGCACAAACCAGCCAATTTCAGTCCCTCTTCCCGACCACCACCGATTAGTTTTGTACTGGTGTTCCTGAACTCCGTCTCTTGTGACAGTTCTTCGGACCAGTAGGCCACAATGATGCCAACTGATTCGCTCTACGGCCTTCACTCGCTCTGAACTCTGTCGCGACTGTCTGAACTACAAATTGTCCATTACCAAGCTAGCCGCTTGTACTAGCCATTTCGAGTTACCGCGGATGCAAAACAGTATTAGCGGTTGTATTTCAAAGCAGTGACAGCAGTCTGCATATTTCTTCCATTCTTAGATTTTTAGAGAATTAACGCTTTTCAGGAGTCAGAAGTAATTATAATCCCACATGCTTCAACGTAACATTCAACAGTCGATCCGTCAATCCTCTGCTTCATGACTCGAGTAACACCTCTGACAATGTTTACTCCGGTGTGTCGAAATGCATTGCGCCTGCGCAGTAGGTGGGCTGATGGGAAACAGAGTCAAATGATTTAAGGTGCATTTTTTTTCAAGCAAATAGTTTGAATTGTGCAATTTCGCGTGTTGGAACTGAAAACCAAGTGGACATTTAGGTTTTTTTTTTCACCAAGTTACAGCAGTAAGACAAACTTGTTTCTGAGAAGCAATCACAATGTTCATTTTTTCATGAGTAGTTCTTGTATAGATACAGTTACCAGCTGTGTGTTATTCTGGAAACAAATTGTGTAACCGTGACTATCTACTTGTGCAGCCAAGTTTATATATTGAAAAGCTCTGCTTTTTAAAACTTTAACACTACATGTTTGAGTAACTTAAACACCAAAATGGTGCACTATTTGTTGTTTTAGACGCCTGTCCAGAGAAATATCTTCCAAATCCGATATGAAATATGTGCATGAAGAAATACAAGAAGGCAACAAATACTTGATGTTGTGTTCTGTATAAGTCATGACAGAGGTACCCCTCTGAGAAAATCAACCAGAAAAAAAGAAAAAAGACCATGTACAAATCCACAACCTGTAGATACATGAGAAAATGGAAGAAGTGCGAAATCATCTGTGTAGCTTATCTAAAATACCACCCAATTAATTTTTTATCTGAATAACGAAAGTACAAAGAGCACGGTGAGCAAACTCCTTCCATTCAAAGTGGACTGGGGTTCTGTGAGTTGAAACTCTTGTATTATGGTTTGAATTCAACAATAGAAAATCAAACTGTAGGCTATATTCATCCTTACAGTCTTTGTTTCAACTCAAGGCTGCAAAGAGCATATTTAAAAATCTTAATCCACTATTCATATCAAGGTATACAACCATTAATGATAGCCTAGCTTTATTTCAGTCTGCACTTCATAGCATTCACAAGCATTCAGAGTTTAGAAATATTTGAATTTAAGTCAATTAAAATCACTTTTTTTTTAGCACAATGACACATGTGATTTCATTTATCAGTTCTGAACTGGTTAAATGTTTTGAAAATTAAAACCATGGTTAGTGCTGTACAAATGGTAAAATGTCAAACATGTAAAACCAGTAAAATACACAGTAACCCAGATTTCTTGAGGTCCCAATTATAACTTCACAAAATCCTAATTGAAATTAGAATTGGATTCATAACAGCAAAGCAAAAAAAAAAAAAAAAAAAGATTTACAGAAATGAGGACACACACTGGTTTTATCCAATTATAATTATCCAATTTTAGCTTCCAATGTTTTTGAGGTCATTGTCATTTGAGGTCAATTCATTGGTGTAATTAATTTGTGAAATTTGAATTAAAATCAGTTTTTTAATCTAATTTTTATTTTGGGTGATTTTTTTTGAACTTCCTTAAGCAGGGAATTCTTTGCTAGAAGTGATAGGCCATATGCGGCACCCACTACATTGAAGCTGTTCACATGTTTTGTTCTCTTGATGAATTTGTAATTTTAGTAGTAGGAAGTGCTGAAACAATGAATGGGTACTGCAGAGTTTTGGAATGACTGAAAAAATAATAGGAAGACACTTTGACAGCAGTAAACATGAACAGTAAGTGCTATCTTGCAAATATACATGTTCGTCACGGTTCAGCATATAGTCTGTAAAGTTCTGTTCAGTAAATAGACTGAAACAGTATATCATAGGCCAGTTTTACAGAACATGTGTCATGATATGCTTACTAATATCCTATGAGCCAGAAATTTTCCATCTATGATCTTTACAGATAATTAATGTACAGTATATAGATATATGTCTGCCTGTTGACAGTGCTGTACATCAGTTTTGTCCAGATACCATTTGGTAGATTTAAGCAGCTTTGTGTGAGTGTGAAATGGTAATGTCCCAGAAACTAGCAACTTAAGGAAAAATGCAGATATATTTGCTATGTATAAACAAAAAATGTGGTTTTAGCATTATTCTTATTAGCTTCATTGAATTGTTAGCACTGCATGTACCCTTTCAGTCACGTTTGTACAGTATACATTGCCCTACATAACTTAGCTATTGGTCGGTCTTTCAAACTATTGTCTTGTGAGTGCATTATCTCCAGTCATTGGTTGGACAGGGAGTTCGCCGTAATGACTCTACTCCTATTGGTTGCTGTGGTTTCACTATGGGCAGCTCTCTATTTGGTACTAGCCGTCAAGTTTTCTCTTTGGATCCAAAGAGGTAGCTGTAGTCGGAGTCGAAAATGTCTGAAACCACAGTGGCTGATACTCGCCGGTTGAACTCGAAACCTCAGGATCTTACGGATGCTTATGGTCCCCCAAGTAACTTCCTTGAAATTGATGTGTATGACCCACAGACTATCGGAGTAGGCCGGAACCGTTTCACGACCTATGAAGTGCGGATGCGGGTAAATAGATGTATTATTACTCGCCTAAAAGTAGCTAGCTACCTGTAGTTAGCCAGCTTAGCCATAAACGGTACTGAGCAAGCTAGGTGTAGGGTAGCTAACAAGGAAACAGTCTAACTTTAATTAGGCAGCTGGAGGGTTTTGGTCTGGCCTGAATTCCAGTGTGTAGAGATAACACTATATAATACATTGACGGAAGCTGAGTGAAAAGTCTATCTATTCCAGCTTTACAGTGTCTGCATGATTACAGCTGGTCTGTAAGCCAACATTAGCTAAACATATCGCTTAGCCACCGGCTAGCCAGTTCTTTAGCGGTTCTCATTGGAGAACGTTAGCCGGCTAGCTAATTGCAGTTCAGTGAATCAACGTTCGCAAACGTTAGCGATAGCTAGCTATCTAACTAACGTTAGGGAGGTGCGATTCAATTTTCTTTCATTTATACTAATCTGGGGTCACATAGGCGATATGTACCCTAATGTAAAAATGTGACTAATGTATCGATACTACGGCGAAAACGTTCGCAAGTACGATGTGGTGGGCAGACCAAGGCGCTGGCTGGTCGCAGCTGGCCAGCTTGCTTCCTTGCCAATATGAAACATGATTAGGTTAGACTTGTAACCAGCTAGCTACCAACGCGATTTTTATTTTAGTCTTACACCAACGCGAGTTCTCCATTCCTATATTCAGCAGAGTGTGTAATTTGGTTTGTTTATTTTGATAGTTTTATGAATCAAACTGCAGTGGGTATTTCCTTCAGCGAAAGCAATGAATGAGGTCTTAGTTATTTGTCCTGTTGTGGCCAACGTTTAAAGAATGGTCCGGCTGTTAACTTATGACAACCTTTAAACATCGGTTATCTTTACGACATATTACTTAGTGACATCTCATCAACAACATTAGACTATATTAGTAGATTTCATATATTTGCATGCTTGAGTTTAATAATTAGCAGTACTTAAGGCCATATCAAATAAATTAGGCATCACCCTGCCATTAATTGTCACCGTTAAATGTGCTTTATTTACTGCAAACTCGAAGTCTATTTTTGTTATTTAGTTATTTTTAGTGATATTTAGTTTTTGTGTGCACTTGTGTGGGTGTTCCCATTAAGTGTAATGGTTTAAATGATTGACTCTCTAATTGGTTACTTCACTTTTCTGATAGGCTATACCTTGGCAGCCTACCTGCCACCTTTCTAAAAAAAAAAAAAAAATTTAAAAAGGTTTCAATTCATTCACATCAATGCTGCCAAGGAGCTAACAGGAACAAATATGTATCAGCACATAGCATCCTTACTTTCACTACCATGCACTAGCTACCTGTTAAATGCAGAAGAGATGTGACATTAAGATTTTCAATAATGCCAACCCCACCTACCTGTGTGGGGTGGTCTTCAGCCATGTCCCATGATAAGAATGGGCAGTTCTGCAGTGTTTTATTATTGTTGTGCTCTACCAAACCCAAGATCCCTGTTTCTAGTAACATTTACATTTATGAACAGAGCCATTTTGTATCAAGGTTCAAGTGGCGAATTTTCAGTTCTTCTGGCAAGCTAACAAGTGAACCCAACATTAACCATTGGTCGAAGGTAGCAATAATATTGTAGCCTGCTTTTGACAAAAGTGTAGTCATCACACCAAGCAAATACCAACTTAACTTGACATTCTTAATTAATATGGCTAGATTAATCATGTAGAACGGTTTTCACAGAAAAAAAGATTGTGGGTAAATTGGCCTGTAGCATCATCATAAATAAAACAAGTAAACATTATACTGTATAAAACTATAATCCAAACCATTCTACTCTTCATTCATAAATAAACCATTCTACTCTTCATTCAGGAACTTACTGAAATATTTCCCTGAATATATGGATATTATCAGCTAGGTCTGCCTCTTCAGGACATAAAGCTGTTTAGCCATTGGATTGTTAATCAGCATCACTGACCATAGTTGTGGACTGAGCACAGTCTCTGCTACTTCATATAAGTTAATATATGACAAAAAAAAAAAACAGAGGTGTATTTTGAGCTTTAAATGGATGTGACTATCAATTGATTTATCAACTGAATTATCAAATAATTGTATAATATCCTGAAATAGCCAAGTACCACTATTTTCAGAACATTACTGCAAAAGCTTAAAGAGAAACTCTACCCAAAAACATAATTTGGTATGTTCTGCCTTATCAGTCTGTATCTGCAAAGAGATGGATGCAATAAACATTGGATACCTATACAGTAGTAGATTTGAAAACATATTCCATGTTGGCAAGGGTCAAGGTTTATCTTCCACAGTGGATGTGGGGCATCAGCATTGGTGTACAAAGAGATAGGATGGGCACAGTCTCGAATATGAGATGCGTGTGAGAGGATAAACTGCCCCAGCTAACCAAATCTGTTATCAGAAATCAGAAGGCCGGAATCAGAGGCCAGATTACACAATTTAGTTTTCCAGCCACTGGATCAAATGTAACCTTGGTCTGAGCTGCTTTTATAACAGAATTCTTTATGGTCATCCATTGTTCTCTCTGGCTAATAGTATCAGTGTTGTTGCACTAACATTATGTCACATTATGCGGTATGTAGTGGTTGCTACAGCCTTCTTATTTCTGAAACATCTGTGGTTCTTTCTTCCCTTTTACTATGCTGTTTCACAGATTCAAAAAAGGAAGTCACTTTTCATATCTCTAGATGGAAAATTGTGGTTGGTAGAAGCAAAACTTTACAGAGGATTTTTGTGACTGAAAACCGAATTGAGTGGTTTATGTACGTACATTATTATCATGATTAGTCTTCGCCTTGAGGTTTTTCTTGCTTTGAAATGAAGTTTGAAATCGAGGTCTAAATTGGCAAAGCAACAGTTATCTTAAGTTCATCAGGGAAAAGTAGGGGTTAAGATAATAAAGCCCTGTTTCATTGCTCTTTAGTGAGCTTTCCTGGTCAGCTGGGTGCCTGCAGGTTTGGGAACTGATGTTAACGTAGTCCTGGATTTAATTTGCATTTAACTTCAGCTTACAATTGATTAAGACTGGTATGCTTTTTTCTCCTACAACACTTTGGCAAGTTAATTTTCACGTGTGTTGGTGAAGGTTTGAAAATATGAGAAAATGAGAAATATGAGAAATGTTAAGGACAAATGTTGATTAAATCTTGGCCAAAGTTTTTCTCTGATTGTTGTAAGCAATATATGATTTATGTTGCATCAGCAGTGTGAAAAATTGCTGATGGTAGTCGTTATGTGAATATATGAATTGGTTTGGGGGAAAGAAGGGAAATATTGAAAAAGTACTTTGGAATCACACAAGAAAAGTTGATATCTCAGTGAAGGAGAAAATGACAGTTCGGTAAAATGTCTAAAAACTGTAATATATTTTATTATATAATAAATAGACAAGAATCCTTAAAACCAGAAAAAGGAAACAACGGGTGAAACAGCTGGAGTTTTTATGAGAAGCAGGATGGTGGACTGAGTGAAAACTGCTGGTTGGTGGAGCATTAATCAACTTATAGTAGGGCTTGGAATGGCTGACACCTCTTTTCAGAGTGGAATTGCCATTTCTGATGTAGTCATGGTAAAATATTGATTTTGATTAAAATTGTATATATAAATTGGAAATTATTTTGAACAGATAACCATATTTCCAATATCTGATTCTCAAGCTTGAGGTGACAGGGGAACAAGACTAGACTTGAGAGCAGGGAGCTGTCAGGAAAATGAAGATTTAAGGAAAGTAATTGTCTGAACCCAATGTGTTTTAAAAATTAAAGCCCTTGTTAAACTCCTCACTTAACCAACATGTAATACGTTCAAATTGATTTAATTAAATAATTAATATTAAAAATATTAACTATTAATTAAGTCACCAAGTTTGTTTATAGGAATGAGCAGTCTAATGGATCAACTTTTACCAGAAATATGCACACATTTTCACTTGTATTACATACCGTAGTTACGCATACTCCTTCACTTCAGTGGAACCTCAAAAACTATAGATTTGCAGGTTATGCTGCACTCTTTTTGTATCCTTTTCTGACACACATCAGGGCACTCTGTCTTTTGACAAGCAACAGGCGATGAAGTTGAGTTGTCTTGGATTTAAATCATCTTGGAGCTCTGGAATTTTGAATTTCTTGCATTGGATTTCAAGTTCTTTGTTCTCTGTGGTGTGTGGGTGCAGTATCTTGGGAGAGACAAGTAATTAGTTTGGCACATTCATTAATCAATCCATTTTTTTGTGATCCTGCTTTGTTTCTTTAATTTACTTTAGAAATTATTATTTGCCAAGGTAGTTGAAACTTACTAATTTTGTGGTAGTGTTGTAACTGTTTAATAAATCTTTAATTACATGTAATCTCAAATATAATTGTAAGTTGTTTATTTTGACTATGGTTGATCCAGATGTTTGCTTATTCCTATGAACAAAATCAGTGATTTAATTGGTAATTAATATCTTATTATCATATCAAATTGAATACACATGTTGAATAAATGAGATGTTTAATACTTACTTGTGTTCAGAGTGGCAGGGATTAAATGAGGGCACACATCTCTGAAAAATGCATTAATTTTCAGATACTTTGTGACTGACTGGCAAGATCTGTGGAAAAATTGAAAAACTGTGGAAAATTTTTTTTTAAATCTGCAGACAAACCTTCCTATATTTAAGCTGAAGGAGTCTTGTGTGCGAAGAAGATACAGTGATTTTGAATGGCTAAAAAATGAGTTGGAGCGAGACAGTAAGGTAAGCGGTCAACAAAGACCCTTTTACTGCCCACAGACACTTATGAAACACACAGAGTCCCGATACACAGTCATTTAGCAAAGCTGCAAACTGGTTACCTTGTGCTGCTTCCCTGATTTTTTTCTCTTCCTCCTTTTTCCCTGTTAATTAGCCTAGATCATATAAAGTCCCTCCTTTGATCAATAACTATTGAAACTATATCATCATCTCTTCAGATCTGCTTTAACCAATAATATCTCTGTTTAGTAGCCAATTGAAATACACATGGAATAGATGACATTATTTTACATATGTACAAATATAGGTTTACAACCATTTCATTGATTAGCAAACTTGTGTTACCCAGACCCAAAAATAAAATAACCATGTTTGAAGTCATATAAATGATCAATAAGATATTTTAAGCTTAATATTGATTCAGCGTAACCAGGCAACTTGTCCACAGTTCTCCGACCAATTTGAACTGCACATCACACTGAAAATATGGTGAGGAAATGCAACTGACATGAAAGCACATTTTGGGCTTACATTAAAAGGCCTGGAAAATGCCTTATTTGCCGTAGATTGTAGTGCCCCCTCTGCCTGGGAAAGCCCTGAAGAGACAGTTGCCCTTCCGGGGAGATGAAGGTATCTTTGAGGAGTCCTTCATTGAAGAACGGCGAGTTGGCCTGGAGCAGTTCATCAACAGGTACATCTCCGCCCCCCCTCCACCTGCTCTTACCTACTGCTTCTCTGAATGTTTATCACAGTGTATCTGGGAAGAAGGGGTTGGAATTTGTGACAGTTACTGATCTAGGAATGATACCGCCTCATTTAGTTGTCTTCTTCATTTTACCCTTTCTTTCCACAAAAATTGCAGTATTGTTCTTTCAGCCCCACACAGCACCTGTGTCCCATAGACTTAGAAGGAGGAAGCCATATACCTGTGACTCCTCCAATTCACAAGACTAGTAAACACTGTCCACTGTGAAATTGTATCAACTGGTCACAAATTGCCTAGGCCGTTGGGACAAAAACGTGATCAACATATGTTCAGTACAAAAATCTTGCAGGCACCCAGCCACCGTGGAGATGAGATGAGACAGCATTTTAGCATCTCCGCTCTCTCTTTCAGCTAAGCATTACAGCCAACACAGACCTCCGGCCATAGCTAGTAAAGTCATGGCAGAGACGCGCACCTCCAGCAGAAGACCACACTGCTGTGCCATAAACACTTTCTTTCACTTTTTGAGCGGTCCAGATAGCTTGTGATTGCCTCTAGTTGTTACGAGCAAGTTAGTGTTTGCCTGATTATGATGATGTTGATATCTGTGGCCTATCACATGATCAGTCACATGATCGCTCTCTTCCTCCTCAGAATTGCAGGGCATCCCTTGGCCCAGAACGAGCGGTGTCTACACATGTTCCTGCAGGAGGAGAGCATTGACAGGAATTACATCCCTGGAAAAGTACGGCAGTAGGGGACAGGGTGGGAGGTGGTGCTGGGTTAGGGAGGTGGGGCACAGAGCATTGGACAGGTTACATTTCTGCTTGCGTTCTGTCTTTTCACCCTAACCAGCATCAGATGCAGACTTTGCATTAACATGTATCCATACGTTAATTTGCTGTGTGTGTATACAGCGTGTGTGTGCATGCATATTTGTATATGTACACTACACTACACGCACACACATACATACATACACATTCACATACAGACATCACAGACACCCATGCATATATAATGCAGCTCCAGTTTCATTGTTTGATTGTCAGGATCTCGCTGTCTTGCATACCTTTTCCTCTTGTTTGTACTGTAAATTGTAGAAAGCAGTGGAGTGTTTGAGGACCGCAAGATGAGTTGTAATCCCACAGTAAAAGACTGCACCCTGGGATGGTGCCTGTTTATTTCTCACTGGTTACATTTTCTTATGATACATTTTCCCTCCTTTTTTAGGTGTGAATAAAGTAAGTTTGTTGATGCTTTCTTTTATCTACTTAATATCATGATTATTTGTGAAAGCAAATGGCCGCCCCATTTTTGCATGCATTGTGAATCTTAATTCATAGTTCATGAAATATGTAGGGCTATCAGATCTGGGGAAACATTAATTTGTTAAAATAAATATATTTAATTTTAATCTTCCTTTGCTTTGCATCTAAACCAGTTCTGTCTGCACCTGCTAATGGCTCCCTCCCATGTTCATTCATGTGGTGGTTGCATGGGATGACTGCATGATGAGTTAAATATACAGATTTGTGTTATGTTGGAGCAGTTGCTTCACCCACTGCCCAAGAACACTCATGCAGACCTCTGAAATGTTGCTGAAAGCTTGCTCTTCAGATTGTGTCTGGATGGTGTTTCTGGGCATCTCCTGCAGAGCCCTGAGTTTGTCATTATCATCATCTTTTTAGTTAGTGTTCTCCTCTTCCTAGCCACAAGTCATCATAAGAATTAAGGCTGGTCAATCTGTGTTATGGTTTCTTTTCTAATGTATAAGGTTGTATCCAAAGATATTTATTAGAGATAGATCATGTTAATTTCAGAGCAAAGCTTCCTCCTGTCATTGATGTATAAATAAGTACAGTGGTTCCCACTGAAAGAGACCGGGAAACTCCATGAGTATAGTTTAAAAAAAAAAACAACTGCATTTTTCTGTTTTTAATTTTTTAATTGAAGTCAATTTTGTATTTTTCATGTTTATATTGTTTTTACACGTTTTAAATGTGACCTGAAAGCCAGAAGTGTAAAATGAAGATGATGATGATGATGATCTTCAGGGAGGTGGGCTGTACTGCTTGAGTTGTAATAGGGATGGATGCTAGAGTGCTGTTCACTGCAAAACATTGGGGAAAAAAACAGTAAATTGCCAGAAACAGAAGGCAATAATTTACTGTTTTTATGTCTTTATTGTTATAAATTGCAGCCATTTGATGCAGTATTTTTTTGTAATCTGTATAGTACCATATCATGTGCTAACATGATGCATTACTGTCTTTATTAGCATTTTTACCTATATTTCATATCTTAAGCATTTCAGTATGGTTATAAATCACTACAAAATAACTATATAAAATAAACAACATATACAATTGTATTTTAAGTAATGTGTATATTTCTTAATGTTTTGCTTAAACAGATTGCTGGTATGTACTATAAGTTTAGTTTCCTGGCACCAAGTCACCGAAATGTACTTTTCATTGCATTACATTAAGTCAATACGCATATAGTGATGCAGATTTTAAGTACATCAGGGACTATAAACACACCCAGTATTTAGTAAAAGAGTAAGAAATTCACTGCAGGTGCCATTTCGCTATGAGCAAGGGAGCATGTACGTACAGCACAGGGATGCCCTCACTGCAACGCCACCGCTGAACAATATGCCAAGAGTCACAGTTAGCAAGTGTCCTTTTAAATGTTAGTGGGTGCCAGCATCCAGGAAAAATTACTTAATGTTTTTTTATGTACAGTCAAGAACACTTAATAACACTATTGACTAACTCTAAAGTGCTGTAGTTTGTTCTACATCTAAGTAACTGAACCCCAACAATCACCTGAGTGTTATAGTATTGTCTTTAAATAGTTTATAATGGTACAAATTACAGTACTTCATTTACTCGAGCTTCTCACAAGGCAGGGTTAAAACCATCCCAACTGCTTCTCACTGTGTTTCAGGGGAATGGAGCAACAGGTGATCTGAAGTACTTAAACCTCAGCATGTATTGATTATATGTAAAAACTGAAACAGAAAATCATCTGATCACATCATATGCAACTTGGATTGGAGGGACTAATTAATGACTAATTTCATATAACAATAACATGGAAACGTAAATTACATGTTATGCAATTTCATCTTAAATCTAGCCCCGGTGATGCAGAGACGCGATGCACTCAGCCCAGATCCTGGCCGCCGATTTTATCTTCTCATCATGATAAAGCCCACACTTCCCACAGCACAGGTGACCCCATCAACCTCATCCAACTGACTGTCTCTGTACCTTCATGTAAACAAGACGCACATATGTATATGCACATGCACACAACACCTCCATAACCAATCAATCATGTACGGGATCACCACAGCACAGAGTTGTGGCAGAACTGCACTCAAAATGTGCAAAGACTAGCACACTGGCTGTGGTCTGTATAGGAGGACAATAATTCGGAGTATCAACGATAAAATTTAAAAAATACAGTCATGTCTTTTGTTGTAAACAGTCATTCCAATTACACTGAGATTAGCACATTCAGCCTTTCTTATGGTCACAACCCTACAGCAAGACTTTTTTTTTTTTTTAATGCGTCCCTCTCCCTTGCCTGTTTTTTGTCATCCTGTCTGAAATCAGCCTGGTCAGGGGTCATCTCACACTTTGTTTTGAGCAGAATGCATGGGCTTTAATGTCGTATCACTTTCTAACTGGTGGGAAATTAACTGCCATTGATCAGCTAAACCCGTGAGACATTGCACTATGTAGGCATCGCTACAGCCCCATCAAAATCGTTCTGTTTCATATACATTCCATCCAGCATCATATTCCTTGGACTACTTAAAATGGAAGGGTATAGGTATTGTAATTGGTCTCAATTGCTGTGTTTTCTTTTTTGTGTAAAAGTAAGTTTAACCAAAAAATGGCCATGTGGTGATACATTTTGACAATTAAAATCCTTGAATTGATTGTTGTCATCTTAATGTTAGCACTTATCTGATGATGTGGAAAGTTGACTTTCATATATTAATGGTAATGTATTTGCTTTGAAACTTAAAGGCAAACCTGTCTGAATTTAATAGTAATTCCTTCCTTGTCTACAGGGTGAAATGACAATCACAATATTGCCATTATATAGCCCCTGCTTAGCTATGTAGAAGATGCAGTTATTTTGTAGAAAAAAATTGCTACCTCAAAGAACGGAACACAGAACGAATTGCAGTTTTTCCCACAAGGTTAGCTTTATACTGAAACTTGCCTCCATTGAAACCACCCCCAACAGTGACCCTTCCATTTGTATCATGAAAACCTACCCAGGATGTATTTCAAATACTGTGATGGACAATTAGATTGACTTTGTGGAGCCTTGCCTTCTATACAAATGTAGCACTATTCAGAATGTAAGAGACAAAATAACCCACACCAGTAAAATGGACCATGTCTTCCTGTTCTGACCATTCCTATTATACACTTACTTTCAAAGAGCAGACTGAAGGTTTTATATCAGCTTTATTTCACTGTGTATCATTATGTATTATTTTGCAGCCTTCCATATATATGTAACTGCTAACACGCCTCTTTTGTTTTAATGGTGGTGTTTCAGATCTGCTGTGAGGAATGTAATGTCAAATAATCATGTTCAAATTAAACCACTGTGAAAGTAAAGATCTTGTCATATTGTTTATTACTGAAATCACTTTGTATTTAAATGTTGAATTCCAGATATACCGTGGGCTCAGAAATAATTTGAACCCCTGATGATGCTAAACCATTAAGGCTATACAAAATGAACACTGATAATGAGATATATTTGATGCTAAAACATATGGAAAATCTACTTTATGAACTGTAACCACAGCTGATTTATTGAAATCCAAATGTGAGTTAATTTCACCACTGTACCATGGTCTTCCAAGACGTCTTGTTTTACCTGGGTATAACAATAAATGAAGTAATGTTGAAATCCCTTTGTTATCCTTCAGCATGGGGAAAAGCAAAGAACAACTTAATAGAAAAATGGTCATTGACCTTCACTAATTGGACAATGGGTACAAAAGTATGCAACTCAAACTGACAAAAATTAGGGCAGTAATCAGAAAATTTACAAGTCACAAGAACAGTGATTTACCAGTCAGGAAGACGATGCAAGTTCATACTGTCTCCATGCAGTGAGGGAGGAAAAAAGGATGCAGTCTCTAAGTGAAACCCAGTTGAAAATTGGCTACTTACCTTTGTCAGCACATCCAGTCTTTTGCTAAGTGAACAATCATTAAGAATAGAGCTTGGGACGTGCCCCTTGCATATTTTTGTTGTGTGAGTATGACCACTATTTCAATTTTCAGTGATTTTTCGTTTTTACTAAATGCAGTTGTGGTATACACGAAAGCAAGCAGTGTTTTACTGCTGTTAAACCAAAAAGGAGAGCTGAGAAGTTCTGACCGTTTTTTAGCTGAAAAACCAAGATAGTAAACATGACCAGTGACTTCCTTTTTTTGGAATATGTAACATTAACGAACCCGGTAAAATAATTCGGCAGCGGTACAAATGAAGTAACTAGTTCCTAACGAGGTAGCTACGTGGTTGGATAGGACAGCGGAATACAGTACGAGTAAGCATTCTGCGCATTCCATATTTAGATGATACAATGTTGCCGGAGAATTAACTAATGTTATATGTGTAATTCTGTCGCGTCACACCCCTCGCTGTTTACACTTTCCAACGATTGAATAAACTGCATGCTCATTGGTTAGATGGTAACGTCCTTAATTATGTGTTCCTGTATTTGATTTGCTCTGGCCTTCCCCTCTCTGGTGATAGGTTAATATTAATCTCGCGCCAACCGATGAAAACAGAGGGTTGCCTTTCAAACCGTTGCTGGTGAATCCAAATAGTCCACGGTTGGGTTGTATATTTCTTGCTTACTATTCGGCCAGTTTTCACTTCTCGTTGTATTGGGAGTGAAAGCGAATGTTCAATGTGTGGGCAACAACAACTGTCATTGATGCAGGTTTTGAAAACTACATAATGGAAGACGTATGCCACGTAAGTTATGTACTACTTGTAGTAACATAGCTGCAGGCTGTCGTGGGGATAGTTCACTAGAGTTGAATAGCTGTGGGTAGTAGGATATAGCTAATACACTTAGAGTAGCCATAACGTTCATTGACTAACGTGAATATTTTCAGTTGTGTCATTATCAAATTACGCTAGGGTAGAGTGTAACGTCGTCCGTAATGGTACAGCGATTATTTTACAGAAAATCTCTCACAATATAGCCTCATTCTTTCCTTAGTCAGTTGAGGAATGCAGTACTCTGAACTCTATATGTTATTCTATATGTAATTGTATCCCCACGTATCTGGCTATACAGCTAACTTCAAGAGCGAGTCCAGGAACTGTTACATTTCCAGGGACTCTTGCTTTCTGGAATGCTTGGTTTCTCAAAACTGGATTTGAAATAACGTTAGATAAGGGCGGGGGAGCGAGTCAACTGATCGGATGGAAAGCCTCTGCAGGGATATGCTGCAATAACAGGACTCATTTGCACATTAGCAATGCATGGGCTTTAATGTAGTTGTATTAGTTTTCTCGCGGTGGGAAAGTTATTGCCAGGGAGCAACTAAAACCATGTCACACACATACATATGTCTGTTTGTGTGTGTCTGTATAGACATGGCTACAAGCCCATTGAAACTTAGTTTTATGTGGATTCTTTCTAGCATCATATTCCCTTCATGCTTAAAATGGCAGGATATAGGTGTGGGAATTTGTCTCAGTGGCTTCTTCATTTGAGTATAAGTGTCTAAAGTAAATTTAACATAACCATGCTGTAATACACTGAAGATGAGTACATCAGTGCTCTTTTTTCTTTCATCTGGCAGGTATTTGTTGTTACATGCATGTATCTTTGTGAAAAATATATTAAACTTTTATATAAAATTCTTTTCAGGCAAATGAGAAGGAAAACCTTAAGGACCATAGTCCCCACCTCCAGCGACGCCGACTTCTTTTGAAATCACAAGCCCATCCAGCACCTGAGGGCTCCTTGCCGCAGCAAGGCCTTGTTCGGCGGCCCCTCAGAGACACAAGGAACCTTCAGAGGTCTTGCCAAAGGTCTATAAAGCATCCTGAGAAAATCCCCCTCCAAAACCCTCCAGCAGTTCTTCTTGAAAAACTAACGAAGCAGCCCTCAACTGATGAGACATCTAAGCTGAACAGCCTTGCTCCTGGTCCACTGGAGGAGGCTGAAGTTGATGAAAACTACAACAAGACTAGCAAAGATGTATTTGCTACTATAGGTATGTTAGGTGAAGAAACTGCATTTTTCAACCCTAAAATCACCACTAAAACAGCTTGGGTGTGCCCTACGGGTCCTTTCTTTCCCCCAATACAAGAAGGGCTAAAAGTGGGAGAGTTAGGAAGTGAGAATTATTTGATGCATTTGCCTTCTGATGACCACAGCCACTGGAACACTGCCCTTAAGCATAAGTGGAGGGCACTAGGGAAGCAGGGTAGTTCTCATGGAACCCCCATGGGCTCTGCACCTTCTTGCTTTAGACACGTCCATCTTAAAAGTAAATATCATAACTGTTTGACTCCTATACCAGAGGGATCCCCCCTCAGAGACAGCAGCATGAAGGAAAAAAGGGGTCACGAAAAAGTCAGTGAGAGAATAAGCTCACAGTATCAAGGTGTCTTTGCCCGGGACTATGCTAATTTAATTGAGGATACCTATAGATTGTCCTGCCGAGCACTTCCAGGTGATGAAACGGGAATTGAGGAGGAGACTTTGCATAACTGGGACAACATCGGTCATACTATGGAAGAGTTGTGCATTCAGGAAGATGGGAATATGTCTGAGAAGACTGTTACCAGTTTGGCCCAGAAGAGGGGTGAAAAAATGAACGTGGCAGAAATGAAAGATGAGCAGAACGAGTTAGTTGGAGGAGCTGATATCAGCTTTTACTGTAATGATCAAAGCAGGGTTTTTATGGAGAAAACACAGTTAGTCAATAGCAGTAGTAGTACCTTAAGAGGTTTGCTGGAGGGACCCTATTTTCAGGCTGATGGTCATGGGCCAAGTAAAGGACATGCTTCATGGGGACCTGACCTGAGCAAGATAATAGGTGATGATTGGATTTGTAATGATGAGGCAATTGGCAGACATGAGCTTCTCAACAACAGTGTCCAAACAGTGTGCAATGTCAATACTGAGCTTACAGAAAACATGCCTGCTAGGTCTGGAGCATGGGATGCTATGAATAGCACCAAGGTCACAGGTAATGGCACCTATGAGCAGCAGCCAGTTCTGGGAGAGGAGTCTGTGGCACGGGGTCAGGGTGAGGGTGAGAGGGCCATGAGAAAGTTAGATCAGGGTTTCTCCAGAAAAGAAGCAGTGTCTGAAAGCACATCCAACTACAGTGTAGATGGAGAGGTCAGTATGGCTTTGGAAGACAACCTGGGTGTAAAGGCTAACAATGTGGTCGCTTACACGCCTTTGGATTTGTCTAAAGACTTTTCTTTTTCCAAACAACCTAATAGCGTTTCCATCGATGTTCAAAAAAGCCTCTTGGACATGGGCAGTCTTGGTGGTTGTTCCAAAGAGGAAGACATCTATGTGACTGGTGCTGGCAGGAGGATCTCCCATGATGGTCAATTGTCCCCTGTAGATTTTAAGGTCCCCAGCAAATCCATTTCCAAATATGTGTCAGAACAACAGCAAAATGCGGCCTCCTGTCCTTCAAGTATTGCCACAAAGAGGAAGCCCTATATGCTGCCTTTAAGCATTGACTCAGAATTCAAATCTGTGGATTCCTCTCAAAGAACCTCCATCCCTCAGCATCTGTCTCTTGCCACTCAACAAAAGACTACATCAGACCTCCAGGCTTCAGGTGCTACTGTCCCCTCATTTGACCTGACTACACCTCTATGCGTGAGGGAGACAGTGGTAGCTTCTAAATGGCCTGCCAGGACCATAACAGACAGTTCTGTGGTATGGGTCTGCAATACTTACATTATGCTTTTACTTCAATCTATTTCTTATACATTAATTTACCAGCAAAGTCTAATAGTATATTTTGATGTTGGTTGACACCAGTGTTTTTATTGCAATCATGTATTTAAATTGTAGAGTGAAACACTGAAACAAATGGTATTCTTACTCTATAATCAGCACCTTCTTACAGAAACATCTGATTTTATGTAGAAAGTTGTCAGGTGGAGTAGTCTGGACATAATTTAAACATGTACTGTCTATATTTACAGATAGCGCGTTCTCAGTTTAATCAATATTTTAAAGTTTTTATCTTGTGGTTAGTCAAACTGTGTGTCTGTTCTCCATAAAGACCTCTGCAGTTTCATTGCAAGGAAGAAGACCACATGTCATTGCAGGTGAGATATGCAGTATGGTTCTTCATAGAGGAATGAAGTACTGAAATGGCAAAATGCTTCCTCACCTGCACTTAATAAAATATGGTTAAGATGTAGCAACCGATACATTTATTATTTATTTACATGCCTGTGGAATTCTGCCCCTCCCCTGCCGACTCATGTGTCTGTTTCGGTCCATGAGCCAGGTCACAGCTACTGTGTTGGCCTTTAGGCTTCTCAGAACTGAAGACACAGTTTATGATGCTAACGTTTTAACAGACAATGGTTTCTACTAAAATGTTTATGGGTTCATGTATAACTCTGCTGACATTTTTTAAACCATTTGTTTTCTCAGAAGTTCTCATGTTTTTGTTTTTATTGTCCTTAGATTTTTCGGAATATTTTGCCCTTTCCTGTCTGCAGAATTTCAATATTGTCTGTAGCTAAAGCAGTTTTTATTAGGTAAAAATATAATTCATAAACCTGAATCAAACAGATAGTTGTGCACTTTTTGGGAAATCTCAGTAATCTGTTTATAGTTTTATATTCGTACACATGCCAATGGGTAAACCCTTTTGTGTGTAATTTCTTTCTGATGTTACTCTGTTTGAGGAACAAAGAGATGCAGTGTCCTACCAACCCTCCCATCCCAAAGACAAGCTCAATGCAGCAAGGATGATACTTTGCTATTATCAAAGAGGAAGAGAGTTGGTAAGAATGATCATATATTTGAACTTACTTCAAAGAAACATATAGTTTCAGTCAAAATTTATTGTGTTAAGTGTATTTTATACAAACAGTCAAGCTAGATCTGCTTGTAATATATGCATCCTGTGATTGGCTAGATTTCCGACAGGGCCATGTAATTATTCAGGTTTATGTTTTATCATTTTGTATTTTTTGTTAATGAACATGATTTGCTCATGATTGCATGAGTGACACAATGTACAAGAGAATATCCCCCAGGTTGTGCTTCCAAGTTGTGTTAGCAGATAGAATGATTTACAGTCCAGTAACTGTGATGCTCTAGAGATTTATCTGCCAGCAGGGGGTGCACCGGGTCTTAGATGTACTGATGAACTGAAAGACCTGAGGATAAAGATAGTTTGGTTTGGCAACAGGAAAGTATAGGAACAGAAAAACAGTCTCTTACATGAAGAATCGTCAAACATGGGGTTAATGTTCTGGGGTATTATGGTGTGTTCATTAGCCATGCTGTTGTCATGGATTTAGGCTTTTTTTTTTATTAACTTCACCTTCAGACAATTTATGTTGGGAAAATAGAAGGAAACCACTCTCAAAGATGAGGCTTCCAATCATTTTTACAATTTAAGTTTAATGTTTTTTTTTTTCTCCTGTGTGTAATGTTTTATGCCATTGTAGAGCAAAAAGATGTGATCATAAGTAAAACTGAGGCAAAGAAAAGGAACTCTCTTGCCCTACTCCATTTGCATTTAGGAATCATTTGTTTACCTTTTTGTAAGATGTGGTTCTTGACCAGTTAAAGAAGTGAGGTCTGGTTTTGTAATGGGTGTTGATCAGTGCATGCACAGTTGAATACAGGAAGTTAATGCTTTTTCTTTCTTGTTCCTGAATACGAAGACTCTGCCTCTAGGAACATTTCCAGAGGTCTCACTGTGCCAGCAGGGGTCACACAGGGTCTCAGGAGAAACACAAATGGACTAAAAGGCTTGAAGCCAAAGCCCGACAATCCTGGTAAGCAGGCGAACAAGCTCAGAGGGCTATCACATGGTCTCTGAAGTACTGGAAAGAGAAGGCTTATCCTGCAGTAGACTGCAGAATAATCTGCGTCTTTGCTGGAGGTGTACAAAATGCTCTACAAATCAAATGCCAGCCCTTTTGTTCATTTTTATCAAGGGTGCCAATAATTCTGGTGTCCACTGATATATCGCCATTTAACTGCCATAGTGTGGGTTTCTTTGGGCAGTGTTGCTTGTTACATGCTTGTACATAAGACTAGCGTGGTGGTTTGAGTGCTTTAATATTGTGATCAATATAAAGCTGTGGCCAAGCTATGGAACTTTTGGTCACATGTTTATGGACTTGAATTATATATACTTTACTGTGAGGTGCTGTGAGGAGAATACAGTAGTATCATTTTCACTAAGTAAGTAGCTATCAGGGGTCTATGCACTGTATATTTTGGAACATATTGTTGTTCATAAGGTCTTTTCTGTCCTTGACTCATAAATTGTAGCTGGTACATTTGAGGCTTATTAAATTTGGCAGAGTTGTTTGAATGACTGAACCATTGGATCCTGTGAAATATGGTGCAAACTAGACACCTGGTGCAATAGTGGATGTACCAATAATATGACATTTACAAACCCCGTCTCCCCCACAACCAATTTTCCCAAGATATACAACATTTTGTACAAAAGTCCCTCTTCTGATGAGGAAAACAAACTGCCTCAATGATCTATAAAGGCCTCCATGCTGGTTGGCTCAGATTAGCAAACTTTTCGTTACACAATCATGAATGAATTATAAGGGAAAAGCATGTGTCCTTGTTAAAATTCCTGAGTGGGCGGCTCATGATGGTCCTCAAAGTCTAACAAGTTTAGAAAATGGCATCCAAAGTGGCTACGATGGTAAAGGTACTCATTGTAAGACTGGGCCACCATAGCCTATACTTTGACGGTTCAAAATGACTATATTATAGATAACATGAGTATGAGTTGGCTGTACTACATTAGTCATAACATGACCTGTAGTCTGGAGAGTAGCAAGTGGCTGGCACATGACTCTAGTGGTGCATTCCACATACTTCATCAGTAATGCTCTTTGTCTGGGTCGCACAGCAAGTAATCCGAGAAGCATGATTTGCAATTCTGAATTGGGGAAAATTTTGACTGTTGGGAAAAAAAATGGTATTTGATACAAGGAAGAAAGAGATTAATTCATATTTCATTTTGTTCAGGTTTTACAGAGTATGCAGCCACAAGAAGAAATTGAGAAACTACAAGCAGGTACTTTTTTAAATTACTTTTATGCACTACGACAACAGTTTTGAAATTTGAAGACCTAATCTTGAAGTCTGCTAGCATACACATTTTACATAACATTTAAAATTGTTTACTTTTGAGGTTAACATACTAAATAAAGGCCTCTCCTCTTGGTCTGCATAACTTGTCCAGCTTTATACTGAGCCCTTTGATTAATTTTGCTAATAACGCACGTAGCTCAGTATGCCATTAAAATCCATGTTAGGTTTCAAGGCTAGTTCATAATTTACCACCAGCGGTTGCTGTCACTAATGCAGTGATGCAGTTAGCTGCAGTGCAATTGACCAACAACTGTGTTATGCTAGTTGCATTATGCATTGTTTTCAAAGGTGTCCATTGAGAAAGCTACAATGATGAGCAAGGGGCAAACAATTACACAGTATTTCCTAAGATTTCTGTGTTGTGAAAAAGCTGTGTTGAAAACATTTGCCATGTCACAATGTAAAATATTGCACGTTGCTTCTAAAACATGTTTAAACAAGCTGGCTTTTACATAACCTTTAATTATTACTATAAAAAGCAGCTGAAGTGTAATTAAGCTTTAATCTAAGATCATGAAACCCATAAAGAATTTACTGTGAAGAAGAACATCAGTTGTGAGAGAGTTTGATAGACCACCATTGAGTGAATAAACCCTTGGCACAGTACATAATTCAGGATAAAGAATGCAGACACAGGCATTCATTCCAGATTACATGGTCCACACCATTCATTCCAGACTTAATTGTCTTTCATTGTATACTGTAATATACATTCTTGGTGCTGAAACTGTCTGCGTTTAGACAGAAATGCAAAAGGTTTCGGTTAAGTCTGTTTGGATTCAGAGCCACAGTTGACAGCTATGTCTAACCATGTCTCTGCAGTTATTCAGTTTGCAAAGAAATTAAAAGGAATGAAGATTGAAAATGACCAAATTTGACAGTGTCATCAAATAACGGACAAAAGAATGACGATCAGAGACCCCCGGTCTACCCACTCAGTTTTACTGAGCTACTCTTAACTTGTTTCCATTTCTTTTGTACATTATAATATTTGGTATAATATTAAGAACATAAGAGTACAGCTCTTGTGTTCTTATGCTTGCTTGCTGATGATGATTCTGTATTATCATAATGTTGAATATTCAAAGCAAAATGCATTTGCGAGGATTGTGTGTAGCTGTTGCTGTACTTTCTTGGGAATTAGTAGTTTGTTACAAACCTCACCTCTGTTTAGTTTTTTCAATATCATGAAATTATTTTGTGTCGTATTGTGCATTTGGTAAATATTAAACAGATATATAATAATATATATTTACGATAAATTGTTAAAATACTGTTTTAAAATGCATGTTGCATGTATTTAAATATTTTAAGAAATGATCATATTATATATATTGTTAAGAAGTAAGGATGCAGTTAAAATATTGTGTTATTTGAGTGATGATGTGCATGCTTGTTTCTTGTAGTAAATGTACTTTGTGTTATGCTGTATATTATATCTGTGTACTGTGCAGTGATGTACTGCATTCTTCCATAATCTAAGGTGTGATGTTCTTGTTAATTACTTGCAAATTGTATCATACAGCCATCGTGATGTTTTGAGAAGATAAGCATTTCCCAGATTGTATGTGTGACTCAAATGTGGGTCATGTGAAATTAAAGTCCCCTGTCATCTGGGTCTCTTAATCATAACATTGCGGTGCATGAGCATCTACAAAAATGTTCAAGGGTGATGTTACATTTTCAACTGTTTAGAATTTTTTTGTTTATTAAAACTTAATGGAAAAATACCTTGTTTTCTTGAAATGTAATATACTCCAAAATAGCATCTTGCTGCTGTTGTTGTTGTTATTGTTATTATGAAAGCTTTTTCATGGAATCACATAAAAGGTGAAGTGAAAGTTGCAAGGATAATCATATATTTGTTTATAAGTATATATATTTTTTAAATGACCCTTGAAGAATAGCTCACTGCAACTTCTCAACGAACACCAAAGCCACATATGACAACATATTGATAACCACCACACATTAAATTTGTATTTCAATGTAAATGACATATAGGCCTAGTCATTGTCATGACAACAGTAACGTTTAAAGCCAAACGTCATGCATTATTTTATTTTATGCAGGGAACCTCGGTTCTCTGAAGGAGGAACTGAGTTGTTGCAGGACAATGGGATATCCAGTTTACCCTGTTGCTTCCTTTGGGGGCTCTGATCATATCTCGTCTGATGTGATTCACTGGTCCGGTGTGCAGTGGGCCAAGCTGTTGGACTGTGAAGCTGAAGGCCATGATCTTCAGAGTGTGCATGCAGTCGCCACTTGCACCATCACATTCAGTATGACTGCTGCCATTCACTGCATTGCAGCTGGAGACAGGAGGGCTGACATGGTATCTGGATCCCCACAAACACAGTGTGCTGTGAGGGGTTTAGCTAGCTTTTCATGAGGTTCACCAAAAGCCTAGATCCCACATGATGGAATGATGTAGCACCAGTGAGGGGGAGTCCATGCAAACTAACCATGCACTGATATAAGTTTAGCACCTGTTTCCCTGATCTCTGAGAAGAACCAGCATTGCCTCTGCACACCTGGTGGATGTCCAAGGTGTGAAAGGGAGAAGTAGAACCTGTACAACTTGCCTTAAAAAGCATAGCTATTTCTGATGCTGAGAGTTGGGAAGTCTATCATTACTGTACCAGTCATTTATGCAGGCCTCCGAGCGAATATCTTACACTGGCTCACAGAGTAAGACATTTGCCTGTCAACCCTGTGGCTGAGTGTTCAAGTCCCACCCATGCTATTGCCGGCTGTGGCTGAAAGTCTGCAAATTGTGAGGAGTTAATTGGCCCAGCCTCACCAGAAATGATAGAGGGCTAAGCCAGTGAATGTTCGTTGGTCTCATCCCTCTCTAACGACCATCACTGGTTCAGGCCAGGTGCCTGCAGCAGCACAAACTTGGCAGCGAGAATCGGAGGAGACATATGCCCACAACTGTCCTCCCAAACCCAGCAAAGTGGTTGTTTGAGGATGGGTCAGCTAGCTTGGTCAGAAGTTGGGAAAAACTGGGGAGAAAATAAAAAAAAAGTTATTTATGCATAGTTACCACATGATCATTCACACTGCAGCATGCAAGAAGGAGAGCATTTCGACCTTGTGTAGAACATCCATGGATGACAATGGGGCACAGACTGCCATCTTGCTTGGGTGCCTCAAGGTGTCGGTTATAAACCTGTGGTCTTCATCAACAGGGGACACACAGAAATGGCACCCTTCTGCTTCTAAATTTAGAGCAAGAATGGCTAAAGCTGAATTTTGCACACCAATACTCAATAAGAACAACAGTACATTATACTGTCTTACAGTTTCACTTTATGGTTTGTAAAATTTTATTTTTGATAGACAAAAAGTAGCAATTAGCATTATTATTTTTTACATTACTGTACATGTGGTGAATGTAGGTGACTGAAATCTACTGGGAAAATCTACTGGATCGGACATGGTTTGTGAAATGTGCTGTTTATTTGAATGTGAAAAATCTTTCAATGACAAGAACCACAAAACCCTTTGTTCCTAAATCTTTGCTTATTCAATATTGGCATGTAGAATGGGTTTACCATGCTATGTTAAGATGAGAGATGAGATGTTTGGTTAGTAGTCAAAACTTCATATAGTGGATGACGTTTTCAAATGGAAAGTTCTGAACTTGTTTGCAGTTGTGAAGATATATTTCTTTGAAGTCACATTGGTATGCTGATCTGTTTTGTGAAGTGGAAGTTAATTTAAGAGCTTCTCTAAACTAGACAAAGGGGTGGAGAGCAACTGTGGGGTCATGTGACCATCCCACTAGCTTGTTTTATAATGGGGTCAGTGCACTGAAGTTTGTAATTGTCTGAACTCTATAGAGGGGCATTGGGTGCAAAAATTCCTCATCAGAGTTTATTCTGTTAATCTGGGAAACAAAGCAATGGTGGATACTGTGGAGAAGCCCTGGAGCCAGCTCTCTGCTGCAGCCTAAACCTCCAGAAAGCTGCACACCCCAGTGTTTCCATATGTAAGCCTCTTTCTTTTGAAATATACTGATGGAACTCTGCCCACACTGGAAAAAAAGATACTTTGGATCAACTTTTAAAATGCATCAGTTTTTTTTTTTTGGCCCTTACTAGTTTCTCTGAACTGAAAAAGACTAATCTTTTTAGGATGTAATCTTTTTCAGTTCAGAGAAGCTAATTAAATTTTGATCTGAAAGTTGATGAACATGTCTTTTTTCCTTAGTGCACCACAGACATATTGCAGGACTGAAATTAATAAAGTGACGACATGTTAATTGTAGATAATTCATTGGACTAATGGCTATGACTTTCAGGTTTTCAGATTTGCAGTTGGTGAAATGTGCCTCTAAACTGAAATCACGAGGTCCATGTAAGAACATGGTCTTGCAACCTGTGTTTTACCTATGCATCTCCTCTTCTGTGTCAATGCACAATAGAGCTGTCTGCATAAATGTACATTGTGCATACCTGACATTCTTTAACAGAAATGCCTCAAGGTCAAAGCCTTGGTTTGTAGGTTGCAGGAAGTAAATTTCAGCAGGGCAGGAACAATGTGTTTAAGCATTTTTAAGCTGGTGAGTAAAAGTTGAAGGTATCCGTGGTACTTCACAACATAAATGGATACTGGCAATCAGTTTCCTTAATCCATTTGAGTAAAATGTTGGGTTCATAGTGTATAGAGCCAAAACTGAGAAATCTGCCCTCCATCTGGTAGCATATAAAGAAGAAACTGTTAATTACAAAGCAGACCTAAAAGAAAGATATTTTATAGTGGGGGTTAGAAAAGTGCCCCAAGCCTTGGATAGAGCCTTTGCTTTAAACATGTGGAATTCTGCCAGCCCCAAAATGTGCACAAATTATACTCCTCCAGTACAATGACTGCAGCTCATCTGGTGGACACTGGCGGGCAGAAAGCATTTGTGATTCTCTCAAACTGACTAAAGGCAATGCAGCTAAATGAACTAAGCCTAACATGTGATTAGCTTTCCAAAAGTCAATTTAGGCAGACTGCAGGCACCAAAGGCTAGCCAGTGGACATACTCTCTCCTTTTTGTATCAGATTGGGCTACACCCAGAGGACAGAAATGCTACATCGTGGCGTGAACTTAGTTTGCAATCGTGATACACATTAGGCTGCTCGGGTATTTTCACTCAATAGGACAATGCTGCGATGTATTGATGCATTAACTGGTCATTTGCAAGGGTTTTAGCGCAGTAAGAGGGAGCTTCAAATTATGCAGAGAAAATAGCAGTGATGTACAAAACATTCACAGTACATTAAGTGCAAGCAGTGTGCTACTCTAAGCGCTAATCATCGACAATAAGATGAACAGTGTGATGGACCGAGACAATGCGCTGTAATAGCAGACACTCACAATTTCTATGTGCATGCCACCAATTTATATATGAAAAAAAATCTTGTGTCAATAAAACACCGATGTTATAACATTTTTGCGGCATGTAGAATATACACAAGATAAGATAGACAAATATTTACACAGGCTAAAAGGCTATCGACGATATACTCAAATTTCCTTTTTGCCCCACCTCTATCTCACTGCCCACTGATGTTTGACTTGGTAAAATGACGCCCATACACGTATTGTCCAATCTGCCAAGGTATTTCATCAGAAACTCTTGTGAGCGCCTGCGTACAGTATGCATACACTTTCCGTGGCCAAAGTAAATTTCACATTTTCTTACTAAAAAATCAATTTAAGTTGCACGCATAATTATAAAGGCCGGTGATCATCATCATCATATGCTCGTTTAGAAAGACATTTGCAGTATATTAACATTGTATTTAACATTAATTTGGCCAAAGCAAACACAATCTTGTTCACGTGTCTGGAGGGCGAAAGAAGCTGTGTGAAAAATTAAGTAACTACTTGTGGAAAAGTGAAATATCGGTGTGCAAGTAAAGCGTTAGTATTATGTTTACAAACTAACTTGTAAGCAAACTGATTACGCCAGTCATAGTAACGACATGGCTATTATCTCAGACACGAACACATCAGTGAATGGATCCGTTTACGTCTTCTCCTGGACTCATGCCATTGGTTATAACCTTTAAACGTCATTGTCTCCTCCCATCGTAGCTGGGAAACTGAACCTGAATCTTTTCCGCGCATCACATGTCATTTCCCGGCTGGTCGGACACGCTGTACTATTGCTCTCTTTCCCCGTTTTGTCGGATTCTTTCTGATTAAAAGGTAAAGAAAACTATATTTCTGTGATATCACTAACTAATGAAATTCAGTTAAATAGGTTGTTATCACATAACTTTTTATATCTTCAGCTGAAGTCGAATGAGGCGGTGTTGTCAAATGGCTTGGCGACCAGGCTTATTGTACTACGGATGCTGACGCAATTTTAGTCTTGAGTGTGTTCATAGCTAGCGAGACATCCCCAGGCGAGGTGAATGTATTGGTTAACGAAATGCCCTAGCCATCTTAATTGGTTTGCAAAATGTTGATTGTTAAATTATAACGTGGATGTTATTTTTAGGCAAGCAAGTTAATTCGAGAAAAATCATGACTAATTTGACAGTGTTTAATTTTTCAAATGACATTCTCTATAATACAGTTGCTTTAACTAGCACTTCAGGAGTTTTAGTCGTGGAAATATGCTGGATGGCTAACCAACCTCACAACTATAATTTTGTTATTTTGCGGGGTCTGTAACGTTATCAAGCTATCCTTCCCAACCATGTTGAAAATTAAACGCATAGTTGCATCATCTTCGGTCGCAAGAGGTGCTATAGTAGTTAGCTAAGTTAGCTATTAATAACGTCGGTAAATGTTGTAGATTGTTGAATTAATTAATGTTACACAACACTTAAGATTGGCATTAACTTTGCTGCTGTTAGATGGGCTATAATCTATAGTTAACCAGTCACAAGGTCACTCGCTAGCTATAGATAGCATTTAATAGCTTGGATTTGTACAGTGAAGTAGAACGCTTGCTAGGAACCAAAACTAATAACCTTTACTGGTCGTCTTAATACTCGCACATCATGTACTTTAGTTAAATTCCGGGGCACATCGCCTGGAACATTTTCAGGATCAAAGCTTTTGTTTTTGTTTTGTTAGCATTAGCATATATTGCACCGTTTAGTTGGCTAACTAACCCAGCTAGTATTCACGTTGGGGATGTGGTTCAATACAGCTGGTTCCCAAATTTTCTCTTCAGTTTGTTCAGTATTTGAGATAAAACGCTGTCTAGGTAAAGATTGTACAAGGTTGTACAATGATAAATATTATATAGTAATAGAGTTGCCATACCCTTACATTTATCATGTGGATGTTTGATAGCGCTAGATTGATATTTATGTAGCTAGCTAGTTTCCCGCCTATTATTTAGGCGAGTTGTAAATCAACAGTGATGAGAGCAAACGAAACTGCATTTCAAACTTCTTATGCTTCCACAGTACGTACGTTGGTAAAGTTACGCCATGATGTGAACAATTATCTAATGTTAAATAGAAATGTTACTTCTTAAATTAAAACCCTGTAGTTATTTAACGTCTCTGGAATTTTTTTTTTTTTTTGCAAAGAATGTGCTATCCGAAAAAATTCGAAGAATCGAGTGAATTGCTTGGCTAGAAAGTGATGCTTGTGTTGGGACGATGAAATTTCTTCATTGCCATGTATTTTTTTAAAAACTTAAACGGGGCCTAGGAAGACTACATTGCTTCACGTCCTGTTTAACTTATTTGTAAACAGTCTTACATTCGCTTCCACTAGGTAGATAGCCAGCTGTTTTTCTTCTGGTTTTACATTTTGGACAGGAAATACAAAGCAGTGTGCGAGCAATTCTTCTTTAGTTGTGGTATAATGTACCTGTCGAGCTCGGTAGCAGGCAGGGTCGTTGTCAGCACCCAGGAAATCATGGTTATGCAAAACTTTCACCGATGAGAGCTACTTTAAAACAAGAAGATGCTTTGAGTGCCAGCAGGGTTATGATTTTCGTGACTAGAAATGGAACAAGTTAGCATAAAACGTCTCTCTGCCTACAACAAGTTCTTTTGCCATGTTGCTGTGGGGGCGTTTCATTCAGAATCTCGGTACTAATCTAATAGGTAATATAATTGTCCGAGTTCATGATTAAGAACTCTGTACTTTAATAGCAACATCAAGTAAACGTCACATTTGCACAGCAGATACACTGCAAGTATTTTTTTTCTTCTTCCCAGAAACATGTTATCCCTACATCTTCACAGAAGTAGCTCTTTTCTTTTCCATCTTGATTTGCACTTATGGACTTATAGGAACACATGGCATTAGGGTAGGATATATTGCATGAAACAAGCAAGAGACTATTTTGTAGCCCTATATTTGTGGAAATTTCACAGCATTCTTTGGGGTTGCATATTGTAAGCCAGGTTGAAGGAGGTGTAATAACACCTGGTTGTCATGATGCATGTGTCTGCCTGTTCTTGGACTCCTCCCTGTCATCTGTCCACATACTCTCCCTTTTACGCCCAGGAAATTGGGCACGAAATATATGACTGAATTTAGTTGGTAACATATAATTATATATATTTGGTAAGAAGCTGTAGGTAAATGTGTTGTGGTGAATACAAGGATTCATCAGTGAGTTCATGATCATTATTTTCAAGGAAGATTGGACCCAACACAGATCAGGTACTTTTGCAAATCCACTTTTTATTGTTGTGAAGTTATCCAGTAACGTGCCTTAGCCATTGAGCAAGATTGTGGGATATTTAGTTTCCGATGCGTATGGCCGTAATCCCAGTCATTATGACAATGTCCTTTTTAGTGAACGGTAGAATGTGCATTCACTGGCTCCTCAAAGTTTTCATTACCTGATGTAACTACTGAGATGAGTCCCAGACACCAGAATGTACAGTTCCAGATTTGTGCTAAGTGCCGCCTGTACATTTACAGCCATGGTGTTTATTTAATGCAGAAGCTCCGATGATCGGACCCATGGTTCTGATTGGCTCTGGATTTTAAGTGTTCTTAGTAATGGCTGACCAACATTCTACTTTTAGAGTCGGGGGACTACACATACACACTAAGTTAGTGATTAACTGGTGGATTATTTTAGCCGACTGCCGCCTTTGCCTGTAGGCTGCTAGACTTGTAGTGGACCTCACTCCACCCTGTAACATGAGTGAGGATCATTATCGAAACCATCTTGTAGTGTCACAGTGTGGGAGACCTTTTAAGGTGGATGACATCGCTTTCAAATGAGTTTTTTGGATAGTAAACAAAAGACATCCAAGTTGTTGAAATGAAGTCACAAATCCTCATAAATATATCCAGGCCACGGACAAGGGAAAGCAAAACAAAAACAAGATGAGTGCATGGAGTAGTCCTATAAGCAGGTTAGGTTTGTGAGGTGGGGCGGAATCCTCTTAGTGTCTCCTGCAATGTGGGCCTAGAGCACCGCACTCTATGACATCAGTACTTCCTGTTTGTTAACCCCCTATTATCCTGTGCCTTGCGTTGTTGGGATTATGGTTCTGGTAGAGTTTAATATGAACTTCATCTTTACCTGCTGCCCTATGGCACAGAAGGCTCTGGGCATTGGCACCTTGTGGTTGGTGGGAAATTACAGGGCGGAGCGTAGTGTAGAATAGTGGTAGCATAGAGGTTGTATGTTGACTAAGTGAGGTCTAGACCCGGCTTTTGAGTACAGGTATGTGAGTAGTCTTGGGCTCTCGCTTCAGTAATGTAAAGGTGTGAGGCATTTCTTTTCAGTATCTCCATGGGACTGGAAACCATCTCTTTCTTAGCGTCTCCATGTCCAGATTATCACAGTGCGTGGCGAAGGCTTTGGAAGGTTTAGAGCATTCCGTTCCGGGCACATGGTGCGTGAGAGGAGTGGCCTTGGGTCACCTGCGTAGCCCTGTGCTAATCTCCTTGCACTCTCCATGAAAGTAGCGGGGGGTTGTGCTCGGGCTGCATTTAAATCTATGAGAGCTGTGAAGCTCAGTGTCCTTCTGTAGTTTGTATAACTATCAGTATTTTAAAGATGGCCACTGAACTGCCAGGTTTTGCATCTGTGCTTGCCTTAACCGACCTTCACTCAAATGACGATGGAGCAAACCAAAGTACTAGTTGAAGAATTGGGTGTTGTTAAAGTATTTTCACATAAATTCCTACAAGTTTTATTTGGTGGATAAATGAGCTTGGCAAAACTGAAATTGCTGCCAAATTATGTATTGTGCATTATCTTTGTGTGGGCCAGCACAGTTTCACTCACTTTATTTCTTGTGTTTTTTTTCCTGCTAAGTGCCACTAATGGAACATTGTGAAGCCATTCTGTGTGTAACTTTACCAATGATAGAATGACTCTTGTGTGCACAGATTCACTTAGCATTGTTTTCTGCTCAAATGCGTACCAAATGGTGCTGAAGCATATCTGTAATGTGGAGATGAAGGCTGTGAAAACCACTGTAACCCCTGAGGAAACCAGCACACACAGTGCTGTGCTTGGGAGTTATTTCCACAGAAATCTGAGGTCTGGCTCACACGGAGGTGTGGTCTTTGTACATGAGCCCGTTTTGTTTGTAGGCTCACTACCTCAGTGTTGATTCACAGGTGCCAGCTCTGCATTGCACAGAGAAGCTCTTTCCTTGAGCACAAAGTAGTCTTTTTAAGTGACTACCCTCAATGATCTTAATGTTCAAGCATGGGGACTCACAACTATGCCAAATACGACCATGAGTCTTTTCAGTGCGAGCTGCCCAGATGGCCTGGAAGGAGGCATCCTTACAGTGAATCCCCTCGGTCTGCAATTATACAAGCTAACGATTGAGTTAATGCTTTGAAGGTGGGTGCACAGGTTTACCTCTCCTAGTATCCTAGTATCATGCAATCAGAATTTCCTCACAGAATATGGTGGCTGTGCAGTCAGAAAGATTAAAAACACCAGAAGCGTGTCTCTTGAAAATGGGAGTTTTATCAAATTGTCTGCATCGTTATCAGGAGTGGTCTGTAAGCATGAGGAAAGGATTTACATCCGTGTCCTGCTGAACGTTTGTAATGTGTACACGCAATTGTAAAAACCTGTTAGACTGGGGCGCGGTCCACACAGGACAAACCCTCAGCGTGTCATTCATATCGTACGTATTAGTCAGGCAAGGTACTCATACATGCCTTCGGTATATACACTAATCCCTCTGTGTTGGCTCCAACACACACACCACAAGCTACTGTGTACGATAGTAACCTACTCCTACACAAAGCTGATCCACACATGAATGAAGCTAGTGCTAATGCTGCTGGTCTAAGATGGAAGTTTTGGGTGGAGTTGACTACGGCTTTGTTCTGCCTGGCTCTCCCTCCGTACAGTTTCAGTGAGCTGCCCTACCTGGACTTGATCAAACTTGCATGGCTTCTCGGATCAGGAGAAACGCGATGCCAGGGAGCCAGTCATAGGGGAGTGGTAGTCATAGTAGGAATCCACACACCGTTTTGAGTTTAATATTAATATGTTGTGTCGTTTCACCTCTGTATACAGACTTTTATTTTAGTGACTGTCCACTGCAGTCACAGTTTAATTAGTATGTTTCCTCCCTTGCCAGAGCATCTTGGCCTGTATTTTCCATTGCTGCTGTCCCGTGGTGTTCAGCTAGCTCATCAGCTCACTTTCCCATCACCCTTTTATTCAGTCTGTTTCTCCCATCACCCCGTCCCGCTCCAGAGAGCAGCTTGTGGAGAAAATGACTGAAAGTCCTGAACCTATGGCCCGCTGAAGCATCTTGTTTTGGCAACTTCAGCATCTTTGCTTTTGACTTTCACCCAAAGATTTCAGAAATACCCGAGTGCCTTTTCAGTAATTTTAGTACCACAAGCATTGGTTTTTATTTTGTTAAGGACTCAGTGTTTCCAGAGAAAGGCAGCTTGCATTCAGTCTCAAATGTCAGTGGATGGGACTGTGGCCTTCTGGGGAAGCACAGTGTCAGTGTCAGTGATAGCACAGGAGGTTATCACATGAGACTGTGTGAAGCCTGGAGCACGCTGATTAGGGAGCCTCTGGGTTGAGTATTTGTCCTTGAGCTTATGGAGTCCCTGCAATATAAACCTATGAAAAAAAAGGACCTTGACTGGGTTTACGATTTCGCTCTTCAAAGACGCCACATGCTGGCTCATTGACGTAGGTTATTCAACGATCTCTGTAGAAAGGTAGTGATAATGTGTACCAATGTCTTTGTTGAGATTGGCGGGTGGAATAGTCTTTGAAAATGACTTTTAACATACTGTTCTGAATGCTAATTGAGAGCGGATATCCTGTGACTTCTGGTGGTGGTGGTGGGGGCTGTTATTTTCCTTTTTTCATCTTATTTATGTAGCTATCAAGCAATTGCAAGTTTTGTGAAAGTAGGGATCTTGGATGTTTTCAGGATGAGATTTTTAGCACAAGGTCTGGAAAGAGTATGCCAGTTTGTTTTTAGACAGAAGGAAATAGGGTAATGTGTAACAGTGATTTGATACAGAATTGGCAGGACATGGCCACGTAAATGGGATAACATCTTAGAAAGTAACGTTTACCTCTAGGGTGTTTCATTTTACTGGTACTGGAAAGCTGTTGCCATAGAAGGGAGTCTGTCATCTCATCGGTATGCAGATCAGCTGACTCTCCTCCTCCATTTTCTGTTCAGGAGCCCAGATTCTCCTTCCGCTCTTCTCTGCACCGGCCTTAGATCGTTCTGTAGCAGTGCGCTTCTGTCCAGACGCCCACCATGGCCGCTAAGATGTCCTCCTTTGGCAAGATGCTCCTGCGGCGTCGCGCGCTGAACTGCTCTGAAGAGGAGACGCGCTTCGCCCGCTGCCTGTCCACCCTCGACCTTATCGCCCTGGGCGTGGGCTCCACGCTGGGGGCCGGGGTGTACGTGCTGGCTGGGGAGGTGGCCAGGGAAAAGGCCGGCCCCGCCATCGTGCTCTGCTTCTTTATCGCTGCCCTGTCCTCTGTACTGGCCGGCCTGTGCTACGCTGAGTTTGGAGCCCGTGTGCCCAAGACGGGGTCCGCCTACCTCTACAGCTACGTGACGGTTGGAGAGATTTGGGCCTTCATCACGGGCTGGAACCTCATCCTCTCCTATGTCATTGGTGAGTTGGCGGAGTGGCAGTTTTTAAGGTTAACTTTACTAAATACTGGCTAACTATACATCAATAAGGAAACCCACTATTAAAATTCTGATGTGCATGTCTGCGTAGTATCACACACATTGGCTTTGATCATGAATGTGCCATGTTTCTGGCCTTAAATTCAGTGTTCATACACACATGTAACATCCTCCACAGTTCCCTGAAATGGACAAATCCATTTTAATTGAAATGAACTGAGGTACAGAAATATTGGGTGGATTCACACTTATAATGTAAGAGTCTGTTAGTGTAGCAAGAATTGCTATAGAGCCAAATGTTAAAATGAGTGAGAATACAATGCTTTTTATTCTCACTCATTTGTGGAGCAAAATGTAGAGCTGTGAATGACAGTACAGACAGTAGTTGAAATGAAGGTTAGGGTTTCACAGTTTAACCTTTGAGTATATCCCTATACTGTACTTTCTAAAAGGGGAAGCTTTGTTTGACCTTAAGCCGTTGGGTAGATGCATGGCTTTTAAAAATTGTGTCTTCACCCCTCTCTTCTCCTCAGGTACGGCCAGTGTGGCTCGAGCGTGGAGCTCCACTTTCGATAATTTGGTAGAGCAGAAGATCTCCAGCTTCTTTAAGGCCTCCATGGCTATGAAAGTCCCTGGAAATGTGTTGGCAGAATACCCAGACCTTTTCGCTCTCATTCTGGTGCTTCTGCTCACTGGTGAGTATCCCTATCCCCAGATTACAATGCAGGGCTTCCAACTTTACGCCTGCAAAGATGTCTTAGCTCTGCTGTACTTCGTCCAGCAGTCAAGTTTGCACAGAACCTTTGAGCTGGTCACCGTAACATTTCTGTCCACCCTCAGGGCTGCTGGCGTTTGGTGTTAGTGAGTCTGCGCTGGTGAACAAGATTTTCACAGGGGTCAACCTGGTTGTGCTTGGCTTTGTCATAATCTCTGGCTTCGTGAAGGGAGACACCAGCAACTGGAACCTCACTGTGGAGGACTACATCAACAAGACCAACAATAGCAACCCAGAGTAAGTCATCCACAAAAAGACTACACTTTGGGTTGGTTGAGCTTGTCATTTTCGTTTTTTTTTTTTTTTTTTTTTTTTTTTAACATTTTTTAACATTAGACAGACATTAGGTGTTTATAAGGGAATACATGTCATTTTTAAGAGTACGATGAGATCAATGTTTATTGATCTTGTTCTTTCATTGTCTTTGTTCTCAGGTATGTAGAAAAACATTTCGGAAGCGGAGGTTTTGCTCCCTTTGGATTCAAGGGGGTTCTGTCAGGTGCTGCCACCTGCTTCTATGCTTTTGTGGGATTCGACTGCATCGCCACCACAAGTAAGCCTCTCACCCTCCTACACTGACATTCACACAGGAGACCTTCACAACTGATGTGCCATTTAGTCTTGGACATTTATGTGGGATAGACCTCCATATTTATTCATGTGTCCACGCGGCAGCCATTTTATCTAACCTGACCTGTACCTCCTCAGGCGAAGAGGCGAAAAACCCCATGCGTTCCATCCCCATTGGCATCGTGGCCTCTCTCCTCATTTGCTTCTTCGCCTACTTCGGCGTGTCCGCCGCCCTAACCCTCATGATGCCCTACTACGACCTCAACACGCAGAGCCCCCTCCCAGAGGCCTTCAGCTACGTGGGCTGGGGCCCCGCGCGGTACATCGTTGCTGTCGGCTCCCTCTGTGCGCTCTCCACCAGGTCAGTCCGAGGAACAGCACGCCACACGGGCACACAGCTGTGATTAGCAGTGGCATTTGTGTGCGTGCGCGGTTGTGATGAACATGTAGTGACGTGTATGCTCGCTGGTAACGGATGCGCGGTAATGCGCTGTGTCTGCGTTGTTTTGGTGAACGCTGTTATTTCATCCCCTAGCCTGCTGGGCTCCATGTTCCCCATGCCCCGTGTCATCTACGCCATGGCCGAGGACGGCCTACTGTTCCGCTTCCTGTCGCACATGAACAAGAAGACCAAGACCCCCCTGCTGGCCACGATAACATCCGGCTGTGTGGCAGGTAAGGCTGCACTGGATGTAAACATGCACACTCACATGCACACGCTCAGCAACACACGCGCACACACACAAACAGACACTCACACACACACACACACACACACAAGTTTGTGGACTAAGCCTCTCTCCCCCTCCCTCTCTCCCTGCAGCTCTGATGGCCTTCCTCTTTGATTTGGGTGCACTCGTGGACCTTATGTCAATTGGTACCCTGCTGGCCTACTCCCTGGTTGCAGTGTGTGTGCTTATCTTAAGGTGAGTGACATTTGGACACACACACACATGCACATATAACCCTGTGACATTCGTATAGATTGAAGGTAAGAAATTTCAGCACTAGCTAGCTAGGCTAGTAGCCTAACATTTCTACTTTACTGGCTTCAAAGTACATGCATGCCTTAAATACCTCAGAAAACCCTCATCCCCCTGACAGGCTAGTAATCCTTATTTCAAGATAAAAACTACTTGCCTCGGGGCAGTTAGGTTTCCATAAATGGTGTTGTTTCCTCTCAGTTCATACACTATAGTGTAGTAGTCTCAGGAAGGAAGAGAGTCAGAACAGATCAGAATAGATTTGTTCCTCTACAGCAACATGTTTTCAGCCACATCCTCAGAAACGTCACTTTTCTTGCAAATGAAATTCTGTTGTGCCTCAGCGGTGACAAAGGCGTTCAACGTACTTTATAAATGCATTAGTGTTCAGCAAGAAGACGGCTTTTGTTTTGTTTGTTGTTTGTTGCCATTTACATCTCATGGTAGTGCGTGAAATCTGTGACATAACGGCCCTTTTTCTGTCCCTGCTCAGGTACCAGCCAGGCAGCCTGAACTCTGTCAGCCAGAGCGAGAAGCTGGTGGAGCTGATTGGCGGAGAGAAGGTTACCATGATGGGGGGTGACAGCGGCGACGAGTACAGCCCGGAGCTGGAGGCGCGGCCCCTGAAGGAGAGGTTCTACTGGAGGCTGCTGCTGGTTCCTAGCTGCGAGTCACCCACCAAGACCTCTGGCACCATCGTCTACGTCACCACCGCCGTCATCTGTGAGTGGTTTTGTTTTTTTTTTTTTTTTTTTTTTTTTAACCAGACTTGTTACAGGAAGTGCATCAGTAAATCCACAGGGGCCGCACCCGCAACCCCGTTAAACTGTTGTACACAGGGGTTTGACTTACTACAGCGTTAAGTACGTACAAAACTGGTCTACTCTTGCAGAAAGACCAAGAAATCGTGATTGGTCAATATAGTCTGTTTGACACAAGTGATGACATTGAAATTGCATGTGCAGAAATTGTAACATGTGCTGAAGGTTTTGAAAAGTCTGGCCCTACATCTGCGAAGGGATAAATGAAAGAATGAAGGGATCTTTACTGAGCATGAAAAGGCAAGACTGTCACATGTGAACAGACTCTCACAAAGGTGTGTTTTGCATACACTCACCTCTGCTTTTTGCACTGAAGGTATTTTGTCCCATACTCTGCTGTGGACCTTGTTAGGGTTGTGTAAAGTAAACGGCCCCTCTCTCTGTGTCCCCGTAGCTCTGCTCTTCACTCTTCTGTGCGTGTTGCTGGCGGTGTTCTGGTCTGAGGTGGCGGAGGGGCACCCCGCCACGGTGACGGCGTGCGCTCTGCTGTGCCTGTTCTCCGTCATCTGCATAGTCATCATCTGGAGGCAACCTGAAAGCAAAGAGGCTCTCACCTTCAAGGTGTGTGTGTGTGTGTCTGTGTGTGTGTGTGTGTGTGTGTGTCTGTCTGTCTGTCTGTCTGTGTGTCTGTCTGTGTGTGTGTGTGTGTGTGTCTCTGTCTGTGTGTGTGTGTGTGTGTGTCTTTCTGTGTGTGTGTCTGTCTGTCTGTCTGTCTGTGTGTATGTGTGTGTGTCTGTCTCCGTGTGTGTGTGTGTGTGTGTCTGTCTGTCTGTCTGTCTGTCTGTGTGTATGTGTGTGTGTCTGTCTCCGTGTGTGTGTGTCTGTCTGTCTGTCTGTCTGTGTGTGTGTGTGCCTGTCTGTGTCTGTGTGTGTGTCTGTGTCTGTGTGTGTGTGTGTGTGTGATTGCTTGAGCCTGCTTGTTGCCCTTAGATTTTTTCACCGTTGAGTGAGTGATCTTACTGACTTACTGCATTGTCTGTTGTCTTGTGAGAAAATAACCTTTTTACTCTCTCTCTGTGTCTCTCTCCAGGTACCCATGCTCCCCTTGCTGCCGCTCATTAGCATCTTTGTCAATGTCTACCTCATGATGCAGCTGGACCTGGGAACCTGGTGTCGATTCGCAGTGTGGATGGGCATCGGTGAGTCTGCTCTCCATTTGCACTGCTCCCTGCCCCATTACCTGCCCTGTCTGTCTCAGTCCACGTCCTGACCCAGCTTTGTTAAACTGACTTCTGTTTGTCTTGTGCAGTCTTAAAAAGGCTAACTGCCCATTTTTCTGCCACCCACAATTATCATATTAGTTCTGTTTAGCTTTATGATCAGGCTTGACCGTGCTTTCTGTTCTAAGACTCTAAATGCTCGTCTTGTTTCCTCAGGTTTCTGCATCTATTTCGCTTATGGGATCAGGAACAGCACGGAAGCTAACAATAGCTCCTCTCAAAAGTATGAACCCGCGCTCCGAGCCAAGACTCCCATCTACCTCGGCGGGGATGAGAGCGAACTGGAAGGAATGACACCTTGAGAGAAGGGAGGGGGAGAGGGGAAAGAACCCCCCCCCTCTCCCCCAGTTCCAGAATATACCATACGGTGTAGTTTGAAGACCACAATCCTACTGTCACTCTGCGTCATCTGTCAACTGTGCGCTTTATCCATAGGGGTCATCTTCTGGTCTGACACCCTAAATGTTGATCTTAAAAACACTAGATTGTCATTTTTGCTTTTTAATAAGTACCAAAAATGTATTTATTGATGTTCGTAAGGCCGTGCTAATCCAGGCCTCGCCCTCGCCCTCGCCCTAGGCCTTGACTTGCTTCCTCGTTGGCGGAAGGTACTGCTTAAAGGTGCAGCTGGCCTCATGTATCCAAGGTTTGGATGTGCCTCTTAGCCCTCAATCAGTTTGCCCTTTACCCACATATCTGTACGGACAAGCACATTGCTAGGCCGCGCCAAGGAGAGGAGCTCAAACGAACACATACCTTCACAACTCTCCACGCACCAGAGAGTAAGACATGTGCTTCTTGCCAGGAGACCCGACAATCTTATCACGTTGGAATGGATCTCTCATTTCCAGAATGAGTATTCAAAAAGAAATGAAATGTTATAATCAGTCTTTTTGTATTTCATCTGTATTTTTTTTGAATGTTTAACCTCTTGCAACGGCCTCTATTTATACAGAGACCTGCTTGTGTATATTTTTTAAATGCTCATACCCTATATATTTATGTGAGGACCTCTGAGAAATACAGTCCGATTTTGCAGCATTAGAAATGAAATTTAATGGCGTGCAGATGGAGCAGTAGAGCTGCTTTGTAGTTTTCAGTGTGTTGTACTGTTCGTGGTCCAGTAGTGGCAAGTTCGAGGTACTGTCAAACAGATCTTAAATATAGTGGATATTTTTGTAATTTGATATATACTTGATATATAATTGTAAATATACCACTGCTCTAAATATTCAGCTCCTGGGCCCCATTCGTCATGCTAAATTATAATTTCTTTTGGAACTCTCTGAGTTTGTAATTGGGCTGACGGAGGATGTGGAAGGGGTTTGGGTTACATCTGCTTGTAAAATAAGTTCTCTTGTTAAGTTTCTGTGAGTGCTAAAAGATCATGAGCGGTAGGCAGAAAGTGCGCGTAATTGTAGATGGACTCTGTATATACTTGTATATTTTAAGACCAGTATCGTGGCATTATTCGCTTTCCTGAGCTGTCTGGCTCAGTTAGAATTGTCGATGTGGAGCCTGATGAATCATTTTTACTGTGGGAGTGCCAGTCCTGCTGTTTGTCAATGAGACAACAGTGTACTGGATCCTTAAAGTAGTGGAAGGATTTGACTCGGCACTCACTTATACCGTACCCAGAGGTATAAATATTTGTGAAAGGTCTGGTCTTTTCACAAACCGTATTTTAGTTTCCATTGAAACGTACTGTACTTGACAGCTTGGCTGTTGAGGTGAGGGTTTTTTTTTTTTTTTTTTTTTTTTTTTTTAAATCTGTTCACTCTTCTTTTCTGTTACTTTAGTTCTACTGGTGATGTGTAGGTCAATTCTGGATACAGTGATGGTGTTATTTAGTTTTCTCTTTATTTCATTTATGGAATATAAGACGCTGGACTACAGTTGTTTTTAAACCCCCGCCCAGAGGGGGAAAAAAATAATGGACTTTCAGACTTCAGCATGGCGGCCGGGTTTACAGTCATACGAGACGGGCTGGGAGTGCAGGAGAGGATCATGTTAGCCTTCTCGGACATTCTTGGAAATGGATGTGCCTTTTTACAGGTGACTGGGAAAGTGTGAGCCTGCAGAATATTTTAATGAGAAATGCACGCCTTTTTCCATCCTTTATGACATTCAACAGAAGCTAATATCAATTCCTTTGAGCCGCCAAGCGTGCAGACATTAATGTAGCACCCTGTAAGGGCTGGTCTACCAGATATGGATTAAGCCTGGACTAAAAACACAATTGCTAAGAAGACATACAAAGATCCAGCACCAGTCTGGTGAACCGGCCCTAAATGTTTAAGTGGTAGCTTTCTGTATTTGTATTTTCAGATGCATTGTAGTCGAGAGTTGCAGGAGCAGAATGAGGGTGAATACTTGATAGCCTTTGACAAGCAAAGGCTTGTTTTACATACTTGAACTTGCCTTCTTCAGTGTAAACACACTGGAGTATTGAAGGTTTTCCTGTCTGGCTATTCTAATCAACATTTCTCTTAACCCTTTATAAATGTTCATGTGTACAGCTGTATTTTTGTGATATATATTATATAATGTGTATAATATATTACTTTTCCATCAGATCAATTTCAAGGGCTGGTGATGTATTGTTTATATACATGGACACTTAATGTATTGTGCTGCAACGTCTAGCTTAAAAAGCAGATTGGCCAATTCCCTATTTGTTTGTTTTTCTGGCACAGATTGTGTAATCAGAAGTGTTGTGCCCCCCCAAATTTGTATATAATTTGTACAGTTGACAGTTCTAAGCCACTGTGGTTCAACTTTGACACATCGGTAGTATTCCTTTTGTTTTTACATAACCATTTCTGTTTCTTTTTTTTCGGTTTGTGTTTTGTACTTTGTAAATATGTATATGTATTAATGAGTTTTGTTTCAATGTTTTCATTTTCTAATAAAACTCTTGTTTTAAATCAGATATCTTTGTAATGAAGTCCTTTTGTTTAGAAACCAGTTGCTTAGTTGAGTTCTCATTTTGAAGCAATCACCAACATACCAACAATCATACCAGCAACAGGAGTCCCTGTTGGCTAAAACATTCAACAAGGCATTATTTGTTGTATGAGTTGTATAGAATATGCAGGTTAGCGAGGATATGTTAAAGTAGAACAGCAATCAGCTCTGTTGAGCAGGTTGGGTCTGATAATCACTGAGTTTTACTGTAGACCACGAGCAGGTATGAACTATTGATCTGAATCATTGTGCAACACCATTTTCAAAATATAGGATTGTGAGGATGGCGAGCGGTCAACGAGAGGCCAACACAGAAAAATAGGGTGAATGGTGATTTATTACAGTGAGAAATCAAAAAAAAAGTACACAAAATAAAGTCCTAATGATTAACAAAATATTTACAAATTAAAATTTGGGGCAATCAGTTCCCAAACGTTTCATTTGGCTGTCCAGGGTCCTGCCTCACACACAGCCTTTTCTTTAATAAAGAGCAGGAGGGCATTAAATAAAGTAACCCCGTCCTGACCATACCATCCCAAAGATATAATCAATTAAGTTACACAGGAGTACTAAACCATCAATTCCTTACATAATCTACACAACATCAGTATATACAAACAACACATTAAACAAATACATTTTTCCCCATCACCAATACAATAACATTACACAAAACATTGAAACAATCCCCCCTACCTTCCAAACCAAATTGAACTACTCTACCCATAATCCTTAAAACCACCATGTTTTTCCCGTGCGCTCCTTTGACATCCCCGTGAAACAGACACAGACTCTCAAGTGAGTAAACCTGGATTTATGTATTACGGAAAGTTTGAGTGATGAATGATGAAAGTGAAATGTGAACATAGCTAACTAACAAAACAGATAACCTGTGCACCCGCTAAATGTATATGTGTCGCTCACTATTTAAACCGGTAACATTTGAAAAGTACATTTTTTTCCCCAGACAACAAACACCGATATTCACCCCCTCAATCACCCGGAACAAACAAAAACAGCACTTTTATACCTACAAATAAATGAACATACATACAAAAACTTTGGTGTGTTTTCTTTTTCCTTCTCCCTAATATACACGTCACCGTTTAAATTTCCCCATACCGCGGCCGACGTCGATATTTGGAGCGGAGAATAAAATACAAATCAGTTCTCCGTCACGAGGATGCAGTTCATAGCTAAAAATGACATGATATGATCATCAGTGTGGTATGATGATTAAATGATAAATTCTGATCGTAAGAACAATGCATATTATATAGTAATGAAGATGATGATGCTAACCTAAAATGGCATCACTGGTTTTCCCTCTGAGAGTTTTTCCTCTGAGGTATAGGGGGTACTTGTAAGTCTCGAACTTGGGAAATCAGGGGAGATGACTCTGATGTTTGAACACAATGTTTTGCATAAGTCCTTGTAGTTGTTCTGTTTAAAAGTTGTGCTCTGTCAGGGATCCAGGTCTGCCTTTTTCAGCCAGTCTAAGCTTGTTTGAGTCTGTAGATGATCAATGTTTTTCCAAGTTTTTTCAAACCACATTGCATATTCACAGTGGACAAACGCTGCACTCGCAATATATGTTTAACACTAAACTAAGTAAAACATTTGAATTAAATAATTTCAACATGTCATTCAAAGTTTTGATCGGATTGGATCACATCTAATATTTTCAATTGTTCAATAGTCATGTTTGGAACTATTGAGCTCTTGAGAGTAACGATACTTGAACGTCCCCTTGAGGACATAATAATTACTGCAACAATAAACGAATACACAATTACAATACGCAGAATCTCTTAAAAGCTCTGCAGGAAAACATTCTTTTAAAATATAAGTTTTTTCTGGACTCATTCTGGAATTATAAGCACTGTGTAATTAAGCGCAGCAAGTTGTCTGACTGGTTTCATTAGGCTGAAATCCTTTATCTTCAGTGTATTGTTTATTTGAACTGGTTTAAGCTGTCATCTAATGAGTGCAAAAAAGCCATTACATTTAGTTAATGGCTTTTTTTTTCTCATTTGTTCAGCATTACTATGGAGAAAAAATTTGAATTATGTTTTTAATAAAGAATAATATTCCACGGGTTTCTCCCTTACTTTAATACTGTCTCTGGGCTTTCTCACAATTCATTGTTTCCACTATATTTATAAAAATCCTTTAAAAATGTTTTAAACAAGTTGAACAATAACTGATGAAATCTGGTCACCTGTGTTGTCAGTTTGATCTAATTAAATAAATTGAGTAATCTCTTTCACACACGATACCCACATACACACAGTCTATCCTAAGAGACCTGGAATATTTGGAGCATAACATTTTTCTCTCTCACCCTTGGTCCAATGACTGTATTTCTATTCCACACCACAGGATGGCGATCTTTCATAGACTACAACAGTTGCCATCTGTACCATCTGTGTATGTAAGAATACGGGGTTGTTACAAATTCACCTTGTAATTGAAAAAAGTGCTCTAATGTTAGTTTTGCATGTAGAAGCCTCCAGTTTTACAGTAACTTATGTGCTTATTTTTCAGTGTTATTTCCTTATTTTGGATTCCAAATCTTGAATAATCAAACATTTTGACTACATTATAAGCCTAATAATAAAATGCAAATATGAAGTATACAGGAGGTGAGTTTTATGTCAAAATGATGATCTGTAAAATAAACTGCATCACTCATGTAAACACATTATCCTGAATTCTTAGCAAGGTGGACTGGTGGAATTCATTTTTCTATTGTGTTCAATTCAAGCTCCTCTCGACTATTTCAGTTGTCTTTTTATTTCTTAATTATGATCAAAACATTCCATACAGCAAATGCACTCTATGGACATGTTCTCTCTCTGCGCATTTGGAATTCCACAACATTCCATGCCATTTATTTATAAGCTGAAGCATTGGTTTTGCAAAACTAACGCCTCAAAAAAGTTGTGTTTCTCATGGTTTCCACAGTTTGTTGTTGACATAGCATACCTTTGCAGATACAATTATGCTAGATACTGAACTGAAGATTTTCAACTAATATATGTCACTCTTTTGTCCTTGAGGGAAATATGCAAACAAAGCTTTTGCTCTGATGAGTCACTAAAACGTTCTCTGCCAGTCCAGTAAATTGGCGTCCACATGAGTCGTTTTTGTTGATAAAATTCACTGAAATTACAGGGGTTATCACTTCAGTGATAACTGAATCAGTTCCATGGTAGATAATTGATGTTTCTATGTTTTGTCAGGCCTTCCTCATACTAAAGCTTATATTTATGTTTTGATGTCCCGCAAATGTTCCTCTGGAACAAGTGCATGGGTAGGAATTTTCAGTGTGTGTTTCTAGATCACACATTACAGATGCAACTCAAAACATGCATGCTTTAATGCTTTAATGCATCCTGCACACAACTGCTTGTGCCATAATAGTCCTACAGGATGACACTGTAGGAGCCATATTATATATTATTATATTTCTGTTTACTTTATAGTGTAAATATGGTTATGTTTACATTATATTATTTTCTTTTGTTAATCATACGCCCCTACAGGTGAGGGTATAAAGGTGTGTGCTGCCTAGACTTCAGATGACTGCTGGTTTGAGCGCACAAAAGTTTTGACCGTGTGACGAGTGTTCGTGTGTTCGTATGAACCGTGGGAATTTGTGTATATGTTATTTGTGCATAATTGTATAGGAGTTTTACTGAAAGGACAAGAAACCCTTTATATTTTGGATGTAATAATCTTTTGTTTGTTTGTATTTTTTAGTTAAGTATTTAGTTGTTTTTACATTCTCCAATAAATCATTGTTTCCCCGACAAACGTATTTGGAAATTTCGTTTAGACACACGCGTCAGAAACCAATGTAATCAACCAGTTGCTCCAACAGTGGCTAAGGAACATTGGGAAAAAGAAAGGAACATTTTAACCACTACAGCCACATTCACATTTTCTATCGGATATTAAGGTCACATGACTGAAATCTGCTACATAACTTCATTTCCATTCCATACATTTAAGGGAACTGAAGTTCAGCTGATCTGAAGCCACTGAACCATATGCAGAGTTGCGCAGTGCTCCACAGCCCTGTGGGACAGCATTACTCAAAGGGAACTGTGGGATAGTGAGAGAAAGCTACAGGCAGCTCACTGCCACTTATCAACAGGAGGCAAACTCCATGTCCCGCTATGCAGAGCCAAGATAGAATGCACAGCGGCCTGCTGTCTGAACATAACAGCTTTAGTGCAGCATCTCCTCTGTTCTGGCCCTACGGACCACATTCATTCCACATTTAAGATTTCATCTGACTGTAAGCATTTGTTTCTTCAAAACTATTTGCAACCGCCTCCTCTGAGCATTTAAGTGATAACATGTACACAAGTGAAAGGTTTTAATTCATGAACAGTGATAAATGGTCCAGTGACTTGAGCCTTCAGCCAGAATCTGTGCTGATAAAGGAGTGAGATATTTCTCCATCAGTTGCGCTGATATTGAAAACAGCTGGGAGAGTGGATTCTGAAGCCAGACTTTGGAAAATGTGTCAGATTGTTCTGTGTGAGTTTGTGTACCCATGCGCATGCATTGCAAACAAGCATTTGTGAGCTTCTCCTCTCATGTTGAAAGCCTTCATTCGCGGTGGGACCTATGGGGACGTAGCGGACGCTTTCAATGACGTGTGCATGCACGTGTTCTGTCCTAAACATGGGCCAAAACTGCCTCTCTCTACAGACCTCGTACCCGCTCAGAGAAAAATCCCCCCACTCCTCTCGTTCCCTCTCCTCTTTATTGGAAAAGATGACACGTGCTGGCAGTGAGTCACCGGCCCATTTTCCACACTGGAGGTGAGTAGGGAAGCCGAGCTGGGCCTGTGATCCAGTTGATGGATGTGGCGCTACTGTTGTGACAGCAGAATGCATCACTTACAGTCGGTTGTTGTTTTTTTTTTTTTTTTTTTTTTTACCAGGTTGTACAACATATTGTATTGATGGCTAGAGGTGAATAGATGGTTGCCATGGTAACGTTGTGCCTTACAGTTGAGGGAAAAAACATTACAAGAACCAAGGTTTCAAGAGACGAGGCAAAGATGAGTAGGACGCTAGAAAAATAGCTTGCGCTCTAAGAGGCAGCAGAGAATGCCGCTGCCATGGTTTCTGCTCTTTTAATATTGCATGCTTCCCTTCTTCCTCTGAACAATTCCTAAATGTCCACAGTCCCAGCTGACAGATAATGCCAGAACATTGGGAACATTTTGGGTAGATTTACTTGTGGGATAATGTTATGATGAAAATCTTATGTGAAATTTCAAGTAAAAAATTGTATTGTTACAAAAGCAATCCAGGCATGTTGCTCAAAAACTCGTTGGCAACAACATTTTGTTCTCATTTTGTTGTGAAGTTTCCAATTTTATTGTTCTGTGTTCATGTTTTATACATTACTGACATTTCTAATACAATTTGCATGGATAACTATCTGCTATGCAATAACAAAACCAAATAGGCCATTCTTTCAATATTCCTTGGGACTGCGATATATGTCCATAGGATAAATAGTTCTATAAATGTATTCACAATGTATGGAAAAATTGTATGTGACCTTTGCATCTACATTATTCAGAACCCTTTCCTAAGCGTATTTGTTTTGATGGTACTGTACTTGACCATGTCTGTTGCCAAATAAAGCCACCATACTTTGTTGATCATATATATCATACTGTATGTTATACATATTTATTTCATCATTTATTTCACACAAAACCATTAAACCATCTAAATGCTAGCTGTAACAACATAACACAGGCATGCTAGCCAGCTAATGTTAGATAAATTTCCTGCAATATGCTTCTGCTACCCATAAATCACTACCCTTTCCATAACATATTGTATGTATGGTACACACACTCACTGGGGACCCCTGTGTTAATTGTTCTTGATTAGATGCCTGTAATTTCTTACAACCAAAGCCAAACTCTGAAAAAGTGACATATGCCATGAGGAATTGATGTCCTACGTACATATATCTGGACTTTTAATCAACTAAGGTTGTAAAAGACAGAGTAAGTGGCAACAAGCTAAAACGGCACTGTGTTACAAGGGTTTAGGAAGGTGGTTTCTTTTATCCCTATCTCATTCTTTCTGTTTCCCATAATCATTGTCCTCTTACTTTCTTATTTTTTTGAGATAAGGTATGAAAAAGGATTTTCTTGGACTTTTTAAAATGTATGTATTTGAAATGTATTGATACATTTGTTTTAAATTGCATTGCACTCCTTGAGGAGGCCATTGGGATTTTTTGGATTTTTTGGAGTTTCAGAGTTTCTTGCAGAAAATTAGAAAAATCCCCTTTCCTCATAGGTAAACGTCCCTATGTAGATAGAGAGGGTGGGAGGGGTGCACTGGACCATGGCACTTTGTCTGACCTGTCTAAAGATGGCGGGAATGTCTCATGTCAATGCAAATCACTCACAGGTGGTACATGAATATGGATCCAATTTACAATATTTTATTGTTGATTTTGCAAGAAATATTGTAATATTGTTTCACTTGGCTTTCTCTTCCTCAAAACAATACAATTTTAAAGCCCACAGTGGGGAATCATTTAAATATGATCTGTAACTTCTGGTTACACTTCAAAAACAAAAATATTAAGAAAAAACAAACAAAATTAAAATAAAAACTCAGTGCTGAAAGGAAAAGGGTACTGCCAAAAATAAAGTTTTCTCTTTTAAAATATTCAACAAGATCATATTCTGACAATTATTCTTGCAGTGGTCAAAAGACTCAGCTGTGAAAATAAATCAATATATCTTTTATTCCTCTCTCTTTACTCTTAACAATTGATTTTCGATAATAAATGATCTGTTTGTTCTCTGTCTTTGCTGAGTGCCAGTAGATTTCTGTTATGTTCCTGTGCATGCAGCTCTAACAACTGATTGCAAGGCTGGCTGTAACATTTCCTTCAAGTGCGACACTAACTTGAAGCACAAATTATTAAAAATTTTAACATGTGTTTTTGATCAGGTCTCATGTTTTTGGCCTGTCACGTTGACAAACATTTGGTGAGAAGACCTTGTTTATGATGAAGTACAGCAATTTGGCGTAATTCCCTGCCAAAACACCCCAGAGAAGAGGCGTCTGATGTGAGGGCGTCTTTGATGCTGAGAGTCTCATGATATTGTTATGCAAACTCACTAATTGGTTTAAATATGGTCACTAATGCTGTTTATTTGTTTGCAGGAGAAATTAAAGCAAGATTTGGCTTCGGGCTCTGATGGCACACAATATTAGGAGAAGAAACTCTTAATGTCCTTGACCTGCTCTTTGTTTTTCAGTACCCAACTGGTGGAGATGTTTTTGCTGGCTCATAGCAGGAATTAACACCATCCATGCCACCCAGTTCACACTGGGATTTCATTTGACAAGCAAAGTGGCTGGAGATCTGGTCTTAGAAGCAGCTCTGTTTCTATGACCACATAGTAGTATCCACATACACATTAACTGATGTGTTACGCAGAGCAACTTTGTTGCTTTTCAGGCTCAGCTAGGGGTGATTGGAACAGACTGTCTTTAAATATTGAGTAGGGCATGTTACTTGACTAAAAATAATAATTAGAAATTAAAGTTACTTTACAGTATATTGATCCCTCTAATTCTTGCATTTTAAATTTGGAGCTGTCTACTGTTTTTAGTTACGGTATGTTTTTAAAAACCTGCAGCAGCATTTCGTCATATATGAGTGATGTGCACTATCTTATACTTTTTTTCTGACCCAGAGTACAACATGTGGGTACAAATGAAAAGTTAGACTGCTAAACTGCATAATCATGTCCGCTTTTGATACTGAGGTTTACAGTCTTAAAGCAGCATTTTAATTGAACCTTTTTGTGCCAAAAAGCCACATTTTTATCCATCATTTATATATTTTGTAATGTTTTTAGTTATAACATATTGAGTAAATTTTGTAATGTAATAATAACAATAGTTATAACATATTTTGTGCCAAAAAGCCACGTTTTTTATCCATCATTGATACGTGTTGTGATGTTTTTAGTTATAACATATTAAGTAAATGAGATTGTATATGGCTCGAGTTTTGGGTTAAAAGGTCACTTCAGCTCTTTGGTTTCATACCTTCATACACACTATGTTCAGTGAGTGAACAAAGGTTTTGTGTTGTGTTCATCGTTGAACCCAAGAATGTAACTCAGAGCTCCTTGCCGCCCCAGATCACACTGAAAACCTCCTGGATTTTATGCTGAAGGATACAGGCTGAGGGGCTGAGAGACCCTGCCAAGCGTAGCACTCCAGATCGGGCCCTGGACACAGGAAGAGTCGCGGACCGAGAGGACTTTGGCTGCTCGTGTGACACATCTGTCTGTCGCATGCAGCCTTGGGGAGTTTTATGGGGAAAAAAACCTCCAAGAACTCTCTATGAAGCACATTCATATTTTCCATTCCAGAGTCATCTTTCCTGCACATTTATCCCTCATTTCCCTAATTTGTATCTTCCTTTCCACCAGTCTGGACTTACTTGCTTGCTTTGCTTTCCAACAGTATGATAATTCAGCCTCCTTCCTGCTGGCAGCCTCTTCCACCTTGCTAACCCCTATAATTATGGTTATAATAGCCTGTACAGGACTCCAGACACCGGATTTCAGACACTGTGCTAGTGAGGACTGAACTGGCATCTTGAGCTCTGATCATGATTAAAAATAAGACTATCAGACTTCCTGACAGCTCATTCAGGACCACTGAAACACCACCCCGGAGTCTGGTTTGCCTTCATCTCTCATTATGCTCAACAGTAATACAGTGCTGAAATGAGTCTGTCTGGACTTCTGTTATGAGCTGTGATGAGATTTAAATTATTCTCTTAATTCAAACCAGTCTCACGTCATTTACATGGCAGATATCTGAAGCACATATTTATACCTTGTAGGTAGAAATATTACATAAATAACCCAAGAGCATTATTCAGTTTTTTTTTTATTACAGTTGTATTTATATAATACAAGTGTCACATCATAGTGTTCTCATCATACATCTACCTCAAAACCGAATGAGAATCTAATGTCACTAATGTTCATTAAAGACTCTACTGAAATTTAATATCTTTAATTAATAAAATGTACTTTATTGGATATTTTAAATAAAATGAACCATTATGGATTCTCATTCTGGTACATGCCTATAGTGAGTTACTGTAGGCACTCACTATAGGTATGTACCTATAGTGAGTAGGTGAATGGCAACCACTCAAGTGGTTGCCATTCACACAGCAAAGCCATTTCACAGATGGATGCAATATGGCAAAAAAAGTTAAAGACAGCCTCTAAATGTATAAAATATACGGAGTACAACCGAAGCTTGAATCTCATTGTATTAGATGTTGTAGTTCCGCGTTCCTCTGTTTTGAATCTCTATGTTATAAAAGAACATTGCCAGTCGAGATCCCTAAGGATCCCAACATTGACTGCCCTGTAGTTTCCCTGTGTAGGTCACCCTGTAGAAATTTCAACAGAAACAATAACACTGTGCAAAACAATACTTGCCATTTTCTTTTGGATATTGTCTCAGCGACACACTTTGTTTTCTAATGTATATTACTGAGCACAGAGTTAAAGCGTACAGTTTATATGGTTCCGAAACAATGTGGAGTGTGGAATGAATTTAGAAGCATAACGCGATGGGGCGAAGCAAGCGGCTCAGCCTCTCTGAGGTGGCATCCAATCAGGAGCCAGCTCAAATCATCAGTGTGCCCTGACTAGATGAGTCACATGTATGATTGCTTTCCTCTGTGGAGGCAGTTTGCTTGGGGTGAGGTTGATTACATGGTTCAATATAAAAAGGCACTAGTGACAGAGAGTGTGCAATCTGGTAGTTTGGATCATCTTAATTACATGCCATTATCATTTTACGAGAAGATGCAGTCTATTCATTTAGTCAATCCCTCCACTGATATCACCCACAAAATTTCTTAATCAAAAGATTTGAACTTTCAATGTGTCTCACACAGTGGCGGTCAAGTTCTCTCTGTGTTTTCATGAATTCAATTGTCACACTTCCTCTGTTCCCGGGGCAGGCTCTGAATAGGAGCCATGCGAATGTGGAAAGTGGACCTCCGTTCTAAAAGACTAAACCCGCTTTGTATGAATTAATCTTTTTTCTGTTGTACTGAAATGTTCATGATATTACACTGCATTACTTTACATGTACACATTATGCTACATTTGAACAAGTGCAGTGGAGCCTCCAGCCAAGAATGGTTTATAATATTCATAGACGGTTTATGATGTTTGTATGACAGGCTTTCATCAAGAAGTCACTTTTTGTAATGTGATGGTATTTTTTTCAGGCTTTTCTCAAACAAGATAGCAGGGGTCACTGCCCCCAGCCCCCTGCCCCCCCCCCATTCTTTTTGGTGCCACATGGCATTTCTGAATTTACACCCATCTTATGATGAATAGACTGGCGTTAGCAGCACTTTGAAGATGAGCACAGAATTTTGATTCCTGCACTAATTCCTTGCGATGTTTTGTCAGCTGGATGTGGATATCCCTAATAAGTTTTCAATGAAGCAGTTGTCAGTGCGGTTTATCGCGGCGTCGATCTGCACAGACGCTTAGTGGGCGTGACTCAAGGACAGGCCAGCTCTAGCCTTCCTTGTCCACCAGGTTTCAGCTGCATTGATAGACCTATTTTAATCCGCTCAGGCTTATAGTGCTGAAAAGAACTGGGCTATTTGCTGCACAAACAATAGCTTCAATTTGGTAATTATGGAGGAATGAAAATGCTTATTTCCCTTGAGGTCCAGGGTGATGCACTCCCCTCCATAAAAATACATTTGGAATTAGCATAGTCTACAGCACTGTCAGCGACAGCTGCGCTAATTTTCACATGAGGCCCTAAAATTAAACCCTTTAATTCGTTATACCAGTGAGACCACTTTGCTCCTATCTGCTAAAACGTGTGGAAGGGAATAAAGGGGCCTGATGGAGATTTGAAACCATGGGATGGATATGTTGGATCTATTTCTGTTATGTTGGAAGTTGTCTTCATGGTTTGAGCCCGAGGCACAGGTCGCATTGTCTTTCCAAATTCAGGAGGAAAATAATTCCCTTCATAAGAGCTATTTGTTAAACTACTTGCTTAGTGAATTCATAATGAAAGACAATAATCCACTGTTAGTAATCAGGTCAAATGTGTTAGTTTAAAAAAATATATACCCACTTTGCCTCCTCACGTCTCTGTCTGTCTCCTCTTTATCCATCTTCTGATTAGAATGTTTTACACTCAAACACAAAATGCCGAGAGCAGTGTTCTGGCAAAGAAAATGGGAAAAAAACAAGCAGTTTTAGAATGAATGTCTTAAAAGCCCTATTAACTTTACATGCTTTTGATTCACACACACGCGCATGCATGAACGCACACACACACACAGTTCAAACAAAATCCCATGGATGTAATGAATACTAAGAAGGAGTTGCTCTGTGGAAGTGCATGCACTAAGTGTGATTGATAGCTGCTGGGAGTGTACTCAGTAGTTCCTGAAGGAAATGTCTCACTGAAGAGCATCAGTCAGCACCAGGCCTTGACATTAACAAGGGTGCTGTTTTTTGTTCTAATGAATGTGTGTTAATTAATTCTGCATGCAGCTGATAATGAAGACTACAGATTTCGGAAAATCCTTCCCCGGCTTGAGAGTGTAGATGAGAACCATTCAATGAACAAATACAGCAATTACTCTGAAGAAACCGAGACAATTTTAATATCCGGTCCAGAGAAAAGACCGTGTCAATGTAAGCAGAGTTACAATGTTGTGGAGACTTAGACAAGTGTTATCTGAGGCCAAAGGTTTTCACAAGATCCTGACCACAAGCAACTGCTGAGGAAATTACTTTTGCTTTATTGTTTTACATGGACGGTGGTCAAGGCCAAAATGTTTTAATTTGCAAAACGAAATGTAAAATTGCTTATATTATGGCTCCTTTTCGATTTCAAGCTGTGATGAAAAATGGGGAACCTTAAAAAGGAAATGTAATAAACAGTGTAAAGTAGCAATGTAGTTTAAAGCCAGACTGAGGCTCTGACAGTCATAAATTTAAGAATCAATTTGCTGCAATTTGTTCATCCTTCATCCAGGCCAGATACAGCGTCCTGATGAAGACTGTGGATGGGACTCTTCTGAAAAAGACTCACAGAGAGGTGAAGGCTGCATCAAATTTGTGAGAACTTGGCACATTTGTTTCAAGTTGTCAGATAAGATTGTTACTAAATTTAGGGTGTGGTAGCTCTGAATCTAGCTATAACTATAAATTACAACCTCTTACAAGGTTATCTCTCTGATTGATAACCTGAGGAACAGAGAACAGAAGACCAAGAAGTACCAACCTGAAACAAAAGTACCAGATCTGAAAAAGTCAGATAAAATTTGGATAACAACCAAAGTAACCACACTTCTCCAAGAGTTTGTTAACACCTGTAACCGAAGGCGGAAAGTAAAGGCCCAGCTCAGTTTGCCTCTGCAGGTCAATATTTTCTCTTCTGCTGAGATAAATGGGCATTCTTAGCCAATTTATGAGGGAAAGATCAGGAAAATGTGTTATTGCAACATATACACTTTAAAGTCTTTTTACTCAATACAAATATGGCATGTTAATTAATTTTCAGTACAAATTATTTTAAAATGAATTTCATTTAATCTATCGAAACAAACAAAGACGTTTTCAATCTGTCTTCACTTTTGCCTGGTACCTCATAATGTTTAAAATTGATCCGACCTCAGGACTGTATGCTTCCTTACTGGAACAGTTAGGGACAGATGACATTTGTCCTGTACTAAATTACCCAAAAATCGCCCAAACTCACCTTGATGCTTTGACATAAACATTTTGGAATGAGCGAAGCCACATGAGGTGAAGCTCATTCCACAAATGGGAGAGCGGTTTAGCTTATTCTTATATCACTTTCAAAGGTCATAAAATATCAGTGTTCCATTAGATGTACCATGTATGTAATGAAATAGAGATTTGAATGAATGCTGTCCTTTTTACATTGCACAACATTATAGGTATTTTGCAGATGCTCTTGTTCAGAGGGATGTACAACTCAAAGTGCATTATGCCGGGGACAGGAGTGCTTAATTGCTAGAGGTGGGTAAAAGTCCCAAGTGCTAGAAAGGTGAGCATGGATGAACAAGAAAACTCAATTATTTATTCAGTCACAGTGTTGGAGACCTCTTGTAAAAAATAAGTATGGGAAATTTTAAATGTAAACCTGGTGAATTGGTGCGGGGTCAAAGAGCCACATTTAGTGTTATGCATGATTCATCCTACTGTTGTGCTCCAAACACATTCATTTGTATCTAGAGCAAATAATTGGATTGAATAATAAAGAAAAATCCTAATGATATGTGCATGGTTGAGGCACTGTCAGCTCAGATGTTGACCTCATCTCAGAGGTTATACAAGTCCTCATTAGAGGAGTGACTCTGCACAAGCCAAAGCGAGTGTTCTGTGTGTGACCGAACATGTGAGCGCCTGTCAGAGCGAACGTGTGTGTGTGTTTATGGGCCAGCATGTTTGAATATATTGTGAGGACATTAGTGGATGTGTTACTCTTTCTGAGCTAATTCCTTTTCCACACTGGAGATGTATGAAAGGTGAAGATAACAAAGTATAAAACATGTAATTTAGTGGAACTGAAACGGAGAAATGCAGTCATAGTTATATTAAATGCCAAACGCCCGCTTGTTAGGTTGTTAAGATTGTACGTATTGTATGTGTGTTTGAAATGTTGTATTGTCTTGATTAAAGTATAAAAATAGTTAGAGGTCTTACAGTGCATGTAGGAGTTTTTATTTAGCACAAGCATAGGCTTCTATGACATTATTTTACCAGGACTTCCTACCTCAGGGTAGGAAACATGAGCTTCCTTTTCATTCCTTTGCAAAAATTATAGATACATTGGATAATTGCAATGATATAAATCTTCTTCCATGTTTGCCTCATTCTTGTGATAGGAATGATGGCGGACAGGCAACGAACAATTGCTCTTCTGTCCTGTGGCTGAAAACTCATGGGGCCTGATTCCAGGTACATTCCTGCGTGTGAAGATGACTTTCTGCTTTTCATCCAGTTTCATAATCACAGTTTAAAAAAAAATGCAGAACCAATGGTATGGAAAACAAAGCAGAGAACTCACAAAGAACCTGTTTACAAGCTAAATTCCCTGTCATTCATTTGTAGCAGAGCAATCACTTTAAAATGTAATGCAAATTATTTCACGTTTTCTTTCCTGTAACTGGATTTTTAAATTCCCGGTGTTGTGTGAGATTTCACACCTGCACAGTGATTCATTTGGATATGAAAATAAAGTGTGACGTTTTATGGCCACATATTCAGAAAAAAATAAAGAAGAGGCTGTGGCAAACCTGTGATAAATGATCAGAGATGGTAGTCTCTGCTTCCAAGCACTGCCCAGACAGCACAAACATGACAACTGTCTCTTTTTCTGTGATTCTATGGACAGCACCAAGAGAAAGATAGAACAAAGCATAGGAATGGAAAATGAACAATAAACAGAACAATAAAAAGCCTCTGACAACAATGTCACACACACACACGCGGACACACACACACACACACAAACACACACACACACACACACACACACACACACACACACACGCACACACGCACGCACACACACACGCACACACACACAAGCACGCACACACACACACACGCACAAACACACACAAACACACACTGAAGAGCTACGCTTTAATGAATACCAGTTGGACTGTGATACCATCAGTGAATAACATATATACCTCCAGGATACCTCCTCCACCTGGCTCCCACCATCCCCCTTCTCTGGGTCATTTGCAGGTGAGTTCCGAACACACACCTTATCTGTATACACAGAATGAGATGAGTCAAATAATATCCATTCCAGCACTGACTGATTACAGAGGAGTCGTGTGAAACTAGTTGAAACAGCAAAAGACTGTGAAACACATTCCTCAAAACACTTGCTGTAAAGGGTACATGTGTGTTGCTAACAGGAGCTTGTCATCACCAGAGAGAATCAATATTGTGATGGACTTCATGGTACTTTGTCACCAAGCCAGAAGGCATATTAATTTTAGCTTACATAAGCTGTTTAAATAGGATGTAAAAGACATTTACCGGTGGCAGAGAAATTAATGGAAGCACCAAATAATATATGTAATAATAATATAAGTATCAAGTCATACAAGTTCTTAACTCTGTGTAGAGGGATATTGGACCATTTTTTTAAAGAAGGAAAGCCTTTGAGTTCTTTGAAGGAAGATGTGGAAAGGTAGAAATCTACTTCGCCCTCTGTGTTCCAGAGCTTCACATACAGATTCAACGATGTTTCAATTTGCTGATTGTGGAGGCCATTCCAGGTGAGTGACTTCATCTTGGTATTCATCCCTGTTCAGCAGTATGTATGGTGACATTATTATCTTGGTGTTCATTATTGTTTAGCAATATGTATGGTGACATTATGACCTTGGAATATGGGGAAATCATGATTTAATAGTGAACGTGTCATAGGTTGCACCTGGTCTTGTAAAATGGATTCATATTCATTGGCAATTGCAATCATAATTTGCAAGCATAACAATCATCAGACCCACTGACTCCCGTGATATGCGTGCCAATACAATGACATATTCACTAACATATGAAATAATTGGTTTCCCTTTTCTCCAAACATAAAATGTAATGTTGATTCATAGTACTTTTGTCAGTGCTCAGGGGTCCAGGTTTTCATCGTTGTGTAATAGCCTTGGATACAAGGGGTTTCTGGAGTGGTTTTCTCTGGCAGCCTTGCCTAGCAATGCGAAGCTTATGCAATTTTTTATTTATTTATTTTTTTCAAATGAAACACAGAGGTGTTGATTCAATTCTGTGGTGATAATTTTAACACAGATCACATTTTTGCACCCTCAAGATGACTGAGTGCTCTTAACATCAATAAAACAGCAGCATCAAGAGCAATACTGTCAGAGCTGGGGTCTGGCAGAGAAAAAAAAAAAATAAGATTATGAATTTTTGAGAACAAAAGTTCAGAGGCTAGGTATCACTGACTTTGAGCACACCTTTGAACACTACTTACCTTAAAGAAGTCATTAGCAATGCATCTATGAAGAATAATATGAACATATCGCGGCATGTAGCTGCAATCAATGAAAAATATTATGTTTTGTGATACAATATGATACCTCAGAAGAAGTTGAATTATTTGTCTACTGTGATGATCCACAGAACAAGCAGCAGATTGCTTGCCTTGGTACATACCCAACTGGCATTACAAGATTAACACATATTTATTAGATTTAAATGAACATTTTTCTCATTTTCCAGACTGCGCCCTTATGTCATTCTTAGCCCATGTTTTCACAAATGTAAATTATATAATGCAATGTTTTTATCTGCAGAACAGAGTGCAATGAACTGGAAATGTACAGAGTGCAATGAAATGGAAATGAAATCAAATGGATTTAATTCAAATAGGACAAATGAGGCAAAACAGCTGCCAACTTCTTACTTGCAGGAGATTTGTTTTATGGTTATTATAATGTTATAATATATGTCTTAATGAAAAATTCATTGCTGGAATGCAGTGTCCTACAGCTATATACCTGCATATACCCGTCTGCTTTTCTTAGCAGATAAACGTGGCAGGTGGAATTTGAAGAGGCCTTAGGCAGTCTCGTAGATTTCAATTAAATTCTTTCGTAGATTTGTTTACAAAAGGTGTATTTGTTCTGTAACGCGAATAGCTAGCATTTGAAATGATCCTCCCACACAAAAAGTTCAGACTTGTTCTTTAGCGACAAAGACACTTTTGCTGCTGTGTGTACTCCAGAAAGTCAATGTGACGTTGGCGCTAGGACCGGGAGGGAGAAGCCAATAAATTTCCACTTGGGAAACTGTATCAGTTGTTTGTAAAAGTTCGGAGGATGAGGAGCCGTTGCCCCTCTATCGCACACAGAACAAGGACGGACACGCTCACGCTTAATGAGACTGGCAGACAGACAGACAGGTTCGAGTTGGCTAAGTTATGCACATGTAGCCCAAGGACGCAGCAAGGGCTGGGTCAGCCGCAGGCAGAAATATACTTACCATTTTGCAATGAGATGGGGGTTCGAAAGAGACAGATACCCTGTCATTTTTTCGAAGAAGAAAACGTTATCTGGATCTAACCTGCCGTCTTGTGTGTGCTATCAAACAGGTAAAAGTGACTTGAGAATATTGGTTTATTTCACTTAAAATTTGAGAAGCATTTTGTCTATACTAGATATATGCCTTGGTTTTGGTTACTCGAATAACTCATGAGTATTCTGCACGTTTTGATCTTATAGCACGGTTATGCTATTATAATTACAGGCCATTAATACAAGCGCTGCGATAATACTACAAATACTGAGTTCACACATGCCTAGAATAATGAAGAGAACAACAGCTTAACTTTTATACCGCAAAGCTGAGAGTGGTTTTTTGAAAAAAAAAAAAAATGATCAGTAGATTGTTTTCTGAGTAATGCAGTACATACGTAAGATGATATCTGGAAAGGCCAAAATTGGGGTATGATGACAGTCATTTGTTTACATGTATGGAATGCAGACATGCTGAACTAACATGAACTTGAGCACACAGTCAGGAATTTAAATATACTATAGATTCATATTTCCTGGAAAGAAAATAACATAACATACAAATAACATACTGATCAGAAGCCTTCATAAAAATGCAACACTGAATTTCATCCACAGCTACAACGGACAAGAGAGGTTTGAATATGCTGACTGTGTTACTCTAGATTCACTTAGTGGTTAATGTCGATGCAAACTGACATTTAATATTTCCCTTCGTGGGTATTTTAATTGGAACAAGGATGGCCAAGGATACCAGGAATCCCCCTTGTGATTCAAACTTGTGGTGTCTTTGGTCTTAATTCTAGTGTATAAATTCTGTTTCCATGCATCTGCACTTCATCTAGTGTAACAAAAACTTTAAATGTCTGTGCACACAGTCTGGAAAAAAAAGAGACGTTAAAATCTAATAAAATGAAAAACGGAGAGAATTGGTAAACACTTGAGTTTGAATTGTGTTTGGCTAGTTAAGAGGAAAGGCTGGTCAATTATGCAATCATATGGTACAAAGAAACTGGCCGGATTTGAGCTTTTTTAAATTTTGATTGGATGTAAATGAGTTCAAAAGGACAATGTGTCAGAAGGCACATACACTTACTCGGTTTCCTGCATGGCCTCTCTGCTTTGTGAGTATGATGCTGCTTCTCTTACGCATACTTGATCGGCAACCAATCATCAAATCATTTGGTTCAAGAAAGGATAATGAAATGGTATTCTACTCTGAAAAGAAATCTCTCGCAAGAACCTGAATTTTAATCAATGCATGGTTGTACAAATCATTGTGTGACTTGACAAGTGAAAAGTCGGTAAGGCTTTATCCATATAGTTGGCTGAAAAGGGAAAACTGATGCAGGCAATGGGCAGGCAGCTGTTTGAAACCAAGAGAAGGGAATGGATACACACCAAAAAATAAGCCACTATCATATCAGACAGATTAGAAAATGGCAATGTTTACCTTCACCAGTTATAATGAGATCAAGGCAGTAATGCAGGTGAGGTGGAGCCCATGTAAACACCATACTCTGATGTTAATGTGGTTATGCTCAAACAGTAACCATAATGTCAGCAAGATATGTGGAGTACTTTCGCACTATGAAGGCCTCAAAACACCTTAATCACGTTTCTTCCATTCTGGAAAAGTTAACACCTCTGATAGCCAGGAGTAAAATTACACAAACAACATCACTGAATCCATGACACGTCTGCCCCTCCCCCTTCGTTGTGAGTGTGAGGATGTTGCAATGCCACCCACCTCCCTCGCTCCAGCTGCTCTCATGCTGTGCTTACAAGTTGAATGACAAACAGCTAGCTGGGAGGATGGAGTTTTGTGTAATTTTGTGCTAATAGTGTTTCCAAATGACAAGATATGCTTACATAACAGATAAAATCTGACTCTGAGGCATTAACATTCTGCTGGTGTTCGAGACCACTGATATTTTTGTCTTTTTGAAGCTTTTGAAGCAAGCAAGTTAGTTGGCTGTGTAACTAGGCAGCTATGTAACTGAGAGACTACAAATAACAAAGAAGCTCATGACTAGATAATGAAACACATTTTTGTGCCATTTATATTTACAGAGGCGTCTGTGTCAAAACAGTGGCAAATATTTTGTTGCCACATTCATGCTCTTATGACCTTGTGATACTCATAGGTATACTTTCCAGATTCACTCTCTGCAGCTTCACCGCTGGAAATGCGTGGTGATGAGATACAGGTCTCCTTTTCAGTCCACCATTGTTGATAGAGCAAGCTGAAAGTTCTGCATGTGCACATCCCAGAATGACCTCTTGCCTCCCTCCTCATGCCATTGGCTATAGAAATTCAACCAATGAGCAAATGTCAGCAGTCTGAGTCAGCTGCTGTTGAAATGAAACCAAATTCTAAGACTGCAAATATGGATAGGGGGTGTGTCTAAATGTCAGTTAACCCATTTGGTGGTAATAAGTGATTTATTATGGTCTCGTAACACTGCTTTATCTCAAACGGCTTTTGAATAAATAAGTAGTTCTTTTCTGTATGCTTTTTTCTTTAGCAAGCTGTGAGCCATTTTTCAGGAAGATGAATGGACAGGCATGAAATAACCACATGACAGCTACTTTAGATTCAGTAAATAAATCATTGAGAAATCAGTGAATATAGACAGTGTTTTGGAAACACCTGTCCAAATGATTAAACATGAAAATATGTATAGTTTATTAAAATATACACACTGCAGAACTTGGTATTTTCAAACCAATGTGATGTCATGCTTTTGTAATAAGTTTTTGTTTTGATGTGTCATATCCCTTAACTATACACACCTTCATAATATATCACAATTCATACCATAACATGAGCTTTTGATGCATACAATGCTACTTGGCTTCTCTGTGAGTAAGGGCATTGTCACAAAGATTTGGTTGGGTACACCAAAGTACACTTTAGAACACCTGGCCCACCCCAAAGCCTCTCTTTACCAGAGAGTCATAGCCCTAGGCATTTTCCCTTTATGAATGAACTACAGTTTATTCAGGGAGATAAATTGAATTATTTAGTCCTCAGATGTGTGGTCTGTCCACCCACTTGTTGAAAGTCTATAAACAATTTAGCTTTTCTTGCATAAATTAGGAGAAGCTTCGAGGGAGCTTTGTAATTTTTGTTGTTCTTCTTGTTTTATGTTAGTTGTTGTTTGTGTTATCCAGACATATTCCCTGATGTTGAATTTTTACGATGCTTTTAATTATTTACCCATTTCTCTCTTGATGATTTTAGGGTGGTGTGCCCCCAGCCATGCCAGCACAAATGAGAGTTGCAAAAGCTCCTCTTTCATCCTCTCCCCTGCTGCTCCTGCTCGTTTTGCTCCTTTCCTTAGCGCCGCGGGTAGCAGCCCGGCAGTTCCATACCTACCTCCCCTCATTGTTTCCCCACATCCCTCGGCCTCTCTCACGCCCGTACTTCAGTGCTCAGACCCGACTTGAATTTACAACACACTGCAACGCTAGCTGCTACCACAGGGGGGAGCAACAGCCTAACCGCAAATTCCTGACCGAGAGCCTAGCATTTGAGACACTTTACTCTGATGGCTCTCGCACCTTGACCACCGTGGACGTTGAGGAAGAGAATGGAGGTGACACTCCAGTTCAGCCTCCAGCCAGAAGAGGGCGCCGTCCTCACCCTTCACAGCACAAGAGAAGCAAAAGGCAGATATATGGAGCCGATGGACGTTTCAATATCCGTGGTGAACACTTTCTTCTTGACTACCCATTCTCAACAGCAGTCCGCATCTCTACTGGCTGCACTGGTGTTTTGGTGTCCTCACGCCATGTCTTGACCGCTGCCCATTGTGTGCATGATGGGAAAGATTATGTGAAGGGAGCTCGCAAGCTGAAGGTGGGCTTCCTGACCTCACTGTATGGCAACAGCACAGGTCTTAATCAGACGTCTCCCAAGCAGCCATTGGTACGTTGGGCTCGGGTTCGACGTACCCGTGTTCCCAAAGGCTGGATGCAGAATTCTAAAGAGATAAGCATGGATTTCGATTACGCTCTCCTGGAGCTGAGGTGGCCGCACCATCGACCTTTCATGCGCCTCTCCGTGGCGCCTTCCTCCGAGGACCTGGTTGGAAAACGCATCCACTTTTCCGGGTTCGACAGCGACCGACCCGGGGAGCTGGTCTACCGCTTCTGTCCCGTGGAGGAAGAGTCCAGTGACCTGATCTACCAGCACTGTGACGCGCAGCCAGGGGCCAGCGGCTCGGGGGTGTACGGCCGAATGTGGGACTCTGCTGTTGAGCGCTGGGAGCGTAAGGTCATCGGGATCTTCTCTGGACATCAGTGGCTGGAGATTGATGGGCAAAGCCGTGATTTCAACGTGGCTGTGCGCTTCACACCACTGAAGTTCGCTCAGATCTGCTACTGGGTGCATGGGAACCAAAGGGAGGTGTCATGCTAAATGCCTATAATATAATGTAATAGATCAGTGTCAGCATCAACAGATGGGTTAGGACTTATGACATTAAAGTCTTTTCAATTGTATTTTTATTCCAAGAGACTCTGTCCACAATAGAGCTGTTTTAATGGACTAAGAGCTTAAATGAGAAGACACTAATGTGACTCAATCCATCAATCTTTTGCTTCATTTATTTTCTGTGACAAATTCTGCCCAGCTCTGGCTGCAGAACAAATTTAAAGGGGTGACATTTAATTAGCTGTGTTTATCTAGCAAGCTATGGAACTCATCCTTTTGTAAAATTAATAGGCTACACCAAAAATAATTTCAAGAAAAACATGATTGTAAAACAAGACCTGCTTAACAATTGAAAAGGAAAATCCAGAGATACTGAGGGCCACAATTACTAAGGAATAGTCGCAGCGCAAAAATATTTGATGTATTGCGACTCATTTGTGGTTGCAAATAACGAAATATTAACAACGGATTTACTAAGACTAGCTCAATTCTGCGGTCGGAGACGCCCATATGAAAGGTCAGATATGGCATATTTACACATCCAGATAACAAGGCACTGCGAATGGATACGGATCAATCAGGCACGAGTAGTGAGGCAACCTCAAGAAAAATAAAACTTAAATTCACTGATCAGGTGACAGATATAACGGCCAACGGGGCACAACTTCATAATGCTGTACTACAGTATAAATGAAATACCAACCGAGAGGAGTACGTTTTGGAGCGACATCGTATTCACAATTAGTTTAGGCATAGGCTTACAAAATGAACAGTAGCAGAAGTAAAGGAAATATGGCATGAGGTTAGGTTACAAAAAGCTTTCCTACAACATAATACTGGCAAAAGACACAGCTGGTGGCCCAATAACGGAAAGAATATTAACACTGATTGGAATAAGGTCAGTACAAAAGCTGACACATTCTGCTTGTTCCACCCACTCAATTTCTGTGATGTGAACCACTGTACTTTACAGGAAAAACTGTGATTATTTGTTTTGAATCTCACACACAACCTGTACATTAATGGGATACGTATGTTTTCTATTTCTGAATGAGTTGCATGATGGACCCACACAACTGTACTTTTAAAAGATCTGGATGCAAGGACACATATAGTTGAAAGAAGCTTCGCCATAGCCGACAGAGTGTTTAATATTTGGGTGCATGGCTGAAGTTCATCCAGTCGTGCAATTATCCTGTGACAGTGTAACCTATATCGCGTCACTATTTGCTGTTCGGTTAACTGAAAGAGGGTAGTTCCTGGACAGAAGACCATCTCTAGTCTTATTCTGCTTTGCCTTTGTCTGCTGTACCTTCTTCTTGCTGCTGCTATATGTGGGAGAGAGATCATCTCATTAACATGTCTTTTATAGAGTGAGAGCTATAGTCTGCTTTCAGAAGTCACCAAAATTCACGCAAAGAGGAGAGTCGCAATTACTGCAAGGTTTAGTCAATTAGAAAGATTTCTTAATTGGCCTTATTTGCAAAATCTCTACCCTATTTTAGGGCCTTCACCCCAGGTATGCATATGCATGAACAGATTTTACTATGCATCAAGAGGAAAGTTGCAAAGTGATGTAGTCACAGCAAATTCCATTTTAATTGTGATTTTCAACCATTGCGACTGTTTAGTAATTTGCAAGTAAATACCAAGACATTTTAGTGGCTGCTTTTATACCGGAAAAGCAGTTGCAATCCTTTAGTCCGTGGCTCTTGGCCCCGAAACTGAAAATTGTCATTAAATGCTTATTATATGACTTAAAATTGCTCAGAAAATTACATTGAAAACAACAAATATTATGCTGAATGAATCATTTACTGCTGGCTTGATTATCAGCTAAGGAAGTACACAGCTATACAAGAACAGTTTGAAGTTTGGTAATGCTAGTAATTATTCCAATCAAGAAAGGATTCTAATTCTTTAAATTGCTGTATTTTTAAGTACAGACTTTTTTGTACAAACAGATGTGTTCTTTAAATTGCTACCAATACCTTTTAAGACTGCTTTCCTTACCTCAAGCTTCCCACGGTGTCTCCTCTCCCCCGGCCTGCCACTTGCCATACCTGTGATCATTTCATACCTTACTGAAACTTATTCACATTAATATATTTGTATTTTGAATATTTTAGTTATTGTAACATGGAATTTTTACATGTCCTGATATACACAAACCCCTTGGGAAAAAAATGAGAATCTTTCACAGCAAATTTAAGATATGTTTTTGGCTGTTTGAAAAAGAGAGGGTGTCAGTACAATACAAGTACATTCAGTACAATACAGTACAGTGCAATAAGCACTGTAGATCCTCCCTAATTTGGAAGTCAGTCATCTGGAAAAAAAAAGGTAACCTGGAGGGGTAGCAACCCAGACATGCCATTGTAAAGATGCGTTGAATTGCATGCTCAAATGGAAAAGGGTGAGCGTTAAACTTAAGATTCTTCTCTCATTTGACATAGAATAAAACTGCAAAATGCAATCATAATTGAGCAAACGGACATGGCAGGAACACTAAAATAAATTTCACTGTACATTTGTAAAATTAACCAGATGGAAGTGAAAAACTAGTTTACCTAAAAAGGTTGTACAATGTCATTTTTTCCCTCAAATGACTGGCTAGCTAGCTAGTTCTTATCTTTGTTAGCACCAAAGAAAAAAGAGGAACAATAAACCAAACTGAATCACACGTTCCACTGATAAATGTTTGAAATGCCTCTCCTGACACAATATGTGTTTGTGGGTGAAAAGTGGCGCTTTTGCATAGCATCATGGGTGAAAAGAACGGTACCCGCCTGATCCTATAATAAAGTACAGTTTTGATGTAGTGATTAAGGTGTTGACAGCTACCTGCATGTTGACTGCTGCTTCTTGTTCAAAGGACCCTCACATTTAAAAGAGTGTCTTAGTGTTATTCTTCTATCTAATACCTTACCTTCAATATCTAAAATATACACTCATGGACTATTTGCCATTTCAAGCTATGATATGCTCCATTTCTGAGTGTGACGTAGGAATAGCATTTATTTTTTCAGTTACTAGTTGTTTAAGGTTTATTTCAGTGTTGGATGACAAGCTCTGCTTCTAGTTTGTTTGCTGTTATAGCTACTGAATGAAAGTCACCTTCTTAAAAAAGGGTGATAGCTATGTAATGTTTCAAACGGAAGACTAAGACCCCCTCAGAAATTGTGCTGTCATTTGCATTGTGCATTCGCTTACAGTAATCTGAACCATCCACAGTGCTTATCAGCTCAGATTACTGAGGTTTTCTGTAACTGTGCATCAGTGTATCTGTTAAAATCACAATAAAAACATAACAACTTGACATAAGACGTGGTTTTAGTTTGAAATTTACTGTAAAATTTCATATTTCTTAATTTCTTATTTACTTTCATGACCAAATTACACCAAGTGCTTATTAGAGAATGGCAGGTATTGGAGACCATGCTTTTCAGTCTGACACAGCTGCATAAACTCACCTTAGGCAATTTCATATTTGAGAATAAATGCATAATAATAATTAAAAAATCCATTTGCCCCATTGATAAAGAATCCAAAATGAGAAAATGACCAAGTGGACTTACAAATTCAGCCTGCAAACCTAAAGATCATATCTAAATCAGGCCTAGATCCTATTGATGATAATGTGGAAAATTAGCATCGAGGTCAAAGTAATTCAAAGCAGCACAAACATGGTTGGAGACAAGAATGAACATTAATGTGGCCACGCTAAAGTGGAGAGAATTTTATAGCTACATAGCTAGCAATTTTAACCATCTTTAGTTTCCAAAGCATATATTTTCAATTCTGAAAATCAGTTGTATTTTTATTTTAATTCGGACACAAGGGTAAAAGTGTATACCACACCTTGTAAGAGTAATAGTTACAGAAATAGCTGCAAAAGCTATGAAGAAAAAATATCCTGAAAATACAACCTTGGATTTCAAAAATGAGTCTGATTTATTTTCAGCCATCCAATGATTTTCTGAATTGTGCCATGAGAGAGAGATTAACCGTGGGAAGCTTCAACAGAAGGATAACTATGTAGGCTATGTTCTGAGCTTATGATATTATGTTTTAAATACTGCTGAATATTGACATGTTTCATTTTTGGGCAAGGTGGATGAGTCAGGAGAAATGTTACCATGTAAATGAAGTACAAAATCCCCTGAATCTCCAAATGAAACTGAATTTGTACCAACAAATACTTCAGATGTTAATCTCATTATTTATAAAGCTTGAGTGGCTATTTTTACAGTTCCCACCGCAATGCACTTTACAGTCCATGCCAGCTGGTTGTCGAGAAAGTCTGCTTCCTGATATGTGTTGAAGTCTTAATCATCCCTTAAACACCATGGTTTTTGAAGGTGAGTTCACCACACACACACACACACACACACACACACACACAGCTTTGTCAGAATTTTTTATTGTTACAAATAAATAAGTAACATTTACTATTATTAACAATTTTACAACAGTAATGGAGTTTTATGAACTGCCTACATATTTGTCAAGATACCTGTTTGTTTTCGTCTCAATAGCATTTTTTTCCACATTGCCATGTGCCAAGACAGAAACCATTTCAAAGGTTTCTGTGAGGTGTGAGCAAACTAACATGAGCATGCTGTTGCCAGAGTAACAGAGTAAATACTGACACATAGACACACGCATACATACCATTAAGTGAGTTAATCCCTCTTTTGTGAATACTGTGTTATACGGCATGTGCATTTCTCTGAAGTAAATGACTCCGCTATATTTATCCTACACTCAACTGTGAGAAATTGAGAAATTTTCTGATCATAGTTTCCACTATGAATGAAAAATCTTGTGAACAACCAGCAGATGGACAAAACAGACAGATTAACACTAAAATGTCTGCCCTCTCATTGGATTAATAATTCTTAATACCTTGTAAATCTTTGTAACATCATTTAGTAGTAGTTATTACAATACTCATAAAAGAATAGAGGATAAAGAATAAAGCATATATCATAAAGTACAGAGTCACAGAGAGGATCAAAGTTTGCAGTGGCGCTCAGATATTAGCCAGTGCAACACAGGTGTTTCTTTATCTTATCCATAGTGATACAGGTGGATCAGGTGCTCTTACGTTCTCTCTTTTAACAAGTCCATGCAAGAAATCTCTTCCGATTACATCAAATATATCTAGTGGCAGATCTCAATAACCAGTATGCTGTGTCCCCTTATCTCACATTTTGCTGGCATTATATTTATATATATTTCCAGTTTCACACATTTTTATTGTCCTTCTGATGTTCGGTCCACTGAAATTTTAAATGTCAACAGAGGTGAATGAAATGGCAAGCAATGTATCAAAACTCCACTTGATGGCAGTAGCAAACAAGCAGTTGTACAAGAGAAAGTATCAAAACGGAAAGCTATACCAAATGTGACGCGGCCTCAAAAGAACCGCCCCAGCTACCAGGTGACTGGGACCGACTGACTGGGATCAGCAGCACAGCATCAGAGGTTTAGTTAAAAGTGTGCCTGTCTCTTTGCCCTGCTGTGCATTTTTGTGTTTACCTGGTGTGTCTCCAGTTTGCGATAATTACTATTTTGTGTTACCCTTTTTTCTTTGTGTTAAATAAATCGGTAAACTCCGACTTTTTCTGGCATCTGAGCTTAAGTCTGGTACTTCTGCCGCCCCACCCACACCGTTCAACCCCTAACATTGTCACACAAGTTATACGTCATAGCAGTACCACTGAACAAATGGGACATCTGTAACATTAAGATGAAATTTTGTTTCTGGCTATGGCTGGCTATGGACAGAGGTCCGTATTGGTGAGGCAACAAATTCATTGGTCTCATCGCCATAGCGCCCACTCTGCTCATACTGGGCGCCTGTGGTGGCAACTGAGTGTACGCTGACTGCGTCATCCTCCAACATCATAGGCAGTGTGTGGTGAATGCAGTTTAGTGGTGCGGCCGTAGTGTAACTAGAAGCAAGACTGTCGTCATGTGAATTGGAGGAGCTCTCCCGAAGCCAGCAGAGCAAGTGCTGCAGTGAGGTCAACAAGTTCGGTTGAGAAAAATCAGGGTATAAAAAAATCCAACAAGATTCATTATGTATTATAAAAAAAAATAATGACAATTCAGTCATCATTCATTATTAAAAAATGAAAAGCAATGATGCATGAATACAAATAATTGACATATATTTTAAAGGAAGCTACAGCATATTATAACCAGAAAGCTGTTCTCTTTTTTTGGCTACCACAACCAAACCACCAGCTGGAATTCCTATCAACAGGAACACATACACACATTTCATACAGTATATATTAATATATTGATTATATAAGTATATACTTAAATACATGTGACCACAGAAAAAAGAAAAAAAAAATTACTCTTAGAAATGACAAACATTACAAATTACATAGAAAATTGAAAAACATGTTTATATTTTAGAGAAGCTGAAACAATTTACAAAGGAAAGTGCTTAATAGAAAAGCAAGAGGGGGGTCCTTGAAGAAGCAACACTGGATGAGTGTACAACCAATCTTTAGGTAAACTTGATTTTGCTATCCAGCTTATTCACTTTCCCCAACAGTATTCATTAGCCATAGCCCAAACCAATTACAACTCTGTTCTGCCTGCCTTAATATAACGTGTGATAGGGTTTTGGTTTAATATTTGGCCATTAAGGTTTAATTGCATAATTAGTGTGCTACTTCTGAATATGAATATAGACAAAGATAGTTGCTAGCCTTACATTCAGTACCCTATTAGCAGTCAGTATATTATTATATCATCAGAATGCCTTTTCTTTTGAGATGTGATTTGATTTTCAGAAGCAGAAATTCTCTTCTTACTAAACTCAAAATGCATCATGTGTTTGGCTTTTTCATATTTTTGTTCCTGTCAACTTAGAAATTATTTCTTTCATACTCCTTTGAAATTCCATCCACATATTTGTCATCATGACCTTCAGTTGATGTGAGTTATAGTATTAATTTTGGCAGCCATTTTAGATTTAGTCTTAGTCTTTAGATGAAAATGCTCATTAGTTTTAGTTTTAGTCATTTTTATCCTTCATAGTTTTAGTCTAATTTTAGTTGACGACAACTCCAAACATTTTAGTTCAGTTTTAGTCGACGAAAGGTCATTACATTTTAGTCAACTTTTAGTCATTATTTTTAGTCAAAACGTTTTCTCTCCTTAAACTAAACTAAGTTGTGTAATAACACAACTATCCTATTATATATGCCTACCTTGCCTTAGAGTTAAGAAATCATACACAAATATCTTCCAAATAAATTGTATAATCTTCAAAACAACTAATTGCAGTTTGACTAGATAGTAATTGCAATGTATGTTCAGGGCTTGCCATTAAGCTTTTTCTGGTAAGGACAAATAACTGAAAACGGCTTGAGCATAAAAGTTGCTTTTCCAAATATAAAATAAAGAAACTCACAGACTATAAACATTACAGCAGTGACACGTGATGCACATTTAGACACATTGGGCAACAGAACAGGTCTGAAAAGCCAACACTTTTTTTTCCCGTTTCACTCGAACAATACAATATATGATAAAGCATTTCACTTGTCCGACCAAAACATGAACATAATTTTGTCAAGCCCTGCATGTTTCACTCACAAGCTTTGAACTGACGTTAGCTAACACATTAACCCAACCCATTTGGTACCGCAAACTGAAAACTTTTTTTGCGAGAAAGATAGATATTTTGACAAAGTAGAAACACAATTGGGGGAAATATGCATTTCGAAAAGCCCACCACGAACATTTTAGTCCCGTCTTGTCAACAAAAAAAAGATATACATTCCATCATAGTTATATTATCAAAGATCTATTTTTAGCTCGTCAACGTCTCGTCTTAGTCATGGAAAAAAGGTTGATGATGAACATATTTTGTTATAGTTTTTGTTAACAAAATTAACACTGGTGTTTTGACATGAATTCTGGAATAACATTTTCCTGTAATTCAATGGCATTTCTCATTGTTAAATGAACATAAAACTAACATTGTTTAGGTGTTCTTCCACAGCTCATCTTACTCTATTTACAGTCTACAGTAACCACACCACCACAGAAGGTATGAGAGAAAGAAAAGCATTGTAGGAGATCATAGGATACATTTTATGAGGCTGAAGAGGTTTAGAACACTGAAGTTGCAGAAAAATGCTCTTTTTAGTGTGGATAAATTATACATATAACAAATACACCAAATAACAATAAATACCATTGCATTCATATTGTAATAAAGACAAACAACAAATATGAAAAAAGACAATGGGTAAAATCCTCTTTCACCCATGCATTGGAGTGGGCTCAGTTGCACAGGAATTTTTGGATAAGGCTTGAAGGCCATCCCAATTTTTGTTTTATATATTATAAATGTTTATGTTCATGATAAAAACTAACTGGCAAATCAATGGCAGCAGTTCTCCTGAAGCCTTTGCTGGCCAGGGGACGTCCTTCTATGACTAGACAGAGCTTCACACGTAGCTGCCGACTCTTGCTTTTGTTTCCGAGCGTTGTAACTCTCTGATATCCATAGAAACATACTCACTGAACATTACCACACCTGTGACAGTTCCCTCGGACCCTGCTTTCTCTCTAAGAAACAGCTACGATTGGCTCCAGAATGATGTCTGTTTTCCCAGAGGAAAGGGGAGCCTTGTTACTGTGCTGCAAGTTTTTCCTCTCTCCATTTAACCTCTCCACCCATGCGTTCCTGAAGGGTGGAGATGTGGTGGCCATGGCCTGGGCGGGGGCGGGCTGCACCCGTCTGCAAATGCAAAGAAACGACTTCAGCTCAGAGCGGAAGCTGTCGTTCAGCCAGCAATAGATGAAAGGGTTGTAGCATGTGCTGCTCATGGCAAACCAGTGGAAAGTGAAGTACAGGGCGTTGTTTGTGACGATAGCTTTGCTGGAAACCAGGACCACGTAGCAGTTGAGTGGGAACCAGCAGACCGCGAAAACAACCACCACAAGCATGAGCATCTTCAGGGTCATCTTCTTCTTGCGGCGCTGGGCGAAGTATTGCTCCATGGTCACATCCCCGATAGCATTCCTCACCCACAGCTTCTTTGCCACAGTGATGTAGGCCACAGAAATGATGGTCAACGGCAGGACATACAGAAGGACAAACGTGGCCAAGTCCAAGTACTTCCAGAATAAATCTGAGGGTTGAGGGAAGCTGTGCAGACACACCATTCTTACCTTTCTGTAACTAAAGAACAAATGCAGAGGTCTGGTTACAACTATTACACAGCAATCCAAAAAAGCAGTACTGCACAGAAGTTCCACGACCATAGATACCACATTCTAAAATGGTCTATCCTTTATAAACAGTTCACAGAAATAAATCGGGGTCCTTCTATCAGATCAGCTCAGGGAACTGCAGTTGCCATGTCTACCACATCTCACTCAAATTATGCACAATGCGCCTTATTCAGACCTGTGCTAAAGTGCTTTTTCTGTGTAACTTATCATTGCGATGAAGGGAGAGTTACGCGGAAAATGCACTTAAGCGCAGGTCTGAATTCGGCCCAATAAGAACAGCTATCATCAACTGGCACACTGAGCACTGCCTCATAAGCCCACTAATAGCCACTATAAGGTCACCCCTAGGGTAAGTAAAAGTATGTTTACAACCAGCCTAGCCACCTATAGCTCCACATGCACTAAGCCTGTGTCATTAGTTTACCATGCATTGATAAGGCTGTGATTAGGTAGCTTTAGCTGGAGGTGTATTTTAATAAATATATTCAGAAACGATCTTGGTATATATATTTCACTTGGCTTGTTACTGTGTTGAACTGGTGCTGGGCATAAGCAGAGCTATATCTTACTCCATGTATGAGGTATGTTAATTTGTGGAACAAAAGAGAGGGTGCTCTAACATTTTCTGTACTGTCCGGTCACCACTGGTATGGCAGTGGCAGGCCACTGGAGTCAAGGTGTAGTTACTGGCCTGCGCCACTAGCTACTACAAAGCGCTAGTTAAATACTATGCACACTGCAATCTATACACTGTAAACAACCATGGCAGCATCAATGAAAAATAGCAATGGTTAGCTAAATTTGAATGTACCAGCATATTGTTATATACAGGTTGAGCATCAGGAATCCAAAATGCTCCAAAATCCGAAACTTTTTGAGCACTGACACGACGCCACAAGTGGAAAATTCCACACCTGCCCTATGCGACTTACGACCATCCATACATATGACCCAAAAAAAATACAGTATAAATTTTAAAAAATAAGGAAAAAATACATTTACATATAAAAATTACACTCGGCTGTATGTCTGCCAGTGCTAATGACTGCATGCCTTCGATAGTGACGGTCAGACACACAATACAGATATCCTGGTATTGTGCACATCTTCTACCTGCCATGCTAACATACATCCAACTTACGTCCATTTCAAGATACAACCGGTCGGTCAGAACGGAACTCGGACGGACGTCAGGGAATGGCTGTGCATGCAAATTTTTCAAAATCTGACAAAATCCAAAACCCGAAAACCCTCTTGGTTCCAGTCATTTCGGATAAGGGATACTCAACCAGTACTATATAAATAAAAACAGATATGTACTAGGCCCCCACTACACTGTGACCAGGGTTGCTTTACATTAACGAGCTGTGGTTGTTGTCACATTGATAGCTGCTTCAATTACCTGCTTGAAACACATTAAATAATGGCATTCTGAATTTTTCATTAGAAAAAAACATTTGCACAAAAGCTTACAGCATTCTCATAACTAACTGCTACACAATTCCATCGTCTCCTGACAGCAAAATACTGTCCGGGACCCGTCTCTGAATGGAGCAAGCCGGTTGCTTACTGCCTGAGAGGTGAGCCTGCAGGCTGTCACTGTCCCCTGCCCACAGGACAGTAAACAAAATGTTACACCTCTAAACTATTGCTGTAATAATCTTATGCTGTGTAGGTCCACAGCTTCCATGTTAAGAATGTTGTATGTCAATGCAATAGTAAAGTCAACAGAACTGAACTGAAAGAGGGTTTGAGAGAAAATCATTCAGTTTACACTACATAGTAGGTGTATCTGTGCAAAAAACATTGATCGAAAATTAGCACTTTTTAACACCTCTACATACTGAAAATATGACACTTCCTATTTAAGAATTCTGAGCTGGTATTCAATATTGTGTATTGAATGGTGGAATGGCTGACGTATTGGGATATTCTTCAAAATGTCTCCGACAAAGTACTGCAGGCTTTTAATTCAGAAATCCAACTGGTTAAGTGCATCAGATTAGACTGAAGATCACCTTTTCCACACAAAGCAGTACTCTAAAGTATCACTGAATGAATGAATGAATGAATGAATGAATGAATGAATGAATGAATGAATGAATGAATGTGCTGATTACTTAGCCCACCATACCTGACACCCTTTGGGCTGCTGATTACAGTTATTTACCATGATTTGCATAAGTGTATTATGTCAATCTGAGATCAACTAATGTGCTCTTACTAAACCTTAATAAAAGATTGCTGTGTGTCACACAGGGACATTCCCTTGGTATTAATTGGGTTTGCATTGGATGAGTACAAGCACACTCTGCTGAACTAAAACCTTTATGTTTGTACATAGCTCATAACTTATGCTGTCAGTAGGATAAAAGCGATGAGGCGATGAAAGGACTCTTTGCCCCTGCTCTTTCTTATGTCTGTGGCAAAGATGACGGGGACGCAGCAGTGAGTCTCACCCAAACTCAAAGCGGAAAAGTTTCTGATAGATCGCATGCGGTAAAGAGAAGCAGGAAGCTGTCACCCAGATAACAGCGATACAGACAAAGCCCCGGAGCATGGACATCCTCTGTTTCAGGGGGTGCACGATGACCTGCGAATGAATGACACGGATGAGACGTCCGTAACGCCTACAAGTATATTGCATTGAAATCAATCGGATTCCACTCGACGTTAATGTCACCTGAGTTTGGAATGTGGTACTTACTTGATGACGATCGATTGCGATGGCTGCAAGGGTCAGCACCGACACGTGAACGGAGCAGTACTGAGCGAAACGACTCACATGACACATGAGCTTTCCAAAAACCCAGGTACTATTGACAAACCTTACCTGAAAAGAGATTACACACAAATTACAGGTGCAGTATGTACGGTTTTGAGTATTTAGTTATCACTAGCAGATACCATCAATTGAGGGGGATCAATGAAGTAGCTTGTCTGAACAGTGCTCTTCTTCCCCACTAAAATAGTTTTAACATATAAGGCCGTGGACAGAGACAATACATGACCCAAATGAAAAACTTGGGAGTTTCTCAGATTAAACACGTATGTAGTGGTATATAGATCACTTTCATGTTTTAGCAATGGCCTAAGTTCAAGAAAACAACCGGACTCAACAAGCGGTTCTTCAGCCCTCATGCTGAGTGAATATCAGCAAGAAATTGATTGTAATTATATCCAGCTGACACCAGTTTGCTAGCCTTACTAACTTACTGAACTAACACCATCGTCCAACTGTAATAGGTAGCTGTATAAATGTTAATTTGCACAAGCCTGAGGTAGGTATATTTCCTTTTTCTCCATACCCAAATCTTCTGCAAGCTAACCGTGCTATTGTATGAATCGGTTATATTCTGGCGCTCACAGGATGTAGCTGAACTCTCTGACTGAGCTGGGCATGGTTTGTTGCTGTAACAGGCTGTAGTTGTAGCGACTTTCATCCAGAAATTTGCTAGCTATTGCTAGCTTAGGTTCTATGTACTGTCTATATATTGAATGGGATAATCCATTACAGGCACTAGAAATGGTTATGCTTTTCTACCACTGAAAAAGAAAAAAAAACTTTGCAAAAATTACACATACTATTAGGCAATGTTTAAGGATAGTAGCACAAATTATGTGTGATAAATTAACATCTGTGTATCGCTATGGTTAAAACGAACCAATTTTCATAGTGGCATTTGATCTTTTTTTGCGATTTGCCGGGCTCTCCATTGACCTTTGAGCAAACATATTCTTGAGTGATGAAAATGAACTCGGTCCTTCTTGAAAACAAACCAGTTCTCACAGGGATTCTGTCTCTCCTCTGTTCTGTTTTACAACAGCCACTTTCTGCTGCAGTGCACAGATCTACGTCGTAATGTGGGCGCACATCTCTGTACATGAAAAATTAATCTAATTTGTTGTAATTACCCTTGCAACCAAGATGATTTTTTTTTTCATTTAACAAGCTGTAAATGCACATTTAAACTGAAATACATACACAACGTCACCTGATAAACAAGTTGTCCTTCCATACAGATTTTTTCATACGTTGAAAACTCTGTGTATTTATAAATGTGTATCTTCAGGGATATAGCACAATTATATTAAACCTGTAGGCAACCCTGAATTGGAGTAGCAAAGACATTTCTGGATTGCAGTTCTTGAACTCAGTTCATTTATGAAGTGCCGGATAGTGAATATTCAGCAAGGTGAACCAGCAGTTCCGGCCCATGGTCGTGAATTTATTAAACCATAAGCAGTCATGCGCTCCAGGACCAGGTTTGCCTCACTTTGCAATGCACGAGTAACGACATTCAGCGCATTCTGTACCTGTATGTGAAGACATTTACTGGGGTAACGATTCAGCCTACTCCTGAACAGCCTGCGTAGGGGGCTGCCTTCCCCTGTCAATAACTAGGCTTCATAAGATAGGAATAAAGTCAATAATAATAATAATAATAATAATAAATACATTTCCTGACTTAAATCGACTTACCAGAGTAAAAGGAGTGTTCAGAAGGGTGATCAAGATGTCAGCAATAGCCAAATTCACAATGAACAAACTCGTTACAGAATGCATCCGCTTATTTTTTAAAACAACATGACATACCAAAATGTTTCCAAAAAGTGAAATTACGATAATAACAGAATATGCGACAATGAGCAAAGCCTTCACTGTAGGGTTCTGTGATTCAGTTTTATATTTGGGTCCGTTATCATATAATCCTTCATCAAGAGTGAAATTCCAAAACGACGAATGATTGGCAAAGTCGTATAAATTTGAGTAAACATCAGATAAATTATGAGTGCTGTCCTTAAAAGACTTGGAGACGTAAGGAAGCCACATGTATTTCGTCATTTTGTCAGATGCAACTTCAGAAAATGTTATTCCCAATTTGATCAACGTCTCGTAGGATTCCTCAGCTCTCTGTCCTTGATAAAGTTACGCTGTAAATGACAACATCGCTCTCGTTCTCTCTCTCTCCGTTTCTCTCTCTTTCCGTCTCTCTCTCTCTGTTCGTTGCTATCTGAAGCTCAACGAAAATGTATAATTGTATTAGGCTACCTCCAGTTAGACGTCACCCATGCGTGGGTCGCTTTTCAAATTGCACAGACCCTTAGCAATTTTGAATTGTTGGACAAAGACAGTGGCAGATCCTTTAAACAAGGTAATAACTTCAGAACACACAAGGTTATCTATTACATATCTTTTGTTAGTAATTAAGCTTGCTATCAAGAAATGAAACTATTACCTCAATACCCGAAATAAACATAGATGGCGTTTGAGCATTGTGAAAATGACGAAACGAATACCCCAGAGTGAACTCACAAACCCTTTGCTTGGGCTCCGTTTCCTCCAGAGAGCTGAGTGCTGTTGAAGTATACACGATGCATGAAGGTGAAACAGGTGCCCTGGGACAGCTTTCAGAAGAATGGGTGAGCAGTGACAGGGACCCCATAGAAGTGTAACTTTTTTAGTTTGGGGTGGGAGTGAAACCTTATAGATTTGCAATGAGCTGAAACTCCATCCCATGTTATGTTTAGATTTTTTTTTTTTGTATGTCTGTCCAAATGTTTTACATCTGTTCCCTCACCTGTTGTGCCTTTCCCTCGTGGAGTGAGCAGAGACAGACTGAGTGATGACCAAATGGGTTTCAAATGGAAAAACAACCATTATGTTTCAGCATAGCCAATCTTTAGATCCATCTCATATAAACAGTGATTGGCACACCCTGAAACTCAAGATAATAACTCACAGCCTTTGTCACAGCAAACTAGTCTTGTCTGTTGTGAGAGAATTTTCTAGTGAAATTGCGTATTTTTTTAAAATAAATGACATGACTTATTTTCATGATGAGTCCAACTACTCCCCTTGACTGTCAGCATGGCGGGAATATCAATGGGTGAAATCAGGCATCTGAAACTTTGATGTCATTTATTACGGTCTTAAAAAATGAATCAAGTTAGATAAAATCATTTACAAATGCTGTTTGTACACATCTGGACCTTTCATTTGGAGAGAAATGCAGCGCATCTGGAAAAGAATAGATTAGAATAAAATAGAATGTCTTTATGCCACTCCTGACCAGTGCATACAACAGGACCACTTGGCCTATTCATATAAAAGAGTATAAAATAAATATATAAAAGTAATGTTTAAAAGTGTATTCAAATAGAGCTAAATAGAGCTATTGCACCCATACCCACATATTGCACACATACAGTCGCAAATTAGAACAGTGGTAAAAATAAATTATTGCCCATTATTACATAAGGTACATTGTTGCACATGGGGACATTACTGCTGGAAGGGTAAAACAAGTCAGGGTGAATGTGCATTGTGCTTTACAGAGTTCAGTATTGACATGGCTCTGGGGTAAAAGCTATTCTTGAGTCTGGATGTGCGGGCTTTAATGGATTTATAGCGCCTGCCGGAGGGTGGCGGGGCAAACAGATCGTGACAAGGATGGGGTGAATCCTTTAGGATGCAGGTGGCTTTCTGGAGACACAGAGAGAACTGAAGATGTCATTCAGTGAGAGCAGCGGGGAGCCAATGATTTTCTGAGCTATGTCTATGACTCTCTGAAGAGTGGCTACAGTACGGCTGGCAAACCAGACCATGATGGAGTAAGTCGGGATGTTTTCTATAGAGCAGTGACAGAAGAGCACTAGGAGCTGCTCAGCCAATTTGGCTTTTTTTAGTGTCCTTGGAGCCTCTGCTAAATCAACTTTGCTGACTGTTCTGTTTGGTACAATCGTGTTGAAGGCTGCAATCAGTAAACAGAATCCGCCTGGATGTTCCCTGATCTTTTCAGATGGGTCAGTGTGGTGTGGGGAACGCTGATTTTATTTCAGAGCATTTCTTACAATCAATACATTGTACAGGTATGCCTTATTTAAGCTATAACAAATATACTATAGCACTGTAGATGAACATACAAAATATGATCGCACAGTTGGCGATAAGATAATGAATGTAAGATTCATGAATGTTTGTCAGTGCGGTGGTAAAATGTGGGGACGGGGAAGGGGTAATGCCAGGATTGACCTTTCCTTTTTTGCAACAAACCCCATAAGGTACGGCGTCAGTACTACATGAACAATCTAGGCTGGTTCGCTAATGATACTGACAATATCGGTAATGTCTCAGCACATCCCAAAGGGAATTAAAATTCATTTTCTGCGTCTGACTAAAAGAACATTTTACTTTTACCTTTTGGTCGTTAGCTGAGGCTCCTATCCGGTGCAAAAAAGTGCGTACAAAAAGGGCTCGGGAGAACTGATGATTCCAGATCACAACGTCACAATCAACAGTGCTGATTCTCTAATGATTCACTGAGTCATTCCCAACCCCACTGTCAGCATGATGCTACCATGCAAAGATCCTAGACCAAAAGCAGGCTCACATGTATTAAGATCTCCTCAAAGAAACCAACTCATATATTCAATCCCATATTACACTAATTTAAGGGTAAATGGGCAGCAGCCGTTTGGTCTTGACCTATATTACTACATTACATTCCAGCAATTAGCAGATGTTCTTATCCAGAGCGACTTGCTTGGATAAGAACATCTTATCCAAGCAAGTGCGGGGAGACGACGCACGGGCGGGGAGACGACGACTATTGCTATGTTTATACAGCAAGCCTTAGTTCTCACATCTGACTTATTTTTCAGATCAGTTCCATTTTGTAGGCTGTTCACACAGTACTTCACAAATGACCAGATTTATATATTGTATTTATATTCCAACGGGCTTCTGGCTTGTGATAATTTGAATTGCTGCACTGGTTGCAATTATTTTGATGTATTGATTGTCTTGAGTGACACAACTCAATATTGTGTTGAATGGAGAATGACAAAGTAAACCTATTGATGGCAAACAAATCTGATTTTATCAGTCGGTTACATGGAAAGCAAGTGGATTTGGCTTAGTTGTGAAAATGTTGAATCCATGTGACTGTCTAACCTCCAGGAAAAGATCTAATGCTAGTTGGATATGGGAAACATCAGATTAGTCATTTGAAGATAGCTGGCTAAACAGTGTTAATCACAATAAATAGCCATGCGTCTCACCAAGTACAAATGAGGGTCTCCTCAGTAGCATTTTGTGTACGAATTGCGACAGCCGCAATCTGTTAGCCTCTACCCAAAAGAGGTACCATCTTTCCAGCTTATTTAAGACGCTGCTGTTCTCTGAATATTCACAACAGCCTGCACAAAGGTGCCATTATTTTGTATGTATGTTTTCTGATAGTGTGTTCTCTGGAAAACAATTGGGTCACAGTATGGGGTCTACTCTCATTTTCTTTGACCAACAATCAAACTGGCTGCACAATTTCCTGTCATCACTTAAGTACAAGAGTGCACCTTTCTCTCAAAAATGAAAGCATTAATTTATAATGAAAAATGAAATAATATTAATCAAAACTGAAAGCTATTGAAATGGAGATGTGGTACATAGAAGGTGCAAGACTGAAAGGGAATGCAAGAAAAGAAACCAGCTGTGATCTAAGGCAATGCATTACAAAGGACATGTAATTGTAACCTGTAAAAATAGTTCTGTATTTTTATTTTTATTCAATGCTGAATACTGAATGTCTTTTCATACTTCACATGGTCTGCTTAAATGACTGACGGAGAGGAAATTCAATGGTTTTCCAAGACTTCAACCAAATCTAAAAAAATTTTTTTTTTCTGCAGGAAGGTGAGGTTTTCGTTCATTTCCATCAAAAATATGACACATGATGACAATGATATCCAGCTGTCAGAGCTATCTTTTTTTCAGAAAATAGCTCCAAAATTCCCTCAAGGCATGTGGGGAAGCATTGTCTTAAAAACCCTGAAGAAACAGCATGCTGCAGAAATTGTTTTATTGCGGGTATTTTTCATTCCTCATGTTGCTCTCAACCTGGAGGCTCCTCTGAGTCTGAGGGTAGAGCAATTCAAGGTTCCTCATCATTTCCAGGCTGTAGCAGGCACTTATCAGTACAACCAAGCAGTCACTTTGGACTAATGTTGACATTTTTTGAAAGCAAAATCCAGTAAGTTTTTATTTTAATAATGTTGAAAGCTTTCAACATAATGAAAAAAAATATCCTTGGCAAAGAAACCTTTGGAGACAAAAAAGTTGAAATGAGAAGTGCAACTCAAAGAAATGATAATGAAGGAAGCAGTGATCACAATATTATGATTATCAACATCATATAAAAATATCAAATACAAACTTGTTTGATTTTGCTTTCAAAATATTTCAGCATTAAAATATTCTGTGTGAAAACTGAAATTTGGACAATGAAGAATACCAAAAAAAATTGATCCAATAAAATAAACAATGTTAAGAAATTATTTAAATAACTAAGCAAAATAAGAGGGAAATAAAAAAAACTGACAACAGAGAAGTATCTGGACCACCTCAAAAATGGGGCTCAACACCTATTTCTGGAATTAATTATTGAAACATACTGGACAGAAATGAATATCCTGTCTCCTTCCCTGACTGAATTTGGTACAACTGAGGAGTCTATGAGCACAAGATTTCTTTGGCATATGACTAGCAATATTTCTTGTTTGGCATATCTGCTGAGAGCATATCTTACATTTTCGGTTTGTCTGCCTTATATAAAGAACTACCGTTGGAAACCTTTTAAAAATGTTGCTTTTCATCTGATACATTTTATACATATTTAATAAGCATGTTTTGAAAAATTTGAGTCAAATTTAAAAGTAAAGTAAAAATAGAACCAACCACATTTTCCTTTCTGTCCCTGCCTGTCCTAGTGTTGGATGCATGAACTAATTCTGTCTAAACACAAAAACATCCAGATATGAATGTGATGATAAAGTAAATTATAAGAATAGAATGCAGTAGTCTGGGATGTAGATTTTATGAAAGGAAATGTTTCTGTTCCTGTCACCCCCATACAGTACACTTCTTAGTTCATGTACTTCAAAAGGTTTTCAGCTTGACTAGTTGCTCAAAACTCCTGAGGAATGCAGGGTGAAAAGCTGTCAAATGCTACTCAGACCCACTTCAGACTCCCACTCTGCTACCTCCATTTTGTAAGTATTGTGAAAAAATGGATCTCATTTGTTCATGTAAGGAAGACAGATGGAAGAAAGATGTTACAAATATCACAGGTATACATCAAGTCCTGTTCTTAAATGATTTACAAAATGTTTATATCAGTGATGTGAAGAAAGCAGCTAAGATTTGTAATGAATTACATTTTATTCCTGTTTTTTGAAATACTGGTGAAATTGAATGGAGAATCATTTAGACAAAGGTGAAATTGTACAAGTATGTTTTTATTTTTAGAAGTCTGGAAAAGTCTGAGGCACAAGTGGCAAAAACCATGATAGGTAGTTCTAGTTTTGCTGTTTTAATGGTTGTGCATCCACTGTGCTGACAATGTGAATTACATTCTTCAGGTGCCATTTCAGCTGTCCTGAGTCATGCTCTCTCCACCTACCTTCCCCGCTGACATGCTATATTTACATGAACTCAATTTAGCTGCCACTTCAACACTGAGACCACCGGTAAAACTAATAGAGACTTTCACAGGTTGGCAAGTGGCAATTAGGAATAAGAATTTGTGAGAAGCCCTTCAAAATGGCTGGCTAATCAACATCTTGGAAATTCAAAATAGTCTGCCGTAAATGACCAAATGTCACATTGTTGATGTGCTAAGAGTGTGGGAACATTCAGTACACTATCCAGTGTGCGCTTGCATGTGTCTCAAAGGGAGGACTGACTGTGACTCTTGTTGCACAGAAACATTCATAGCTGCAAACATGTCATGTCTACTTGCCTTATGTCAGCACACCTGATATATCAGTTAATGACCACATCAAACCTCCACAGGGGTATCAAAGCCAAACATCACAGTTTGACATAGTACGGCCAACTAACGCAGTGCACAGTATACTCTGCAGAGTGATGTACTATATTCTATAGTTTATCGGCACAAGTAAGACACAGACAGGTCAAATAGCAAAACAACCTGTACACACACAAATGTATGAGCATTAATTCAAAAACAGAGCATGCCAGGCTGATCGAACCCTCATCAACAACGGGTAAAGTTACCCATCACATACAGGTGAGCACAATAATTTCTTGGTACAATTAAGACATCAAATGCGAGGGTCACGTTCCAGCAAACCAGCCTATAAGAACACACAAGTGCAAGAGAATTGTAAACAACTAAAATAGGCAAGGCTGCCTACAAGGGATCCAGTCCTTATCGACACCCATGACATACAATACAGTGCTAACAGTGAATAATACAGTCGGGGAACAGCCGCCCTTAACTTGAAACAGAAATGACCATAGAGGCCTGGGATTAGCTGCCTTTGCTATTCGTCCAAAATTTGCGAGTAAGCTTTCTGGTTTTCTTTTTGACATACCTGTATGCTGACTACAAAACAGAGAAATAATGGTGGTGCACAGACTGAGTGGTACTAAGAAAGTTTGTTTTTTTTTTCTGATCTTTGAGTTAAAGTGAGTGAAGTTTATGATATTGCACTGCCATGCTTTGATGATGATGGCAAGAATACTATGCATGCCAGTATCTTTATTAAAGTGAATTAGTGATGAATCACTCTCATACATGAATCATACATCAATAATAGCCTAATGTTATGATTAAGCATGATCCATGATGGTTAAGCATAAGATCCATGTCTTAAGAGGAGCTAAACTCCTCCCTGTAGTTCGCACCCTGACGCTATCCCATCCCATGGCAAACAGTGACATTTTGTAAATATGCCCTAAACAGGCTCTCTATGGCTGAAAATGGAAATCATTTCCCTTTAAAATTGACAGAGCACAAATGAATTTTTACACAGCAAGACAAATTTGCTTTTAGTGTCTTGCTGTGTACAACATGGACTGCATGTGTAACCCCAAAACACTTGTTCCAGATGCAATTCTTGTTTCCTCCAAACCGGACTGAACTACACAGTCCCGTGCAGTGACATTCTCCCACCAATCAGGGGGAGGCTGTAAAACTACTTTTAGTGCTTTTCCTGTGCTATGGCATTTTGAACCTGAAGAGCCTTTTGCTATATCCACACAAGAGGGGAAGTCTGATCTTGAGGTTACAAAAGCATAGAGTATTTGCAGGATTTTCCTGATTTTGACTATGTTCCTCAACTGAAAGAAAGTAATCTTAGCAGTGTTTTTATTTTTGTTTTAGATAATCAAGACTTTAAATAATCAAACACTTGAGGTACCATTCAGGTGAAGAACAACATTAGACACTTGGAACAAATTCAGGGTGAAGAACCAGGTTTATCTGAGTCAAGGTAGAGAAAGTTTTGGGTCATATCATTCACAATATCTTTGAAGCAAGCATCCAGGTTTGACATTTTATCTGCTGCAAGAAAATGCCAACCTTAAACAAGTCTCACCAGTGCTTGAATAATATAGTGTCATGGAGTACAACATTGAAATTCAATGCCATGTTCAAAGCTAATGTTGTCTGGAGATAAGGAAGAAAAGCACATTCAAGGAATAGGTACAAGCACAGATCCTTGTGGTACTCCATATCATAACATCTGGAGGACAAAAATTAAAAATATGCACATGATATCTCACTTGGAGATACAATCTGAACCGAGAATTAACTTGCATGCATTAGCCAACAAGATTTGTGGGTCAATCTGCTGGAATGAGACGATTGTGTCAAAATCTTGGAGCGTAATGAAATATAGCCATTGTCAAAGGAACGGAACAGCTCATTAAGCACTTTGACAAGAGTTATTTCAGTGCTTTAATGAAATGCAAGTCCAAGACGTCATTGTGATGGACAAGAGATGCTTCAGCTTTTTCTATGATATTTGAAAGGAATGGAAAGTTCAAGATAGACCTCTAATTACTAGCGAGTATAACTGGAAATATACTACTGGGGGAATATGAAAAAAGTTCAGAAGTATACCACAAGCCACCAGCCTCAGACATAGTAAATACAGTGTAAATACTTTGCTCTGTTGTAACATAACACAACCATGTCAGGAGGGAGAGACATTAATAATGCCCTTATATTACTCAGGAAATGTGAGGAGTTATTTTTACTTTATTGTAAATGACTGTTTTTTTGTGCATTGTGTTACTCAGCCTATGGCAGAGAAAGGAATTCTAGAACAGATTTTGGGTCATCATGCACAGATTGATTTTTGCTAGCAAGCCAGCAGCACAACAATGTACAGAATGCTTACAACAACGTGCACCAAGTCTCAATTGGTTTCATGTAACGCTCCAACACCAAACACACACAACTACTTTGAATCATGAATGTGTTTTATTGATTAAAGTAGAGGTACATTAGCTATCTTGCTAAAGTTAACCAAGTAACGATAGTACTGAGCTGCTGTGTTCAGTTTGTCAGCATCGCTGCAATCAAACAGTTGGCAAATGGGGGAAGGCGATGTACAGCCAAATGTAGAAAACAAGCAAGGATTAAAGCAAAGACTGTGGCTGAAGTCTTGGAGTACTCCCCTAATGGCAAACAAGCATTTATACTTTAGATCACGGCTAACTTCTTAAATCTGTTCTTCAGTCACCCAAGACATTTTCTAAGGTAGCAAGAAACAGCCAAACTGCTAGCGGAGATGGCAACTCGAGTTGAAGAATCAGGAGCTCCTTTTATTGAAGCTGCAAAAGAAAAACGGCTCTTTCTGTAGTGAATTACCTTTTCGTTGATGATACAGCCAGAGCACAGCAGAGGAGCAAAACACCAGTGTCTGTCTGCATAGCAATGCACAGAAAAAAGGCAACGCTACCAGCTGATGAAAATCTTGTGTGCATGTGGTTAAAAACATATAGATATGAGAAGTATTCATATATCTCACTGTTGGCAGGCAGTACCTGGCACTTCTGACAGGGATAAGCATATCTTTTCCTCAACTGGAGACTATCCAGCCAAGCTGAAAGGGAAGCATGTTTTTTTCTCATAGTAATGTTTTCCCGAGCCAATGGAAATGAATTAGACTGTAAGTCTACAAGTTGGATCCATAATCTGAAATGTCAATTAAACAGAGAGCAGTAAATGTACAGGGAAATGAGAAGCTTATGGCATGAGTTCAAAAGCCAAATAAGAGTTGATAAGGATGTATATGAGCATAAGGCAGAAAAGACCTTGAGGGGGCTTAGAGGGGAATCTAATCTATATTCATTGGATGCCATAAGAATAGAGTGATCTGAGGAGGGCAGTGAGATTAGATAATGATCTAATTTAAAGTTCTTTGAAAAGAACAGTATGTGCTGAAGTCCAACAGGCTAAAATATCTCCGCTACAGACTGAAAGGGTTGCTATACAGGTGGATGTGTGCAGACTCTTCAAAGGATCGTGTAATGTAGGAAAAAGTGCAGGTCCAAAGGGAGTATGTGGGATTGGCATAAAGGATTAGGCTGAGCAACTGGCTGGTGTTCTTATCTTAACGTCCCCATACTCTTTTGGTCAGAAGATTGTGCCAGCATCGGAAACTGAACTACAATACCCATATCTACTTCCTCAGTGTTAAATGACTGCTGCGCCATTGTTTTGGCTCCAATAGTGATGGCATGTCATTAGATACTTATTTAAAGCCAGATCTCCTGCTTGACTCAGCAGCACCTGGATTCCTTCCAATCTGTTAATTGGGCCAGCTAAGTGGGATGACGATGCAGTATTAGGTGTTCTGAACATGATCTACTGGCATCAGACAACCACTACATAGTCACCAGCGGTTTCTACTCTTCACGCCTCCATTACTCTAGTTCCCCAGCAGGACCCTTTGTCATTGTCAAGAGGTGACATAATGTGCAGAAAAGAGATCAGAGAATGTAGCTGAAAAATGTTTTTCCATCTGAAACCCTTTTGAAGTGAATTTATTGTAGTGCAACTCCTAAGAACACAAATGCCCATTCATCCTGCCCACAAAGGCCTATATATTTTGTAGTGACATTGCTGGTAATTCATGAAGCTTGATTGAAAGCACACAGTGCCCTCTTGTTTTCTTTGTCTCTTAACACCCACAGTACATATTGGTAGCTCGGTGCTTTGGGGCGCACCTTGATCAGTCCTTTGGAGGTATACAGACCTTCATTCAAATGGCTTGTGGAATAATTTCACAAATAATATAAGGGTTCATTACTCTGTAACACCTACATAAGCTCTTTCTCCCTGCACACATTCAGATGTCACACCTTCACACAGTTCACAAGTTTAGAGACAGTTTCTTGGCGTTAAAAGCCTGCTATATTCGTAGCTTGGTACATACTGGAGCCATAAGGAGTTTGAAATGAGCATACTTGGGAAAACACATCTCCATCTACCTGCCTGATGATATCAACTGTATTGGGGACACAGCAGATGAACGCCTTGGATGCACATGATGATTTTGACAATATCCAACCATAATGTTTCAAGCCTGAGTATTATGGGCTGCCATACTGGAACAATGGGACAAAGTGTTTTTGATGGATGCTAGCCAACTTTTACTTTTCTGCTCTATTTTTGGAGAAACAATGGAAAAAATCCTTTTGCAACTGAGTCCCAATACTTACCACAAACAGACTGCTGACTACTGACAATGGTGATGTTTGAATGCTTGTAAATGCCTACTGCCACCTCGAATATTGTTAGTATGTGATGGATGTAAGAAAATATCCACTGACACTTCCCAATGTCAATGATTGAGGATCAAAGGATGGTGCAAAGAACCTTATGCCCCCCACACCACAAGCCACGCTCTGAATCCCACCTACCAGACCAAACACAGGGAAGGCATCATGGGAGGTGTAGTTACAGTGCTGTGAAAAAGTATCTGCCCCCTTACAGATTTCTTCTGTTTTTGCTTTTTTGTCACACTTAAATGTTTCAGATCATCAAACAAACTTTAATATCAGACAAAGATAACCTGAGTAAATACAAAATGCAGTTTTTAAATGATGATTTCTTTTATTAAGGGAAAAAAAGCTATCCAAACCAATCTGGCCCTATGTGAAAAAGTAATTGCCCCCCCCTCCCTTGTTAAATCATGAATTAACTGTGATTAACCACATTTTGTGGAAAGCTGAGCTCAGTTTCACTAGCCCCACCCAGGCCTGATTACTGCCAGACCTGTAGAATCAAGAAATCATTTAAATAGAACCTGTATGACAACATGCAGTAGGCTAAAAGATCTAAAAAGCAACACATCATGCCCCAATCTAAAGAAATTCAAGAACAGATGAGAAACAAAGTCATTGACATCTATCAGTCTGGAAAGGGTTACAAAGCCATTTCTAAGGCTTTTGGACTCCAGCGAACCACAGTGACAGCCATCATCCACAAATGGAGAAAACATGGAACAGTGGTGAACCTTCCCAGGAGTGGCCGGCCTACCAAAATTACTCCAAGAGTGCATCAACGACTCATCCAGGAGGTCACAAAAGAACCCAGAACAACATCTAAAGCACTGCAGGCCTCACTTGCCTCAGTTAAGGTCAGTGTTCATGATTCAGCAATAAGAAAGAGACTGGGCAAAAATGGCATCCATGGGGGAGTTCCAAGGCAAAAACCACTGCAGACCAAAAAAAACACAAAGGCCCATCTCACATTTGCCAGAAAACATATTCATGGTCCCCAAGACTTTCGGGAAAATATTCTGTGGACTGACGAGACAAAAGTGGAACTTTTTGGAAGGTGTGCGTCCCGTTACATCTGGCGTAAAACTAACACAGCATTTTAGAAAAAGAACATCACACCAACAGTCAAACATGGTGGTGGTAGTGTGATGGCCTGGGGCTGCTTTGCTGCTTCAGGACCTGGACAATTTGCCATAATTGATGGAACCATGAATTCTGCTCTCTACCAGGAAATCCTGAAGGACAATGTCCGGCCATCAGTTTGTGACCTTAAGCTCAAGCCCACCTGCGTTATGCAGCAGGACAATGATCAGAAGCACACCAGCAAGTCCACCTCTGAATGGCTAAAAAAAAAACAAAATGAAGGTTTTTGAGTGGCCTAGTCAAAGTCTGGACTTAAATCCGATTGAGATGCTGTGGCATGACCTTAAATGGGTCGTTCATGCTCAAAAACCCTCCAATGTGGCTGAATTGAAACAATTCTGCAAAGAAGAGTGGGCCAAAATTACTCCACAGCAGTGTGAAAGACTCATTACCAGTTATTGCAAACGCTTGATTGCAGTTGTTGCTGCCAAGGGTGGCACAACCAGTTATTAGGTTTAGGGGGGCAATTACTTTTTCACATGGGGCCAGGTTTGTGTGGATAGCTTTTTTCCCTTAAGTGAAATCATCATTTAAAAACTTCATTTTGTATTTAGTTTATCTTTGCCTGGTATTAAAATTTGTTTGATGATCTGAAACATTTAAGTGTGAAAAAAGCAAAAACAGCACTGTAGTTGCACTTCATCAAAAACTCTAGCCAGCCTAATTTCTCAAAAACAATATTAGGTATGAAGTACAAACAAGGCCAATGAGAGGTAAACCAAACAAGATAAACCTTCAGTCTTACAAATCAGGAATCTACCCAGGATTGACAGATCTCTCTGCAGGCAATTATTAAGTATGTTTTTTGTTTTCAGAATTTTAGGAATAAAGTTATTTTGTTGTACAATAAGCATGTCCTCTCAAATACGGATCCCTAAATATTTAACTCATTCTTTGACAGGAATGTTCTGTATCATGTGTCACGTAAAGGTACAGTATCTCACATTTAGCTAAATTGAGATGTAGACCAGATACAGCAGAAAAAGTGTTTATCAAGTGAATACTTTTTGATACTTGGAATCTATTTCTGATGTAAGGACTAATTTCATTCCCATGCGTGCAAGCCTGGGCAGGAACCTGGACACTAGGCAACCCCAGCATGATCACAGAAGGGTTATCCATTAGGGCCCATAAAGCCCAGCTGGACACACTGACGGAGAGGGACAATGACAGCCTTGGGGTGTCAAGTGTCCACCAAAGAGGACTTTACAGTAGTACCATAAATTCCAGCAGCCACTTCAATGTACTGGAAACCATAAACACTGGGAAAGACTGAGGGGGGCATGTGGATGAGATGGGCTGTAGTGTTGGAAACAGATGTCACTGATGGCCATAGGAATTTGTTAAATAATGGGGGGTGCATAGCTTTGCTGGCATCCTTGTCTTGTCTCCATGATTCTCTGCATGCAATATTTGATAGTATGATGGTGTCAAATCTTGTGCATAACAATAAAATTGTTAAGGGTTGTATTGCCAATAATGCTTCCTATTGGATGACTAAGGACATTGAGGAGTGGAACAGGGGCTCCAGGATGGCATTTAAGGGAAGGAGGATTTCGGGGAGCATTGCTTAACAAGCTCCTGGTTCCGCAGCCTATCCTGTTAATGCTTGTAACTTTTGTCATAAGACTTGCTGGTTATGCTCTCTGGATCTCAATATCTTGATATCTATGGTGACAAATCTTGTGCATTGCAATAAACATTGTTACATTTTCTATTCACAATAATGCTTCCTATTCATTCTATGCCAAGGCTGTAGGCAGCCAGACACCATAGTAAGCCACTGGGTGTAAGCCTAGGTTGCAACAAGTCCCTTTAGGTGGTAGGAGCGGTCAGACACCATGGCAGACCATTAGGGTGTAAGCCTAGGCTGTATGCAGCCAGACACCACGGCAGACCACTGAGTGTAAGCCTGGACTGTACTACTGTCATAGACCTCTGAGTGCGGCCAGACACATAGCAGGCCACTAGGTGTAAGCCTAGGCCGCAACAAGTCACAGACTTCCTAGATCCGCTGCGTTCATATCTTAGGTTGGGGACCTGAATCCTGGGGCGAACCTGGTCATGCCCTGCACTCTGTTGTCAGCACCTGTTTATCTGTTTGATAACTGCCTATGGAAGTGTGCGTAGAAGTCTGTGTTTCATTGTTTAAGTTCCCTTTAGGTTTGATACCTTGTGTTGCCCTAGACTACAAGCGGATTCCAACGTGGTACGAGTGGAAATCAACTACTAAGCGGCAACATGGAGGGAACACAACATAACTGACATCACTACAACAAAAACACACATTTGTCACCTAACTTTCTTTCCCTCAAAAACTAACTTCTTCCTTACACTGAGGAACAAGGTCGTATCATCTGCTAATTGTGAGATTTTTTGTCTCTTTTTCGAATATACAGATTCCATGTAATTCATGGTCGCAAGAGATATACAGGGACAACACTTCCACCGCTAAAACAAAAAGGAAAGGAGAAACAGGACAGCCTTGACGGCAACCTCTTTTTATATAAAATCACTTTGAAATATACAAATTTAATTAGAATGAGCTATTGATGTTTGTATAAAACATTCTTACAGTTTTTTATGAATCTTTCACCAAAACCAAAAAGTTAATTAACACTGAGCGTTCTAAGGTATTGGAAGCTTTGCAGAAATATGATAATGGCATCATAGTCAATAGCTTCTGAATAATCTATAACATCCAAACCAGTCTTATGTTGCAGCTTATGTGTCTGCCTCTCATAAAGCCATTTTGTGATTTGCTAATTATTTGAATAAGGCCATATTTTAATCATTTAGCAAGGACTAATGCAAGGAGTTTGTACTCAATGTTGAGTCATGATAATGGTCTCCAGTTATCAATCATATGAGGATCTTTATCAGGCTTAAGTATCAGCAAAATAAGCCCCTGTTTCGTAGTTGTACACATTTCACTGTTATTCAAACATTCTGGAAATTAATCAAATAAAGAGGTCTTTAGAATGCTCCATAAATGCACATAAAATGCAGAGGACAGATAATCTGGACCAGGAGATTTACCTTTTTTTTCACTGACTTTGCAGCCTCTTGAAGTTTCGAAATAGAACTAGCCGAGTCACAAAGGCTCCTTTAGTCATCTGTAATTGAAGGGTTTAAGTGTTCAACCTGCAACAGAAATTCACCACATTTTCCAACTGAGAAAGGAAAAGTATACAATTTTTCATAAAAAGAGAGAACATGATCTGAAATGACTTTTAGATCTTACCATTCATGCTGAAAACTTATCAAAAGTTTCTTTTAAAATGTCTTTTTTTTTCAAGTGCAAAGAAATATTTTGAGTTTCTTCCTCCTTGTTCAAGCCATTTAGCATGTGAGAGGATAAAAGCCCCTTCGGCCAATTGAGCTTACATCTGTTCTAATTCCAACTGACATTGAGTTTTGACTCTTCCTCCTAGGAGAGGTTGGTCTTTTAAAGTAACATGTCCAAATTATTTAAAAGTTCAGTTACCTTCATATTTTTTACACTTTGATCTCTTTACCTCTAATCATTGCAATTCGTCTTACTTTAAATTAAAGTAATTCCTACTGGGAGCATATATTTTTTTATTGTGCAGAAAATATCTCTGCTACCATATTATGTATATCTTCATTAGATTTTGGGTCCCTCAAAAGAAGGTTATTATAATTCCAATACCCACAAATTGCTGATTTTCTACTTCAGCTCTAAATGAATAAGTTTATGATGGGAAAAGGGAAATGAGAAACGTGAAAAAGACAACTTCTGGACATAATGGACATAGTCTTATTAGCCCGGATAAAGTCTGTGCTGTCGTTGTGGAGAAACGCCAGGCATCCACAACGTCCAGTTCGTTGCAAATCCATGAGATAATGTTATTTGAGTTTGAAGTTGGTCTTGGAGGATTCCTGTTACGACTTCCATCATACACGTCATTGAAATCCCCTGCTATGAGCAAAGGAGCGTTCGAAAATCGCTCCCGTAAGTTCTTTAGTTTTCCACACAACATTCTGGACATGTTATTATTGAGAGAACGTGTATTACAACCGTAATCATTGCATAAAATAAAAGTAGCATTTTCAATTTTACACATTACAATCACCCACCTTCCTTCCTTCATCATAAGGAGAATACTGTAGTATTTCACCCCTGAGTTTATTTAATGAGATCAAAGAAAATTTTAAAGAAAATAGCAATGTATTAACGAGTACATAATATGCAACGTATGACATCATAGGTGAGTTCATAGGTCATTCAGCAGCCAATAGCTACTTCCCTTGAAAAAAGTTGGCAACATTGTAGCTATATATTAGCTTAGTCGTTGATAGGCTAAATGCGTACGTCAGTGAGAACGTCGGAAGAAGAGTGTTTAGGTTTACTTAAACCAACAGCTAAGGCGAAATAAAAATGAAAACGATGAAAAACAATACATGTGTTCCAGGATTTGTGTCAAAACTGTGGACGTTGGTTGACAGCCAAGGCACTAATGATGTTATATGTTGGAGCTTGGTAAGAACGATAGGGACGTTTAAGCGTAACTACGTAGCTACGTGTTTAGCTAGCTGTCTATCTATGCGTAATCTTCAGATTAATATATGTTCTTTGTGAGTTAGCTGCGCTTGAAATACTCGATTCCTGATGTTTCATTTTAAGCGACCGAGCTAGATCTTGTATTGCAGCAGTTCAACTACAACGTTACTTTACAGTTATCTAATGCTATCACTAGAATGACGCACCTGAAAATAGTAGCTGAAACACCATTAGAATTAATATTTAGTGGGTGACACGCAATGAAAGTCTCGTTCATGGATGAATGTGCTCTATTTAGTTTAAAACCTTGCTATAACAAACAGAAACTAGCCCATACTGATTCACCTAGTGGCTACCTGTTGCTAACGTTTATGAATTTATAAAATAAACACAATTTATTTTACATCGGTTCGCAGTTTAATGACTCATCAAGAACATTAGTAAGCCTACTTAAAATTGTCTTCATATATAGCGTATACATATATGTCTTTCGACGTTGCCAATATCTCGAGAGTATGTAATTATCTGATAGGATATTAAGTTCGCCTTTAGGCATGTGTGGGCAAAGTATTTGGGAAATGCAACGTGGCATGGCTGGGAAACTGAGCAAAACAGGATTGATTCAAGTCCCGTTTTCTAGATTCCCAAAACTGGTCCTAGGGGCCCGCTGTGTATGCTGGTTTTGATACCAACCACAATTGCTACCCCAGAATATTAACAGGCTGTTAATTGTTCATAATTAGGTGATTTTCATGATTAGAGAGAGAATTTGCATGTTATAAAGAAAAGGCTCCTATATTCACGTTGTGTTAATGTGATTTTGCGAACAAATGCACAAAAAGAGTACTTTTTTTGTACCTGATCAAATTATAGGCTGGAGTCAGTCAATGCACTCTTGAAGTCATTGAACACATTAAGAAGCTCTTAATTTTTTTTTGCTTATGCTTACTAACACAATGTAGGTTTGGCACATTATAATTAGCTTTGTCTTTGAATCCTTCATTGTCTACCGAAAGTTTTAGTGGTCATGTGTCCACAATTAAGTGACCATTGATTCACTCCGGTCTCTAATATGAGTTAAGACATTTTACTTGTCTTTATGTAATAGTTTACAATATGAATACAGGACATTTACTCTTCATAGCATGCACATATAGTTCAGACATAACACAGCTTAGAATGGTAAATAAATCCCTGTAACATGAATAGCACCTAATTAAGAAATTTACCAGCTTGGTTAGATTCTGGGATTGCAGTTGTGGTTGGAATAAATACCATCATACACAGGGCCCCACTAGTGTACAGCCAGCTATCACTCGGTTACCCAGTTTTCTGAATTATTGGCAACGTAGGCTTGCTGGCTCAGATGTCCTATATTAATGAATACATTGTAGATAAATGGTAACATTTACTAACATATAAATAAAAGTTAATGTGAAAACCATTTCAGCAGATAAGACCAAGATTCTGCTTTTTCACACCATTGAAGTCGTCCATGTTCTCCATGGTGTCTGTTCATTTAATGTAGTTTTGACTGTATTATGTTTTGTTTGTCTTGGCTTTCTCCCATTGAAGTTACTGGTTTTTTTGTGAAGGGAGAGCTTGTCATTAAGTAAATTGTTTAAGCATAAGAATGCAGAACATCAATAATGGAGTTTCGGCTCATTTGTCGCCTGGAAACAGGAAACGATCTGTTGTCTTGCGTGGAACATGCTGCCAGTCTTGCAAATTCCCAAGGATTTAATTCCACAATACCTGGAATAATGTGCCATTTTAAGACCTTCTGCTTTGAGTATTATTGAATTGGTGGAGTAGTGTTTTGAAATAATCTTTACTGATCAACTCTACCATTGGTCCTTCAGGATGGAATAAACTTCAGAATTCTGGATGAACACAGGTTCACCAAAGAAATCCTTCCCAAATACTTCAAGCACAGTAACATATCCAGTTTTGTCCGCCAGCTTAATATGTGTGAGTATCTACAATATTTTAAAGAATTAAATGAATCGAGTGAATATATCATGGACTTTTTTTTCCAGTCATTACTTTCATTCTGTGTTTGTCTCATCAGTCCATCAGTGAAAATACATACATTTTGAGCACAAATGTTAAGTGGTATTGTTGAATGTTAAAGTATAATGTGTAATCAGATTTTAATTATATACAATTATTTCTGTTTGCGGTGGCTTTGATTAATGTGAATGTAATTTTCTGCTGTTGTAGATGGATTTCGAAAGGTGATTAGCATAGAGGGTGGTCTGGTCAAACCCAATCTATGTGCGCTTGAGTTCACCCACATGTATTTCCAAAGAGGGAAAGAAGATTTGCTTGAACATATTAAACGTAAGGTAAGGAGAGATTGCTTTTACTGTTATAGCATTCATAAACTGATGGGTGAGTGTGAAATGAACCAATACGCCTGCTGCATATGTCGAGCCATATAGTTGGACAACCTCCATTGAGGAAAGGAGGTCATACAGCACACAATATCAAGCTAGCTCCATTTCATACATGTTTTGTTTCTAAATATGGAAAGGCTAGTCCATGACACTTCTAAATGTGCTTTTTTTGGAATTGTTCATATTCGGAGATATAAAATAGCAAATTATGTTTGAATGACGTAATAGTGATCTCATTGAAATCACCCCAGTGATGATGTATGAATTAGACACAGATGTAGATAGTAGGAGTATTGAGTTTTGGATTTCTGATTGTCAAAATGAGGCAAGTAACTATTGTACTGGTTGCAGTTTAAAAAACAGTGCACATTGTGTTTGTGCCATCTGTGATGAAAGTGATATGAAACACAGTAAAATGTCCAGTGCAGTTATGTTTGATTCCTTGTAAAAGAACTTTTTGCAATAATTTTTTTTTTTTTGTAAATTAAGCTGAATTAAATCAAGCTGGCAGTTTTCTTGGTTCTTCAGTACATTACTCTGGGAAATGTAGGAAATTCAGTCTTTTTTGAGAGAATGAGAGAACTGGCTGTTGAGAGGTCAGAAAGACAGGGTAGCATCTAATGGTAGTTGCAACCGTGATGTCAGTTCCCTTTGTTTACTGAATACAAAATGGATCTGTGGTGTAACGAGAACAATTTTAGGCTATTGCATGCTTGTACTATTTGTACCATTGTCAGTTACTTCATACAAGGACATTGGTAGGACAGAGATTTGGGTGACCTCTTGTTTTTGCAGAAATCGTGTTAAAGAAGTGTATGGGGAAACTCATACCACTGTGACAAATGTAAACCATAATTGTTCATTCACAAAGGGGGAAGTGGGGAAACCATTATAACGAATTCCTGGGCTAGTATGCTGTGAAATGATCAAATTCTGCAACGGTTTCAATCAATTTCCAGGCATTTCTCAGGCTGTAGGAAAAACATCTTCTTCCCTTCTCAGCTGCTTCCACCGCTGCTGTTTCACCGCATATCAACATGTCCTAGCCAGTGCCGCAAAACCTAATGTGACCGACCCTGACTTTGTCCAAAGCCCAGTAATCAGCTTTGCAGCTTTGGAATTACAGCACCAGTGAATGGGCAGTTTGCCAGTCCTCTTCTCCTGCATATAGAATGGACATTACTGGTGGGAACAACAGTTGTTTTCAGAGGCTTAAATATTTGACTCAGTTCACTGAAAAAGATGCATTCACCGGTTTGTCGAATTATTTGTTCATGGCTCCCTCATGAATGCTACTGCTGCAGAGGACCTGACTCGTTCTGTGGCCAAAAAGTATGTCTACAGCAAGTAGCTGATTTACACCTGTTTAATTTAAAGAGACACGTCATGATGATATGTTCATACTTTTCATAAAATAAATACAATTTCTCATGGATTTATTTGCTCACCTCTGTCAAGAGGCTTATTTGTAGCTAGATGGGCTGTTATGTTAAATGAAACTATCATTCTACAAATACACGTGTTATTTTGATATAAGAGTTAAATAATACAAATATAACATGTGTAACGAGACAAACTCCCAGTAAGTGAATCCAAGTGCAGAGTTTATTGAAAACACCATCAAATAATACAAGTTAGGGAATTCAAAACACCTCAGGCGTGGAACTGGGCTAACTAAACAATCTTAGAAACAGGAAAAGTACGGTTAATAGCAAGAATCTGCACAATACAATCCCTAACAGAATCAAACCTCGCAATGAACACAAGACAGTGCAATCAGTTTCTCCTCCATGTTGGCTATGGGATCCAAAATGGCAATATAGGAACTAAAGAGAATACATCTACCCAGATTGGTCGTCCCTCAACTCTGTCGCTGCGCATTTGCATAAAGTTGAACTTTGCTCAACGAAGTCACAGCGATTTTGTCGCTCAGTGTAGCCCAGCGACCATTGGAAATGAATGACTTGTTGTCAGAAGGGAGAGGTAGAGCTGCAGCAACTGCAGAGACCGTGCCCTGCTCAAGGGGATCAGTACTGTCATTCTGTAATGGCTACTTCACCTCCAGAGCCTTCCAGCTAATCTCAAGTTCCCAACGGACTGAGAGCTAAACCAGGGAACAAATTTGTACATGGAGGTGGTTCAGGTCATTTTATTCACCCAAGTGTTTGTTGAAAAGGAAGGGATTGTCATTGATCAAGCAAAACACATTCGAGTTTGAGACAAGACTGTGACCATCAAAATGTGTTCTTGTCACTGGTGTCAGTCTCGAATACTAAAAGGCTTGGAATATAGAGCCGAGTGAGCAAGCTATAGTAAAAACATTGATGTTTCATATACGAAAACAGCCAGAAACATTTCTGCCTTCCATGAATTATTCCAGATCTCCTCTGTCAGAACAGAAGATACCAAGATCAGTCAGGAGGACTTGTGCAAAGCACTGGAGGATGTTCAGCAAGTGAGAGGTAAACAGGAAGATATCGATCAGAGGCTTCACAACATGAAGAGGTATGAGGAGCTACGTGTGCTTCAGAGTGATTCATTCTACTGTAGTCCGCACTCTGAGATATCAATGCATGTCTTTAAAAATGGAAAACAGCTAAATAATAATAGAAAAAATAATATTATATATTTATGTAGTAACACAAGGTTCTAACATGATGAAGACAAGTGATTTAAAATAGCTGAGTGGTTGTATGGTACATGGTGTCAGTATTTATAAGCTCATGGGTTGTCAGTTCCATGCTGCTTATAGCAATATCAAAAAGTAAGCCCATCACATAAATATATAATTTCATCTCCTTGTTGTGTTTATAGTATTTTGCATGACTTTGTTTGTTATGCTTGTTCACAAAATGTATTGTTCTTATTTTTTATTTGACCAAAAGGGAAAATGAAATTTTGTGGAAGGAGGTGGCTTCGCTTCGTAATAAGCACAGTCAGCAACAGAGAACTTTGTCAAAGGTAACCTATCACACGTTGCACAGTAGACGCATGGTTGTAGGAACTCTCAGTGCCCTGCTATACTAGATTTATTTAATAAGAACAAAAATATCCTTGTCATAAAAAGTGCCACCCCTGGAAGAGTGAAATGTTACAGCTTCAAGAATAAAATAGTACAAGTACTGACAAATGGATTTCCACTTCCCTGAGGCGAATAAAAAAATTAATAAAAAGGTGAATCCACTCTGATATTTGTCCATTCAGGCAAGAACCAATTCAGTGTTCAGAGTTTTTCCATTTTTTCCTGACAGTCACAGCACTGTACCTGTCAGCCTGTCTGCCTTTTGGGGTTTGTTTGAAATTGTAGCTGCGGCAGCTGAAAGACTGATTGCCGCAGGCCAGTGCTAAAGCGTGCTGAGCTACAGCAGCCTCTCACTTTCGCAGAGGTACCTTAGTAATTCTGGTCACACCACAGATAGTTTGTGCAGTGATGTTTGGAGATGAGGGCTGGTTGCTTTGAGATTAGCATGTTTTTATATTAAAAGTATGTTATGGCAGTGCCCCTAGCCAGAGCCACTTTCCTGTAAAAAGGCTGCACCCTTGGACTGTCCCCTTTGCACTTAGTCCATCAGTTTCAACATTTTTTTTTGTTATTTTACACAACTCTTTTGTAAAATAAACCCTGAATGTTGGAAGAAATATAACATTTTTCTTGCATAATTTTAGAAAAGTTATAAGCATGAGGAAAACCAAGCTATTTATGACTCTGATCTCTTCAACCTCTTTTTTAAAAGAGAGGCACAATTTTGTGCCCCTAGAGAGGTCGAGCAGAAATATAAGTGGTGCAGTTAGGTTTGAGATGTGCTTTCCTGGATGAATAAGAGAGAAGAAACCCCTTATTCGCTGATGAAAAGTATTAGCTTTTTATGTAATGCTGCCTCAGAAGTAGACAGTAGGCCTTACACTGGCAAGTGAATGTCAAGAGCTCCATGTCAAAATGTTTGTGTCCCTGTAATCAATTTGAAATGACCAGAATACCCTGAGAATAATTAACACCAATATGTCTTGTCATAATGGTCCATTTTTAATTTAGCTCTTCTTTTTCTGCAGGTGATTCAGTTCTTCGCCAGTCTCGTGCAGGGGAACTGTATAATTGGAATAAAAAATAAAAGGTTTTCCTTTTTTTATCTTTTATTTTACCATTATTCCCATTACCATATTGCCATTTCTTTGGACATTGTTTTCTTTTGTGACCTGCATTACAAAGTGATTAAGACTTTGTTGTCTTTTTTCAGACCTCTCATGTTAGATGTGTCTGAAACTCCCCCAGCGAAAGTCAGCAGACCGTGTGTTCTGTCTCTGGATCAAGCGTCTATTGCTGTAAGAAACTCTGTATGCCTTTTACCAAACTGTAGGCAGAAATCTGTACTCTTATGTGGAATAACTGAAAGTTTGCATAATTGAAAGTGTGCTGCATATATGTCGAGTCTCTTGGCTGTCACATGGTTTTGCAGTCTTGATTTATGGTGTTCTTCCCTTTGCTGTTTGTAATGACTTCAGTCTCTTCTTGGTTACAGCAAGAGATTACTGACACCCCTTTGTGAGACTCTAACAAAACCTCAGCATTTCTATCAAGGGGTAGATATAATTGTTTATATTCACACCTAAACACTATGCGATTGTATTTATACTGCATTTGTGTGTGTTTGTGTATATATATATTCACCGTAACTTTTTAAGTTTTCCTCTATGTCCGTGTTTCAGCATTTTTACATATTTTTCGCACTGGATTTTATTGCTGAAGATTCTAGCTTTCTCTCAAACTTTCCCTCAAACACTCCTCAGAGGAGTAACGATGTAATCGTCTTCAGTCCTCTAGTAGTGGTGTTAGCTATTAAGCACACACTTTTTTAGTTTAGAGATGGATCAGGAATGTCCTCCAGTGAGGTACCAGTGACATGAATTTCATATTAACAATAAATAATTATTTAGAAGGCAACAACCAATATCTTTCAGTTGTTTCATCGATAGAACCTACAAAAAAGGGATGGTGCAATTGGCAATGTAAAGCCCATTGTTACAAACGATTCTCAAAAGATACACATTTTGACACATTTGGAGGAAAACATCTTGACCTCAGTTTGGTCCCAAACTTTCTTCCTTTAGAATGGCTCTGATGTCATTCTCTCTGAGTTAGAGAAATCACTTTAATTTTCCAGACTGTTAAGCACAAATAACTTTTCACTTAAAGCGTTCAGGAATATTTTTTGATCATGGTAAAGCTGATTGCCTATAAGAGCCATAAGTGGGTCAGATCGGTATTAGGAAGGCATGGTGTTAATCAGATCTGATTGTTTATCTAATGTAGTCAAATAGCCAAACCTAATGATCCCTTTTATTTCCTGTAGTTAATAAAGGAGACAATACATTTTTTCACACATGAAGGTTGAAGTAGCCAAACAACAATTACTATGCATGTCCAACAAACAAAAGATGCACTCATCATTGGTGTCATTTTTGGGTCTTAGGCTCCCTCTATATACTACTACATCCCACAAAAGGATCTCACCAGATTCATTGTGAAAAATGTGCAAAAATGCAGGAGAATTAGACAAGGGATAACTGCTTAAGTTTGGTACTGTAAATGTATATATTGGAATACCCATATATGCACACACACATACATGTGTATGTTAGGGATGGGCATTGTTACATTTGTAAATACAAATGCAGAATAACCCAGTTAATGTAATTATATAATTACTAAATATCTTTTATGTTATCATTACATTTTAGGATCACTGTGCTAGATCAGGAGGGTGGCATTTTAAGTTGTGTGGAATTAATTTAGAGTAAGTTTGTGAATAGGAACTGTAGCAATATTAAAAAAAAGTTATTTATGAAGAAATATAATGTAAAGCCCAGGTACTCCCATATTTTAATTTAACCATTTTGCATTATTACCTGGGCTTCTTTATAACACTGTAATTCTCCACTCTTAAGTGCAAACAACTATTTTTATATCAAAAGTAAAATAAGAAATACAGAAGGGTTTAGCATATTTTCATGCCAGTGTATGTTTAACAGTGTCAAATAACAGCTGGGTCAGCACCAGCTATAACTCTAGGCCAGTTTTCTTGCTGAGGCAGTGAAAGCAAAACTCCAAAAATATTCCAAAATACATTATAATTTCAGTGGTTTCAATGAATAATGATCAATATTTATGCATTTATTCTTGCAATGTTTTGCATATGGATCCTTACATGACTAGTGACACTTCTCTTCAATGGGAGTACTGTTTAGGAGCCAGGCAGTTTCTCTGGAGAGCTAGCGGAGAATAACTGATTCTGATGTATTTTACAGATGTTTGGAAGCAGCAATGGCTGTAATTCCCCATCCTCCAGTGGGATCTCAATTGTGGACATTACAGACAATGCAAAGCAAGGCACCAGCACAACAGGCATGAGTGCTGCAGACGGTGACTCTGTTCTGACGTAAGTGAAAATTAAAACGGCATCGCTGAACACACTGCAAAAATGCAGCATGGATGCAAAAATGTGACAACTCTATGATTTGTTTTTACCTGATTCATAAAATATCAAGTTAGAGGAATCATTATCAGGTTCAAGACAGCTACATCAGTGTTCTGTGGTAATCTATACCTTACTGATTGGTTTGAGAAATTCTGGATTGAGTCACCAAGCACATTCTCTGTAAAGATTTGTTTGTAAACCACAGTCAGCCTGTTGATAGGTAATTGGTATTAATGTATGATTGTAACTAACACCAAACATTTCCACATCTGCAACATGCAAGAAATAGGCTTTGCTCTGGCTCCAAACTGACAGAGTAACCACACATTTCTTACTAAACTGCTGGATCTATGCAGTTTCACATGCAGTTTTAGCTTCCCTCAGATGTCACTGTTACATGTTAAAATATCCCCCTAGCTAACTTGCCAAGCTAGCCTCAGGCAAAATTAAGCTGCTTACGTGTAGATAATGTTAGGACCATAGACATATTAACTGTTACTGCATTGGCGTGCTGTACTTCAAGTGAACTGCACTGTAGCAAGATTTTTTCCAAAGATCACCTCCAATAACATTACCAGAGTCAGAGCTGTATGAATCAGCCAGTATCCTTAGGTAAAGAATCAGATATTTCGTACATTGGAACAAAATTACTCGATGTTATGAAACGTTCCTGGAATGACTCACTGCTTACTTTCGATATAACTCTGGAGGTCAAGCACTTTAATAAGCAACACTGAGTTCATGTTGCACGTTATCTGTTGGCTGTCATTTACAGTGACATGTAAAGCTTAACAGTAGCAACCTATCCAAGTTAAAAATGAAAGTTTAAGAGATAAATTAAGAGAATGTATTTGCAGTGCATAGGTCAGTACACATTATACATATTGCCACACAAATCTGTTTATTCTCCCTCTGATTACTGAAAATGTATATAGGTCTTCAAACTTTATGACAAAAGACAAGCAAGAAAATGTGAAGGGGAAAGATCCAGACTCTTCACTAACAGTCACTGGTTTGGAAGATGACATCTTAGACTCCATCCTGCAAGAAGGTGGCTCTGAGATGGCTTCTCACCAGAGAGACGTGACACTGAACAGGTAAGGACAGAGCACTAAATATCCCCTAAAGGGTTCATTTAAGTCAGTATATTCAGTTATGTAAGGTTTGCAGAAGGGATTTTCACCGAGGTGAAGTCCATGCACACTCTTGTCTGCATCACCAGCTAAATTTGTTAATTAAATCAGACGCACATTTGTTCAGCAAAGTGCGTATTTGTCCAATATTCTCACCAGGAACGACATTCAGTGTCACCTGGATGGAGTTGACTCCAGCTTTGAAGATCTGCAGACCTTACTTCTGGGAAAACAGTTCAACATAAAAGCAGAATTCATCGAAAATGTAAGTTTTATGGTCCTGGATGAATGTTTTGAGTAATTATCTATGTGCTTTTCTCTTTTGTACATTCATATTCTTTCTTAGAAATGACTAAGGTATCATAACATTGTCAGTCTATTAAAATGTTTCATCTTTTCAGCTGTTCAATCCTGATCTGTCCGATGCTGAAATGGACATGCCAGAAAATGCAGCTAACATGGAATTGGTAGGTAAACACAAAAATCCATTGTATTACTGAAGGTGTCATACTTTATATTTCTCTCACTGAATGGTTTCTGATAATCAGATAAAATATGATATTAGACAAGGGAAACCCAAGCAAGCATAAAGCATAGTTTCATGTCATTGTTTAATTACTTCGATATAGGCAATTTCGACATAATTGAATGGACTGAGGTTGTGGAGCCATTTGGAGACGTAGTCAGTATAGTGCAGATGCTTTTGAAATACAATGGCAATTTAAGACTGCATCCTTCAGGTCTAGAATTTTCCATCTCAGAGGAGCTGACCCTTTTATGATGCAAGGTCATACAAGTAGACAGGGTGCAGCTTTAGCTTTCAAGATGGTAAAAGAAATGTTCATTTGAAGTCCAGATTTCCCATGATGCAAAGAATAGTTTCCCGCTTTTTTCAGTACCCACGCATTTAAAAGCATGGAGCTATAATATAATAAAGCTATTACTGATACACCAAACAGTGATGTTATTAGGAGCCTTACTAGTGATGTGGTAAACAGATGTGCCTTGAAGTGCATGTAATGTGGATGCAGTGTGTTTCTCAATGTCTTTGCAGGTGTCAGAATGGTCAGGCAACACCACCCAGCAACCTGTCCAGGAATCTGCATTTTCACTGGAAGATAGTAAAGGTTGCATTATATTTTTTAAAAAATGTCAGAACTGTCACCATCAGATCTGCCAATAGTTAAATTACAGATGTTACACATCTCTTTAATACCTCCTGTGTTTACTGACCTTAGCACAGTGCAAGTTTGGCTGAATGCCATTCGCTGCAGTCTTATGAATTCTACGTTATTCAAGTGACCGTTGCCGTACTTTCTCCACTTAGGGTGCAGTTGATATCATTTGCCATTCTAAGATCGAATCAGTTGGTTTTGTTGTTGAAGGGGTCTCTGAGTGGCAGAAGCAGTAGGGGGACATGTTTTGGATGCTTTGCCAGGCTCTGCCACCATCTGGCCTTTCACAGTGATGGTGCCATGTGTTAATCAAAGCCCCCCAGATAACCTGATGTGTAGCAGTACGGAGAGGAGAAACGGTACCCATCAGTTTAGACGCAGGGGGCGTGTAACCGCCTGGCAACCCTGGTTCTGTGAATGACGCACAAGAGCTGAGGCACCGCAAGCTGTACAGAGAGGCCACCTACCCACCTCCTGGTGTCTTACAGGAGCACCCATCTGCCCTCGTCGTCCCTTCCAGTGGACTGGTGAAGGGGAAACTTTAAGGCGAAGTTTAGCCACCTTTGTTTGGAAACGATGAGCAAGAGAGTCATCTTACTAAAATCCCAGGAAGGTCACCAAGTGATTACCTGCCTGTCATCTGCCTGAGTATGGCAACCTTTTTTTCCCCACCTGAATAAATGATCAGTCAAATTCTGCTGGTGAAAACGCTCATTTAATGTGCATCCAGGTTGGAACAGGAGGAGTGAAGGAGTGCTTCAGTTACAGGCCCTTGGCACAGAAAGTGCAATGCAAGTGACACAGTTAGAAGAACAGATTCATGAATTTTATCGTTGTGTGGATTGGGATTAATTTATGGACCTGTTTTAGGATTTTTACATATTTTTTTTGTGGGCATAGTAGTTTTTTAATTGGTGACTGTTTATTTTTCCTTGAGTGACACAGTGCAGGTTTAAATGTTAAGCTGGATGTAGCTTAAGTACATTAAGGTACGTTCAGTTGGATTGCAGAATCATAACTGCAGCTATGACAGTGACACATGATGGCATAAATGATAATGTTTTATAAGCCATTTATTTATATTTGGATTTATAAACCATTTCAAAAAATAAGACCTTCAAAAATGAAGACCAATACTTATGCATGTACAGAGAGTTTTATCCACGTATCCCGCTATAGCGGTTATAATTTTGCTGTTAAAGGAGGAAGTAGAAAGCATTCCCGTACTTCATGGGTTTAGCGTGCGTCCGTTTTTCCTGACAGGGTCTCAGCACACTCCTGCTCAAATCCTCTCTCTGCTGGAGGAACTATGTTGCACCCTGGACTCCGACAAGGTCCCAGCAGAGGACCCCCGTCTCCTGTCCACGGAGGAGCCCGACTTTGCTCTCTCACCTCTGGTAACCACAGAGGAGGTCACCTCCTCTAGCACGCCCAAAAAAGAGCAGTACCCGATTCAGCCAGCCAATGAGGACACAGGTAACGATAGCCCGGCCAGGTGTTAACGGGTTGAGACCCTTTTTGAGTATTTGTATGTTGCAGACACAAAGACATGATACATGTGAGCACTTAAAGCAAGCCCCAGCATCAATTACCAGCTTCTTTAAGGGTTTTCTTTCATTACTGAGACAAATGTTACAGCATATAAAAGTTTGCATCATAACATGTATTACAGATCTCAATTTTTTTAACATTTAGTTTAGTACGAGCAGTTTATGTCTCTTTGAAATATGAAATATGTCATAAAATCTTTGTATTCTGCTAGGGACAACTGATCTCAGCACAGCTTTACTGGAGGATTTTTGCATCCCGTTCAACGACACAGACAGCACTCCATATTTGTGAAGGTTTTTGAATACTGTCAGCATAAGCCTCTCTCTGGATCGCAGTAAAATCTTGAGGCTTGCTTTGCTGGCTGCGCAGGTTATGTCTCGTTCTTGATTTGACAAAACGTGGCCGCAAGCACAGCATGGCCTCACACGAAAGAAGCCGGGTTTTTTTTTTAACTTATATTAGTTTGATTATGATCCCTTTCTACAACTCGAGAGTGTTTATGCATTGTCACATGATTGAGGTTTGATTAGAATTAAGTAGAACATTTTCTTATTAAGTCATATTTACCACAATATTCAACTGCAGTGACCTACCTCACTTGCTGGGTTTCGGAGTGATGCAGATATTTGATTAGTTTCTCCTGTCAGACTAATGAGCTGTGTGTATGTGTTGCCATACTTGAGTGACACATCCTGGGAAGCGAAAAACAGTCATAAGAACAATACATTCAAACCCAGATAATAAAATAGAATAGATAATTATGCATATCTACAGATTGATAATTATTCCATTATTAGGTCATTATAAATTGTGTTACAGTTATCCACATGATTTTAATTTGCATAATGCATATTAGCAATTAAACAGGAAGTGAAATCTAGATTGCAGCGATATGGAATGAAGTATAACAGAAATGGTTGCATTTGACTCAGTCGTGATTGTATTGTAGAGTTTTGTGTGTTATCCCAAAAATGTGAAAAGTAATTGTTTCCACTTTTGAATGCAAAAGGAGTGAGGTTTACAGTTCTCATGACCAACTTTTTCAGCATCTCTTCAGGACAATTAGGGACTATCTGACGGTGACAACAGTGTAGGAAGTGCAGTGCTGTGGTGCAGTGGATGCTCTCAGGGGAGGTGGGATGGCTGTATATATTTTTGGGAACATTCCTTCTGGACATAGAACTTGACCTTTGACCTTTTAACTCCACAATGCAGCAATATCTTAACATTACAAAAATGCCATGCTACTTCGGGAGTAACTATATACGACAATATTTGTGCGATGTGACAGTTGACCAAATAAAGAGCTTTGTTTTCATGTATGTGTCATGTCTGTCTTTGTATTCATGTTTGTCATAAAATTTTAATTATATATAAAAGTATATAAATATAAATATTAAATATAAAAGGTCTGGAACCTAGGCCTATGTGTGTAAAAAAATTCCCTAAATTCTTTTCGGAAGAAATATATGTGCTTGTATTGTTCATGATGTATGCATATATAAAGTTTGTGCATTTTGAATGTTAGCCAGTCTGTGCTTGCTAACAAGCCCCTATCATTGTATAATCATTCTGAATGTTTGGTTATGCATAGCACACACCCGTTCTACCGTACTCACAAATGGTAAGAATAGATGGACACACTAGCGGTTAAGAGCTAGGGATAGTGGAATGGGAGATCACTGGCTGTCATCCTCCATTTCATCCAAAAATTGCAAAATGAAATTGCTAGATAAGCAACATGTATCTATTATCTTTGCCTCTGCCATTCCAAGCAGTTTAACTGGAGCAGAACATCCCCATTCTCCACACTGACTGGAGCTATTACAGTCTCTCCTGTGACAGCGGCCATCTTTGATTGTGCGTCTTTTAGTATTTGCTTTTTCATTCGTACTAAATTGCACATGCAATCTCATCTCCCAAAATTGCTTTCTGCCTTACTAGGTCACGGTAGGTGTGCTAATCTATTTAGTGGCCTATCAAAATTTCGCTAAGAAAAGGGACACAAAATTCTGGACACTCATTCAAGGTATCTCGCAAAAGTAAGTCTGAATCTATTTGTTTTAAACACATGCAGTCCACTTTGCACCCTATTGGCTGATCACATCAAGCAATTATTACACGTGGTAATAGCAGTGTACTTGATTTTCAAAGTGCAATCTTTTTGTAAATTGACTAATATATTCACACATTTGTTTTTAAAATGTAAAGTTCAATTGACAATATGCACAGGTTAGAACACTTAGAACTGTTTCTTCTCCCTGAAATCAAAGGGAGCTAGCCAATCATCTCAAAATCATCTGAACTGAGACGGCCAGTTGCATTATTTTTTACCCATACTCACCATAATCTGTGGTATTTCAGTTTGGGCGGACCTCTAAAAACCTCTTTGAAGCACAAGGGCCCCTCTTTATACTTACGGAGCATTTATCTGTGAGCCATGCGAAAAGGTGACCGCTTCATATTCTCACCCATTTCAGTTTTCAAATGATAAAGTGCAAGAACTTCTGAAGCTTCAGATGGACTGGGTCCTCTGAGATAAGTGTTTCTTGAACGAAAGCGATAACATTTTCATCGGAAAATACAAGTTAAATCAATAAATGATTAATACAATATAATACACCATCTGTGAAAGCTGTGCCATAAACCAAAAGTTTTCATTTTCCAGGTTGAACCACAGCAGCAGTATGCATTGCATTCAACTTGCACCTTTGCTGTCCCTCGAGATCTCACCTAATCCTTCGGATACAAGTACACAAGGGTGTGATTCTGTTGAAACAAGATGGTCTCTTTTAAGGGAGAGTGTACTCCATCCACTCCATGTCTGTGTAGTGAGCTGGGTTTTGTATATGCAGCTATGCAAGTCTGTGTGATGGATGCCTACATTTCTTTTTTTATCTGTTTCTGTTGCACATATGTACTTATACATAAGTGTAGGACTGTACAAGGATATGTACATACATGAACACATACTCACATTGTACCGCTTATGTGTCACCCTACGCATACTGTCCATCTTATTGTTGACCTTCACTACTTTGATCATTACTCATTTAAGACAGTAAGAGGAGTACTGTGATAGGGGAGACCGGGGATGATAGTAACAATGTTTACTTTTGCATCCATTACTCTGCTCTTATTTATGCTAGGCCTTTCACAATTAGATGCACATCTGTATATGTAATGTTACATTCTACCCCGCACACAGGGATAGTTGTAACAGTACCTGGTTGTCAAAGAAATGTACTTTCTTACCTCAAAATCAGTTTTTGGACTATAAAACTGACAGAGTTGCTCACAGGGGCATGTAACTCGACATGTGAGATCAGGTGGAAGGTGGGCCTGTTCGCCAATGAGTACATGTTTCTGGCTTACTCCTGTTTGGAGACAGGATGTTACAATCATCATTAAAATCCTTACAGTGCTGTGGTGCTGCACAGGCAACGAACACGATTGGCTTGTCATCTCCGGTCGAAAGTACTGATGTCACAAAAGGAAACTACAGCACAGTGCACATTGTGTGAACCTGATAATTTCATACAGGCTCATACACATCCTTTATTATGGCTTTATAATCGTTCTGTGAATGCTTATTGGTTACACTCATATTTAGTAAGATCAGTTAAATTGTATCTGTATCTTTTACAACTAATTAAAGCTCATATATATGACATTGTGAAAACATATTACTGAAAACTATTATGAATTGGGGAAATATGGATTTATTACTAAAAGAATGGGGAGAAAATGTTAACCAACATCATGCCCCAACTTGAAGGATCAGGACAAATGGTCCCAGGATTTAAATATGTCCAGTTTTGTTTGTGTTCCTTGAACATTCTGTTCCTGGAATGTTTTCTCAGAACATTAACGGAACCGATTTGAAATAATGTAATGCTGTTAGAATGTTTGAGGAACATTAATAGAAATCATGATGTCAAACCCCAGTAAAAAGGGACATGTTTTCTGTTATCTGGGTATATTCTACATTTAAATTCGGCCACTTTAGTAACTTACACGTACCTTGAATCAAGGGGGACATGGTTTCCGTGAACTTGTATTCAATAAAATGAATACGAATGCGTTGCAAGTGCAATCCTGCTACTTAAAGTCACTTTGGTGAATTATTACAGAGAAACTTTCTGTGGTGCTTTATTCCAAGCATGTGTATGGGGGTTGTTTCAATGCTGATGAGTGTTCATAGAAATATTGCTGATCTATTGCAAATAAAGAGTATTTTATTCAACTCTCATGTATTCTACAGCTTATTTCTGTTATTTTTTGCAGTCGTCCCATCACCATCTATCCGTCTGCTGAAACAGCTAATGGTGACCAATTCTTGAGCTCTCTCAAAGGGGCGAAATGTGTTGCCATGACATTTTCTCTAATGACACATTCACCATATATAGCTATCTCATCACAAGATAAAACACATCCTCTCTTACTCAAACCCTGTTCAGCGAGGGGAAGTCACGAGAAACAGGTTTTGGTGATAGCCTTAAGTGGTTCATGTTGTGTGAAAGCTGCCAACTGTCGCTTGATCATGATTTTGAGTTTTTCTTTTACATGCTTCTCTTCATAAACAACTGTTATTGTCATTTGCAATAATTCTGTTAATCATGAATTTGTCCTGTAAAAGATTATACATAAGACAACCCCTTTACCTTGTACTGAGAAAGTACAAATAGGTTCACTAAGCAAACAATGTGAGAAAATCATTTATTTTAGAGAACAAATACAAGTTTGCAGAGATAATACCACTGCTGCACTTACCCTTATTTGTGTGTGTGTGAAAGTGTCCATCACCTTTTCACACTAGCTTTCACATTTACATTCCTGTTTAGCACAACTGTATAACAGATACAGATACAGAACTCATTTCACAATGCTGGGGATCATTCAACGTATACTACCTGTATCATCTTGTAATGATGATCATTTTACTTATTCACAGGACAACTACTATAGCCAATAATATATGCAATAAATACAATACAATTTAATGGGATATTTTCCCATAAAAATACCATTACCCTGTATACAGTATATATAGGCATATATGATGTCATGGTGACATTTCCCACTACTGTTAATTACCTTTGGAGCTTTCTAATTGATATTTAGGATTAATTGTTTTCACATTTCATAAAAACATATATACATACATAAAAAATAGTAATATTTTATGTATTTTCCTTAAAATAAAATGCAACATTAAAAAGAGTACGGAACCAGTGCCCTGCAAGCAATTCAAATCTGTAAACCTTTGCTTACTGTAGAGGATACATTGCATCGTCACCGTACAGCCATGTTAGTAGGAGACTCCATGTTTTTCATTTGCCTAGTCACCGTCATGTACTATCAGTTTAATGGTTCAAATAAAGACTTGATGCAGTGGAAGAGTTGCTGTGCTGTAGGGGCAACCGTAACCGCTCTTCAGGCCTGACTTGGGCCCACGGTGCCCTTGGATGACAAGTTGAGGTTTGGAGGAAAACGACGAGTAAGACATCTTCCTCCTCCTTACAGGAGCTTGCAGAATGATCTTGGAGAAAAGTGACCTCTCACTTGGGGTATTTGACAAACTGACACTCTGCCATACCGAGTGTCCAACTCAGCTTGTCAAATACACTAAGTGGGAGGCCGTCATTCAGAGTCACATTGAGGATCTGTACCTATATGTAGAAACAACAGGATATAGCTACATTTTCCAGTCCACCTTCTAAAAAAAAACATGTGAGTAAGTTTGTGTTGCAAATGGTGTGGAAAATGTTTGAATGCATTACAGTACAGGTTTTCGATTTCCACACTCATATAATATGGAGCAATACATTGCAGGGTTTAAGTTCCTGCAAAGACTTTGAAAACATTATGCCATTTTAGCTGCATGTGAAATTAATTTTTCTTTGACCATTTGATTTCAAAGCCTGGGACAATTCATTTAACAAATTTCTAAAATGACCTTGCAAAAGTAATCAAAGAACATGAAATAGTAAGTAATTGAATAGTAGTAGAAAATGAAGAGCAATATGGCTTAATGATGGAATATTTCTTTACATAACAATTCTTATTTTCATTAGCAGTATAGTGATATGAGAGGAATTATAAGGAACACTTGATGTACATTGAACCATTGCAGTCTATGTCTGTAAGGGAAAGATAAATAGCAAATAGCCTTGACATATTTCATGTATGACAGTGATTACACCACCCTACCGATTCCTCAGTGCTGTAAAGAATTGCATTGAAAACACTGCCTCCACATTTCTGACAGGATTCATGAAAGGGAACAAAGAAGCTTGAAAGAAACTTACTGTGTAAATACGTGACAGTCAGTGACAGTCTGTGCGAGAAAAGTCACCTGCACACTTTCCTTCGACGTGACGGGGGGTGCGTTGAAGAAGCTCGTTTCCCTGCAAGAGACACAAGGAAAATGAGCTTGAAGTGATGCGTCTGATAATTAACAGGGCTTAACATTACAAAGAGGAAGCTGAAAATGAGGAAGATAACTGTGAGGTTAGCAGGCAGGAAATAACTGAAGGCCATGCGACAACATGTCACATTGTGAAACACTGCTGATAGGTTTACCAGTTTGAATTCAAACTCTTTTTTTTCAGTGAGACTTTGCAATGTGGTTAAAACTCCTAACATTACAGAAAGAATTTGAATGCTTGTTTTCGCTTTGTTTATTTATTTTTTGTGATGTTTTATGTGACATTTCAAAATCTATCAATCAGTTGTGCCTCATTCCCATTAAGGCTGAAGCCTTTGAGAAGCACAGTGATATATGTGCACAGATATATGTGTATATATATATATATATGCAGGGATATATGGTACAGACTAATTTATAGCTCAACACAATGTTCCAGGGGTATATAGTACATCATACCCATGGAATAAAACATTAGGTTTATTTAGATCCCAATAATGGACAGTTGTAAACTTGGGTAAATAGCAGCTCTTGTTTATAATCGTTGATTATTGTCACGGATATGGACTGGCTACAGGTTTGTGTACTTTCACATTTAGGCGGAAGGCATGTCCTTTGGTGTATTATTTAAGTGGCCATGTTGAAGACGCACCACTGTAGGAAGGACTGAATACATATTAGAAATGGTTTAACAATGGTTCATTCAAGACATGGCCTCTGCCTTGTCACTGGCCCAGGACCGTAGTTTCTCCTTCCTTATTTAATCATGAGTGACCTCTATTGACTTTCATTTTTTGGTGCATACTGCAGTAACCTACTTCCTTTTGGAGCTGTGTAGGGTTTTCTAATCATTCACAAATTATTTAATCAAACCGAAAACTTAATCTTACAGTCACTGAGAATTCCAGCCTAAGCATGCAGTGGCAGTGTTGCATGCAATTAGATAAGTATGTGAGGTAAACTGGAAATTGTGATATGCAATTAGTATGTCATGTTTTTGAAGTAATGTTTTGCATGTGTTACATCTCTTAAGTTAATTATTTCTCATTTCTCCAAATCACTGTGGAAGACCAGCCTGGAATACAAAATGGCTGTAAGTGTCTTATTTCCTTGTCAGTGAAGTTATGAAATGATTAGGTATGATAGACCATGGTGTATTGTGAACATTAGCTGAGCTTTAAGGGACCTTGCGATTATTATTATTACCTCAATTGCATTATTGATGTTCGTATATATTAAGTAACCATTTATTTTCAGTAACTTCTAATAAGTTGTAAAGCAAGAATTAATTTTATTATACATAACGGCTTGTCCCATTACTTAAAATACTAGCTGCAGATTCATTTGGTTACCACCAGGCTATGTTCAAATGTCTGAGAAGAAATACCAGAAGAAACATTCAGAGAAATGTAGAAGTTAGCACACTTCCACAATTAGTCATTAGACATGTAGTTTTCTGTCCTCTTTGACACATGCTAATTCCGCTGTTGCTCATTAGTTCTGAAGCTCGCTAACTTGCTCCGTAATTCATTTTCAAATGAAATGCGTGTAGCCACCAGTATTTGTGAGCTGCCTAGAAACCATGGATAACATTATATAACTTCATACAGATACAGATAAAATTCTCATAAGCAAACTGAGAACCAAGGTGGAAAAAGTACCAATCGTACTTTCCAAAGACTTTTGACATATTGATGCTTGGATTTTTATAAATGGGAGATAAGTCTCACTTGTCTATTTGTCATTTCTGAGCGACATTAAATTTGACCTTAGGAAGGTCTACATTTTCCTCTGTGTACGTTGTTCATACTTATGCAGGTGGTTATAGATAAAATTGTGTTGGTTAACAGAGGAGTTCAATCTTTGATAAACTAAACTAAACTCCCTATCAGCGATTAGTCTTTCAATGTGGATGTATACCGCACTCTGGCACCAAGGTCGGAACTCTGTGCACAGAATCATTTTATTTAAGCTGCACATGAAATATGAAAGTATTATCCAAAGGTCAATGATGGAGTTCCTTGCCAGGGTTATTTCATTTTAAAAAGGTCATTATATTTGGGATTATTTTTAGTACCTAGCATGTGGAGAATATAACACAGAGTGGAGAAAATGCCACACAGAGTTTTCCCCCAGTTCCAAGCACACTCATCGTCAGAATGTTCTCAAGCATTATCACATACATTCTGATTAGTTACATATGGCAGGAGGTCAACATATTGCAACAAGCAAGCATGTGTGGACTTATTTACTTGTACTCAAAAACACACAGACTTATGCTAGGATAAACTATGTATATGTGGTGGAATGAGAGATAGCTAACAATATGTGTCAAATGTTGCATAGTCTTTTAATTTGAATAGCCTTTTAAATGTATTTATGTGTATAGCACAAATGTGAATAACAAAAATATAGGGTTTCAAGCTTTCAGCTTGTTTAACTTCATAAAGCATCCAGGATATGGCTGGTGACCACAGAGACGAGGCATAACACTATTGCACCCAGAGATGTGTGGGAGGGGCAGCCGATGAGTCATCAAAGTGTAGAGAAGAAAATTTCACATGTAAGTGTGAAGATTCTCTAAGTTCCAACAGCAAAGACAACGTTGGTCTTCCTCGGCTACATCCTTTTATTATATTACCATCAATAAAGTCAACACAGACATATTACCATGTACATGACGCTTCTTTATAGATACTGCTCACTTACTGGATCTGATCTTGTCAAAACACAATACATTTACTGTAGCCTTAGTAATAGTTAACCAAATTAAAGTACTAGCCTTAGCAGCACTAGTTAATGACATTGCCCTTGTGCTATCAAGCCCTTAACCACAGTTAACCAAACCCTTTTAAATAAACGATTTAGGGATTGTGGCTTTGGGTCTGCATCGTGTATCTGTTTTTCAAATTATCTCACAACTAGGACTCAGTGTGGACATGTAGTCAGAGATAGGTCCCCATTCTACACCTGCAAATCCCCCTACACACTCCCAGCTCACACATATGCAAAACAAACAGCTGCAAATGAACCTCAGAGGAATTTCAAATCAGCATTATTTGGGATTTAGAAACAGACATAGAAATGGGTGAAAGTGTGAGCAGGCTTTACTGACTTAAAAACAGACTTCACTTCATCTGACCAAGGGAAGACAGTACTGGCAGGAAAGACATCTAGCGATTAATTAATAACAGGAAATTCATCTCCTAGTGTAAATATCAGTCGGGCCGAAATAGCATCTTCAATATTTTTGATAACATGTTGGCTCCTCTGCTGAATCATGGCCTCTACCAGAGGGTGCCAGAGTTTATACAATTTATAAAAGTCCTGTCTGACATTCATCAATTGTTTCAAGATAAAAGGCTTACTGGGGCATAAAAAACCTCTCTTACAGGCGGTGAAGGTGCTAGATTAAAAAATCTCAACTCAGAATTGCAACAGATTTCACAAGAGTATTTCCTTCACGTTGGCTTATCCTTTTTAGGGGGGCACAAATTGGTCTATTTCCCACACAGGCCCGCGCTCTCACTGCTCTTTAATGATGCCACTCTGGACATGAGCAGGTGACATCAAAGAATACCTTAATATCATAAATTCTCCAGCCACAGCATTTTTAAACAAGGAGAAGGTTTCACTGTTAAAATTAAGGGTGTTCCACTCTCTCTCACTCTCTCCTGGCTGAAGTGAAGCAAGGTAGGGATCAAAGTTAAAACCATGGCTTTCACAACCTTATAGTGAAGCACTACTTTGAAATCGCAACTGAATGCTAATTAGATTGATTAGTGCATGGATAACTGCTCACCAAAAGTTTAAGCATTTGCATTAAAAGAGCAGTTAAATGACTGCAAATTTCAACAGGCCAATCAACCTGCACTGCATTACAAAGTTATAAAATACAGACAAACTTAAGGCAGGAATTAAACACCTTTCAACAATCACAATCGATCCACAAAATTAGCATCAACAAGTGATCAACACGATTGACTTCAACAAAAACCACCATGCGCAGTGTGTCCAAAGGACTGAGTTTGGGAACTACTGGCCAAGAGGGAAGGCAGTTATATTAAGTGCTGTGATAAAGTTTTTGCCCCCTTTGATTTCCTCTGTTTCTCTCGCTGAATGGTTTCAGATAATCAGATCACAGCGTTTTTTTATTTTGTTGTTGTGGGAGCTCCTTTGATCATGGCATTGTGTGCCTGTAGAAATGCAGAAACTTTGAGATTACTACCTCTCTCTGATGTCTGATGGTAAGGTTCAATATGTATGCCTTTTAAACCCAACAATGCTGGTTGCAATCAAGTATGGCTGTGTTCAGTCATCCGAGTGTAATTTTCAATGACAAATTTGTTGATTTCTTTGTTTTGAAACTAAGGGGGGGATTATTTTTCACAGGGGTAATATGGGTAATTGGTGACTTTCTCTATTGATTGAATGAAATAAGGATGTAAAAACCATGTTTAATGTTTACTTGGGTCTCCCTTGTCTAATATTATGTTTTATTTGGCTATCAGGAACCATTCAGTCAGAGAAATATGCAATGAAAGAGGAAATTAAGAAGAGGGTGTCATATCACTGTGTCATATCTCATTAGATTAAAATAGGAAGCAAATTCAATGTAACTTTGAAAGAGGGGAGAGACATTGAGGGGGTTGGGTAGAGCAAATAAGCTAGTAAATAAATTAGGTGAGCAAGATTTATTAGCACATGACCCAGTGGATGATCTTTTCTATTTCTTTCTGCAGATCACAATTTGGCTCTGTCTTCACATGAGTCAAGGGTGTGCAATATCATTAATAGCGTTGGGAAGTAGTTGCCAAAAGGCTTCAGAGGGTGATATCTTTTGAAAAGTAATTTAAAAGGGAAAAAAGATTGCCCTAGGTGCAAGGGAAAGTTATACTGGATTTGGATTCAATTTTGACTAAAGCAGATGGGAGAGAAAAAGAGACTGAAATGAACTTAATAGAAAGAGAGGTGAGGCAGGTCACAGTCAGAGGGCACAACTTGTGAATGCAAGCTTAAGTTGCTACAGTAGATGTGAAAATCATTAAATGATACCGTGCGGTGCAATCCACTGGAAGAGCACAGAGGATCAACAAAGAAGTTTCCTATTGGTCCATCTGTGTTGTTTCAGCTATTGCTACTGCATGGCACTCAAAGGACAGTATATGGAGCTGAGTGGGGGGAAGAATTGTGCATTTTGATTAGGCGGACATTTGGAGACATGTGACATCAACCTGCTCCAGAAGTCCATGTGTATGAGAGAGGGAATACATAGTGAATAGCATTGACATGTTATCCTTGGATGAAGTATTCTGGACTACTGGTTGTCTAGGTAATCCCTGGTCATAAGATTGAGATGGGGGTTATGTGGATATATTAAATAACCATGTGGCCTGTTAACCTTTGCTTAGAGAAGGTGTGTTAGCAGGATTGTTGGTGGAGGTGCAGACAAAGACACACACACACACACACACACACACACACACACACATATATATATATATATATATTTTTTTTTTCACAGCCAGCCCTTTTTCATTAAACCTGAGATCAAGCAGAAGCTGTTTCCTCAAGGTTGTTAAGGTTCTTTACCAGACATTCACTTGAGGCAGCCAGCCTAAAAGATTTTTCACAAACACAAAAACAGCAAACAGAGAATATTGAGATCACAGTAGTTCACACACAAATACTCTAAATTTACACTCAGACATACATACACACACATATCCACACAGACACAAAGCATGCCCACACACACACATCAGGTCACCAGTGTTTCTGTCCACCCAGTTCGGTCGGTCACCCACTCATAAACTGTTAAATTCCTACATCCTGTCACTTTGTTATGGTTAATGGGATAGACAGCAAGGGGACTATTAAGCCAATCCATCTTCCTAGTTTGGTTTTAGCTATTCACATGCTACTACAAGCATGCTAGGCTACCAAAATGACATTTTAAAATTAACAGTAGTTATTTACAAATGAATATTTGCACAGAAAGGGCACAAACAATAATTAGTAGATTTGAAATAATGAATTAATATTTAGTCTGAAAAATGTTAGCCTTTTACACCAAGAGTCCATTTCTAATGTGCGTAGAGCAGCTGTCATCAGACATTCAGCATTAGCTGTGTGACAGCAGCCATCTTCCTCTTTCTTCTTCTCAATTTTGGTGTGGTGAGCAGTCTTTGTCCATGCACATCTGTGATCTTGAAATTGACCCTAAGACTTCGGTTGGAGCTTGCACAACGTGCCTCCTTGCTCTTACATGGTACGTTCCCCTTTTCTATATTTCCGGTTCAACTGTTACAAAGCTCCTTTGAGAAAATGCCTCGCTATGCAGAGGCGTAGAATAACTGTCACGATGCTGTCAGCCACACGGGTGGAGTGGAGTCCCTGTTCACTGAACAGTCATGCTACTGGCTTTCCCATGCCCACAAGCGCGGAAAGCTCTCAGGGATTGTCATGAAACTCATCTGCAATAAACCTGCTGTTGTTGAAAGAGTGAAAAATTGAATCCTCATTCAAATGTACGTGGTCTATTGTGTCAAGACTGGTTTGTCATTTAGCTCAAACAAAAACTGCCCACCTGTTTCCAAAATATAATATTTCAGCTGTAAGGCTCGCTAATCAATATGTAACATTTAAGCTGTCAGGCCCACAATATATAATATTTCAGCTGTCAGGCCCACAATATATAATATTTCAGCTGTCAGGCCCACCAATCAATATATAATATTTCAGCTGTCTGACCCACAATATATAATATTTCAGCTGTCAGGCCCACAATATATAATATTTCAGCTGTCAGGCCCACAATATATAATTGGGCCTCAATTGCAGGTGAAAATAAACCAAAGTTTATTGCAGCCAGAACCAAGTCCACAATCCAAAAATAAGGGTCAAAAACAGGGAGAGTTCAAAACCAGTAGGACACGGCAGAAGTACCAAAACACAATCCAAAAGACAAAATGGGAAAAACAGGCAGAGGTCAAAACCAGGAAAACTCAGCAATATATAATACAAAATATAATATTTCAGCTGTCAGGCCCACCAATCAATATATAATATTTTAGCTGTCAGGCTCACTAATCAATATATAATATTTCAGCTGTCAGACCCACGATATATATATATATATAATATTTCTGCTGTCACCCGCACCAATGGCCCATCAATGGCTTCACTTGACTGTCACAAACTGGTTGCATGTCTTTCCCAAACCCAGCTGTGTAAGCCTATGAAGGAAGAAAGCCTGTCAGTCAGCTACTCTGGCAGTAATGGATTCTTGGGCTCTGGAACTGCTTGTTCATTGGCTACACCAGAACTCCTCATTTGATCCAGGCAGCAGGTTCTGAATCATATAATGTCAGTCTGTGGCTCAGTAAAACACAATCCCCAGTCTCTGCCCAATCTCTGTACATGACTTGATTTCCAATGCATAATGTAGTTCCCTGCTACACCTCATCACAAACAGCTCCAGAAGCGTTGAGTGGGGGATGAAATGGTGACAAATGCGACACCCACATGAAAAACATCAGCTGTCAGAGAGTAAATATGCAATTTACTGTATGAAATGCAGTCTTTCAGGCATATTTGCACTCATAACAACAAAACTAAACATTGCAATGAAAAAAATACAACTCAATATGCTTTACGTCCATGACAAGCACATTTAATTACTTATGTTAATGCTAAAACATGTAATGCAATATGCAAAAAAAAAAGCTATGAAAGACAATACAGAAAGCAAACGGTTCATAACAATTACACATAAACAATAAATGCACATCAAAACTATAAATGTACATCAAAGCATAAATTAAATCATTAAACAAGTTAAGAGTGAGTCTTTTCAATCAAGCGTGATAGGCTTCTTAAAACAGTACATGAAGAAATGATTGAATAGCTACATTAGATATTATTCTATAGTGCTGCAAATCTAAAAACATCTGAAAATGTCTATCACTTAAATATTTTAAATGAAACTGCTGTGCAGAAAGAAGCAAGCCCTTGTCATGAGTCAGAGGAGTCACGTAATAGCTGCTATCTGGAGTCGACAGAATCAGGTTGCTGAATTTTGGCAGTGTTTTCGTTTATAGTTAGACAGCTAGCTGTAAGTAGAGTGTGTGTTGTATATATAAAAAAAGGACAAGACGGGAGATTTTTACAAGCGGTACACTAAATTGCACCAATTTTGCATTTATTACAGAGGTGTACTCTATTTGGATTTGAAAATGGGCCTCATTATGTTAAAGCCATTTGTACTCAAAAAGTCCAGCAAGAAACCTTGGAGATGTTTTGTAAATTGAACTCATTATGGCTTCTGAGTATGAGGGCAGGTGAGTCAGGCGATTGTTTAATTGAGTTTAATGCTCTGTGGCCCTTTGTTTGAAAATCAGGCTCTCTTCTGCCCAAAGTACCCTTACTATCTATCATGCAGGTCAATCAGCATTTTTAATGTTTATTCAAACAAGATAAGCGGCCATTTCAAGGAAATGTCAAACACTGCTATATTCCGTGCTACCTGTCGTTTGATATTCTTCCTTGTTAACTTGTTGCCATGCTTTGTCAGTTTGTCAAGATGTTTCAGAGCAAAGAAAATAATTTCCTCGATTATCTATTTAACTGAAAAAAAACACACACCTAATTATCTTTCAGAAGTAATGACATGACAAAAAACATTTCTTTATCACTCTTTATCACTCTTTTTTATCCATCTCAATTGCCATCACAGCTGTCTTTTTGTCTTTAATCTGGCTGGCCTCACTAGAGCAGGAACAATATGTGCCAAATCGGAATTACATGGAGACCAGATCTATGATACGTACATTCATCTAAGCCATGAGTTTTATTGATAATACATTTTAAATGCTCACACAATTTTAACATGTTATGTTTTGTTCCACTGTCCTCACAGAGACTTGACTTAAGGTACAAATGTTACAATTTACACGAGCGTTGATTTAACAATATGAAAAAAAAGTGTGGCGAGAAACAGCAAGAATTCACAATGCTGAACAGCATCCTTATTGAAGGAAATTGAAATAAGAGTACCTTTTTCCATGCCAAAACTGCAGAAGAAACTGCTTTTAAAATGGGGGTACTCACAAAGCATAATCTAACCAAAGCCCTACATTGTTCCTTTGGTCATCTTCTTTCGGGGTACTATGCTTCTTGTTTATTACAATACTGCATCAAATACAGAGCTATCTTAACCCTTGTGCAACACTATCATTACCTAACCTCTTTTATTATAGTGATATTTTATTTTAGATTCACCAGTGTAGCTTGTGCATATAATTCACAATTATCTGTGTATTGAGGAGGAATATCTACCTTCCATGATACAGAGATGTCCAGTTTAATGGAGAGAGATTATATGATTTGGGTTATATAAAGTTGATAAATCAAGATGAAACAGAACAATGAGCAGACTTGAATTTTTTTAGAAACCTTTCTTAAGAGAGAAATACAAATATCCTTCATATTTCTGTTGTTATACAGTTAGTAACACTTGAAATTGGGAAATCTGTGACTTTATTACAATTAAACACAATCTTCTCCCTGCAATGGAACACATTAAAATAAGAGTTCCAGTGATGAATTGCCATATGTTGGAAGTGTAGATTATGGAACATTCTGCAACCCTGAATTTTCCTTGTTAATTGTTTGATATACCACATTCCAGTATTTATTTTACAATGTGTTTTTTGACTGACTAGAATTTCATGTTATAGTTATTGCCTTCAAAATGTATGATATGAGCAGAGAGACATTAATGCTAATGATAGGTTTCCTTGTTGACGCAAACTAAAAACTGCGTGACAGTGTGATTGCCAGATCCAACACAAGCTTATCACTCTGGTTGTGACAGGATATGATTAAGGCGTTACATTATTTTTTCTGACCCTTCTGGAACAGCACAAGTGGTTAACAAAACACTAAGAAAAGAAAAACAGGAAATGGGTGGAGAGAATAAATCCATCAACTACCCAAAAAAAAAATTCAGATCTTTTTTAAGACCAATGGTGAAAATTAAAATCCAATGACAAAGATCATCTGTTCTCATCAAGTAAGAGATGATGGCTCATGTGTAATTATTAAAGTATTCCACTGTGTTGAAAACATTATTTCCATTTTTAAATGGGCAGTACTTCAAATTAGTTGGTAAACATAGCACAGCTGTGTTTCTGTTCATTACGCAATGTTTGCTATAAAAATATATATTCTATAAAAAACACTTAAGTTGATTGTACATACTGAAAAGGTGGGAAATTCATTAAATTTCCACAACCTTACAGTGGCCTTTGCCTTGGCAATACTTTACAGCAAATTGCATTACTAACTAATACACAAGTGCATTGTTTGTCTATGTTCATGAAACTACATTGGCTGTTGAGCAATTTGCACTGCATGTATGTAATTACCACACTTTGGGTGTTTTGTTTATTTTTTATAATAAGGCTGCACAATTAATTGCCTTAATCATTCCATAATCAAATTATAATCATGATTTTGATTAATTTTTCAGTGGCATTTGAATTGAACATAAATGTCATTGGTTCTGCAGCATTTCCATTTAAATGGCTCATGCATAAATCCAAGTGACCCCTGGTCCAGTCGTTGTGACATTGTGCCATGTGAACACAAACAAGTAACATGTAGAAACAAGCAGGCAAGACATATGTGGCACATGAAGCTATCAAAGGAACTCAGGAGACACAGCTTGGGACAGGCTAATATCCGTCACTTTCAAAACAAGTCATCAAACCCCTGCTAGTGGAGGAAACAAGGGGGGGAAACAAATTCAACTCCAGCCCCACAGGTTTGGCACCAAATAAAGGGTCTTCTGCCTATGTGTGGAAGACGATGATTACGGTCGAGGCACATACAACGCAAACAGTCTTTTGCAGTTGCAGCAGCACCAAAGGGCAATACCACAAATTGATACAACCACCGGATGGGTGACCACAAAGCGCAATATGAGGGAGCCATGAAGTCTAACAAAACTCTATCAAAAGCACAGACACGTCTGGCAGGTTTTCATAGATATTTCTGGATATTGCAGAATCACAGAATCAATTTAAAATATGATCCACACTCTTGGTAAATGCTACAGTGCCCACCTACACCTGTTTTTAAAACATAGTGCTGCCTGTTCTGTATGCCAAATGTTGAGGAACTGAGATAGACATGAGAGGTGGTGTTCTTTTAGCACCATGGGGCCCGATCCGTGTCTAATGGTTCATTTTATCATTGTTGACTTCTCAATGAAAAAGCTGTCGTGAGGATGAGGCTGGTGCACAGGGATTGTCGGATGGTCATGCTTCTCCTTGCAAGAGAAGAATATGGTGTGCATAACAGCAGATAATGGAGCTAACAGTGTGACAGCAACTTCAATTGGCAACACTTAGACAAACCTCCAATGTTATGGGTACAGGCTACATATTGCAATAGGTAGGCTATACATTCCTTAAAGAAGCTTGTGTTGTTTGTCACTGAATTGTTTCCATCATGCTGTCTACTTTTAGACTGACATTTGAGATTGTGTTGTGGTTGAGAGCAGATGAGAGAAGCCCAAAAGGAGCTGAAGCTGCCCAAACACAATCCTCAGAAGACAAGCCATGGTTCAGATAGTGCTCAAACAGAATGCCATCCACCATCACAATGATCCTCACTTGGAAGTGTGGAAGTGTTGCAGGCAGTCAACAAGATGCTCTGTCCAGAAGGAGTTTACTGATCAATATATGTCAGCATTGCTTCTCCGTAACCTGTCCTCCACCGCATAGGTGTATCTATTGCAATAGTGCAAGAAGATGATTCAGACCTCACAAGGTCAATAAACACAAGGATTAAGGATAAGCGTGACGATGGGTACAGTGGATCACAGACACAGGAGCTTCTTGACACAGCTGCAATATGACACTGAATCTGTCATTTCAGATGACATGCCACCACTACCAGGTTGACAGCTGAGATAAGTCTGGACAACTTTAGTGACGTTCACAGTCTTTGTGTTTACATCACATTAACATATGTGAAACGGTTGAAAGAATGTGATATAATGTACTGCAGGTTCTTTATAGCTAGAAATGATCAACCATCCAGCTTTCTTGGTTTTAGAAGGAGTATTTCATTTTCAGAGGACCTGCATATCCAAACCCAGAATTTCCTGTAATCTTTCAGTTAAATGCTAATGCTCAGTGCACTGGTTACTGCATATTCAGAAATTAAACCGGTCCTGATGGGTTGCTTTGTTCTGGGTAAATTGACAAGTAAGTAACTAAAATGTCATAGTAAGGGTACAAGAGAGATGCACCAATCTGATACTGAACATAGGTATTCGACTAATGTTGGCTTAAAATAATGGATCAGATGCCAGAAACGGTGACATTATCTGGTTTGATCCAATGATGTAAACTTTCCAACAGTAAACTGTACATGTGCGCGACATCCAGTGAAATTTCCATGATGGATTGTGAGATTTGACTAAAATATTTTGTCATACCTACACATTATCCATGGACAAAGTGGGGCATTCCTGAGGTGGGAATTTATGTAAAGTTAGCACTCATGTATATTGGCTTCTATCTCAGCTGTGTTGAATTCTTCTTTCTGATTGGCTGGAGGGTGTACATTATTTCCATGTATACCAGTGACAACTACGAAGTAAATCCCTCCAAAATGCTCCATCATCTTTCAAAAACCCACCGTTAATCACAAAATTAACACTGCACCTTTGTTTTCTCATATCAGAAGTATCACAGTTAATTGTCTTAAGAGTTGTCAATTTCTGTATTATTTAGTCTGAAAGTTTTTTTTTTATTTTTATTTGTATTATTGATCATTTAGCCACTCTGAGTTTATTCAAATGTGTTATGAGACTTAAACTTTGAAAATATTGTCAATTAAAATAAAAATCCACATTCTGAGTGCATCCACAGAAAGGACTATGTAGCATTAACAGCTGTGTAGTTATTAAAGGGAGTTTAATATCGGATTGGTACTCAGTGCCAGTATATACTTAAGTCCTCATCATATTTTTCCAGTCAGAATCATAATCAGCAGTGAAAAAGTGACATTGTAGCATCAACTTTTTAAGGAAATCCAAATTAAGTCAATGACTGTGAAGAGCTATTTGATGATGGCTAACTGTGTGCATTGAATACAATTAAGGGGATGTTGATTCTGGTCAAGAGAAAGTTTTTAATAGATGATCCAGACGTGCTTTTGACAATATAAAACATAAATTATTAGGTGCCCCCATTACTGTTGGATGTGATTTTAACCTGGTTTTAGGTCTACACATTGATCCTCTATGGGGAAAACTGTCAATGGTTTCGAAGAAGTCATTGTCCATCATATTTAAAATCACATGGGAAGGTATTAAAACGTCTTAAAATGTAGCACTTTGTGAGAGATGCCTTATATCAAGTCTAATCTTACTGAAGCACATGAAAATATCACATATTTTCCCAGGTACACATGGCTTTCAAATATGTGACATGTCAAAAAAGTGGTAATGAATCATGAATGTTAAAAATTCTGTTCGCTTGTGACATTGCCTTTTCACATGGTAACTGAAATTGTTACACATGCATTGCACATTGCAGGCCAGCTCTTAAAATTCATGTACAAATTATATGTGAACATTTGTGCAATTAACTTTTCTTATATGATTGCCGTCTGTTTTCTCATTTAGCAAGGACAGAAGTGGTGCAAGTGTTCTTTCACACAGTGCAATTTCCTCAATATATTTCAATACCTTCCTTTCTGGTATTGCACCTTTTTTTTCCTCAGTGTGACATTTGACTTTTTCTCAGATGGACTACTTTGTCGTTCTCCCCCAAGCAATCTGAAATGTGTTCCATCATGTCTGTGCTAACTGTGATCAGCAGGCGCTCCCTTGTACTTTACATACAGCCATTGTCTCATGAGTGGCATTTCAATAACCCCTTCTTCATAATGACAATACCTTATCAAAGGTTTTTGAGTATAAATTATACGATCCCTGATGTGACACCTCAGAGACTGAATATGGTGAATTAGATTGGGAACAAATTGTCTTTACTTGGGTAGGCTAACCTTAAGCATGTTAAAGAATCTGTAAGACTTAAAAGGGTTTTGATCTAGGGTGGAGTTTTGTTTGTGCATAAGGTTAAGGGCTTTTGTTTGGTCATATGACTTATACCCTAGGGCAGCAGTTCAGCTGTTTCCTTTCTCTTTACTCTCAGCAAGGCTATTCACAATCTCCAATATTGTTTTCATAAGATCTTCTTCCTCAGGTTGCTAAACAATGTTTGATAATTAAGACTATCTATATTTATGGTCATTAATACTGCCAGTGGTGTTGCTAAGCCAATTCCTTGAGCATTAACAATGTTTGACAATTGACTTTCTGTCTGGCCACCAAATCAGTTTATGCATTCCTGAAAATATGTTTACAACTCTCTCATTTCAACTGCTTGTCCAGTACCATGGAGTTCTGTGGTGTTACATCTAAATGCCACAATTCAATCAACTTTGAGTTCCACCATTAAGTATAATTGTTCCTCTGAGAAAGGACATTGTCTCTCTTTGCGTTCTCTATTATCGTCTCTCTTTACATTCTCTATTATCATTAACTATCTGGAAATATGGGAGCAAGGAAGGAGATATCTGGGTGTGCGGTTCTTGTTCAGAACAGTCTTGTTCTAAGAGGAATGTTAACACTCATATTTATGCAGTTCTTCAATGGTTCCAAGACCCAAAAAGGGGTGCACTTACTCCGTATTACTTCATATCTGTTGCATTGTCTTGTTTCTCTTTGTTATGCCAAATTCTCATAAGTACCCTCATGCACACACATTTTGGAAATGCCTTGTTGTGCTGTCTATATGGAGGCTGCAAAGAAATTAATCCTGAATAGGTCAGTAGAGCGTACTGCCAATCAGGGAATCTTTTTTTAGGAGCGCGTTCAGATTTTTGCTGAAACTGACAGGCGGGTTGCCCAGAGCAGGACTGATCAGACGCTGTGCATGATGTCATTGTCCTCCTCTTTTAGGGTAGATATGTGGTCACAATTCTAATGTGCTTCTTTTTTTCATCTTTTAGTATTGTTCTTGAAGTTGTTGTTCCTCAGCTTTTTATCATTTAGCTGTTTACGGTCTGTCAAATGCTTTCAAAATCTAATTTAAAAAATCTACTCGATACTTCTCTTATGCTTATTAAGAAATGAAAATGTATCGGATATTGCAAATATGAACCGTGAAACCACATTTCCCATCTTTATTTGTTTTTCCTTCAGCGGAGGACACTCTATTCAGAACAGTTGTTATGGCAACCACGGTCAACCATGCCAAAGCACAAGCTCAACAATTTTTAAATGACAGTGGCCTGTGCCATTCAGGATTATTTCTTTGAATTCATATGTTGAATTTCATTAGATTCAGTAGTATGAACTCTCAGACAATGACATAGCATTTATAGTGAGTTTATTGAGAAGGAACATAAAAGAATGAACTTGGGCTTATTGTCAAAATGGGGAGGAGTCCTCGCGTCCTCATGGAGAGGGAATCCCCCCCCCCAATTTTCCTTTTGGATGAAAGAAATTGAGATAGTAGTTAGGATTATGAACCCCCCACCTTAGAGAAAGGAGAGGATGAAGGTGAAGATGGGGAGGAGGTGGGATGTCACTGACACTATTGTCAGATATAGGACATAAAACAAGGGCTGAACCTGTAAATTGATTTAAGTAAACTACAACTAACCACCCACAAAAAGGTGACAATTTACAAACAACGTTTACAGTTAAAAATAAGATATTTCAAGTTGGATTTCAAGTGTGCTGACAGTAACATGGGGAAGAGTGGTTTATGATTGTGAGTATATAAATAAAATAAATGGATTGAGTAAAGAAGAATTTTCACACTAGTGTTTTATATATTATATTATATTATATTATATTATATTATATTATATTATATTATATTATATTATATTATATTATATTATATTATAGAAGAGCAAGAATAATCAAGACATGATGGTGTTTGAGAATTACAAAGATACTGAAGATACAAAGACATGCTCTTAAAACTCTTTCTCTATGAACAATGATTTCATACATAATTTCAAATACTGCTCACTCCATCTTGCTCCACTGAACTTTACCATGCTGCGCGGTCTTGAATTACGGGAAGATTAGTGGAGTCTTACAATTTCTGTCCAGCGCATCTGGTCTGGCTGCATATAAATCCAAATAATGCCATGTGTCCTGCAGCACCACCATGTGGCTCCATTTAATCTAAATACATGATGAGTTCATCCACCTACATGTGCCTTAATAAACTAAACTCTACACCAAATACAAAAACCTCAATACAATCTTGTTCAGTTTTTGTTCCATTCATCCTGTTCAATTCTTGCATCCCCACTTCATGATCAGTCCATACATTTTCAAAAAAAAAACAAAACAAAAAAACCTTTAAATATAGACTTTATTGTGCCAACAAGGTGGGAATGTGTTTTTTGTTCCATACACACATTAAAAACAGAGAATATAGCTACATACATACAGTATATGTCTCATTCTTATTGGAACATTCAAAAAATGATGAGCGAGACATACCCATTGGTCCAAGATTCTGAGCTGTACATGACACAGGTTGTTATTAATTGCTTATTGTCTGATTAGTCTGCCTGAAGGCCAGGCTATGAAAAAACCTCCTACCTTTCAGCTTGTAGCTGATTTTTAAATTCCTTGTTTTGTTTGTTTTCAGGGCAGATTACATGCATAGAGCCTGTTTCCTGGCATCTACACTCCCACTTGTAGTATTTGCTGCTGTTCTGCTGAGATTTGATGTCTCATCCTCCGTGCAGCTGCTTACACAGCTGCTCTGATTCATTGATTAAAGGTAGACATTATTTTCTTGTTTCCTCTTCTACACTCAAATTTTATACAGAGTTTTTTGGGGGTAGTCTGTAAACAAAGATAAAGCGTGTGTTTATTTGTCAATGTGTTTCACCATATATTGACTGCAGAATTCTGGCAGATACAGACTGCAGACTTTCTGCACACTTGCACACGCCATGTATGTTCAGATATTCTCAGATTTGTTTAGAAAGACATTACAGGGGGCCTCTAGGTGGCTTACAGGATAAAACGTTGCCTGGGAGCCCTGAGGACGGGGGCCCCATCCCCGTCCTCACCATCACCATAGGGCCCTCTCTGTCATGCTGGGCACCCATGGCGGCACAAACCAACGGTACGCTGACTGCGTCATCTTCCAACGTCATAGGCAGTGTGCAATTAGCAGTGCAGCTGCAACGTGAATAGAAGCAAGAGCATCTTCACGTGAATTGGAGGAGCCACATGCTCGACCTCTCCTCCCAAAGCCAGCAGAGTGGTCGCTGCAGTGGGGCCAGCCAGCTTGGTTGAACAAGTTGAGGTTGGGAAAAACAGGAAAAAACCGGGGGAAAAATAAAAAAAAAATATCACATTTTTTTCCTGGTTAGCTTATCAACAGACAGATGAATCCTAACTGGTATGTATGGAGACCTCATCAGTGTATTAAACCAGTTGCTAGGTAATGAAAAATTCAAATACAAAGCACAGATGGCCATTGTAGATGGTATTGTGTTAAAAACTTTAGCAGTAAAATCTACAATTGATCCCCCATATACAGTTTGAGTATCATTGACTAAAAATTTAATGTCAATGACTGTGAAGTGGGCCCAGTGAGAGATGAACATGTTTCAGCCTGAATGAGCAGAGATGCTGACAGAGGCTTGGAATTGCGCTGTTGACAACTGAAGTTTACATCTGAATTCATATCATCTGTTTATCATTTCCCATTGTTTGTATGTTTGTTTGTCATGTTTGTAAATTTGTTTGTACAGTAATGCCTCCAGTAAAACACATTCGTTCATCAAGACCACAGATACTGTATCAAGGGTTATCAAAATTAAAAATGATCCAGTGCAAAACCTTGTACCACTACCGTTTCACAGAAAATCCAATGTACTCTAATGTTCTCAAACAACAAGGCCAGGATAATTCTGCCATTTTGTTTCCTCATGTGCTCTTTTCTGGGCACCCCGCGTTGGGCCCCTTGAATCCGGCCAAGAATGGTACTGTGCCGTGAGCTTACAAATGAGCCTAGTACCTGCCAAAGAACCCAACCCGATGGGGCACACAGAAGAGATGATCAAGAAAAAGACTCTGGATCTTTTGAAGTGCTTTATGTTTCATTTAACCTTTTTTTGTAATTGACAGCATGTAGAGGAATACAGCTTTATGAATCTTTTCTACAGTGTATTCTTTATGGTTATTATGATTCGTTTTCAATGATAGTATTCACTAAGGCTCACATTTGCCAATTTGTGAAGGTGAGGTGACAGCTGGATGTTTTATTCAGGGATATAAAGAAATTCCCTTGCGAATGTTTCCCAGAATAGACACTCAGATGCAACAGGGCTGCTCTCGGCTTTGTCATGAATCATGTATTCATGTACTACATTTTTAATGTACTGTAATTCAACCTAATAATGGTATGAACTTTGAAAATTCTAAAGTTGTATGTAACAAAAAGTGTATTTTGCTACACAGAACCTTCACTGTCAATGACAGTGCACTTCTCTGAGAGACCGCGCTTGCTGGTTTCTTGCATGATTACTGCATTAGTGAACTCACAATGGGTACCCGAAACATGTGACTCCAGGCTCAAGATATCATGTTCTGGACTTTTTACTTGGTACCACTTGATGGGCTCATCATTAAATGAAATCAGTGGGAATTACAGGAACTATATCAGAGTGGGTATATTTCTGTCTGATGGCTGCCAAGTAACTAGGATTGATGATATCTGAGCAGGGATCTGTAACCATGGCGAAGACTGGTGAAATTAAGGGTCAGTCTTTCTTTTGTTCTCTTTGAGATTGACCACTTTACAAATGTCAGTAAATTCTAGGGGTGTAATGGTTCTGAATCCAAAACCAAAAGTACAATTCTAAACATTCACATCTTTCCCATGGCTATTCTCATACAGTAGGTACATATGATTGGTTGACAGAATTTATAATTCCAACCTTTGAAAAAAAAGGGAATTATGTTGGTGACTGAAGAAACTGCACCTTCTTTATAAGTCAAGGTGGTGATTTAGTTCAGGTTTTTCATCCTGGGAACTCAAAGGAAAGTACCAGACACTCAGATCGAGTGATTGTGATAGTGTCAGAAATGCTATTAAATATATGGGCAAATTTATTTCAGGTTTGAAATGATGACATGGGTCTCCCTAAAAACATTCAGCAGATTGTCAATACCAGATTGTAAATAGTTCATTTTACTATTGTTTCAGGTGACTTTCTTCTTTCTCTCTGTATGACTGCATGTGCCTGAGCTGTGTGAATGCTGGATAATGAGGCAATTTGAAAACCGTTTTCCTCATTTGCAGTTCAATGAGAGGCCTTATTTTCCAGTTTCACTGATTCAAGCTCTTCCTGATTATGAAGTGAATTGCACATTCAGTGTCCGCGCCCCCCATGGATCTTTGTCCCAGAGATTTTCCATGCAGGAAATATGACTGTTCATTATGCCTCAAGATAAGGAAGAAACCGAGGAGGTTAATTCACTGAGAAATAAATGACGCTCTGAATAAGGTGCTTCCTGTCTCTACAACGGCATTCAAACAGCTTAACAGAATTAGACGTTCAAATTGTCATTATTGTATTCTGTGCGCAGCTCGTGCTAACATTAGTAGCACCTTCACACCACAAAGCAAAGGTCTAATACAGACAAATTAAGAAATAATGCAGTCAATGTTTGTCCTCGTCCTTGTTTTTTCTTTTTTCTTCTTCCCTTTCACTTACCACTCGGCACGGTGACCACATGTGTCCCCGTGGTTCACAAAGTCCTCTTACTTGGGCAAAATATATTTAGTGGCTGCAGCATGATTATGCCAGAAAGTTTGGTTGGTGTGTAGCCAGATAGGTGTGTATGATTAGCAGGGGCGTAGCACCAGGGGAACAAAGGGTATGAGGTATACAGGGCCCAAGGGTTTGAAGGGGCCCATGAAAACCTGGGTATTGTTTTTAATAAAGAGTGGAGGGGCCCTCAGAGCCTGCCTGTGTAGAGGGCCCAGAGTTTCTAGGCTCTCCCCTGCTGATTAGAGACTAATCCTAGCAGCTTTTAGAGTGAAATTAACTCTGAGGCAGTTTGTTGACATTTATTACAGGCAGAACACCAGGCAGTTTTCCAGTTCTAAATATAGTTCCTTACACAAGGTCATTAACACTGGTTAATAATAATCTTACATACACACATGTATGCATGAACAAATACATATACACACACATACATACAGTAGAATCAGAAAGTATTCACCTCACCCTTTCTCCATTTTGTGCTCTTAGACTTAATTTAAAGCAGAGTAAATTTTAGCCATCATGGTCTTTAACATCAATGCCAGAAACTGTTACTACAATTTTTGTTCAAATTTATTACAATTAAAATACTGAAATATCACATTTACACAGACAAAAAACCTCATTTTATAAATCTGTGATGTAGTGTTAAGAAAGAGAAAGCTTTGGAATCTATTTAGCTGTCATGGCTCAGACAGTTGTGCAGACCGGGATGAATAATGAATTTCCCTTTTTTAAGCAACCAAGGTTCAAAAACCAAATATCAGAGTTGATAACCATGCAAAGTTCAAAACCAGAAAGGCATGGCAAAGGTACAGAATCACAGTCAAAAGCAGACAGGCAAAAGTCAAAACCAATAGGACATGACAAACAAACCAAAAAACAAAACAAACTTAGGCTGTGGCCACTCCTCTACAGCTTGGACCATGCGTTGATCCATCTGAATGCCTCCAGCAGAAGTTACGTACATACCCCAGGAAGGAAAGTCCCGAGTCCCAAAGCAACACACATTTCTCCACCTTTGGGAACAAGTGGTTTTGCAGCAGTCTCTGCAGCCCTTGACGGGCATGGTGAGAGTGATCAGCAGGAAACTGGGAGGAGATCAGCATGTCATCCAGGTACATGTTCACAAATCTTCCCAGCATATCACACAAAACATTGTTAACCAGGGCCTGGAAACCAGCAGGGGGTGTTGGTAAGGCTGAAGGGCATCACCAAATGTTTGTAGTGTCCCAACGGCGTGTTGAATGCTGTCTTCCACTCACCTCCCTCACTGATGCAGACCAGGTGGTAGGCATTGAGGAGGTCAAGCTTTTGTGAAGATGGTGGAGTCCTATGAAGACTTGAAAGCGGAAGATTGGGTTGGGTGACATGGTCACAGTTGACAAGGACTGAGACCACCTGAGGATGCTTGAGAAGCAAGAGCTGATGGTGTAAGAGCTGATGACTTGGGACACCTCACCGACAGGTCTCTGAGGAAAGCTGCATCTCTCCGCTCCCTCTGACGACGGTCAATTCAGATGGCTAGATTGACAAGTATGTCAAGACGGGCTAGCGGGTCTCTGGTGATGAAGTCACCCTTGATGTCATCTGAGAGACCGTGGAGGAAGGTGTCATTCTCTGCCTCTCGGTTCCAACCACTGGTGGCAACAAGGGTGTGGAAGTCGGTGGCAAAGTTGGAAACCGAATCCTTTCCCGCACGAATCTGCAGAATCTCTCATGCAGCCTCATGACCTTGCCTGGATCAGTCGATCACCCTTTTCATCTCTTCGCCGCAGCAGCGTAGGATGAGCACACAGGTGAGCGAGCATCCCAAACTACCGTTCCCTACGCTCTGGCGTGATCAGTGAGCATGGTGATGACATAGGCGATGTTTGCTCAGTCTATGGGGAAGGTAGAGGGCTAGAGCTCAAACACTAGAGGACATTGCAACAGGAAGGAACAGCAAGTTCCTGGCTCTCTGGCATAGGGTTCAGGAGGCGGTAAACGTGAATGCGAAATATTATCGCATTTTATCACTGACAAGACAAATGAAAACGGCAAATAATTTGACCATTCATGGCAACGAAATGTAACAGCCCAAATTATTCATTGTGTTCCCCTGAACATCATTAGAATTATTTGATGGGCGGATATCCTGAAGTCATCTAATTTGGGGGAGAGTTACAAAGACTTTCTCAGGTGTGATTGACAAAGATACACCTTTCGATATGATCTTCCTGACACCAAGTGTAAACATTCTTGTCGGGCCTTACGGCTGAAGAGAAGATCATTGAGCAAAGATGGATTTCCATTTAAAACTATTCTTTAAACAAGTGGATGACAAGTTTTCCAGACAGAGTTGTTAAAAGGAAAGTATGAATGAAGCCAAAAAAAGAACATTAAAAATGTTGGTAAGATATTTTTGGTAACCAATGGAGGCTTGTATGGCGGTTCACAGTATGTTCACAGAACAACAGGAAAGGGCCATTGCAATTATGGTACAGGCATTGTAAATATGGTACTATTATCAGAGGAGGGGCAAACAAGAGAAGATTACAGCTGATGTAGAGAAATGTGGTAAAAAAAGGAAGATGATGACAGAAAAAAGGAAGATCCATCAGTCAGCAGACATTAATAGAGATTGCAGGGTTGTTGGATTTATGGGCGCCTGGCAGAAGAACCTCAATAGGAGGAAAAAGCACTATTTTATCATGATCTTGGACGATGCGAGATTCCGCCAGAGCACACAAGTCTGAAAGTGGTTCCAGATACAGCATCATTTTTTAAATACAGTTCCTCCATCATGCTCTACCTTCCTTTATGCCGTTGAGGAATTTTTGCAGGTTGAAAGTCCAGAGTAAGCACAAGGTTATGGAAACAGGTACTAATATATGAATATAAAGTAACCAATAAGTAACTACGAAGGAGTAGGGTCACTCTTCAAAACATAGCATAACCATAAAACTATGAATTATTTAAAATAAAAAACTGAAACCAATTTCTCAAAAAATCCTACAGGATTTTTTACATTTTGTTACAGGAAATGATGTCAACAAGGAAAATTACTTTAAATGAATATTGTTGTAGAGAAACAAGAAGAGAAATATTGAATCACAACATGGCAGTGAGGGTAATACACAGCATGCATTTCAGTTGTTTTGTAAATAAATGTACAACGTTTGTACGGTTGCTATAATTGGTGTATTGTGAAGGTTTATATGCAAGACAGGTTTGTATTGTTTGTTGGGGGAAGGCTTGCGTGTGTGTCTCATTGTCCTTCTCCTTGTCCGTTTCTGGTCATCAGTACAGTATGTCAGTATTTCATACCTTCATCTTTTGCTTTTGATCTGTGGTACTGCTTTTCATGTAAGAGTCCCTTCCCAGATGGTGCATGGGCTCTCCACTCCAAATTAGAAGTGCAAATACATATGATGGTCAGACTGAACTCTGCATTTCTGAGAAGGTGTTTACCAGTTAAAGCATAAAGTAATTGAAATGGTGAATTGTTGTTGCACTTTTATGCCGTATCTAAAAGCATTCCAGACATTCCTCTCAAGCCCTCTCGAGTGCCAAAGACAGCCATGGAGGAGGTGTAGCACTCTGATTAATGCATACCATGGTGGCACCGGTGGCACGCCGCCATGGAGAGCATTGGTCCAGTTCTATAGTGCGCCAGTGTAACTGGAGCAGACCCTGAGAATGAGCTGCCCTGGTCTCTCTGCGCATAGCGGGGCAGGAGGACGGCAGAGAAGCCAGTTTGGGATGTCCTTATTTAGTCAGTGAGGAGGATCACAGCCCTGATGAGTCCCTCACTGAGTTGTGAACTCAGGAAGCTCTCTTTGTGGTCTGGGAACTGGTCAAGTTTGCCACACGAAAAGACCTCTGAAGGAAGCTCTCCCTCATCCTTTTTTAGCTGATCTGAATTTCTCATTTGTTTTCGTTTTCCTCGGAGTGGAGTTGTGGGTCAGCACTTTCTGGAACATAATGGTGAAATATTTAGGATTGTTTTCCCGGACTTTAAGATGACTCCACAACAGAACAATGATCCCCATTTTAAAAAAGACAATGATGAGCTGAAGCTACGCATAGAAGAGAGGGAGAAGGCAAGTACCACCATGTTGGCACGGTTGCTCTATCACTATTCCCACTGCAACTACTAGATTTGTTATTGAGTGGCAGATGAGCGGTAGCTCTGTTGAAGTTTTGCTTATTTACTCCACAATAATACAATCTTAATGTACATTCATATATCACCAGCTAATCTGGGACTCTCACACTAAACAATCCAATGCAAGTATGTTGCAGCTAATTAGGTATCTTCACCACCCATTTTTAATAGTCTTAATGGTCTGTTGCTATGCTGAAAGAAAAAAACCTGCTTCTGCAGAATTCTGAAAGCATCTTAAAGGTCAGAGCCTTTTCTAAAAAAAGAAATCAGCCTCAATGCAGTGTGTTAGAAAAAATAAACTGATTCTAAAAATAGAAAGTCCATGCTTCTCATCTACAAAGATTCCATATGTCCCTTTTCTGGAATATGTTGTGTAGAATATTTGTTGCTCTTTTGCCATTTTATTACTCGAAATAAAAATACCAGTAAATACTGGCAGTTAAACCAAAATGTAGCATTGACACCCAACTACTTCAAGACCATTTTTTTTGCATTGATTAGCGAGCAACAACATGCTAAATCTATGCCCATGTAATAATGCAATCACAATAATTTAACAAATGCTGGATCTTCATGTGAATCTGGAAGTGTGAGAGAACACGTTGTTGTAATCGTATTATATATACTTTGCATTATATTGTGGTTGGAACTACCTTGAACCATCTGAATGTGGCTTAGCTTCAGCAAAATATATCATATTTTGACAGACATTGCCTGCACATTCAGCCCTATGGAGACACCTCTCACAATATACTATGCAATATATTGATTATAAAGTTGAAACTTTCTTTACAGTGATGGAAATTGAAAATAGTTTCTGAAAGGATGCGTTTTTTTTTATAGTATTGGCAACTTAATGACCTTTGTGCCATGAGCAGCTGTAAAAACGTAAACAGGATGTGGGTTTCTCTGAGCACAATCAAAGGATAAAACATGTTTTCTATTATTACACACAAACCATAATTAACATGACTGTTAAAATGAAAACACACTTCAGTGTGAAAACTACATCAGATGAAAACCCTTTGATGTTTTAAGGATTGTAAAGGTTTTTCCCATGCCTTAAATTCTAGCCTTCTAAACACCAGGTGTTACAACACTGGGATGATTTAAATTTTTAGATCTTAAGATTGATTGCTGAGAACATGAACTAAACTACATTTGCACTATAAAAAAACAGATTATTTAACATAATTGTGTGTAGAAGCTGAGGTAGATTTAGTCAATATTTTACTATTTTAAGGAACTGAACAGAAAATGTGTATTTATGGTAATTTAGTTTAAAGGCTTTTTTGCAGATACATTTGCAATGGCTGCACTTACCTGTATTATAGCCTGCATGAATAAACTTGCAATGTTACATTTTAACATCTGCAGAATTCTCTTCTTTTTCAGATGTGACTGCAGGTTTATCATCACAGTACAGCAGTGGTTAAAGTGCAATAAAATATTAGGTTAAAGGAAGCACAGACCACACTTAAAGGGCAATTCATTCTCAACATAGCTCTGAACATTGCAGCAGTATAAAATTCAGACTGTAACAGAGTCTTTCTGCAGACATGATGACGTCATTATGATGGGGTACAGTATCTTGTTAAATTGAAAACAATGAAAAAGTATTGAAAAAAAAATCTAAAAATGAATTTTGGAAATATACTGATTGAAAAATAACATACTGACATATATTTTATTTATTTTCTTTTGGAAAATAAACTTTCATTTGTAGTACGAGGCATTGAATTACTTAATCTTGTTTTAGTGTGTTTTTTGTTGCTTGATTGATGTTGAAGGCAGAGATCGAATTAATCTGTTTACTTCTCTACTGTTGCCATAGCAGAGTATGGCTAAGCTCAGAGAGCAGCGCTTCTTAACCTCCAGTCGTTCTCCATGATTTTCCATCTCCAAGAAAAACAACCACACTTACAAAACAAAGACAGCAAGGATGAATAAGAAAAAAACTATACTTACACAAATGTTCTTTATCTACACTGCAACATTGATTTAGAGCTTCATAAGAGCTTCAGATGTCAGACTTTGACCCGCTAAAGGCAAGCTTAATGGACAATGATGCAAGCTGGTACTTTTGAAATGTTCCCTGTCAAAATTGCCCCATGAAACTAAAATGAAATTATCTCCATCGTGTAAGAAGTCTAAAATGAGAGTTTGCTTTAAAAATAAGCACACAAATGGAAAACAGAACTTCCTGAAATTTAATTGTATTCCTGGCCTTACATCAGTGAAGAACAAGAGAAAACTGATGATAACGTAAGAGTACATCTTGCAGTATGTGTCAACATTACATGTGTAGGAACCTCCTGCTAACTCCATGCTAACTTCTTTTTTTAATACTTTGTTTGTTTTGATATTGGTTATCTGTCTATTTTGCCACCTGTGGCAAATAATGGTGCCAGGATAGAAAAGAGTTTCCTGAACAACAGCTGCCAAATGCAGACAGGATACAGATGCACAACTGATATTAGTGTTCTCATTTATTTACGAATGCAACTAAGACATGGTACAGCAAAACAAACAAAAAAATCATATTTGCCCCATAAACATTTCAGGGAAACATCACAGTGAGGTGAGTGTTAAGTGTAGCCTTAAGTGAGACATACTATGAAAAACAGTTCCTGTTTTCCCATCAGTATAAGCCCTCACTTTTGTTTGAATGAATTTGGTTGTAATAGCCTTCAGAATTATTTATTTATTTATTTATGTATTTATTTATTTTATTCCTCTGACTAAATTCAAAACAGTAATTAAGGGTGGTAGACTAACTTTGGGTTTTGTTTCAAAGACATGTTGTTGTTCCTCTTTCTATCTTGTGCGTCATATCTCTATTCAACATTATACAGATCTTGTTCAAATTTTGTAAACAAAGCTTTGATTTGCCACTCACTAGGTAAACGTAAATCCCAGTTTCTCTTTCAGGCTGCGTTCACAAAGCCAGCGCTGTACGGTAAACTGTGGCAGAGGAGTATGTCAAACCCCTGAGACCTGCGGAACATCAGGCGTGAATGTTTCTGTGGCAGGCTTATCTCTTAAAGTCAATCAGAGTTACGGCCTCCAACACGCAGGCTTTGACTTTTTCCAACATGTCCTGTCCCATAAATTCCACGCAGGAAACCCTACAAGGGGCTGCACTTCGGCGTTAACTACAAACTCCCACGTCATGGAAACTGGTACTGTAGTCGGGCAACAAACTGATGGACATGGCTTTGTTATCGTAATAGTTCAGTACATATTGGTTTCAAACAACAAAGAGAATTTTTCGCAAAAGGCAAAAGATGTACTGATCGTTCAGTGAAAAGATGTGATGTTGAAGGAATGTGTGTGTGTGTGTGTGTGTGTGTGTGTGTATGTGGGTGGTGTCTTCAAGTTATTTCTCTCCCCTCCTTTGTAGAAAATGAAGACAACGGTTCAGAGGCGACGGTCCACTCCTTCAGCCATTACAAAAGCTCTCAGCAAATCAAAGTCCCAGAGCAGGTTAGTGACTCTCAGTCCATTTGTTTATTTGCCTGTCATGTCCCTGAAGGACGACAGCTAGCTTTTTCCTACCCTCATTATCTTCCTGAGAAACAACTGGACTGCTCCATTTTCTGTGGAAAGAAAATCGATCTTCTGTGTTCAGTCTTGTCATCGTTTCAGGTCTTTGATGAAAGACCATAGTGATGTTTTATAAAAAGCTTTTAAGCAGCTATTATACTTTACCCCGCTGTAAATTTCAGAAGAATGTCATGTTCAGAGACAGACTGGTTTTTTCATACTTGAAATGTCTTTGTGCGACCCGAAGTTCAGTAACTGCTGAATGCAGTGCAGCTTTTTTTTTTTTTTTTTTAAAAATCATAATTTCATGGTTTTCGTTGAATTAATATGAATGACAGATTTGTAGGGACGGGAGCAGATTTATGTGGAAAAAGATGGTGTAGACTACAGTTGAGAGAGTGACCTGGGTAGAGAGTGGCTTTGCAGCAAAGAGTTGTTGGACACGCAGCAAGGCCATACTTTGCCCTAACATTGTGCATTAGTCACAATCTGCTGACGTTTACACTGCCCCAGAGCTGAGGCTCAGGTTAAGCTTTTGGGTACTTTATCCCTGTCATCAGACCCTGCTCAAACTCACTGTCTCCACAGGACGTTACCCAGCACAACCCCGAGGTCTGTAATGTTGCATTCTCCAATGAATTCCTGCCTTTATTTGGTTGTGGAGTTCTCCCATCTCGGTAACGGCAACTAAATAATGAGGAGGGAAACTCTAAACAGCAGCTGTGAAATATGGCCTTGGAATTCTAAGCGTTGTGCCATCTTAACTCAGCCCAGACCCAGAAAAAGAGGTTGTCTCCAGGTTTATAAGAGCGTAAGGATTAATCCCTCCATTTGGAGAGGGTAGACCCTCTCTCCCTGCCTAGTGGCATTTCATATTGACGCACACAGCCACAGCGTCGAACCCTTAGCGATACAAAAGTTGGCAGAGGACCCAAGAACTGCTAAGCACTTGAGACAGAACCAGTGATATGCCACAGATTCAGGCCTCAGAGCGCTGCTTAAAATAATTGAATGCCCGTGACAGGGAGAGCTTATGACTCCTGTTCATTAAGACATTAAGCTGTTGAACTGAAGTGTCTGTTCAGTGCAAAAGATTATTTCTGGAGAAGATTAAGCAAGGAAGACTACAGGAAAAGTGGATCTTCATAATTATCATCAGTCATTTTCTATAAAGGAAAAGACATTTTTTAAACTGCATTCCTATGGTTGACCTCCTCTTCCTTTAACTCCTGTATCAATCCAGTAGCCACAATATTAGCAGCAGTGAATGTTGCGTTAACAAGCTCTATGACCTCTCTGTGAATGGGAGCGCGTACATATCCTCTTCATGGAAACCCATGAGACAGTAAGGTCAGAGAGGTGCTGCTAATGCCATCCTCTTGTGGTTTTCACACGCAGGGATGGAGGCACTGGGGTCCACAGGAACAGGAGCCTCATCCAGGCCTTCGTCTCTCAGAGCTCATCGTTCATTATGGATGAGCAGGTGCATCTTACCACAGGGCTGCAGACCCAGGAGAGACACCTCTTCCTCTTCAGCGACACCCTCATAATTGCCAAGACTAAGTGAGTGCTGCATGTTTAACTCGGTGCCATTCTTTACGGTGAGAGATGAATCAGTTCTGTAGATAGTTTTAGAGGTCAAAACAGTCATTTTAGCATAATTATTATTTCACTGAGAGAATATACAGTTGGCCCACTTTATCCACAGGTGTATAGTTGAAGGACCCCTGCGAATGTGCAAAAACCGTGGATGCTCAGGGCGCTTATATAAAATTACTTAATTTTACCCTATACGTGTTCATACCTTGAAATCCCACCTATATGTGCCACTAAGAGCTGCTAAAACCCACGTGAATCATCCCGACTACAGTGTTCTAGCATATGCTGCATGCAAGAATTTCAAATGTTCTTTTTCGAAAATATTCTGGATTTTTTTCATATTTTTGAACCATGGTTCGTCAAAACTGTGGATGCCATAAATAAGGCAGGCCGACAGTAATGAAAGTGTTAGCCTTTACCCTTCCCCAGCATCATTCTGTAATTAAAGTGGTGGGGCCGTGATGTGTAAATTCTGAATGGCGTATGACTTGTTTTTGCACTGCCTGGCTTCAGGTCTTCCTCCAGCTTGAAGCTGAAGCAGCAGGTGAGGCTGTCTGAGATGTGGTTGGCTTCATGCGTGGAGGAAGTTGCTGAGAGGAAGCTGAGCTCGGAGACCTCTTTTGTCATTGGCTGGCCAACCACAAACTACGTGGTCACACTAAGGTATTGTCTCATGAGTATTCAAAATGTTACGTGGAAGATGAACGTCTCTATATAATCTTATGGAATCTTATAGTAATGAACACTTTATTTTGAACTATATATCGTAGCTGGCAGCAACATCTTAACCTATAATTCTGCAGTATGCTGAAAGATATAATTCACTTGTAGTGTACATATGTATAATTAAATCATTTGATCATGGAGATGAAAAACAATCAGTTAAACCATACAGTCAATGACACAGTGAACTGGGATTTTTAAAATGAATACACTCAATTTGTTGAAGTCTATGAAAGACGCAGATACAATATGTTTTAATATGGTAATATCCCATCATGTTTCAGTTCCTCAGAAATGAAGGAAAAGTGGCTTTCTGCTTTACAGTGGTAAGAAAATAAATGTCTAATATCTTTGTTGTCACAAGGCTAATTACATGCACTGTATCATGCAAATATTTTGTATCATTTTATACTCATATTTCCAATTATGATGACATGAAGATAAATGACTGTGATGGGATGATGATATACATAGATTTCATCATTTGATTCCAATTAAATAAATATGGAGCATTCCAAAAAAATCCATTTCCATTTCCTTTGTACTCCACACAGGAACATCACAAAATTGAAATGCGATGAATACCCCCATAAAATTTCCTGGAAAATGATGGTGCTCGGTGTTGGAAACAGTATATTAGTAAGTCATTTATCACAGTCTTGTATTCTGTCTGCTTTTATTCTGTATATAATTCTTTATGATATAAAATGATTTTAGCGTTATTCCATTTCTAGTTAATGACATGGTTATTATTTTTAGACAGCAACTGTGCAAGTTGACAATAAAGACACAGCTCAGGATGTGATTAAGATGACAGTCCAGCAACTTGGAATTTCAGTGAGTAACTGCCATCATGGTGTGTCAGTTCTGTTTTTTTTTTCTTACTTTTTAGTGTCTAATTTTGTCTCGTTATATTCAATTTATTCAAAGCAGGTTTTAAGAGCATAATAGAATTTGTCATTCTGCCAAACTCATACTGAACTACGCTTATGTGAATGTTGTGAATAATAGCTCTTAACAGACTAACAGAAAAGTTTTGACACACTCAAGTGGCAGAATAGAATAATTGAATGCATTTTTATTCTTCCAGAGAGAATGTCTTGTCCTTTGGCAGGCTTGTGATCCAGCATTTCTGCCCGCTTCCTTCCCCCAAATAAACATGGCCATTTTACTCCTCCCATAGGGCAGTCTAACTGACTATCATCTCTGGGTAATCTCAGGAAAAGAGGAAGCCCCCTACCCGCTTATTGGTGAGAATGTGGAAAGTCTTTTCTTCAAGTAAAAAGTTGAGCTCTCATCTTGAGCTACTGAACTAATGGGCACCAAAATTTCTTTTTTATGTGAATGACCTACAGAGTTTTTCTTAATGTATGTAACCTATGAGTAACATTACTCATAAAGGAGTACAGATAGGACATAACATGGTTTGAAGACACCTTTGAAGACTCACCTCTTCAGGCTGCACCTCTCCCCTCCCCTCCCTTGCTCTTTATACTGTTCACTACACTTATCCGTACTCGTTTTTAACTGAAATTTGTTTTTAACCCTGGTTGTTGTTGTTGCTTTTGTTAAAGAGATACTGTCCTGAAGAACAAAAGAAATGTGAACGCTGAAATACCAAGAACTAGAAAAATGTGTATTGTACCGTTACAAGTTCATTATTCAACATACTTGTTTTCATCTCTGGAAATATCCAAATACAATGTAAAGAGTACTACAGGTTACAGCGAAGCAGGAAATGTCAATCACAGTTGTATTCCATGAATTCAATCTGTTTGTGAATAGAACAGGCTTTTGGATTATGGCTAAGTGAGTCATGGTTTAAACTCTTTGAGGAAATAATGTAAAATTTTGGGAACAAATTCAACATTTTGAGAACAAAGCATTCTTTCTGTGGTTTTGCTTCTTTCTTCTCCAGAGCCAGACTTTTTTTTTTGGGGGGGGGGGGGGGTTTCTTTTTATGTTTTTGTGTGTTGCACTTATGGGGCACAATTAATTTTGCCTTTGTATGTTGCATTTGTACTTTAGTTTTTCTTTTTGTTTTGCCCTTTATTTTTTGCACTTCAAAGCCTCCATACTTATGTCCTGCTCTGCTCAGATGTTCCCTTCAGCGCTCATTCACTTCCTCATTAAATACGGATCCTGTTTTACAGGCCATGAGCTCCCCTTCAGCATCATCATGAGCTCCCTACGGGATGCTGCGGATCAACCCTGCTTGGCCAACAACAACGTCCTGACTCCCGATGGGACTCTCGCCCTGGACCAGCTGCCCAAAGGGGGGAACCACGTCCAATTCATTCTCAAGCTCAGACCAGCAGCACGCAGCCACATCAGAGCAGGTACTCTTACCTTTAGATTTAACTCAATTTGACCAATTACAGCAATGTTACAGACTATGGCAGGTACTGTTATGTTACATTGATGTTACATTGGACATTTCGCTGTGTGTTCAAATGTAATTTAACACACCTAAGCCTACAGTTACAGTAAAGGAGTATTCCAGTCAAAATGCAAAATGTCCAGGGTTTATATCATTTCTGCAAATGTGGATGAAATCAGCAGTCAAAAGAGTTGGAAAATGTAATCACTGACATTTTGTGATGGTTGTTGATTCCAAGTGGCAAAGCTTCTTCCTTGCACATTTTTCATTTTGAATAGACCCATTTTATCTATTCCTTCTCATTCAAAAGGCACATATTCTGCTCTTGGGTTTGTACTGTAGGAGAGCTGCGACCAACTGTCAAACAGGCCTGTCCGACATTTCGCACCACAACCATGTTGCAGGACTAAATTGGCCAGCTGACTGAATACCATTAGTAGATAGTGGTAGTGGAGGTGCACACAGTATGTTGCAGCAGGTTCTTCAATTCAGGTGTGATTTCTGTCAGTATTAAACTTTAAATTCTCATGCCTTTATTTTTCCACACCATTGTGTGAGTTTGTTTTTGCAAACTCGGCCAATGGTATATAGTTAATGTGAGCTAGCTAATTACCACCAGAGAGAACAGAGAGAGCCAGAGAGTCTTTACTGCCATGACAGGATGAGCAGGTAAAACTAGCAAACAGATTATGATTAGCTGAAAGGAAAAAATCGGTTTGTTAGCACTAATCACAAAGCTAAGAAACTAGCTAGCGTATGTAAAAGCCATGTTTTTTCAGTTACATGTTCATTGTTGACTCCACATTTTTTGGCACATGAATAATGAGGCTGTGAAAATTAAGGACAGGGATAATGATCCTGTAGATTGGAAATTAATATATGAATATTCTGCCAAAAAAAAAAAAAAATACTTAAACTGAAATAGTCATTTTCAGACTAGAATCACTATGCTCAACATTTTTGTCATGTAACTCAATTGAATTAGTCTGCCATTTGGCCATTGGTTGACACAATGTCTCATTAACAAATTGATCAGGGATTGGTCTCCAGTTTATGACGCAAATAGTGCCATATCATTTTGAACTACTGGTAATAACAATTATTTTTTTGTGTGTATTGAAATTAAAATAAAAAATGGCAAAAAAATGTGATTTGTTATAGTCTCATTTTCTTTTTAATATTAAAAAATAGGAATTTATGAGGACCATAGTGAAGCTTACAATTGCATGAATTTGTTCATCTGCGTATATAGATTTATAATGTCTGACATTTCCACAACTGAGGACAGACATGTAATCTTACATGGTACTGTGCAAGGAAATGGTTGTCAAATGAAAACCATTATCAGAACCTTCTGAAGGAAGACGTTAATTTAGGATGGAGATAGCAAACAACTTCCTGTCACGCTAGTGCAGTTAGTTCCGCAAATGTTATCACAATTACTCTTCCTGCCATTATGTCAATTTTACTACATACATGGACCAGTTATATAAAGTCTTATACAATAAAAACACAGGGTTTGCTTCAGGGGCGCAGATGGTGGGGTGGATATGTCCCCCCCAGTTTCATAGGACCCTGAGCCGCTGGTGTGTGTGTGTGTTCATGTGTGTGTGTGTCTGTGTGTGTGTGTGTGTGTGTGTGTGGGTGTGTTTGTGTGTGTGTGTGTTGTGACAGTAAATGATTGAGAATAGGTCTGCATTTACTTGATCATGAACAGTTCCAGGACAGGCATTATATTTTATACTGAAAAAAAATTACATTTTTCCCCCCAGATTCCTTTCAAAAACATTTTAAGAGGAAGAAGTCCCTAATAGACTGGGCACTGAGAAGAGGAAATGGCAGCCAGTCCACTGGCCAGCTGGACACGCCCACCACCCCCCGAAAGTTATTCGGCCACTCGCTGTCCTCAATCTGTCACGATGGAAACCTACCCAAACCGATTATGGTGAGACGTACAAATGTCCCAGTCCATTCACCGTGTAACAAATACACTCTGCAATTCCATCCTGGATATGCCAAACAAAATTGAATCCATTTGTGACACCACCTCCTACACCATTTTCAAAACCTCTCAGGTCCTCTCGAGGAAGATGGCCAACATGCATCGATTTCACTCTACGTAGGCTGTATAGGAAAAACACTTCTGTTTTACGTATGAATCACTGATTGCATACTCCCATGTACAAGGATAGATTTTATCAACATTCTGTGTTTGACTTTTGGTTCTGCATTAACTAACAATACTATTCAATGCAAACACAACTCTTTTCTTATTAAACATGAATTGTGAGCCATGTTATCTCACTTTGTAGTCTGGCTGTCATTCAGCATTTAGATAGTATCAATAAAAACATTTTTTATTATTGCAGGTCATCATTCCACTCCTGAAGGTCAATTTCAGTTATTCATGAAAATCCAGGCAATATTGATACAAAGCAATAGTACAAAGCTGAACAAATAAATGTGTGGGTGCACAGTGAGCAAGTGTGGAAAATACTGTTGAATTACACTATTATGCTCCTATTGTATCTGTTCTCTCCCAAGGATATGCTATATCTGCTGTACCAGGAAGGCCCGACCACAAAGGGAATTTTCAGGCGGTCTGCAAATGCCAAGACGTGCAAAGAGCTGAAAGAGAGACTGAATGCAGGTGATGCGGTGCAGATGGAGGGGGAGTCTGTTTTCGTGGCTGCGTCTGTCATCACTGTAAGCGTCCCACACAATTTCTGTTTTACATTATGCTGCATCAGTTTATGTTGTTATATTGCTGGCACTGAAATAAGAGTTATAAACAGCAAGAGCACAGCTTTGTATTGGTGCATTTGCATAGTCAGAGTAAGAAAAGCTTTGCCCATAGGTTGTATCTAGGGATTTTGGTTGATATATATTTGCAGCCAACTGTTTCCTTGATACCATTATCCCTTCTGGCCTGACAATGTACTCCAATTAGTTCAGCAGCTTAGCCATGTATTTCAGTTTATTTTCAATTTTATCCAGTGTGTCTTACAAGCCTTACATTTTTCACACTATAAGTTTATACAGCTGGAACTGACCTGAAGTAATTCGGTTACCTTTTGATGAAGTAATGGAGTATTTAAAACTGGACAGCAAATCTTCAGATTAGTTCATTATCAGTCATACAGTGGATATGGAAAGTATTCAGACCCCTTTAAATTTTTCACTCTTTGTTTCATTGCAGCCATTTGCTACAATTGAAAAAGTTCATTTTTTCTCATTAATGTTCACTCAGCAACCCATCTTGACAGAAAAAAACAGAAATGCAGAAATTTTTGCAAATTTTTAAAAAAGAAAAACTGAAATATCACATGGTCATAAGTATTCAGACCCTTTGCTGTGACACTCATATTTAACTCACATGCTGTCCATTTCTTCTGATCCTCCTTGAGATGGTTCTACTCCTTCATTGGAGTTCAGCTGTGTTTAATTAAATTGATTGGACTTGATTAGGAAAGGCACACACCTGTCTATATAAGACCTTACAGCTCACAGTGCATGTCAGAGCAAATGAGAATCATGAGGTTGAAGGAACTGCCCAAGGAGCTCAGAGACAGAATTGTGGCAAGGCACAGATCTGGCCAAGGTTACAAAAGAATTTCTGCAGCACTCAAGGTTCCTAAGAGCACAGTGGCAACCATAATCCTTAAATGGAAGAAGTTTGGGACGACCAGAACTCTTCCTAGACCTGGCCGTCCAGCCAAACTGAGCAATCGTGGGAGAAGAGCCTTGGTGAGAGAGGTAAAGAAGAACCCAAAGATCACTGTGGCTGAGCTCCACAGATGCAGTGGGGAGATGGGAGAAAGTTCCACAAAGTCAACTATCACTGCAGCCCTCCGCCAGTCAGGGTGGCAGAGTGGCCCGACGGAAGCCTCTCCTCAGTGCAAGACATATGGAAGCTTGCATAGAGTTTGCCAAAAAACGCATGAAGGACTCCCAGACTATGAGAAATAAGATTCTCTGGTCTGATGAGACCAAGATTGAACTTTTTGGTGTTAATTCTAAGCGATATGTGTGGAGAAAACCAGGCACTGCTCATCACCTGCCCAACACAATCCCAACAGTGAAACGTGGTGGCAGCATCATGCTATTGGGGTGTTTTTCAGCTGCAGGGACAGGACAACTGGTTGCAATTGAAGGAAAGATGAATGTGGCCAAGTACAGAGATATCCTGGAAGAAAACCTCTTCCAGAGTGCTCAGGACCTCAGACTGGGCCGAAGGTTCACCTTCCAACAAGACAATGGCCCGAAGCACACAGCTAAAATAACAAAGGAGTGGCTTTGGAACAACTCTGTGACCATTCTTGACTGGCCCAGCCAGAGCCCTGACCTAAACCCAATTGAGCATCTCTAGAGAGACCTGAAAATGGCTGTCCACCAACGTTCACCATCCAACCTGACAGAACTGGAGAGGATCTGCAAGGAAGAATGGCAGAGGATCCCCAAATCCTTGTGTGAAAAACTTGTTGCATCATACCCAAGAAGACTCATGGCTGTACTAGCTCAAAAGGGAGCTTCTACTCAATACTGAGCAAAGGGTCTGAATACTTATGACCATGTGATATTTCAGTTTTTCTTTTTTAAAAAATTTGCAAAAATTTCTCCATTTCTCTTTTTTTCTGTCAAGATGGGGTGCTGAGTGAACATTAATGAGAAATAAAATGAACTTTTTCGATTGTAGCAAATGGCTGCAATGAAACAAAGAGTGAAAAATTTAAAGGGGTCTGAATACTTTCCGTACCCACTGTATTTCTGTCATATATATATATTGTCATCACTGTTTGAATGTGTAGGATTTCTTGCGCAACGTCCCAGGAAGTGTCCTCACCACAGAGCTGTACTCAAAATGGATGGAAGTGACAGAGATTAATAATACCGAAGAGAAGATAAAAGAGATAAAGAGGTGAGGGGCTTCACTTTCTGGGTATACTTGTTACATCATTACTTGTAAATACAATGCTTGTGTTAAAGTCATTTAGGGTTAAAAATACAAACAGTCCAATCAGTCCCTGGCAGTTATTGTTTGGAATACACTTCCTTTCATGGGCTGAGATGTTTTATCCATATACTGTATATAAATCATTTTTTCACATTTTTAATATTGGCTGAAGATGGTTCATATTCATATATTGGCTCTTCAAAAATTCAATGAACCTGAACTATCAATGAAATATTGTACTGTCTATATGCAGACAGATAGCCTAGGTTGATGTTTCATCTTGTGTTGCACAGAGTATTTCTAAAAATTCAACTAGAGCAAAAACAATTTTCGGTTCCAAACCATTGATTACATGCATTCTTCCATCTGCAATATCATATTTATCTACAATACTGTGAGAAAAGCAGTGCAATTTGACATTGCTGAAGTTTTTTGAGGTGTATTAAATTAACAGAAAAAGAGTGGGGTATATAACGCCATGTTGAACCTGGCAGGCTACTGGATGACCTCCCTGATGCCAACGTCACCCTGCTGCGCCATCTGTTTGGTCTGCTTCACCACATACAGAATAATTCGGAGGAGAACCAGATGAACGCTTTCAACTTGGCCCTCTGCATCTCCCCTAACATGCTATGGCTGCCGGTGCCAGCAGGACCTGAGGAAGAGAGCAAATCCACAAGAAAGGTACAGAGGAAAAGGCCCCAAGATTTTAACTCTGTCCAAGTCACTGCTGTATGAAATAAGGTACTGTTAAGGGACGTACTTCCTCCACTGTTAAAATCCTATTTGGTGTTTTCAAGTCAGTCTTCAAGTAAATGTTTTTCCCACCATTGCTCCCACACATTGGGGTCTTTAATCAAACGAGGAAGTAAATTCCAGAGATTAGAAACTGTCCCAAGAGAAAATAAAAATGCTCTGTAGAGTCTGGGAATGTGGCAATTAGCAGAAACTACACCTAGTGGGGACATAGCAGGCAATATACACTGAAATACAAGTGGACCATCAATCCATTTAAATGCATCTGAATTTAAATGCATCTGCAACCACCACCATCGACCATGTTATATCCCACCATATGCTTATGAGTCATATTTCGTTTTTATGTGCCGTTTTGGTGCTGGCAAAAAACACATGCATGTTATCTGGGCTGTGTGTGTGTCCCCAGGTTGCCAGATTAATTCAATTCCTGATCGAAAACTCCCCTTCCATTTTTGATGAAGACTTCGAATCTCTGTTCACTCATCTGCAGAGCGACCAAAGACCTGTTGAGGATGTTATAGGTACGTTCTGTACTGATCAATTTTTGTGGCTGACAGACTGTATGATGTCTAGCAGTGTGACCTGGTGTATCCTGATCTGTTTTTCAGATGAATCGTTCCACCAGCTGTACTCCTCGGATGAGTGTGACTCAGAGCAGGACAGGTTCAGAAGGCTTCCATCTCTTGAGCGGGACTCCTTCTTCCTACCCCTGAATGATCTGGTGCTGACAGAGGAGACTGAGATATGGAGCCTTCTGGATGAAATGGACTCATTTAAAAAGCAGCACCTGATGGAGGACGGAGGCTACAGCTGTGGGAACCTGGACAACATGTCCTTCCGCTCCGACGGCTCCATCTGCTCCCTCGTCGGGACGCAGGACATCGAGTCGTCCCGAGGCCGCTGCTCTTCCGAGCCCAGTGTCTGCGTGAGCTCCCAGCTCCTGCCACAGCTTCACGCCCCCGTCGCCCGCCAGTCCAGCTGCGACGCCGCCGTGATGCGCTGCCAGACTGACGGCGCCCAGCAGGGGCACAAGCTGTGCGTCGACTCCGCCAGAGGGGCGAAGGGCAACACCAGCCCCAGGACGGGCAGCAGGTCCAAGTACACGTCCTGGAGGTCGCCGCAGATCACCTCCAGGTTCAAGCACGCAACCCACAGGGTGGCCCTGTCAAACAGGTCCAGTTTCTCCAGCTTGTCCTCCACGGCCACCACACCATCCGCCTCCTCTCTGAGCTCTCTGGACAGCGCCCTCTCATACTGCTCGGACTCTGTCTTCAGCCCCACTGACGGAGCCTCCCTACCCTTTTTGCTGGGCCCCTCTGCGAGGGTGAGGCCCCTAACCCCAGATGTCTCCGGGGGGTTCAGCACAGAGTGGAGCAGGACATTACCGGCCTCCTTAGGACGAGAGCCTTGCAACTTGGATTGGTGCAATGAGTATGATGAAAATGATGAGGAAAACAACGTCTCTGGTGGCAAAATTGCTGACATTGCAAGCATTCTGACCTCAGAGTCTGATCAAAGTCCAACCAGCTGCCCTGGGAGCTGGGGAGCTGAGGAACGTGACCCTGGACAAGATCCAGGGTCCGACACTGACGGAGCGGAGCGAAATGCCAGCGATTCAAAGGTGGCAGATCTCCAGATTCACCTACCCAATGAGATGTCTGGCACATGCCAGCCAAAGCATCAGAGCAGGGAGACGGCTTTTAAACACATACAGCTGACAAGGCCTAATAGCTTGGAGCTTAAAAAAGAGAGGGTGAAGCGTACCAAAATCACCTTCTACATGGCCTCTAACACAGTGGCGGTGAGAAGGCAGACAGACCCTAACATGAAGCAGCATGACCACTCCGTTGTGGAGCCCAATGCGAACGCTGGGTCTTTGGACAGCTCAGATCAAGAGTGTCAAATGGTTCAGGTTCACATACCCCAGACTGTGTTTTATGGCCAGGATGCCCCTTTGGTCCTGCAGTCAGTTGTGGCCAGGAATCCTTCAAGTCCCAAGCAACAGTGCAGACAGGTGAAAACGGATGTTGACGGTGTCCCACTGTCTGAACAGTTAACTGAGGGCAGTTCTGCCTTGCCATCACCAGCCAAAACCAACACTAAGACCACCAATTCTATACGTCACACAATTCGGATAAGACTGCCGGCAGCTGTCAGGAATACTGTAAAGGAATACTTCAACCATAGTGACAATAAGAACTCCCTTTCAGAAGCAAAAGCTGTGGAAAAAGAGCTGGTGAGAAGTAAGTTGGAATGGCAAAAGAAAAACCTGATGGAGGAAGCAAAGGAAAGTTTTGTAAACCTGCCCTTTGGGGAAGAGTCTTTTGTCTAAAGGTAGTGAGTGTAGTGACTATGTGAATGTAGTGACTGTTTGTGTGAATGTAGTGGCCGTTTTTGCCACTTTAAGTGGAGGTTTATATTACAACAGAACATTTTGGTGTTCGATGAGGTGCAAGAAAATCAATCAAGCAAACTCAGCATTTGATTGCGATGTGATGTCTTTAATCAAGCATAACTTGTATAATTGCTCTAAATGCACTTTGACACCTTTGTTTGAACAATTCATTTACATATGTTACTCTGTCACAAATGACATTTTGAGGGCACAAAGACACAATATGCTATGGTGCAGTATGAAGTGCGAAATGTATTTTTAGTTTTGTATTGCAAATGATGCTGCCGCTTTCAAAGATGGATTAGATGCAACATAATTAAAAACAGTACCTCAATCTATCAGCTGGAATAAAAGTTACCTTAACATAATGGAACCCAAATATTCTGTAAAGAAAATTCTATTTTTAAGAACTGCCTGGAACTGCTGTTAACCCCTCTGTTGATCAAGGTACTATAAACAAATATATTGTCAGCATCGAAAAAAAACTTTGCAAAAATGAGCATATTTTAATATTTACAGCTCTCAATTACTGATGCAAGCCTTTCACCTTTTTTACCCAATCTGTTTTGAGTTGTCATATGTCAGTCCCATAGAGTGACTGGCTCCCATATCCTCAGAGGCAAGAGGCTGTGTGTACTTTTGATTCACATAATGGCTAGCCCTCACTTCTCTCCACGCTGCGGACACTAAAGCATTATGTGTTGTTGTTGAGTCAGTAGGAGGAACAGGAACAAACATGCGACCAGCTCGTGCACCATATGCACAGCCAGCTGTGAGAGGCCACTGGAGAGCGACAACACTGAGAGACCCAGCTGGCCCGACTCCAAATCAATTTCCAGACACCCAGCAGGGTCTCTGATGCAAGCCTTCTGTCCATGTGCCAAAAAAGACATGGAAACAAAAGTTTTCAGTATTCAGTCTCAACAACACAATTTTTCAAGTGGAAGCGATGGTACGAAGAAAGCAAGACTTAGAATGAGTGCGAACACGACATGTATGAAAGGGTATGTGTGATGGAGTGGAAGCTGAGGAAGGGTTTTAGGATTGTGATTGGAAGAATGGAGGCATGAAGCAGATTCATGTGTTGTACATGCATGGCCCCTGAGCACAACCTTAGCTTGTATCAATAAGGTTCCAGTCCATCATACTGACACCGACACTGTGATCCAAGCTGAGACACAATGTAGGCGTCAATGTAAACCAGCAACCATTGACCATTATAAACTACCCAGCATCGTCCAGAGTCAGGGCATTTACTGTGACCCAAATGTCTCTGAAGATATGTGCTCAGAATGCATCCTTATATAAATACAATGCATTGCAATATATTGTAAATTATACAATACACATGTACAACCGATGTTTTTAAAATTTGTGTAGGGGAAATTCCACATGTATAGAATGTTAGGGGGAAAGCAGAAGGCGCATGGAAGATCGTAAGGAAGGAACAATGTCTGGAAACGGATATCTCATGTGATGGGACAAAGACAGGAAACCTGTGTAAAAGTACAAGACCAAAACAGAGGTAGCTAAGCCTATGTGTTTCATTTACTATGAAGGGAACATACAGAAGGCATTCACCTTTTACAGGCAAACTAAATCAGTTTTCATATTAATTCTGTTGTACTTTGAGTTATTGAAGGTATTTATTCATTGTTTTGTCAAAACAAAACTCTTATAACTTATATCCCAGTAGAAATTCTGAAGATTAAAATTTGAAATATTTTAAATGAACCTAACATGCTCACTGTATATTTTGAATATATTTTCATTCAACATCTAAACACGTAAAGAATGTTCTGCAAGTGAAACGTCAATGATATTTGTGGGCTACTTTTCACAACTCGACTCATGTAGTATGCAAATTGTTTGCACCATTTTAAATAAATCACAATTAAGCCTAATAATTAAAATATGTACATTGTTGTTTTCCTTTATGATAACTTCAGGTTGTTTTCAAAATATATACATGCAAAGCAAAACCCCCAAAGCTATCAGATTGTTCTACATCAAGGTGCTCTGCAATTACATAATTTTTAAATGGACAAATAGATTCCTAGCTCATTAATTTGTCATTTTAAGTTCAAAACAGAGTTAAAAGTAAGACTTTTATGTGTACCACAAACAACATTCAACAATCATACAGTTGGTACATACTAGCCAGAAAAATAATACTCAGGTTTAAGAAATAGCGAGACATTAGTTATTTTAACAACCATTTTCCACTCTATGGAGATTATTTTATAATTTAAATTCAATGTATTCCAGTTTTTCACAAGAAAACAAAAATCCAATTTAAGTTGCCCCAGAATTGTGTATTTATTAAAAAATGTAATTCTGGCATAATCTCTTCTGACATAGAATTCCATTGAGATCACTTTGGGCTCTGTTTTGACAGTCCAGGCCATGGTTTGAAAACACCCATTTGTGTGACAAAAGTGCACATTGTAATTGATTGAATTATACATGGACTGTTGCAGTCCTAATTAGTGAAAGAGGAGACACCTGGTCACTGAAACCAAAGCATTTGATAGTGCAATGAGGAAATCATGAGTGCAGTAAATACCACTGAGTCAGACCTGCATTGTTTTACGATTAATTGAAGGGGAAAAAAATAATGATGGTAGATCTCATACACATACAAGTGATTGGCAGAAAAAAAAATGCATTCACAGGGGAGGCCGAGGACTACACTGTAGAACCACTAAATTCATCAAAGTTCACGCAGAACAATGTAGCTCATACTCGAAGTCTGGAAATTCAGGACAAATAAAAGGTTTGGTATGCAAATAGCTGTGCTGCAGTTATGTAAATCCAGTTCCCACCGCCTGAAATAAGCTTTGATCATAGGCTTGTGTGTTGATCTATGATTTGTGAATTCAGCAGGACTGGTGCCGACAATTACCTCTGCCACAGCTGATGCCCACAAGCTGCCACTGTGGAACTGGATGAGAGGAGAGAGGAAGGAATAACGACTAATGGCTCAGTAGGAGAGAGGTGTAGCCATGCTGATGGGGGAGGGTAGCTGAACCTCCCCTGCTGTTGGGGTGGTGGGTGCCAATGCCTGGTGTTTTGCTACCACGGGACGTGTAAAGAGTGACAGGGAAGATGCCTGTTTTGGAAATGGCTAGTTTTAGTTTATGTTGTAGTTCCAGGTTTTCGCGACTGCTTCTTTGTGACTACCTACATTAGCCTTCGTTTTGGCCACAGCTGGTGGGCCTCCTTGTGAGAGCTGTTCAAATGTACCTTTAATTTCAGAGTAACGCTATTGTTCAGTAAATCCTTTCCAATGTGCTGCTTTCCCTCATCGTGAAAGAACGGTGTGTCCCATTGCTTCAAAATCATGGGGTGGGGAAGAAAACAAAGAAAGAGAAGAATTTTAATTGCAATGTAACTGAAACTGTTGCATTTGTTGAGAGAAAGAGAAGCGGTTGACTGGTGTTGGAACCCTAATCTTTTAGAGACACCAGAGGATAAGGTGCAGCCTAAATGTGAATGAATTTGCAAGATTGCTTACGAGACGTGCGATGTAGTGAAGCCACCGTGTCACTATTTCAACCGCGGTGTTTTGGTGTCTCAGCCAATCAGGAAGTGGGGAGCAGGGTGCGTGGGAATGGTGGAGTGGGGGGAGGTGGGGGTGGGGGTGGGGGTGAGTGGGGGGGCAGTTGTAGTCAAGATTTGATTAGCACCTGCCTTCACCAAACCCATGGCCAAATAGCTCAGTGTGTAACAACGCTAGTGCTATAAGCCAAACCTCCTCGGTTTGAATCCTTCCTCCCATGTTCAAAGCTGCCTATGTGCAGTCAGCGAAACCTCCCAGTTCAACCCCCACCCCTCAAAAGTAAAGCATGAAAAACTTCCCAGTTCAACCCCCTCTCTCTTCAAGCAACGAGACGCTGCTGCAATGGGCAAGACCTCCCAGCTTCCTCGCTCAAATGTTACCATCAACAGAAAGATTTTTAAAGGTGCAGGTAGAGAAGCTGATTGAACGTTTCAAGAATGTACGTGCCATGTATGTTCATACTATATATTGACCAAACAATTCTCTATTTTTTTATAATAGTACTATTTGATTGATTTGATTTGACTGATACTACAGCTTGAAGATCAGAGAGCCCGTACTCTGTTATTGTACAAGAAGCAACATGAACAAAGTAGAGGGGCAGAACTCTCATAATTCTTCAGTTTGTAATATAATGAGAAAAGAAGCTCCAAAAATCAGGAATGTTACTTAACAGAGTTAAGACAAGATCAAACAACCGTGAGGACGTCTGTCCGCCATAGAGATTTGAAAGTGTTTATTGGAAGAACCAATGGGGAAGCAGGGGGAGGTGGGGCAGTTGTGCTGGATACTAGGCTACCGAGAGCTTCCGACCTTACTTCTGGCTAATGCTGAATATATATATATATATATATATATACACAAAACGGAATCGTTGTAGACAGCATACATCACAAAGAGTCAGAAAACATACTTTTCAAATATGAAGCAAGACCTATCCGGAGAACTGAATGAAATCGCATCCGAGTGGAAAGAGCGGTGTAAGTTTGGCAGCAGTTAGTTGTTCAAAGACATCACTTTCTGCCAATCACTGGGAGGCAGACTGTTCCATTACATGTCAGCTGCGATCTGGCAGAGCGTTGTGTGTCCTTCATTTGCAGGAGCCATGCGATCATATTAAGTGTGCTTGACCAACGGGTGCGTCAGCCATACTGGTGTATCATTCTCACAGTCACCAGTGAGGCCTTTGAAACAGCTTCACCACTGACCTTGCTTTATTTAGGAGTCTATGAGCACCTCTCCCACATATTCACCACTACCTGTAACGCAAACTACAGACAGGGTTCTATCCATAGCGACATAGCCAGTGAGAGAGAAGCACAAAAAGACACAAATGAAAACAGATATTTTACTGTGTGATGAAAACACAGGGAAGACTGTGCTCTCCTTTGGTCTTAAAAATTAGCAGTCTTGTATACCACTTTAGTAAAAATACCTTGTTACTGTACTGGAGTATCTTTTGGGCAGGTTTTTACTTTGACTGAGTAGTAATAACATTAGCAACTTTCACTTTCTTCTCGGCTACATTTATAAAGAAATTACACACTTTTTACTCTTGTTAATTTCAATTGTCAATGATTGTTACTCATTACATTTTGTATGCCACCCATATTTTCTCTGCAGTGCCTGGTACAGTGACCACCGTTTGTGATATTTCCACCTGTAGGGTATTGAAGGTAAGTGAAGGTCTTCTTGCCTTAGGTATCTTTGGTGTAGCTTAGAACAAGGATAGTTGGCAAATCCCTCTCAGCCAACAATCCAGCAGCAGGAGACGAGAAGCAGACATGGCCAACACTTCTAGTTCCAGAAATGGTGGCCATCCATGGCCTTATTTACAAGAAATGTTTGAATTTTTTACTGTTCAGAATGACTCTTACATGATGAAATGTCTACTTTGTTTGCCATGGCCTAATGAAATAAGTGACTTCAAGAATTCCCCATCAAATCTGAGGAAGCATGTTGAGGTAATAGCTATTTGACTGTCAACTAGAGATAACTTACCTAGCATTATGGTTGCTATAGCATTAGCTTACAGCATTAGCTAATGGTAGCTTGCTCCTTGTCAAACTTACAGTAACTAGCTAGCTTGCTGACAAAGCAAACTCCGATTGGTTAATTAATGTTAATTATCACGGAATCATTTGCCTTGTAAGGTATCTCTACATGCTCTACTCCAGTATGGTTTTCAGGTACTGAAAATTGTCAGTAGGTGTGTAGGTTCCAGCAGTTAAACTGAAGGATTAGGGGACACATATTCAACATCTTCAACAGATACCAGATGAGACATAAAAATCATTTCATGTCACGAATGTTGATCAGACATGGTTCGAAAAATACCATGAAATGATTTCTCTTTATTCTGACTTCAGTGAAAGAATATTTCAGCATGAGTCACCTTGATCTTTCATTCAGTTTGACTACTGCATAATTGATGGAAAATGTTCTTGCATGAGCAACACGTACACAATGCCATGTTTAAAGAGAAAAAATCCAAAGCAGAATGGCACATATTTGCTCTTCAACCTCAGGCTGAGTCATTGTCTTTTACATAATCATCCTCTTTCCTCAGCTGTTTGTTGAATTTGTCTGTGAAATTGTTGAGATTCTTTTCTTTGCCTACACCCTACTTCCCCGCTCATTTGACCTTGTTTTTTTTATCAACTGTGCGGTGTGTGGGCGTGTGTCGGAGAGTAATCATGCTGTAGATCCTTTATTTATCTATATGTCAAGGGTAATCGTTATTCTCTGGGTTGTGAAAAGTGTACATATGATCTCCACTCTGTGGCACCCCTACATTTACATTTTTCTGTTGCTTATTGAGGCTTTTTTGGCACAGTCTTTTACCTGCAGTCTCCGTTATATAGCCAATCAGCGTTGTACTGTGCTGTACTGAGGCGAATGCTCCTGGGATGGTCATCTGTGATGTCATTTTTAGGGTTTTTTTTTGTCTTTTTTGCATTTGGTGACCCTTGCTTCAACCCATAATATAAATTTTTAGTCAATAATTAATTACTTTATAATTGTATTTCTAAAACACAAGGATATACATTTTTATTATTTCACCATAAGGGTGACGCTATAACTTACTCTTGCATGATTGGTTCACCCCCATTGTCTGCATATTATACTTCATTAATTCATTACTTACCCTACCATGGCACCAGTTTCTCACTTCTGCTGCTGGGCACACAGTACCTCACATTTTAGGTCTCTCCCTGATTGGAAACACTTGATTAAACTCATCAGCTAATTATCAAAGTCTTGATTATGTAAATGGCGATCAGCTGTGTTGATGCAGGAAGCGACATGGCAAAGAATAATTAAGCTGTACAGAGCAACTGGCTCCTTAATTCAGGGGTCATTTGTGTAAAAAAAAAAAAATAAAAAGGCAACCAGATATTGTATATGAGTGATGAATCACTTCATGAATCAGCTTGGGGAATCTACACTATTTCTGTAAATATGTAGTTTTTTTTATTTCATTCCTCATTCCATCTTCTTCGGCCTGTTTGTTTGTAGTGCGTAAGCAGGCAGAGACCAAAATGTGCACTGTCTCAATAGGAGAAAGAGGAAAAACAGAAGACAGAAGAAAGACTGGAGAAAGGAAAAACACTGTACAGCTCTTTTGAGAGCCTAACTTCTGCTAGGAAAGATGGTCAGGTGGATTGACAAGTTAGCTAATTAACAACTACTACATCCAGCAATGCTATTCTAGCTAGCTGCTAGTTGCTAGTGTTATTGATATTTTTGGATATCCTAGTTATAAGCTTGATGATTTGACAATATCAAATGGCAAGAGTGAAGGTAAGCACTTAACATATTTATGCTGTCTACATGGTTGTGTCTACATTTATGCAATACATGGTTGTGCAGGTTTAGCAATGTGAGAGCATGCATGTGATTGGTCAAAAAAAGGAGTTTGCTAAATTGTTTATTTTGAACCAGGATAAATCTCATGTGTCACTGATATTATAATTTTTGTGATTATTTGTCAATTGAAATGATAATATATTTTTCACTGCTTTTATTTTCAAAGGTGCATTTTATCATTAATGTTTTCATTAATGAAATGAACAGTGCTTTGTGATGGATCACTTTCATGGTCATTTCTATTATTATTACTAATACTCAGTCTAAAACCTCTCCAATTCTGGCAAATGTTTCCCGGGTCTTTAGGGAAACATCAGAGAGCAATAGAAGGCCTGAGGCAGTGTGGAATGTGCTCTTTTTCTCCCAGTCTGTCGTTTATATTCTTTTGATTGTTGTGGGTGGCACCTTTAATCTCAGTGAAAATTGCAGTGTTACAGTGCTTCCTCGAGTATCATTTAGTAGTTGGGCACGTGGAGGAGCCATGAGTTCACCTCTGCTCTTATGACTTGGTGTACGTCATTGTGTGCTTTACTTTGTTGCCCTGTACTTTGGTAATACCAGTTTCATTGTGCTCACATGTCACTGTGACTTTTTTTTCCAAATCTGACCCTTCAGCACACATGGGCAGAGAGTGTTGCCATCGGCCATTTTATAAGCCTTGCTCCAATTTGTGGTTCTGTCCATTGTGAGCCAGGAGGAACAATGTGTTTTAATTGGGCCCTGCTTTCTCAGAGCGATCAGGTGAAAGAAAGCAGAGATATGCCTCGCTCTCCCATGGAGTTGTGTGACACCAGCCAGCTTCAGCAGATGCTATAAGACCAGCTTCAGTGTGCATGCAAAGCACTTCACATGCAGTTATATTTTTATATAGCCTTTGTCTGCGATGGTCCATTCATCTGCTTCGCTCTATAGAAGAATTGTTGGTATGTCTCTCATTCATTGCTTGAGTTACAATACGTGTTACAGAAGTTTTCAAACATCAGTGATGTCATACATAGTTATCATAGCATAGGACAACATTGCTCTCAGTGCTTATGCATTCCAAGCTAGTGCTAGCTAAGTAGCTCCTTAACATTTATCTTCACTTAACTGTAGAGATGTGAGACGTAGAAGGTTGAATCACTGAAATAGCATATTTAAGGGAACAGAATTACAGGGGTCCAGAGTGTTAACCATACCCTGGAAGCCGTTGTTTTCTACCACACTGTATGGGCGGAGAGGTAAATGAAGCAGGTGAAGGATCTCAGTACCTTTTAACTGGCTTGAAGTTATGTGGTAGCTTTGACTGAATACGAGGACCACTATTCACTGGTATCTGGATACAATAGCAGCCCTAGTTTGTCTAGCACTGGATTATGTCTTGTAAGATGGAATCTCAAGGTCAGAGAGTTCCCAGGGTATATTGCTTTTGACATAGCTTGTAAATTGCACACAGTCTGACCTATTGTTCCAACAACCCAACAAAACTAAACATATTTAGACACACTCAACTTTAATGAGAACAGCGCATCTTTGAGAGGTAGTGGTGATGGTGTCTCTTCAGATATAGTCTGTGAAACCACATTTTTTTCCTTCCATTTAATCAGAGCACTATCATATAGGTATTGCACCACCTGCCGGATTTTATTATAGGGGAGAACAGGGTAAATAGACCCACTTTTTACATCAGTTTGTCTTCAGATGCAGTCTTCACGTGTAACCCATGGGTGCCTAGATGCTGGGGGTGGCTCATTTTACCCACTGGCACAATTTACCCCATTCTCCTACAGTTATCACTGCAAGTACAATAATAAAAAATGTGTCTCACTTCTTTCAAGGTAAAACAGTATTTGGTGTTAGTATATAGATATGAACCCAGTTAACCGTTTTTGGTTGTCTAAATGTTTCAAGAATATCAGGGTAAATAGTCCCAGAATGAAAATTTGCACAGTTTCATTCATGTCACAGTTTACTGGGAATGTGTACCTGTGGCTTTGACAGAATTTGTTTAAAACTAAATAATGTTATAAATAATAACTCAGAATGTTTGAGGGATGTTCATGTTACAACATTTTGTCTGAACCTATTAAGAATCTGACCTAAATTATTCCAGTATTCTGGGACTGTTTGGAGTTCCCTGGGGAAGGCCACATATGGAAAAATACATGTGAAGATACAGCACTGTGTAGAGTAATAATAGGTACCATGTCAAAATCATGTTAAATTTCGTAAATATATTTTTACCCTTTCAGCTGGTATGCGTCTGGGTGATTCCACAGTAATGGATGCAGGCATGAATGTAATGTAGATCTCACAGGAACAGAGAGCACTTCCTCTCATTTGAATGGATCTAGGTGGCGTTCCCAGAACTTCCCTGTGACTTCCAGTCATTGTCCTTCTCCATGTTCATAATTTAAGAATGCTAAGGTTAAGTGTTGATTCTGTTGACAGATGTAGATGTCATTATCTGAATCTTAATATTAAACAGTAAAAACATTCAAAAATGAAAACAAGACACAAGACAGGGTCTTGAAAGAAATTAATGAAGGAACATACCAACTCAATGTGTATATTCTCGAAGGTAAAATGCACCAATATAGCCAGGGAGCAAAAAAATTAAATATCTATGGTGTGTGGGCATTCTCACTATTCTGACACCTGCTGGGGCACGTTTTCTTTAGAAAGGCAAATTACAACTTGCCCAATTGGAGGTGAGAAGAAGTTACAACATGCCGTAATTAAAATGAGAGTGGTCGCTGACATACTTGCTTTCTAACATTTTTTAAAATGAATTTCCCCTTCAATTATGAACAGTGAATGTATCTGGCCTTATTTAAGTGCCCATATATCAAATATGACTTTTCATAGTTCACTGAGTGGGTGTATAATATCACTTTACACTATAAAAAAGGCAAGGAAAGATGCCCTTTGCAATTAAGACTGATTCAAAAACTCATTTTGAAATAATAACTAAACATTTTTATCTAAAGGCAATAATTACAAAAATTAAGATAAAATAGAAATCAAAGAATCCAGTCCTGGGGGAAAACAAGAGACATATATGGTTAAAAACAGCACTGAAGTAGGCTGTAAAATTAAAAAGAGCAGAAAACAGAAAACGTCAAATAACGTTCACAAAAAAAAAAAAAAAACTGCATGGCTGGACTGCATATTCAAACCACTTCATGTATCACTTCAACATGAATTAGATACCCATTCAAATGCACTATATTTCATTTTCCATTTTTAGACCTTTCCAATGGAGGGTCCCCTCTTGAGCCTCCTTCCTTGGCTAGATTGATTGGTGCATGTTGCTGAACAATAACACATATTACATGTTGTCTGGCTATCTCGCCCTCCTACTTCTCTATCTCCCACAACATGAATGAGTATATATATATATATATATATATAAGTATACCAACCTCACGGATCTGTCATGCACTTTACATGAAACATGTGTTATGACTATGTTACAGTGGTAGTTATAAGATGAAAGACACTGTCTTTATAGAGTAAGTATCATGCCACATTTGTAATAGCATCCACAGGCTTTATAGAGTCTAGTTAAAGCATAGTTTGAGACTCATTGGAGTTCTCTTTGAAGAGAAATGGGTGATATTGTTGAAGGACCTTTTGAAGAGAAATTCAGCCATCTGCTTTGCAAGTACATTGCTCAGTGGAGCAGTACACATGATAAATGTGTTGACACTGGACTCTAAATTTGGAAAAAAATGCTATGTGCTAGTTCCAAAAATATGAAAACAACTTCAGCCCACAAGAAGCATGTTGATTCTGAGTTTACGAGGTCTCATTGCTTCGCATGGAAATATTGCTGAGCAGTCACAAAATTTGGGTGCTATGAGATAAGACTGCCTGCTGTGTATTACAGTGATTTCCTCCTTTTTAGGATAGTAAGGTCATGATAGGATATTAAAGGCATGATAAAATAGATGCACGCCACAGTCAAGAAAGGCTAAATTGCATGATGCTCTGACATAATGGGTTAACAATTGGCCCAGGTACAAGAATCGCAATTTCCTTTAAGAGTGCTGATGTCTAGGGTTATTTTTCCCCTACTTGTCGCTAGTGGAACACAGCTAGTGGAGCGTGATCTGATGTCAGCTTACAGCTAGCAATCCTCTTGCCATTTAGCACCACCAATCTTTGTGAAGTTGCCCCATCCCTAATTTCAATGATATTTCTGAATATCATTATTTCAGAGCGGCGGTCTGAAGTCTCGTATTAACGTGAGTCAAAAAAAAAAAACAGTTTGCCTCATAGTCAGGCACAACAATTGAAACATTTGTGTGTTTTTGTGCAATTAATTATAATTACCATATAGGTCTAAATAGGCATTTCATTTTATTTGCTTATTTCCCACCCTTGGTGAGTCATGGATAACTGGCATACAAAAAAAGTGCATTGAAGTAGGCAAAAGGCTGAGAAACCCTGACCTAAAACGTGTGGTGCAGACCAACAGCTGAGCTGTGGTCATGAGTGGGGCGCTGGTGGTGTGCAAGCCCCTAACCCCGAGCCAGTGTTTGTCCCCTGCAACACACACAAGTTAATCCTCATGTTACACATACAACAACATTTCTGTGGCTGCTGAGGTGTGCGTACATGATTGACTGTGCATTCTTTTCCAGTGTCTCTCACGTAAACCACCAGACATTTTCGGAGAACTCAAAAACTATGGTTTCAGCTTTCTTAACTTGTTCAACTATCCAAGGCCAATTGGTCACGCCAGTTGCCATGTGTCAATCCCATGTGTGACAATAGAATTTGTCACACATGGGATTGTCTTTCGAACATCAAGCTATGGGATCAACATACAATGGGACTACTAACAACATTGTGACAGTTATCCACTGTGTGTTTCCTGTTGATGTTTCAGGGAGTTCTAATTTACTGAGTTGGGTTTCTTAAGTATCCTCTATGGTGCCTCTGTTGCTCCCTGGGATGATTCTGCCCATTTACTGACATCAGTTTTCACTTTCAGACTGAGTCCCTGTCTTAATAGAGGGTTTCCACAAAAAGCTGACAGTTGACTGGGTAAACAGCGGCTCACAAAGAGACTGAGTATGACTCTTCACAAAGGAAATGCATCCAAGCAATGGCTACAGATTTGAGAACTGCAGACAGGAGAGCAGGTTTCTGTGTGAGGTCGGTCAGATAGCGCTGAGCCATCTGCTGGTCAGTGGTGGAAAAACAGGTACAAGGCAGATTTTGTAGTTGAAACAACTTCTGGTTTGCAATAGACAGACCAACACTACAGTACAGCAACCGGTGACAAGGCCAATATAAAGTTGTTTGAGCCAATTAGAGATGATTCAACTCAAACGGCTGTCAGCACAAACTGTAAAAATTGTGGTAAATAAATGAAGAAAAATTTTGAGAACTATTAATTTCAATATATAGTTTTTAAATTATAAACAATGAGGTCCTTTCTGTTTTAGCGGAGGTGGTTTTGTCAAGCATTGCTAATGAGACACTTTTAATTCACTGATTAAAATGTTCAGTCATGCAAATGTATTTACTGTCATGTGAGGCACTCAATTAAAATCTCAAAATTGGCTCTAATTTCTCCTCCTCTTACAGTCTTTCCACAACAAAAGTGTGAACAAAAGAGACATAGATATACAAGGTGTTTGCAATTTATAAAAATGTCTTTTTTAACACTAGTCTTTCATCCAGTCATTTATTTTCTGTTGTAAAGACCGAGCTAATACGGCCTTGGTCAGCTTTAATACTTTATATGCCTCTCACAAGGTTTAAGCTCTGAAAGGCATATAAAATGTTGAAAAGTAGAATAAAAACCATTTTAAATAAAATTAAATGTACTCCCTACACTTTTCTTTCAAGTAACTATTGTTAAATGTTCCCATTACGAGAAAGGCCTTTAGCCGAATGTACTTTACCCAGTAAATGGGGCGGAACTCAGACTGACGACCTTTGAATTTTGAAAATGCCCAGGCAAATTTTTATGTGAAACAACCTTTTCACACAAATAAGACTCTAAAACCCCTTTAGGGGGCCTCCAGCCAATTCATACATTTTATATGAAAATCAGTACACCCGAGTATGCGTATCATCAACCCACTCAGCAAAGCCTTGATTATGTTAATCTGAATCCGTGCTGCTGGTGGAATTGGGCTAATTTATGCAGGATGACTGAGGATTTGTTGGAGAAGATAGAGAACCAAACCGAATGCACAAATGAAAGCTGTTTGTTCAGATGTTCAAATGCTACTGACTTTTTTTTGCAGAATTCTCTGGAGTCCACTGAATTGGCTGGATCCTTGGGAGTATTTAACAGTACTGTCGCTGGATTCACAACTATTGGGAGTATCAGTTTCAGCAGGGAAGTGCACTTGAATGACTCTCAAAGAGTTAATCTTGTCTTTTTTATCTGAATTGCTCAGTTTCACCTCTGACCTCCTATCTTTTTTATAGCTGAAGCCAATTAGCAATTGTGCTGCACAGGGATTTATCTTGCGCACTCTTACTGCATTCCGTATCCTTTCCATCTCACACATAAAGTGACAGCAAGCACTTTCTGTGTCAGACATTTTCAGAAAAAAAAAAAAAAACTTGTTGAAGACCTCCATGCTTATTGGTAGTTCAAACAAAAAAAAATATTGAACCCACTGAGGAATGTTCTTATTATGCGCACACGAACACAGAATAAGGCTAACCTGAGCATTGTTAGCTAATCGCATATTCCTAAGGATATCAAGCAAACAGTTTCCTGGTTTAAAGCAGAGGTGTGCTGTACACTATTGGTACACTGGCAGAATAATTTGGGGAGTTACACTGGACTGCTGGTCCAATGGAGGATAGGAAGAATGGGGATGCTTTTAATGAAGAAAAGTGTAGAAAGCTTCAGGTTCACTAGAAGGCTCTCATCCAGGAGCTGCAGTGTATAGCTAATCCACCAGGAGGCACTCTTCCATATCTTATTGTCTATGGCTGGATGCTCTTCTTAGGGAACAAAGCGTATGGTTTGTCCGCCAGCAGGCACTGTTTGGGTAGGTTTAGCAAACGCAAAGACTAAAGAGTGAATGGCACTAGATGATTAAAATCTGTTGTACAAAACTGGGCAACTGTCTGGTGTGGGACCGAGCCCACATTTATGAACACTACTGAGTGGCCTGCATTCACAGCTATACAGTATATTATGTATTATTTAATTCATCGATAACAAGTCGGCTGATAGCCCTGTCACACTAATGGTGGTTTACCTGATGTACATTAATTTATCTATGGATGTCTGTCTGCCAATCATATTTCAGACTAAACATTGTGCTACTGATTCATCAAATGAGATCTATTGGGGGTGATTTTTTTCCCAACAAAATGTAAACACTTCATTGCCTCAGGGTAGTCTCCTGAACTACATGACTGGATTGTGTCAGCCCAGTTTCCTTTGGAAAGAAGTGTGGGATGTAATTGCTATACCATGTTAAAAGATCACAAACTCCCAACATCCTCATAACCCCCCCCCCCCCCCCCCAAAAAAAAACCCTTATCCCCACCCCCCCACCCCCAGAAATAATGAATGATAATGCATCTGCGCCCACCCATCCCCCTCTGGCCATAATGTACCATTAAACTTTGCAGAATCATCCTGCTTTTGAAGGAGAATGTTCTGGAAATGTCACTGTGGAAAAAGACAAATGCATCAACTATATTTACATATGAATTTCATCTGAATTCATGTACAGACACGCAGAGATGAATCTGTATATGCTTAAAGACCCTCTGTATTTACTCAAGATGGATTACATGCAACATAACTCAATTCAGGGAAATATTTAGACCTTTATTGTGTATAAGAATTACATTCAAAGGAGGTGTAATAGCAGAGGAGCGGCTGGCTGCGGGGGATTACGGACAAGCTACTGTCCATCAAGGAGACAGCTCCTACTCCCATTAAAAATGAGTGCAATGGAATGGCCTGGAACATAGACCTATATTATCACAATCCCTGGTCCTGATCCACAAATATGAAATGAGTGAGCGTGTGCCATGGGGAAAAAAGAGGCCACAATCTGCAGTGATCACTGTTTCCCTGCTGATCCGCTGTCCCTCAGCTCGTTCTGGTCCTTTGGGGCGAAGACGGTCATGCCGTCCATCCATTTCTGTACGCGCACCTGGCAGCCAAGACGAGACCTAGCAACGAGAGCGTGATGATTACCAGGCCGAGATTTGGCCTTTTATAGTTTGTGCAGCTGTTTTCAGGCTCCTGCCAAATGAATATGAATAGCTTGCTGATTTATAACGAGTAGCCCTAACACATGACGACACATGAGTTACCATTTTGCACTGTAATCACAATCAGATACCCCAGACTCTAGCTCAATGATCACAGAATCATGCATGCAAATGGCTACCCATAAATAAACTGTAAAAACACATGTGGAGAGGAGACTTACGTTTTGGTAACCCCATAAGCTAGGTCCAGCATATCCATTTCTTCGGCTTCCATAGGTCCCAGTTTGTCATAAATGTTTTGCTCAAAAATAAGGTGACAGGTGGAGCAGGACAATACCCCTTCACAAGCACCTAGATGGGAGGCAGAGGATGAGGAAGCTAACTTAGAGCTACGTAACAATGTATAACACTACAGTGCATTTGAAACAATACATGAAATATATTATGTTTATATATTATATATCACAGGGATCATCGGTGCTAGAATTTACAAATGAGCCAGAGGCTTGAGTACTAACATAACTTTTTATAATAATTTAAAGTAGAAAATAATACCATTCCAAACAATTAGTTTTAAGACAAAAATACAAAGTTTTACCATAAGAAGCATTTAGGGTGTTTGTTACAGTAGCACAAAGAAAACATATAAATGCTGAAAAAATGTATATACAACAGTTCTTCTTCATATTTGTTTTGTTTTGCTATCTATTTTACATACTTTTGCGCAGTGTTGATGCTTACCAAAGCCACTTATGTCAATGTTCTTGTTGATGACGACGTCCAACAGGGACACACCATCTGTGACTGAAGTGGTGGTTTTGTCTCCATTTTGATTAACAAAGTGCACAGAAATCTCCTCAGGGCTGTTATAAGGACAACAGTCAAAGAATATTAACATGATTACAATATTTCAATACAAATGGGTGGCACAATCAGTGTGAGTAGGATAAAAGTAATTGGCAGCAATCTCCTAAGGCTATGATTTTAAGCCAGTGTGACCAGCTGCTAGAGAATATGGCTGTTCATTCAAATCAGCATAATCATCATAAAGGTTATCATTTATCACAAATGGATCACACTTGACCTGACTGTTGATCATAATAGATGAACTAAATCATCCATTATTTCTCCTGCACCTGCACGTCATGTGTCGTTGGTTGCATTAACTTTTAAAACATTCAATGCATTCAATCTGTCATGATAACGTACAGTTACTCATCATAAAGTAAATCGCCATGATCTCAGTCCAATCCAACACACCAATTGTCTCCTACAATTCTATGATTTGTAATCCTTGATTACAAATATGTAGAAAAATACAAAAACAAAGTAAACTATAGACAGCGAAGTACTTACCTGTTGCCCTTGGGAGCGTAGAACAATGTGCGATGCATAGTACTTACCTGTTGCCCTTGGGAGCACAGAACAGAATGTGATGCGTACTGAACGTTCTGCACAGAGAGCCGTTCAGAGCCCAGGGGTGGTTGAGACCCAGAGTTGGGACCCCAGCATTTTTGGGGACCGGCATTCTGGATGCCAGAGAGGAGAAGAGGGAGCAGACTTTTACACGTCTGGCCATGTTACCCAAGTCTGTCCTCGGGCTGACTGAGCACCACTGGACCCCTAACAGATAAATGTGTTCAACCTTGAGTGAAAACTTGGCCCCACTGCAGGGTCAAAGCATGAGAGATTACCACAGCCAAGTTTCAGTGGAGCATACATTTTAGTTGGGAATTGTGATGCCCTCAATTCTCTGTAAACAAATATCAACATCAAATAAGCTTATTAAAACAAATGTATGGAAACATCACTTAGGTATATTTAACCTAAGTATGTCACCAAGATGCAGTTTACCTTTAAATAGTAATGAATGACAGGCAGAACTGATTCACATTGTACATGTCCTTTTTAATTTATCTAGTTAGTTTTTTTTTTTCATTTGTAAAATAAATATGAAACACCAAACATGAAATAACATGGAAATGATTGGAAGTCTCTGAGTTTTGAAACCTTGAATTTCAAAACTTCAAAACCTTGAAGCCAGTAATTTACGATAGCACTATTAAACTTTCAAGGTTCCCAGTGAAGGTCAATCATATTGTTCATTGACACAGCACCATAATTTCCTTTGTCAGAGCAGAATGTGTGCTGTACCTCTTTATTTGTTACCCACAATAACACAATAACCTTGAATTACATCCTGGGAGAGAAAATAATGTTACAGACAATCTAACATTATGTTAGTGTTTTAATGATAGCCGTACTGAAGTGTTAGTGTTTTAATGATAGCCGTACTGAAGTGTTAGTGTTTTAATGATAGCCGTACTGAAGGCCTATGCCCAGGAAAATTTACATATCCGGCTGTAGAAATGAACAGTGTGTTAAAAATATACGATGTTTGAGTCACTGTGGAAAAAAGTGTCTAAATGTACAATGGTCTGTGACCACTAGTGGGAGAGCTTCGTTTTGAATTATTTTACAATTTAATAAAATTGTTTAATTAGAAATTATATTTACAGTTTGAATGAAATGTTGTATCTTTGAAAAATGTACATGGATTTCCAGATTGTCTTAGTTTTCAGTATGTCCCCCTTTTGCTTTAATTACAGGGTGCTCTGGAGCTGGCATGGACTCCACAAGTTTGAGCAAAACCTGATGATACATTTTATCACATGGTCTTTAAGAGCACAAAACTTTCTTGGCCTTTAAGTGCCCCCATAAATGTTCAATGACCTTGATGTTCTATAAATGTCTGATCTTTTCTACAAAGGGATTGACAGGGTCAGTGTCACACATTTGCTTACATTTGACCTAGACATTATGTAGAATCTTCAATATTTGTTTTTTTCATTTTAGATGTCCTAACCTTTCAAAATCCTAAAACTTTCTGATTAATTTCAGGTTTACATGAAACAGGTTTGGGGAAAAAAAATGTTCAGTGTGGTCTCAAACTTTTGGACCCCACTGTAAACATTACGGTGGGAAATGACAAGTCCACTCAAGAGCTGCAACCTGTGCACTTTCCTGCGTCGTCCATAAAAAGCACCCATCTTACTCAAGAAATTGTGAAAAAAAGGAAGAGAAAAACAAAAAACAGATGGGGGTCAGGAGTGTTCAGTGGAGAGTTAAAGGAAGCACTTTATACCATTTTCAGTAAGTCTTTGAGACAATTAAGCTTTTGCAATTACAGAATTTTGGAGGCGTGTTTTATTGACACCAAGTACATTATTTTTGCAGCAAGGGGCTAGGATTAAATACCTCATGCACCCTATTCACATTTCGATACAGAGCCAGAATCCCCCCCCCTCCCAGTCATGTGCCTTAGCCACTGGACTACAGGCTGCCCTATTCCTCCACCACTTCCGCCCCCTACCCCCACTGAGTGAGTTATTACTCATTGCTGGTATGGGATGAACAGTGTGTTGAGTGCTCACTCATTTATTACTTGTTGTAGGTATGCATTGTTTGCTTTTATTGCTGGAAAAGGTTGGTGTTGCAGGAAATGAATTGGATAAATATTCTCTTTCTCTGAGTGAGATTGCGTGTCACACATCACTGGATTATACAGCAGTGAAATGAAGTGGTCATTCATACCACCTGAAATTGACAATTAAAATAAATCGATAGACTCATACTTTTCCCAGTTGGTGTGTTTACAAGTGGAGACTATCTGGAAATATCATTAGGGTTTCCCATTAGAGTAGAGGAAAACAAAACCTGAGAGAGGGAGTCTTCTTGATGATTTTAGCAATAATGGAATGTTATTGAAAGAAAAGCATTAAGCTAACACTGGAGACAGCATGTTATTAAGATATTCTCTACTACAAAACAGATTAACTGAACAAGCAATGTCCACCCTTAAAAGTTCATCAACCGCCTCTAGAAAATGGTTCCATTTGGGACCTTGGTTCTGTAAGGAGGACCTGAGATATAATATGAGTACAGGAAATCCTCAGCAGGCCATCACTGATTGGAGTACTGCAGTCACATCACACCCATCCGTAATCTCATTGGCAGAGCGAAGCATGGAGAAGAAAGACGGCACTCAGTCCATCATTTGATGCTCTGCTCATGAATGATCTCAGTCATCCTGGGTAGGATGCGTCTCACTTCCTGCTTCAAAGAAACCAAGGCTCTACATGGAACAATGTTCTCTGTCAGTCAGAACCTCCACATCTCCGTCACACATGCTGACCACACCCACAGGAAGCACTCACACCTGCTGACCACACCCACAGGAAGCACTCACATCTGCTGACCACACCCACAGGAAGCACTCACACCTGCTGAGCACACCCACAGGAAGCACTCACATCTGCTGACCACACTCACAAGAAGTACTCACACCTACTGACCACACCCAAAGGAACAACTCACACCTGCTGACCACACCCAAAGGAAGTACTGATGGCTGAAGAGACCAAATCCTTACCTGCCCGAACCAGCCACACATTCTAGTAAATATACCTGCAGAACGGATGCAGAGGTTCCCACATCCCCGCTGTGCCCACTCTGTGCTATGCTACAGAGTAATGACAGTGGGGAAAGCCTAGGTAACCACACCTCTTACAGAGTGTGCATTAACACCCAGTGATGACGTGCAGTTGGGACAGCTAAGAAAGCAACTGAATTCCAGACAAGAATCACATCATTTTCAAGCAGATAATACAAATGAATGCAAAGGGCCAATCAATACACTCGTACATGTGAGGGTTTAAGAGGGTTTACACCATGCAGAGCATCAAATGATGGAATCAGGGTCTTCTTCTTTAGTCTGAAATTACAGATGAGATGTGACTGGAACCTTCAAACATGGATTTCCCGTACTTATGGTATGCTGAGGTCTATACTTATGACAACCAAATAGTACTTCAATTTCCAAAGATGCACGTTACCATGACAAACTATATGTAATGCAATTTTCAGGTTACCAGTAATCATATGGTATTTCAAATATGATACAAATGGTTCCAGTACCCTTTTAAGGAGACAATTTTCTCACGATTTGGCAGCATCCAGGTTCATGAAACAGCAGTGAAGAAATGAAGAGAGCAGGCTGTTTGAATGACCTCCACAGCAGGGGGTCAGTAGCCTTGCTGTTATGCAATCCACTCCTCGTCACCAAGGACCCCTTATCGCTTCAGCCTCCAATCAAGGGGAAATAATCAACATGACCCATAGCCATGTGTTGATTCATAGACCGATTGTTACGGTTGTTCATATTTTAAGCATATTTTAAATGTTTTATGATTCACGGCTCATTCCAGAAAATAGGATATTTCATTCATGGATGAATAGATAGAATTTGTGTTTCTGTGCAAACTTTTGCTTTTCCCTGAGGAGGATTTGATCAAAACTGTAATTAAAATGCTTACCACTGAATGCTAAGTGCATAATTTTTCACTGAAGTGCTTATTGTCAGTTATAGATATATCACATTCATTTCTGTGTGAACAAGTCCTTACAACTTGACCTCACATGGGCTGAACTGAGATTCACTAAAAACAAAAGCATGTGCGACCCATGCTTTGTGATAGGGTCCGATGGTCAGAGTGAGTCTGTCTTTCTGTTCATGTAGCATACTCTCTGTGCCGTTTCATAACCAGTTCATTGACCTTTGCATCTCCTGCCAGCTACGCTGAATAAACTAGACCATAACATATGCAGGCCTCCTTCAGAATGAAGATGTAGGACAGCAAAACGTATGCATTAATGAAGCATTATGTAACTGAAGGAGGGACTTCCTCATTGGCCCACGCCTCTTCCTTTCTGTAGCATGATTAAACACTAGTAATGTGCATACCCTATACTCATGTTACACCTCTTTTTTTTCTTTAGAGAACCTGGGCTCCATGTTAGGCGTGACTTTTGACTTGAGTTGGCTGCAGGATAGCACTGTGTGACACAATGCTCAGTCCCATAGTGTCACTGAGACAGTAGCTACAATTGTTCTGAAGCTCCTCCAAATGTCCATGAGCATGGGAAAAGATATTTATATGTTTTTAGATTTTTACATATGATAAGAATACATGTAACTTATACTTTATTTGACCATTGGTTAAAGGGATGTAGAATGTTAAATAAAATGGTAAAGCTGTGTTATGATAAAATATAGGTAACAACAATGTAGGTTCTTACTCGGTGCATCCTGCTCGGTTGAACACCTATCTCAGCCTATTATTCAGTCGTTTGGCAGAACTGAAGATGGCTTCCCTTTTTCATGGCCCCTTACGCATATGGATTTTTCCCTTGAGAGTCACTAGGGGGCGCCTGTATTCAGCCATACCACAAAGTCACTTTTTGTCAATTTTAGTGTTACCTATTGCTACCCATGTTGCTGAAAAAAAAAACACTGGTACTTAACCAAAACCAATCTGAAAAGAAAATATGAATTTTAATATGAGATGTACATCTGAAGTTGAATGTGTTCATACAGATCTGTACAGATATTTTTAATATCAGTTATTCATGAGTTATTTTTTTCATATGATTAATAAGAGTGATAATGACAGAGCAGGTTTTCATGGTTTGTTTTTACAAGTTCCTCAGTCAAAAGGGTTCTTCAGATGACAATGGTACAAAGCAGAAGAATATACTGATAACGATAGCTCCTTTTTAACTATCCCTCTTGGAGATTGTTTTAGGTCAGGTTCTCGGTATGACTGCAACTAAGTGGTTCCACCTGGAATAGCCCTTTAATGTTGAGTGTGCTTGTTACTGTCACAGGGATCCCATAATGATGTTTTCCCATTACTCCATCATATAACTGCACTGTAGTACCTCAGCAAGACTCATACTGAACAGAAACACTGAAACCTTTCTGTAGAATTCTATGTATGCTAAACTACACAGGGCTACATTAATGCTGGAATATACATGAATAGAACACTATAACATCAATAAACAAAATCAGCTCTGTGAAACAACAGGAGGTTTGACAAGCACTGCTAGACCTTGCAAGTAAGGGTGGAGACCTGATAAACACTGCTGATGTGTCCCTGGAACTAAGCAGGCCTGGCCTTGTCTGTCCTTGGATGGGAGGCCTGATAGCACTGATGGCACTGTAATAACTTTTCAATACCACATAGTGCAGCATGTAGTGTAGCTCATTGTAAGTCCCACATGAGAAGCCATGTGAACCAGATCCAACCCTCTTTTGTGGCACTTTACCTACTGGCTCTCATACATCAAGCACATTGTCATCAGTGGCCCCCCTCCAAAAACCTGGTATTGGTCAACCCATAATAGCCAACTTGAGAATTAATGCTGTATTTATTAAACAAGTAGCATGGAGAACCAGGTACGTGGCCAGACACCATCAGAAATGTAGATCTGTGAAGGATAACAGACCAGGAATGGATAGATATCCAGAGGATTAGAAGGAAGCAGAGTTGGCTCTGACACAATCTATGGAAACCTCAGGCATATGTGACCAGGCAGTCACTAACATGGAACCCAGCAGGAAAGAGAAGCTCTGGAAGGCCCATGAACACCTGGGGAAGATCTGAAAGGCAAAAATGAGGTAACAAGGATACCACTGGAAAGAGCTGAGGGAAGCAGCCCAGAACAGAGTGAGATCAAGTGCAGAAGCATGGATGACTGTGCTTCCCAGACATGGGTAAAGGACATGGTACTGCACTAAAAATGTTGTTTCAGTGGAGATCTTCTCTGATTTTTTAATTTGATCTTAATACACATCAGGGATGCCGTCCCAGGTTTTACCATTGTCACTGTTTCATACCACCTACAGCCTATCATTTACCAATACAGATTTTCTCATACAAATAGTATCCACCTATATTTGTAACACACACACACACACACACACACAGTAATTATAGTATGATTACATAAATTTCACTACAAAATTATTCCCTGTTATTAATAAAGTACTGGAGAGGGAGTCAGTGCTTTACAAACATTCGGATGGATATTAAATTGTACTCTTTAAAAGACACTGAAAACACTGACATGAGGATAATTTCATTTTAAAAAATCAACAAAACGCATCAAGAAGATTAAAGGAATGTAGGCGATTGTGTTTAGTGTATTACACTGCTTAAGATTCTGAAACTTAAACAAGGAAAAGAAAGACAACTCAAGTATGGATCTAGCATTCATGGAAGGTATTACATATTCATGTATGGAAGTTTTCAATACTTACAATGCCTTAGGCTAAACACAAAAAACAGGATGAGGAATCTGCCATGCGATGATACTATCCAGAATAATTCACTCATATAAAGTTTTAATTCAATTTTATTAACAGTTGAATTTGAAAAATTTCAAGCAGCCAACTGGTATTGTTGCTGAAAGGCACAGCCCGGTGCTAAAATCAATTCAATATCAACATCCTGCTGACTCTGAATTATGGTCTTCGCTCACTCATAATTTAATTCAACAAAAAGCTAGAAATGGACATTAGTAGCACACCCCTTTATAATAAAATCATTGACTTTTTCTCATTGTATTAAAGATAAACCAATATAAACAAGACAACCCAAACAACATCTGGTGTGTTTCAATGCAGCTGATGTCTCTTCATAATTATGATTTTTGCAAAGATTTATAATATAAAGAAGAATCCCCTAACTTCTAATGTGCATTGCAGGTACACTCTGTATATAAGATTGATTCAGAAATATGTGTGCCACTACAAAAGAGCAACATTCAAGCACTGAAGATTGGTTTACCCATTCTAATACTTCTTTAAAATAATACTGCAAATGATTTGCCCTCCACTGTTTTAATAGAGAATGGAGTGCCTATTGAAACTGATGTGTTCGACACAAAAAAATGAACATTCTTGAAAAGCTAAACATTAAAATACAGAAAAAAACTAAAACATGTTATATTATCTTCTTCATTCACTGAAGTGACTTACAGTGGAGGCCTCTCAAATAAATGAACAAACCTGCTATTACGTTGCTACATTATGGGACAAACAAAACTGAAGTAATTTAGCCACCTGTAATTTTTGCTTTTGACTGCGCATGAGTACATGACTTGAGATGTCAATGAAAGAAATACTGAGTAAAATACTTAAAGCCAAAGTGATCTCCTTTGATGAGAAAGAGCCTCACTTGCCATATCAAATCATTTATATTTGTCATTACTGCACTGCACCTGCGTACTGCTTGCATGTGACGACATAGCCTTTGCGGAAAGGTCAACTAAACAAAGTATCAAATTTCAGGCAGTGTTAACCTTTTATTATTCTTACAGCATTTTTTTTCTTTTTGGTGGCCAACGAACTTATTGTATATTGTAATAATAATAAGAATAATAATTTAAAAAATTACTAAAATTATAAAGACAGCACTTATTTCAATTATCTAGTCCCTACTCAAAAATTAAACCTGAAACAAGTTAGAAAACTTGACATTTTTGAAAACCAAGTACAACGCGTATCAAGATATGAATATCAATACCAAGAAATGAAATTTATTTTCAAAATTGGCACCTCAAACTTTTATTCATGCACTATGAACAGATATACAAATTTGAATTGGGTGTTAATTGGGAGAGTATGAATGTGGAGAATTGACATAATCTCTCGTGAAACCGTTATCTTAAAAATTCCATTATTTACTGACTATGGAGATATCTTAATATTGACCTACATATGAAAAGCAGCTGGAAAGAAAATGCAAAAATGTAAAAAAAAAATCCTAAAAATTCAGCTTGTTCTTCAGATTCAATCAGAATTCTTTAGTTGAAGTTTGAATTGGACTTTGATATCCTACGTTGACCCTGTCTGGAGGAGGAACAGTAGCTTGGTTAAGGCAGGTTTGCAGTGAAATGAAAAATGGCGAAGTCGTGGCTCCCCTGTAGTGGTTACAGCAGTGCCATTGGTCGAGGGCGATCACATGCATTCAAACTCGTCGATGCGCTGCTTGGTGTTGCCCGATCTGATTTGCCGCAGGGTCTTGTACTTGTCCCGTCCCGCCCGGACGTTCTCGGCGTGGATGATGTCGTTCTGGGTCTTCTTGCTCTCGTCCCTGGCGTTAGCTAGCTCTGAGCTCAGAGCCTAGAAACAAGCACATGACTTAATTAGACAAACAGTGATGGCTCATGCTTGACACAACTAACAATTCTGTGAAAGGTTTTTCATAATTCATGCGTACTGATCATTTTCTTGAGCCTGCTTTGGAATGTCTATCATGCTATTCCACACTTGCCAATTTAAGTCCAACAGCAGTAAATTCCCTTTTGATCAAAGGTGTCTAATTTTGCAGAATGACAATAATAAATATAGCAAAACACCAGGGAACTTTACATGTTGTTGTATTAGAAAATAACTGGAGACTACATTTTACATAAAAGCTGTGGTTCGTTCTTTGTAACAGGAAGGATTGCAGAAAACAAAGGTAATTTCACTGGCGACCTTCACTCAGGTCAGCACGTTTGATAGCACGTTGAACAATCAAAACTGTTTTCAAGAAAGTTACAAAATGCTCAGTTCATCGCAATGGATTTGATCCCATAGACATAATTACTGATGTCGTCATAAGACAATAGAGAATGTAAAGCAGTTACTATAGCTCAAATTCAACAGTGCACAATCCATTTAACAACCTGTATTGTAAATGATTCTGAATGCACAAAATTGCATGCCATTAGTATAATTGCTAAGAATGGTTTCATGGATCATCAGTTACTCTTTGAACTATGATTTCTTGAGTAAATATAGAGCAGAACAGAATGCAAGTCCTTGAATTAAAATAGTCACTGAAGTCTGATAATATAATGCAGTTTTGCAATCAGAAGGAACCAAAATCACATTCTGCACAGGCATGAACTTAGCTGGTAATCATGGTATAATGAGGAGTACAAAAATGAAATGAGACTATATACATATATAAATGCCACACAAATGTACACTGGAACCATTATGTAACCTTATATGGAAACAATTTAGTGTTAAGTCTGTCTATCTTTCAATATTTTCTACAATCACTTGTTACAATCCAGATCAATGTTGCACATGAAAAATATGTTTAAAACTAGACAAACCTTTAAACCTGGCCTGCATATGTAATACATAACAGAACCTCAGAGATCGGACTGGTCAATCAACCTTGGCACACATTATCAGTTTCAAGCTACTACAGCTTCTTAAGTACTAATGCAAAGAAGGAAGAATTAAACATTGTCATGCTTCGTTAATAAAACATCTCCTTTGATATAAAAGTGCTCATGAAAAAATATTATCATTACTTGTCAAAGGGGCACATATGTTACATTTTCTTGCTGTGTTAATTTCTTCATATTTTAAGATAAGCAGCATAATATTTCAGAGAAATTATATGTTTTCCCTTCCTTCCCAAAAAATGAGGGAAGAGAACTCTCTGGAAGAAAATCCAGAGTTATCAAAGCATTTATTTAGCACTTGTTAAAATTTCAGTGACATGATTTGTGTTTGGAGGAAATTAACTACCTCAACCAATCACATGCTCTCTTACTTTGCACCAGGAACACAGTTTTACTAAGTGCTTCAGTAAAATAGGCACTAAATGTGTTTTTAAATGGAAGTGCACAGAATGGGATGGGGGTCAAGCACTCACTAGCAGGTGTTTCTGCACACGCTCGTTCTTCTCAGCCTCGGTCATGCGCTCCTCCTCGCTGCGGTCTTTGTAGGCCGCCTCAGACGTGAGCTCAGCGCTGGCCTCGGCGCTGCTCTCGTCGTCCTCATCGTGCTCGTTCTCAGCATGGACGGGCTCTGCCACATGGGCTGTCATCACCTTGTTGCGCAGCTCCTCTTTGGTCTTCTCCAGGTCCTCCTGCACCGTGGTGGCCTGCATGGACAAAAAAACACCTTAACAGTTAGACCAAAAACCAAACATGCAATTAAACACTGCTAATTCATTTGTCTATTCAATCATGCTGTTAGAATGTATGACAACTTGATGAAGATACTATCCTTGATCTGTTAGCTTTAATAACTTCAGACTTAAACACCAGTATTACAGTCAGTTTTGATTATTGATATTAAGTTCAACATGCCAAATCCTTGTCTGTTCACAGTGATCAAGGGCAAAACATTTGTCTCATGTTTAAAATCGTCACAACTCTAAAATTCGATTCAATCGAACATACATCACACTGTATCTGCTTGTACATTTTTGTAGAGGAGCAGCATTTCAGATAAGCTGTAGTGTGACGTGGTGGCAGACAGCGAAATGCTTAGCCCACTGAGGCACACTGGCTTCTCACAATATGGGTACTCAAACATACAGGCCATGACCACCTCAACAGGGAGATCATGGCCTTCTACTAACACTACATCTACAAAGACTCGACAATCCTTCCCGTCATGACATAAAGAATCTCCGTCGTCACTCGCTCCTGGGCGGTTAGCCCAAAAAGTGCTTGAACTGTTGTGTCAAACTGCCTGCCTGTGTGAGAGGGCAGTTAATAGATTTTGACAGCTTCAACGACAAGATAGCCATCTTGGTATGAAGAATCTTTGTTACTTTCACAATACACTTAAAGCACAATAGGAATTAGCTCTTTCTCTCCATCTTTCAGGTATTGATCCATAATATTTAGGAAACAAACCAAGCATTTGTTTGACCTAAGTTCAGAGGTCAGATATTATGGTCACCTTTTGCTGCCACTCATTGGCCTCCTCCTCCTTCTTCTTCTTGGCATCCTCCAGGAGGGAAATCTTGGAGGTCAGCTCTGCTAGTTCAGTGGCCTATGGAGAAGAACAACACAGTTACTGAGAATTCATCTACCTCAGAGAAACGGATGACAGATGAGATCAGTATTCACTCTTCAATGTTGGCTGTGTTGTTTTAATCCCCTCATTAGATTTTCAACATGTACACAAGCGATGACATTTTTACGTGCAGAGAATCGCACACCAGGGGTTTTATCTCAGGGCAATATAATTTATTTCTCTGTGCAGGCAAGCAGTTGTTTACATATTATCATTAGTCTACACTGACACCTGCTGATGTTTAATATAAAGTAATTTGGATGCAAAGGCACATAAAGGAATTGTATACATGTTTCTAATCACTGGGAATTCATCACAAGTTTTTAATATACTTTGTAGTGGCATTTAGACAAGAGGGAAAAATGAAATACCACGGCAGTGTAGGACACATAAAATCCTGGTTGTCAGGCAAAAACATAATAAACCAGAGTGTGCACTTTGACTTGTCATATGCATAAGCCTTTGTCATATGTCATATGCACTTTGCCTTGTCATATGCATAAGCCTTTGTCATATGTCATATGCACTTTGCCTTGTAAGTCGCTCAGGATAAGAGTGTCTAACAAATGTCTTTAATGTAATGTAATAGACTAGTAGACTGTCCCGATTGTAAGAATGTGTAATAAATGTGTAATAAACCCCAGAGCAGTAGGCAGTCCCAGCCGCAAAAGGGGGAAACACAGAGCACAGGGTAGTAGGCCGTAGTCCTTGTAAGTGTGAAGTGTGATAAACGGTGTTTTACCAGATGCTCCTGGTTCTTCATCTGGTTTTCGGACTGCTGCAGAAGTGCAGCCTTGGCCTCCTCCGCCATCCTGCGCTCCTTCTCCAGCCTCTCTGCCTCCTCCTGGGCCGCCTTGCGCTCCTGCTCCAGCTCGAGGGCCCGTTTTGTCTGCTCCTCCAGCTCTGCGCGCACACACACACACACAAAAACAACCGTTCAATCTTCCATTTAATGAAAGCGGTGAATGGACATGCAGTGCACGGGGGCTGGGATACTGTGCTTGTTGGGTCTGTTTAATGATGAGCGGTGATTATGTAGCTGTGCGCTGTCGGCTGTTCATTAAGATTCCCACCTTGCTGAGCTTTCCTCGTCTGCTCCTCAATCTGCTTCAGCCTCTCCATCAGCTCTATCTTTTCCTTCTCGATCTTTTCCTTTTCCTTCTCAGCAAGTTCTCTCTTCTTCTTCTCATTCTCCAGCAGGGCCCTGAGCGGGGAGAGGGGAGGGTTTTATTCATGGAGAATAGCATTCAACAATTGCCATGGACATCTTCCTCCTATCATTATCATTTCCTTGTATTCTGAAGCCTTTCCTATCATTATCGAGCATGAGCACAATTGCTTTATCACAGTGCCGTTAGAAGCATCCTCTCTTAACAAGTACAACTGAAAACTATTTTTAGTAATATACTACTGCAGCTCACATGCACTCACAATGAAAGAGACTATTCTACGAGAGTTGCTTTAAAAGCTTCTGAATGGCAATGTACACTTGTTCATGTATGACCAGTCTGCAAAAGCTTAGATGTGAAGTATCAATAAAATATCAATCTGCATTAAAAATGCCATCCAATTGTGAGAATGGTATGTACAACCACACTTTACAATTTGAAATGTACTTGAACATTCTATATTCAGGTCATTTATCTTTAAGAGAAAATCTCATCAACCGCAAAGAGCAGTGCTATACAAACCCACCTCTCCATTTTCTTGTGGTTCTTCTCCTCCCGAGCTTGAGCCTTCATCTGCTGGACCTCGATTGTGTCGGGCTTGCGGCGCCGCATGTACAGCTCATGGTTGCCCATGCACAGGGCCAAGATGCGCTTGTTGATGCGGAGACGCGGGGCGTAGAACACAAAGTCCTGCAAAAAAAAAAAAACCAAGTCATTATCCTGCTACATTCACTTTCCTTCCAGTAAGCATATTGCAGAACTTTATTCGGATATGAATAAGCAGCTAGAGGTGTGTTATTTCTCTACAGCTATGAACAGAACGCTGTAACTAAATGTCAAATGCCCATCTAATCAAATGCGTAACTGGTGATCTGAGACGTGGAGAATCAAAGACATTTACGTACCGGGGCTTTCTTGTCGATTGGTTTGATGACAAACTTCTTGTCATTGAAGGAAATATTTCTAATTTCACTCCAAGGGAATCCAATTTTAGGTGTCATCCTGTTGATGAAAAATTACATCCAAATTAAAACGCGGCAACAAAGGGACCGTCACATTTGAGGCCTAATAACATGCATTGAAAAACTCTGCTATTTTAATGAAATGTCATCTCGAGTACCAGATGCCATCTGTAATCTGCGATTTTCAACAAAGGCTGATGGTAGATTCATTTAGTTATTACTTTCAATCGCTTTTTTTTCCCTCTGCTAAGACAAAAAAGAAAAACAATACAAGCCCCAATTACTTCCTCTGGACAAAAACAAATCAAGGCCCATGGGAATTGAATGGATAGTGAATATGGGTAATTGACTGCCCTTACTTGTCACCCTGTTCATAAATATTGAGACCCAACGCATCCACTCCCAGCCACAGCTCTGATCCTTTCTTGTTCTTGATGCTGAAGTAGTTGACACCGTACATCTCAAGATCCTGTGCGATCTTCAGGTACTCCATCATAGAGTCCTCTCTGTTTAGAACAAAAGGAACATTTACAAGGTTTTACTCACGGTCCTCGTCTGTGGGAAAAGCTGTAGTCTACAGGTTATGTTCAACACTCTGACAAAAGATTCAACAATCCACACAACCCTCACATGTATTTTAATTTAATGTCCTTTCGAAGAAAATAGTTCACACTTTGCACCATAAAACAAATGTCCTTCAGACATTCACTCTCCAGTGTCCCATTTATATGGATCCTGCCAAGGGAAGCTTTGTTACTACATTCATGAGAAAGGAGGATACGATATGTAAATACCACCCCCTAGTGGCATGTAGTGGGATGATTCTGTACCCACCATTCGACAAGAATTCACTACACACCACAAAAATAGCAATACCATAATTTTTCAAATAAACATATCTAGTGAAACTACCACATCCCTGATGAGAAAATGTATATATGAGTGAAAGTGACAAGTATGTGCAGTACATAAGTCTGAGGCAGATGCGTGGTATTAATGAGCAAAGCAGATATGTGCAGTATGATCGGGTGAGGCAGGTGTGCGCAGTATGAACGAGTGAGGCAGGTGTGCGCAGTATGAATGAGTGAGGCAGGTGTGCGCAGTATGAATGAGTGAGGCAGGTGTGCGCAGTATGAACGAGTGAGGCAGGTGTGTGCAGTATGAATGAGTGAGGCAGGTGTGCGCAGTATGAACGAGTGAGGCAGGTGTGCGCAGTATGAACGAGTGAGGCAGGTGTGCGCAGTATGAACGAGTGAGGCAGGTGTGCGCAGTATGAATGAGTGAGGCAGGTGTGCGCAGTATGAATGAGTGAGGCAGGTGTGCGCAGTATGAACGAGTGAGGCAGGTGTGCGCAGTATGAATGAGTGAGGCAGGTGTGCGCAGTATGAACGAGTGAGGCAGGTGTGCGCAGTATGAATGAGTGAGGCAGGTGTGCGCAGTATGAACGAGTGAGGCAGGTGTGTGCAGTATGAACGAGTGAGGCAGGTGTGTGCAGTATGAACGAGTGAGGCAGGTGTGCGCAGTATGAACGAGTGAGGCAGGTGTGCGCAGTATGAATGAGTGAGGCAGGTGTGCGCAGTATGAATGAGTGAGGCAGGTGTGTGCAGTATGAATGAGTGAGGCAGGTGTGCGCAGTATGAACGAGTGAGGCAGGTGTGCGCAGTATGAACGAGTGAGGCAGGTGTGCGCAGTATGAATGAGTGAGGCAGGTGTGCGCAGTATGAACGAGTGAGGCAGGTGTGTGCAGTATGAATGAGTGAGGCAGGTGTGCGCAGTATGAACGAGTGAGGCAGGTGTGCGCAGTATGAATGAGTGAGGCAGGTGTGCGCAGTATGAACGAGTGAGGCAGGTGTGCGCAGTATGAACGAGTGAGGCAGGTGTGCGCAGTATGAACGAGTGAGGCAGGTGTGCGCAGTATGAACGAGTGAGGCAGGTGTGCGCAGTATGAATGAGTGAGGCAGGTGTGCGCAGTATGAATGAGTGAGGCAGGTGTGCGCAGTATGAACGAGTGAGGCAGGTGTGCGCAGTATGAATGAGTGAGGCAGGTGTGCGCAGTATGAACGAGTGAGGCAGGTGTGCGCAGTATGAATGAGTGAGGCAGGTGTGCGCAGTATGAACGAGTGAGGCAGGTGTGCGCAGTATGAACGAGTGAGGCAGGTGTGCGCAGTATGAATGAGTGAGGCAGGTGTGCGCAGTATGAATGAGTGAGGCAGGTGTGCGCAGTATGAATGAGTGAGGCAGGTGTGCGCAGTATGAACGAGTGAGGCAGGTGTGCGCAGTATGAACGAGTGAGGCAGGTGTGTGCAGTATGAACGAGTGAGGCAGGTGTGCGCAGTATGAATGAGTGAGGCAGGTGTGCGCAGTATGAATGAGTGACATACCTGAGCATGCCCTTATGCTCCTCATGCCACACTTGGATCCTCTCCTCCCACTGCTCCTTGTTCAGCTTGTGCTGCTCCAGGACTCTGAGAACACAATGCACTGTTAGACCAACCAGAATGATGCACACAACTGTGCACTGAGTATTACAACATCACCCGCTCAATATCACACCACAGTCACACCATGCACTTACGCTTCTTGGGCTCACTAAAGCATACTTGTTGAAGCTTTTAAAAGGCTGGTATTGATTGAATACCTCAGAGTACTCAAATTTCTTTCTCCTATTATTTCTACTATTCTTTAGTTTATTCACAGGTCATTTTGGATGTTATTTTACAAAGGTTATACTGCAATTATACTGTGAGAGTCTATATACTTACACATGCCCCAACCACATTTATAATGACAAGTAGCATGGTAGTTTTGATTAAAGACCCATAAATCCATTTACCCCAGTGCATAATTTCACTTAAATAAGGTATTCACACATCCAAAATAATCTCAGGTGCAAGGTAAAGATGAACAGTAAATGTTGTAGAGACACAGTACTGCTACTAAATGTGATGTTTTATTCTGTATATAAAACATAATTAAATATATATGGATATTATATACACACACATACACACAAACACACAAGTTGTGCAGATGTATGTACAATATGAGCATATGAAACAGTAGCAGGCTACCCCAAAAAATGAACAAAATCAGTCTATTATTCAAGTACTTTTTAGAGATTTCTCAAGTCAATAATGAGTCTTGTAAAGAAAGGAAATGTACAGTCATAGAACCGTGTAATTGAACTGTGAAGCTAGCCATAGAATGGTCTATGAAAAAAGTGGCTCAAAGACAGCAATGAACCTCACACTGAATGCAGTATTTTAGCGGCTGAAAAGGTCGCAATCCTTAGGCAAATCTGGCCCTCGGTTGCAACTGCTGGGCCTGACACATCAATGTAAACACAGGAGTTTGGTCCGCACTAGGACACACATCCTCCAAAATATAGGTACTGTGATCAGTCATAAGATGCAGCTTCTATGCCAGAATGAGCGATTTTTCAGACTGAAGGGATGACTTTCCTTTTGTTCATCACACACCTTCTGCCACATTAACTGTGTGTGATTAAGGCAACAGTTTCCCTTCTTCTGTGCAATTGTGACTGGCTAGCATTACTTTATTGATGCTGTATCCAACTAAAACTCATTCTGAGGGCACTCCAAATGCCATTCATTGATGTAAGGTCATGGTCATCACTGTGATAGGATCAATGTCCTGTTTGACATTTATCATCGTTACTGTTTCAAGTGTGCTTGTGGTTGTTCAGGACTTTTCACCAGTGACCTTTCACTAGTGAGGCTCTTACCTCTGGGGGAGTAGCTTGTCATTGGACAGGTATCCCGGTGTATGGGAGTCCTTGTTGTAGTCCCCGTACTTGGCCTGCACGGCGTAGGAGGCCAGCAGCACGGCGGTCTCAGGGGGGCAGTAGATGTCGTCGTTGAGGATTCCCTCTTTCACCTGCAGGAAGAACAGCCTCTGTGTGGCCTCCTGGATCAGCTCCTCCGAAACGTCCTCGGGGTAGAACTTCGCCCGGAACTTAAACAGCAGGGGGGTCTCCTTCCGCACATCCTGTGCCGTCACCTGGGGATGGAAAACCCAATCATCGGTTTGGCCAGGAGAACCGACACAGGGATTGCAGGAAAGCTGTCTACCTGGGTCCCGTGGGCCTTTATAGGCTTACAACAAGGAAAGGCAAGCACGTTCAGTAGAGGTCTGGATTTTGATGCTCAGATCGCCAAAAATGAGGCTAATTCAGGCTGTGTACTGACAGTTTCCTGTCCAGGAGTAATGGCATGCCTCCAACATTGTGAGAGCAGCTTAGAGGAAACGAAGGTCACCCTGTTTTATTCTGAGAGCGTTTTAGAGAAGGTGGAGGAGTAACCTCTGTCAGATAGTGGGTCAGAGGAAATGGAGGACACACCTTTTTATTGAGCTTGAGCCACGTGGAAAAGCCCTTGGTGTCCTGGTACTGCAGTCCGAAGAACCAAACTTCTCTCAGCCCAATCGTCTTTACCACCTTAAAGCAGAGAGAGCACATTTTTTTTTATAAAGCAACACATTTGTCAGAAGAAACAAATGGTGTGGATGTGTTGTCAGTTACGTTTAAACCATTTCACAAAGAAACAGGATGTGAGGAAAGTGAGAAAAGTGCCAAGGACGAAGTAGAGGAACTGATTTCAAAAAGAGTTCAAACTTCTGTAAGACAGTTATCTGGAGCTAATTCTGCTTCAGGTGATCTGACATAATTTGAATCATTACTATGCAGACCATGCCACGATCACAGCTTATAATATTCTGTGTTCATTATATGTGTTATACATCTTCATATGTTTACACATTCTATAAACACATATGCATTCTTTGCCATACAGTTCATCAGCAATAAAATCAAAACATCTGTTATAAACTGCAGCTGTTTGCTTATTTTTTGGTGTTTTGGCTGGCATGTTCGACACATAAATACAACTATTTTACTTTTTCAATGCTCAATTTAGTTAAATGTATTTATATGTTTATGTCATTTAAACAATAAGCATCTGATGTTACAGATGGCTCGTTTAATGAGTCTTATTAACATTAAATTGCTGTTGTTCTTGCGACTCGACAAGAAAGAGACTTATTTGAAAAACAGTGAGTTCAATGTGCATAAGAACGTGGTCCTATGGGATAAAATGAATGACATTTATAATATATATAGAATATATAGATAAAATGATGTCCACAGATGATTTGCTAAACCAGGTGGACATCTGAAAATGAACACACCACAACCCACACCATATTTAGCATGTCACTCCATACACATCAGTTGTTTTGGAACTGAGGATATGTGGTTGTTTGTTTGTGACTTTAGTTACATCTGTGGACATCACATCCTCTGTTTGTGAGTTTGATGCTGCTGGTTGATCGGCTAATGGGGACACTGCATTTCCCCCGTATTTTACTATCCAGACAAGAGCATCCAAACCTGACACAACAACATTGGGTGACAGATGGCCTAAAACGAATACTAAGTTTTCAGGCACTGGTAATGAATAAACTAGCTGCCTGCTTTATTGGTAGCTGTTCTCACTGTAGTGTTCTCACCTAGCATTAGCTTGCTTCACTTCCGTTTGTCTGAGTGTCTCCATTTGTAAGCATCAGCTGTCATGGTACAATGCATTCTGGGGCTTTTCAATGTGTTTGCCTGGGTGTGTGTGGGGGGGAGAGGGCCTCACTACATGAAGGCCTGTACAATTCATGCATTTCAATGTGTGCCCACCAAGGTTACATTAAATTGGTTTCCCTGAGTGATAACAAGGTGTTATTTATGGCATAAAACATAGATTTGACTGTGATTGTGCTTTGGATGCCAGCCAAGATATGTCCTCCCCCTCTTTTAGTTCTTGACTTGCTTTCAAATAGCTTTGTATCTCCTGGCCTTCTGATCTTAGTTCAGCCCTGATACCCTCTTATGTTCAACCTCTGAGGCCATGTTCCTGGAAACAGTGGGCCATTTATGCTTTGTCAATCTCACAGATTATTCTCACCAAAACGCCAAACAATACGGAAAGGTTTTTTTTTTTCTCTGAAACCTGTATACCTGTAACCCTGCCAACACCGTGTCTGTCCACATATTGGGCTCATTCACAAAATTATATTCCGAGACAAGACAGTCAAACTCGCGGTTAGGGAATTATCTCATTTTCTGCTCCTGCATATGATTAGAGGGATACTCAAACATTTTGGAATTTAAGCCCTTTCATTTGCTTACTAAGAGTTGAGAAGCCCTCAGGTAGCGTTCTAATTACTGTTCATTCATTCCAGAGAAATCTTATGAACAAGTCACTGACTGGACTACAGTTACTAAATTGAATGAAAGGCAATGATTTACTTCCAGGAACACAGCCTTGCTCCAATCAAAGGCAAAATTTTCCAAGGACACAAAAAGACCTTAAGATTACAAGTTTCACTGTAACTTGAGTTAAAGTTATGAGAGCTGAATTTCACTTGGCAGATTCTGCTTTTGAATGGAGCTAGGCTATGTACCCAAAATGAACCCCATAGACTTTCATTCAGTTTGAAAACTGCTATCTCTACTCAGGTGAATTGTTTAGAGAGTTTCTCTCTGATCAATCGAATAAAAATTACAGTGGTATAGGTGGGTTTCGCTATTCTTGGAGTATCCCTTAAACTACTTCAAAAGGAGGAGGAGGAGTAGTTCTGAGTGATCATTGACAAAGCCTACTCTTAAACACACCTACTATCCTGAGGTGGATTTGGGAAGCTTTTCAAACAAATGGGTTTTGAAATATTTTTTCACCCTGACATAAAAATCATTAATGGCTTATCTGTAAGTGAAGAAACTCTACTAGGAACATGTTTCTGGTTGTATCAATCATGTATAAATCTGCATTTGCAGTTTCACCTTGTCAGATTATGCATGACTGCATAGTCCAACATATATTTTACAACTAAGATTCATTCACAATATACAAGCATACATTTTGTTTCTTACTAAAAGAACGAGACTTAAAATGTAACAAGACTATAATTAAAATAAGCTGCAATAATGACCTTTTACTTAATACGAGTAAGAAATGAATGATTATTTCATTTGAAACGCGTACAATACATTTAAGTGGTTCAATGTAAACTGGACGTGTTTCTAAAGTGAAGGAGTATGAAAGAGGTTGAGACAGAGAGAGAGAGAGAGAGAGAGAGAGAGAAACTGAGAGGGAGAGAGAAAGAGAGAGAGAGAGAGAAAGAGACAGGGAGAGAGAGAGAGAGAGAAAAAGAGAGAGGGAGGGAGATCAGCTTTATCACAGAATATCCAGCGGGGGAAAAATTCTTTGCATTCACTGAAAAAAAAATCTTATCTAGCAATAGCAGATGAGGTTATCCAGACTACCAAGACTGAGGTTTGGCCTGGTTACACTAAACACAATGTGCTGTGATGAGGGTGGGCACGGTCGGTTATAAAACACATTTATAAAGCGTGCAGTCGGCCTCCCATTGTTCCCTCTGACCCCCTGTGATGAGCTCTGCTGTGGATAGAGCCGCACACGCCAACTTTTCGCTGGGCTCTGTCATACAGGTTAATTTTGCTTCGCTGGTGGAACTGATAGAGCTGCTCAGTGTCCCTCCTCCTCGGCAGACGGAAACAGGAATGTGCTTCGGCTGTGAGACCCCTGAGGCCCGACCCTGTGTTTTGAGGTCACCGTGGTGAGGCCTAGTCATGTGTGCCGTGACCGACCGAACAGGAAGCTTGTCTGTGTTCTCTCAGCAAACGGCAGAGCAGTTATCGGCGTTGGCTCTGTCTTGTCAGTGGCTAAGACGTGTTATGTCTGAGGGGTGCTAAAACTCTCCAGGGAGCCAAAACAGCTTTCCAAACATTGGTGAATGGGGCATACGCGGCCTAATGACTTCATCCCACACTCAGGCGTAATAGTCGGAGACAGATGACTTCTCCCGCACTAAATACTTTGGAGGAGTCCTACCCAGAGTGTTTACGTTGGCTATGTAAACAGCCCTCGAGGGGGCTGTTCTCTGTCTCCACGGCAGCATGAGAGAGCGCCTCAACGGGCCGCGGGACATGCGGAACCCAGTTCTCGCAATCTTGGGCGTGGTCACTGAGTGAGCCATTTCCTCTCTCTGCAGGGAAGATGAACAGCGTTTCACTTCTTGTTTTTTTTTTCTTTAGATGAACTTTCCAAATTTGAACTGTGAGGGCTTTTCCCATCCTAAAATGTATGTGAGAAAGAAATGTTTGTGCTGGGATTTGGCAGAACTCCATGCAAATCCCCAGGTTGAAATGAAACATGCTACATGTGTTTAGAGCGCTCATGCCTGCTAGAGCAATAGGCCAGGGGGCAAATGAAGCGTAGCTGCTGGGGAGGTGAGAAAGTAAAAAGATATAGAGCCACTTTGACTCCTGTGTGACTTCTCAGAACAGGATGTGGCAGTATTGAGAGGCAAATTAGCAAATCTCTTCCCTGAACAAAGCCAGCTTTATTGTATCATTAACTGAGCCACCAATGAGTAAGAGTTTAGTCAGCAGTTGAAGAAGGACCTGGGGGGATTTCAGCTGGGGAATCCAATGTAAGAAAAGTTCCCAAAAGCCCCCACGGATCTCAGTCCACACCCAGAGGAGCCTTGTGTCTGCTGCTACTGATTTCACTGGTCTCATAGCATATGTAACAGGATGGTAACAGGATGGTTCTTCTTTTGTGACACCATATAATTCATGTCTGTGACTGTTGTTATGAAAAATAATAATTTTGCAATATGAACATGCAATCTAAACTCTGTTTAGTTTAGTAAAACAAAGAATCCAACAAAATACAAAACACAGTTTATTATGATGACTATACAAGACTATGCAGACAGCAAATGAAACAGGATGCACTACATCTATGTCAATGTTCATTCTCCAGTTTGAAAGATGTCGTTGCAGAGTTTTCCCTAGAACTACTGGAATGCTGTAACGACGGGTTGTGGGGGGTTGTGGGTGTCATTCACTACTGAGAATTCCAGATTACTGAAAGTGACATCAGCATATGATTTCAACCATTCAATATTTGACCTTATTACTCACACAACTATGGCCTCATATTTAAAAAGGCTATTTCAGTTTTGTAACCACCAGCATTCAAACTGGCTATAGGAGTTAAATGTCAACTAACACAGATGGGAACCAGTTTCTGAAATCAATAAATAAATGTTTGTCTTCCAACCTCAAAAGCATCATTACAAGTTTAACCTGAAATGGAAAAAGCAGATAATATCATATTGAGCATGTATCTTTAGCTCTACTTTCACCCTAAAGGTGAGATGGCATTTACATCTAACTTTTATTATCAATGTGTGCTATGCAAAAATGATATGGTTCATTGGTAAATTTTGGTTCAAAGTTCACCTTTCTGCAATGATAACAATAAAATACTATTATGTAAAAAACTACATATATAAAGTATATAGTTGTTCATTGAGTATTTGTAAATTGCTTTTTCATCAAGCAAACTAAGTTCAGATAGTTTGAGACGAATGACCTGTTTAAAGAGAAGGCTGCTGAGGGCCTAGCTGAAGATCCCACAGTAAACTACCGCTGTTTAATGAAAGCTACTGTTTGCACACCTAATGCTAGGTAGCTAATCTTGCTGGTTAAGTTGGCATAGGCCTTCAATAAATGTTACTGAACTGAAGTAGAAAAATATAGCTAAATAGAAATATTAAGTTATGACTCTTGGTTATTTTACACTATAAACAAGTCCCTTACAGGACAACAGTCCGTGCAATGGGTTTAGCTGGACAAAAATGGCATACATGGCCACAATCAAGCACAATCCAGACTCAAAGTCTTGCAAGTGACGTTACGTTACTCTGCCACTATTGACAACAGGAGGGAGGCTGATGGAGCTGCTGACAAGCCGTACGGAGAGAGAGAAGGTGAATGTCCGAGTGAATATGCTGCTATCAAATGAATTATTAGGGAAAAAAGGCTGTGCACACACCAGGCACATGATCAGTAATGTACAACTCAATTATAAAATTCAATAGGAGTGGTGGTAGATGGTCTTGCAGGGGCAGACTACCACTTCAAGGTGTGTTTAGGGGAAACACTGGGCTGCTATTGAATTGCAGTCAGTCACAGGAATGCCAAAATGATTTCATTCGTCAAGGGGAACAACTTTTAACCCAATGAAGCAAAAAAAAAGGAAAACCTGAACCAGGAAAGAGGAACTGTTCCCAACTGTTAATTATGGTGGTGGATCTGTTGTAGTGTGGACAGCCATCTTGTTTGAGTTGTTGGGTCTGATTATTACACTGAATGCAAAATTATTGCCAATTTGACACCATTGTAGGTGACTAGGGGCACCCTATGGTAGGTTTGGATGGCTGAACTCTGGAAACCTTCAAATTAGTGCACAGATTGGACAACTAGTAGTGTAATTGTGCACAGGACAAGAAGTTTTGATGTTCACGGGCCCAGCTGCCACACCAAGTTTGGCTGAGAGACTCAAAGAAATTCATACACACCGGGTCCTTCTCCTCATGCGATTATCTGCCCTTTTTATTTAAAAGAAAAACCCTTACATAATTGACCAATGCAAAACTGCAGAGACTGGCCACTTGGTGATATAATAAAACTCAGTTGAAATTTAATTGTTAAAACAACAATAACTCTAAATCTACATCTAGTTGGTCAATTGACAAGCTGTTTTAGTATTGCACCTAGCACCCAAAGGCAGCTCCTTGCAGCTATATTATTGGCTTTTTTATTTCTTAGAGATAATAAGTTGGGATTTGATGTTAACTAAATATCAATTAGCCATAATAACCATTCTGGAACATCTCAATCTAATAAGGAGAACAACAAAGTTCAATTCACAATAACTTCTGCTCACCAAGCCCAGAGGATAACGAATGTACAAAAGCATGTGAAAGGTCAGTGTAAGTCAATGTAAATCAGACCTTCTGTGTCTGAAGCTCGATATGGAGTTGTGATGAAATGCAATCTCAGAAGTGATTCACAGGCATTACAAAATTAAGTCTATTATTATGTTACTAAATATAAATAACATGCAATATATGCCATACATTAATGGATGGCAGTTCAAATGAATTTTGCAATCAAACATTGCATTGAATACACTGAGTTGCAGTACATGCCTGGTCAAAGAGCTGTTTGCCTGTTGTGTTGGGCTGGATGGCAAACTCCAGCTCCGCATCCATGGTGGTAACTCGCACACTGATCTGTGAACAAAAGCAGTCATGGATCATTAATACTGACAGACAGAGAGTCCCAATATAGACGATCTGAATTATGAAGCTCCCTTCTGTGGGGATGCATCCTGTCTTTCCACCTAACCACAGCTGTTCCTGTGGCTTGTGTGGTATATATTTTATCTTTTCTCAGCTCCTGCCTGATGAGGTGTGAATCATTAAAACACAAAGAGTATTGTGACTTTCGCTTATAGCAATGTTCAACATATGCAAAAAATACTATACTGTAAAACAGTGATCTTAGGTTCCACAGACTGATCTTTTAGTAATATTACAGAGAAAACAGGCTCCACACTAACTGCAGTTCAAAATTAGAGAGGAAATTTACTTTATTTATTTATAACACAATCTGAGACATTTTGTAAGAATGACTCTAAAAAAGTAAGCCATATTTTTACCACAATAGATTAGCAGAGTCCCTTCCACAAATTACAACATTTTAAACGTGTTTAAAGGCCACTGATGTTCAAATGGAACTTTATTTGGCTGTTTATTTTTTTACAGAGAGGCTAGGGCAAGGCAATAATAGCTGCAAGGGCAGACAGGAAGATTTTTCAGAGCCTGGTACGGACACATTCTAGATATTTGAAAATTCCCAGTCTTGTTTCTCTTAGCAGAAGGTGAATAATGGGAGGGGAAACTCCCCTGCTAAAACTTGGCTGATATTGGTGAGGGCACAACCGGTAAGCAGTTTATGAGACACTCAAAATGTCCCACTCATCCAAAAACTCTGTAAGCAAGAAGCTTTTCGCTTTCACTTTAATGGAGACATACCCCCCTCATTGGCACGACATTACAAAAAAAAGTCTCGGTCTGAAAGAGAGCGAGTAAGGTAAAGTAAGGCAAGACATGTTTATTAATCACAACTTTCAAATGAAACTGCCTAAAATACAAAATCATGTTCTGCATTCAAATTTGTATTAGCTAGTACATGTGGTTTTGGTTCTACAGTAAAAAGAAGCTGCAGCCAAATTAAATTAATGAATACTTTCATAAGTTTACAAACTGGAATATATAATTCTTCTATAATCTTTATCACAATGAATATGAAGTATGTAAGCTTGAGATTTTATTCATCACATTGTGATACAATTTCCATTTCCAAAAGGCAATCCATAACAATCACTGCCAAAGGAGGGAAGCTCATAGTCACAATAGAAAGATCAAGGTCATTCCAATAATAACAGAGATAGTAAACTTAGCATTTGCTGTCAGATTAAAAACACCCTTTTCACTTTGCTGGTAAATCATTGGAGTTACTTTTTCAAACCAATCTCATAACCACCAATGCCCAATGCCCAGATGAAATCCGGTAAATCAGGTTAAGTAAATCAGGAAATACTCACAGACATTTGTTAAGTTTTCAGTGCAGTCGTGGGCTGCTTTATGCAGGTAATTCTTCTTAATTGTGTCTAGCTGACTTTCCACCAAGTCATATGAAGGCTCCAGCAATTCATACAAGGATTACCCTTTATTAAAATGGCTCCTGCTCTGACAGAGTAAATGGGGGTTTTCTTTGTAAATAGGGTTTTCTAATCCAGCAGGAGCTCAGGAAACTCACTAGGGCGCAGCCCCCTGCACGAAAACACAACCCATTGTATGCTAAATGGAGTTTCAGAAATACCTACTCCCACAAAGAATGTGATATTGTCTGGTGCAGACAATGCTGCACATTAAAGTATGTTTAAAATGAGAGTTACTGCATCATGCAATTCCTCTCCTTTTAGATCATGCATGCTGTACATTTTCCTATAGATCTGCCACTGAGCACAGATACTATTTCAGAGCAAAAGCCTGACTTATACCATAAAAATGTATGTTGTGTAGTCTTACAATATTGCTTCTCACAAAGCAAAGGACATTTTCAGTTTCATCAGTTCCATTATGAATTCTGCAAAGCCACTTCTGCTCATTTAGGGTAGAGTATCTGAAATGCAGCTGTTACCCTCTTTATTGCAAAACTCAAAACGCGCAATTCTACAACAGGAAGTCACCACATCCTCTAGAAACTAGGCCTTTGGGCCTACACAAGAGCTGCCCAAGTTCAATGGCTAAGCACAAACTGCTAGCGCATGTGCTTACAAATGCACAATTGACCACGTTTGCAGATTTTTCAAATGCAGATGCTGCAATTATAGAAATATGTCGATTTTGAATTCACTGAATTTGACCTAATAACAATAATAATAAATAAAAGTTGACTTTTACTGTGCATCCCGTTTCAAATGTGATCCCTGCTAACGTGCTATAACAGAAACAATGACAGTATGTCTTCTGTCCTGTCCTAAATGAGCCACAAACCATTGAGGTATATGGAAACCTGTGTATTATATGAAATAAGTGAGCCCACCCCCCACCCTCACAGAGTCAAAATGGTGCACATTATTTCACAGCTCTGCCTGATTAGGGCTGCGTTCTTTCCTCTCTGTGTTGGCGGGGCTGCGCTTCACTATCCAAGCCACTTGCGAAACTGCCACTTCCTGTCACCACGGGGCCTTGCCCTCCAGCCTGTGTCATCATCTGCTACAGAGGGTGCCTTGCTACCCACAGCAGGACTTTGCATTGACATATCTGAGTTAAAATGCGGTAATACAGACGTGTTTGTCATGGGGTGTTACATGATTGCACTGATTCACTGAGCATTGATCTCCAATATGCAAGCTGATTTTGCTGTGTCTGAGGCCTCATTTATTCAACTCTATGTAAATATAATTCTAAATCTGTACATATACTCAGATCCATACTACAGTGTTTGCATACAAATGTAGGCATGTATCAACGGTGGAGTGTCCCTTGTTTGCCTTATATGTAAGTTTATTCATGGTCCATTCATTATTGTTTGTGAAGATGTCTGTCAGTTCTCATTTGCAGGATAGGTTTTGGTATGCCTGAATGACAGCTTGCATTCTGCCATACAGCATGACAGCTTGGTATTGCCATTTTTTCATACAGAGCAGTAGGATGTGTGTAACACAGAATTCGCCTGGATGAACCTTCTTTTCAGCGTGACATCAGCAAAAACGTGCATCTTTCACCCTGATTCATGCCAACTCACCTACCTCAGGATGGAGAAAAAAAGCACTTAACAGACATTTAAGAGAAGTATATCTCAAGCCAGGATTGCTTTATAGCTTAGTGAGTTCATCCCATTGGGAGGTGGAGTCTGGAATATATCAACTTAGCTTGTGTTTCACATGCACAAATTCCAACCAAGTTAACATATACAACCATTTTGGTAAAATTGTAACAGCAAAACAAAGTATCATACGAGACCAGTCAAAACAAATCCAGAAGAGAGGGTTTATGTTTAATTAGCCCATTGGTTTTTATATTCTGTTATCAAACGATGGAAAATGCTCAAGTCTATCAACCCATTCAGTGAATCAACCAATTATCTAAAAAATGTTATGACTCCGGCCAAAAAGAAACAGAACTGAGTTAAAAACCACCCCTGGGGCAAAAAAATAATAAATAAAACGGAAAAAAATAAACCACGGCAATTCCTTAACAAACCAGAGTGTCAAAGAGCTATCAATGCATCAAGCTCAATAAATTTACATTTACTAACAATCAGCTGAAGTCTTCAAATCCTGTACACTTAGTTTACACGTGGTCTCTCTGTGTATCTTCTCCCTATTCCCTGTGCAGACCTTTCTTAGCTCTTTCCATGGATGCTTCAGTCATAATGTGGTCTCTTAACCCAGAGAGCAGACGCTGGAGCATTACACCATACAGCCAAGACACCCATACTGTTTCGCTGTTGAAGCCAGCAGCTCTTTGGCTGCCTGTCAAGTGTTGCTCAGTTGAGCCTTTTACTGGTAAAAATAGTTCATCTCAACATGAAAAAGGAACTAAGACTGAGCAGTTGTGCATGCTAAGGGTGGGTCTCACCAAGACCAGCTTTCAGGGTGTTTTTCACAAGCTATTCTTAGCGCAATCGCTGAGACAAGAATTATCCACAGGGCCCCAGAAATGCCCACTACTCTGGTCCAGTCATCGGCTAACCTATTGCCACAAGAGATCATGTTTTAAATCTAGGGTTGAAAGGTCTTCACAAGACCACTCACTCCATCATGGAAAAGCATGGCAAATGATGTTTCTGGAAAATGATATAAATGATTCCATTTGATTGGTGATGATATGTAGCTTTTTGTATATATATTTAGCCTATATATACTGTAGTTTTTGATATACTGCACAGAACCACCCTTGTTGTCTTGTTACAGACATGGGCCAATGGCATTGTCATATTGGAACACCTTGTGGGTAGCTGTACCTCCTCAATCTGGCAATTGTCCAGTACTAACAGATTAGCCTCCTGAAGCCACACAATTATTTTAACCAGTGAAAATTTCATGTGATTACATCTTCTTCAGTAAATGAATTTTAAGAATTTAAGATTTACAGCTTCAAATATAATACCATGTTCACAGAGTCTCTCTTGCCAAATCCAAGAACGTTACAATTCAAGACTTTCTGCTTCAGATGGAGAAAATCCAAAATCAAATTCGATCATGGCTCCAGCTGGTTGTGTTTACACAAAAACAAAAAAAACTTGATCCAAAGAATTGTTATACACTGAATCTAATTTACTGTATTACTAATATGGCTGTTGTGGAATGAAAAAAAAAACAGCCATGTCATGGGACTCCCCTTTGGAGAACAATAGGGATTAGTGGAACATGTTTCGTTAGCTGCGGAGGCGCTCTTCAATAGGAAATGAAATTTCTTACAGCTGGACTTTCTTTCCAGTAACATGCTATTTGTCTCCCAACTGCTGTAGATCATTGAAGTGTATCTTTCTCTCTAATCTGCAGCTACGTGAAGATGATATGTGTCAGTACTGGTCATGGCAGTGGTTCCAGATGGCCATATGTTAAACATATATGTAACATAATTCAGAACAGATACCGATCAATCTAAACAGACAATGTAAGAAATATTTAGTCCTCATCAATAAAATAAAGCCACTGCACTTGACAGAGGTATATTTAAGAACACATATGTAAAAACGGGAAGCCTAATTACACATCAAACAGAGAACTGCTGAACAGGAACAAAAAACAGGTGTGCCATAACAAAGGTTTATTATCGTTGGAGCTCCAAAATAAACTGTTTAATTGAAAATATTTTAACTGACATATCTGTACGAACACAGCTCCAAGTACAAAATAATCTAAAACATAAAAATTTTAGCATATTAAATCACACTTAATGTTACAGTGTCTGTTTTTAGAAAAGTGTTTCATAAGTCAATCATATATAAGGCTATAGTATATAAAGTTTGTAAAACCAAAGGTGTGATTTCCAACACAAGCTAATGTTAGCACACTGTGGCAAAACTGGGACTGCAGACGTTCATAGCACTAGTTTAAAGTTAAGTACCAGTATCCCACCCAACCAACAACTTATGCATGTTGACAAACCCTACACCATATCCTTGAATTTAAAAAATCCACTGTCAAAATTCTTGTCACTGTTATCTCCTTTTCTTCTATTGTTGTGTAAAAACACAACTTTTGCTATCATCCAACTTTACAAAAGTTCCTCAAGAAAATGCTGAGACGTACTAAATCTTACAAGGCAACAAGACTGAGACCCAAGCTACAGCAGTATGAAAAAACAGCTTTGATCACATACATGAGAAAAGATCAGAGATGCACACAAACATACACGTATATAACAACAAAAAAACTCACTAGTTCAGCTTCAGGAGGCAGGAAGATAAATTTCAGACCCGCCGCACAGTTGCCCTCCATTTAGGTGAAAAACCCAGGATAGTTTACCCTTTCACAGGGGCAACCGCCTGCAGCTTAGTTTATTACAAACTGTTAATCTCTGCTTTGCTGTGTGTGCTTCCAGAGCCATTTAATCCCTCACTTACATACCACTGGCCTTTCCACATCACTTGATTTTGTAATCTGTTTTTTTGTTGCCTTTTTTACTCTAACTTTTCATCAAAAAAGACATGTAACCAGTTTTCATAGTGTTTAAGTTTTACTGTTCTCTTTCATAAACTGTTCTTCATTTTGAACCATTTCTTGCTACGCTATTTTCCTTTTAAATTATTAACTTTTTAAACTTAAACTGTTTTAAAGTGTTTAAAGTAAGTCTGTGGCAAATAGATATAAGTCCTTGAATACTGTATGAAATGAAGGCTACATATCAGAATAAGGGGACTTTCTTGAGCAAAATGTTCTGGAAAAGTCCATTTTGCTTTCCATCTGCATTCCAGTGCACATATTCACTTCAGCTGTTGCCACTTCCTTGTTTTCAGATTCTGACATGAGGTCAGCCTTCATTGTCAAAATATCTGAAGCAGGGAAGTGCTTTCCCCAGCTCCTATCAAATATACCACAACTCCATGTGAAAAGCACTTCAACTTTGGTCAATCCCCAAAAGCATGCCAGATAAATATCAAGTTAAACTAATGTGTTTATATATTTCTTTTACCCTTCAATTCCAGTGATATTGCTGGTGGGCCAAAAATGACATGTGCCATTTTAAAAGTATAATAGCTCAAGGGTATTCTAAAAGTACAAATTTTTCCAAAGTATTTTCAAACACTTTGCAAAAGTGTTTCACAAAGCTGATATGTACAGTCGGTATGGGGTATGATTCAGAAAGCAAGGCCAATGTGCAACAATGCATAACCTGCAATATTCTGAGCAGTGGAAGAAAGTAATATAGTCTGATGAGTTGCCTTTTACTCTTTTTCCTACATCTGGGTGGGTGTGGGTATATGTTTGGAAAATTGAAAAAGGAAGTCTTTAACCCATGTTGCCTGCTCCCATCTGTAAAATATATTGTTTTACCTGTTATATGTACCGCTATCTAATGGGAGTCACTAAGTCCAATTGTAACACTGCATGGTAGAATTACTGCCGAGGAATGCAAAACCATTTTAGGTGAGCATGTTCACCCAATGGTGCAGATGCTGTTTCCTCAAAAGGTCCCCATATTCCAAATAATCTCACTCTGATAGCCTGATTCAAGAATGGTTTCATTATTACGAGAATGGAGTCAAACACCTTTGATGACTTCTCCAATCACCAGATCTAAAGATCATTGAACCTTTATGGGAACTTCTGAAATAGGGTTCAGAAACGCTGTTCTGAACTTATTACTACATAGCAAACGTTCATGCACTGCTTGGAGTTTCCATGATGCTGTCTGCTTCCTATATAGCAATTTATCTGCTTGTGCTTATTTTCCCCTTTCTGCAACCCAAACTGATCTATGCTATCAGTCCTGCAGAAAGTGAACCGCCCTCGTGGTGAGAACTAGGTTTCAAACAATTTGAGCTTGCGTTTTTATGGCTGTGCATCTAGTTATTGATTAAGCTCATTATTTCAATTTGTTGATCTCGTCGTACATTAGCTATAAAAACATGGCTAATGTATGACATAATTTCATTCCATATTTAGTATTTCCTTCCACCTACAGTATCAGCATTCTAAAGTTCCACAAATACTTCAGAGTTCATGAATTGCATAATTTAAAAAAAAGAGATTAGGAGGATTTCCACTTAAAGTGTTAACCAATGGACTGCCCAAGTTCAGACTAGATTTGCTACTCTCCAAAGAATTTACTTTTGTGGGAAACCAGACCTAAAATGTGGAGGTAATTTGTGTTGGAAAAAAAACTAAAAGAAAACCATAAAAGGTCTCCCAGGAGAATGACTCTAACAACAAACTAAAAATGCTACATTAACAAGGAAATGTAAATGGTACACATTTAAAGCAACACACTGAAAAAGTATTTCAGTACATGCTGACATCTGCTTTCTGAAAAGTACCATTAATCACACAATGACAGAACACTGACTACCATTAAAATGATATCCAGGGTGGTCATTTTAATCTCAAAGACTGAACAAAATTGCTTCATATCTACCATTATAGACTTAATCACAAAAATGCATAAATCTGAGCGATTATAAGGCACTCCCAAGTGGAAGCATGGTGTCCCCATCGTGAGGGTAAGTGTTTCAAAGTTTCGAGATTGGTGATAATAGTGAAGAAAACACGCAGCAGACACAGGATGGAGTAGGGGGAGGCCTGCTCTCTTTCAGGCCAAATAAGGCATTCAGAGTCAGCGTCAAGCTGACTGAGGGCCAGGAAGGAGTTGTCAGGGAGCTGACGTAGGCCTAGAATCCTTGAGTCATTCGGCTGCAGTTCCTTGGGAAGCTGAACCAATGCCAATAGACTGATCCTACTGATGTTAGTGCCTCAAAGAAGTTGATCAACTGGACATTTAATACAAGAACAATATAAATCTTACCATCTAACATTTTTCCCTTATAGGGATACATTTCCAAAATATACAATTCAAGAGTGGTTAAGCATTTTGCAAAAAAATATATCATTCAAGAGATCTGAAGCATAATTCATCAACACAGGAAAGAATGGGGGAGCATGTTCCTGACATTTATGATCTGAAAGTAAAGAGATCCTACACAATGACTACATTATTTCAATGACAATTATTATGTTCAGCCATGCCTCTGATAATAACTACCTTTAATTCAAGATATAGGAAATCCTTCAGGTCAATTTGAGCATCCTTACACTTACACAGTTTCAAGGAACCAGTCAGGTAAACAGTCAGATGAACCGTTACGTAAAGCATTAGCCCACAGTGTATCATATATAGATTATCCTATTAATGTACTTACAGTTTAAAAAAGTCAATGAGTCTTCAATGACATACGTTTTCTTACGAAGGTTAAGCTGTCACTGTCACATTATGCAGCAAAATGCTACACCAAGAATTTAAATAAAATCTATACTGTTGCATTTTTGTAGTTGATAAAAGGCAACGCCAGTAAATAACCATTATAATCGTGACTACAAATGTGAAAAATCTAAATAGTACAATCAAAATTGAATCAATCTGAAACATAAGGACTTTACCCATGCATATTAAATGTTTTCATGTGCACTACGTTTACAATTTTCAAACATTGCTTAAGCGGTAATTTCCTTAAATGGATGGGTTGATCGTTTATGTGAAATGAAGCAAACAAATTACAATCAACCGGAAAACACTCAATACTGGCACCCTGGAACTCAGAACTCGGCATGACGTGAAAACTGGGTGAAGTTTCGGGCCTAGCCTGAATATTAGGCTAGCAAACTCATGCTAAGCAGACCATTCAACTTCAGGGAAGCAACCGCAGCAGCCAATCGCGTTTCAGAATGAGGACTTTGTTTCGCATCGGTTAACGCAGAATAACGGTTTCCAGCCTACGCCACAAAGTACCAGCGGCAGCAGTGTGGCACTGAGCAAGGACTGCATGGGCAATGTCTTTGTCATCCCTAAGATACATTGCCCGCGGCTACAATTGCTGCAGTTCTCCGATACAAAAGTACAGCAAGCATTAATCATTCAATTAGCTTAAATAGAGTATTATCCGTGAAACAACTGTAGCCCAGCAATAGCTGATGCTGCTTAAAATGTAGGCTAATTTTGTGGCCGCCCCTCACAGTCCACGTTTTGTTGTAGTTAAAATTCACGGATTAGTAGCCTACGATACGCAATTCATAAGACTGTACCGCAAACCCATTCATAGTTCATCACGTGTCGGCTATCTATAGGGTTAATTACAATTATTATGTTTTAAAAGTGTGTAAGATATAGGCCCTCTATGGTTATCTATGCTAGGGTAAATACCCAGCTACCAACCTATGATGGTAGCAAAAATGTAGTCTATAGTTTTTGCCCAATTTGCGCTGAAAATTTCTACGTAGGCAACTTTTAGCTATCGTACCATTTTGTATGTAGCATAAGCGATTATGTTTACAGCTTACATGTTGTAAAATATACATTTTTCCATAAGATAAAAACAATTTGGAAAATTGCATGCACCCCGTAAAAGCCTACTTACCGTTTTCGGCATGTTTCAATCGTGTTTGTCTCTGGACAGAGATTTCAGAAATGGAGCGATTCAATGGAAACTTCAACAAAAACTTTTTTCCATCAGACAGACTACTGGGACAGGAAACTGACCGTCACAATTCGCAAACAAGTAAGCTCAAGACGTTTTTCCCTCCTAATTTACAGATACTTTCAAAATGTAGCTTAGGAATCCTTTAATTTTGTCACAGTTAAGTTGCTCAGCAATGAGTGAATCTAAGGCTTGATTTCCTGCTAACGGAACTCAGTCTGAAAACCACACCCAGTAAATGAAGACATACTGAAGAGCTGAGTTTTCAGCAGACTCCGCCTGCATTTTTCGATGACCCTTTGTGCCTTTGTCAAACTCTAGTTTTACGAGCCACCACTCAGGAATTCCTTCAGTTCTAGAATTACAGCTGGGATATCCCAATAGTCCCGCCGTCTACGTAATATTCCGTAAGCATGTCTACGGCAGCCACATTTTGATGTTTGGAGGCTGATAACGCTGCATCATTGTAGACAAAACTGGCGGTCTTTGGTCTTTATCCTTAAAGATCGCATGGATATTGTTTTGATGTTTTAAATTCATACGATCTTAATTAGACCAACTCGGGTTCTGGCTAATATGAGTAGGTACATGATATGTTACAAATAGACTGAGTATTTTTAATATTGATTACTGGATATTGATCTCAAAATGCCCGTCCACCTTCTTTCCCACAATTACACCACTCTCTTGAAGCGGTGTAATGTCTGTCATTGTAAAAAACTGAGCAAATTCAAATTACCAGAACATGCCTTTACATAAAGTATGGCATAGGAACCGCGCTGTTAAGAACATACGTCATGAGTGACTGGAGAGAAAACCTTCCTACATATTGTATAGGCTATATGTTCGTCCTCCTGTTTTATTCGACCTCATTCTTATAGTGAGGTCGTTGAAGCGTAGCAGGCAGTGTACTCGAAACCATTACTGGATATGCGAAAAACAATTAGAATTACTAATTCTCGACCCCGTTTTTTGAAATTACATCACATTACATTACATTATAGGCATTTAGCAGACGCTCTTATCCAGGGCGACCTAGAACACAAAGTGCATCATATCGGGACGAGGGTGTTAAAGTGCTAAAGGTGGGGGGTAAAAGTCTCAAGTGCCAGAAGAGTTTGCATGGACTAAACGCTGTAGATGACCTGTTGAAGAAACAAAGCGTAAGCATTTTCTAGGCAGCAGCACAACCCAGGTGTTGCCCCGTAGTATGATGCAAATCAAAGGAGGACCCCGCTGACTTCCTTCAGGGGGCAGGAATAGGAAAAAGCGGTGGACAGTTGAGTGACAGGAAATAACTTTCTCGGTGCAGGATATTACAATTGTGCGTTTTGGAAAAAAACTATTACTATTTACAAAAACTATAAAAATGTGTAACAGTTGCACTGTGAATAGGGGTTGTTTTTCAGTATTTAATATTTCTGATTATTTCATAAATGAAAGCATGAATGAAAGTATAAATAAATAAATAACACAAAATAGCACTCTAGAGTTTTTTTTTATAACTCACAGTCAGCTTAAAATGAACCATTGTCGTTCTTTTCGACCATGTTTTTTTTTTTTTTTTAATAATAATAAGAGGAAGTAGATACCCAAGCCAGGGTAAATACTTAGTAATTTCCTGTTATTCTAAACTTGAATGTACCATCAGTATAATTCTACACTATTAAGAAACAAGCAGTTTCCTTTACTTCCGGATTTAATGGACTTTCCAATCATTTTGCAACACAGATCTTTTGGCACGAGGAAATATGAGTACTCTTTCATTTTGGACCTTCATTGAAAAAATATATGCTGTGTTTAGTTTATATTGTAAATGATTCTGTGATACTCTATCACGTCCTTGTCTCTTTTTCGTGAATCTGAAGAGATGGTAGACTCCCGCATGAAAGCTGTATACTGTAGCATCCTGGGACATGTAGTTATCTTTGCTATTGGATATTTTTACGCACAAATGGCAGATTAGGCCTTTTTTGTTGTGTTAGTATTTTAAATTTACTAGCACTGAACCAACTGCTTCTAGTTAACTAAATGGTCAATAACCGTGACTAAGTGGTTGAAACCTGGTGTCATTAAACTGGCTCCAGCACATAAAAGTGGCAGCTGGTAAGGAGGAGGGGAAGGCAACTAAATATGTGCTTTTAAAATAAATGTAAAATTTTAGGTTTTTTTCCAACTTGGTTTCTCAGTTCTTTTATACCTTCTTTACAGTGCAATGATCAGAAAAAGCATACAGTCATTTTCATAACCAGAATGATTTGTTTTAAACTAATATTCATGTGGATTTTGATTAATGGAAAGTAGGAGGAAACCCTGTGTCTGTTTTACTTGCACACTGTTTGGAACAGGGAGAGGCTCTGTGTTATCGAAGTGTCACTGCAATCACATCTGCAAAATCCACTCCACCTCCTTACAAAGGAACTGAGGCAGTGATAATATTCAGTGTTTCTTGGGGACAGATTCTAACATGGAATTTTTCAGTCCTGGCCACAGGATTCCACAGTATGCTGCCTTTTCTTAGATGTGTGCCCAACTACTTCTGTTTCTATGAGCTGTAAAGCTATAACCTCTTTTAGCTTTCTTCCAGAAGCACCTTTTAAAGGATGCATCAGTGCTAGTTAAGATATAATAATATATTACTATAATTCTGAAAACATAATACAAATAAATCTCATTTACACACGTGCACAAATCACTGAAGTTGACATTATCATTTGCAATTATTCAATATGGAACTTTGTGTCAAATATTTGGTACATTGCAATGACATTACTTTTATATTTACACACAAAACATACCTTCAGATGTAACTCCATATTTCTGAGCTTGTACAAAAAAAAAAAAAAACCCATACAAGTACTTGGCCATTCAACATTGATTTGTATCGATATCCAAAATGTATTAGAATATATAGACTCTGCTGCATATTAAGGAGTCTCAGCTTCTTGTTTTGGGGTGGAAAAAAATAGAATATCCGATATAAATTGTATACTCCGGACTTAAAAACCTGTTAAAAACCTGTTTTACATAGCCTATGTAATATTGCATTCATCATTTAGCCTATGTAGGCTACTTGAATAAAACCTGTTGTAAAGATCCATATATGGCATGAATGCTTCCATTAAGTGCATAGAGATTCATTTTAGGAACCCTTAAAATGAGAACTTTGGAAACCCCACAAAAAGCCACGCTTTACCTACTTTTTATACATTGCTGCCATCATGTGGTTAGCAAGCTCGTTGCAATACTTAGCTTTTGAAACAGAGCAATTGGATTTCCAGCAGGTACAGTAAAATAAATCCTCACATGTAGCTGTAGTAAGGACGTTCATTTGAATGGTGAGAGCAGCAGGTTTGCCTTCCAAATCACATGTCGTCTTGAGATTAATTTGGAAAACTTGGACAATGTTTGCTATAATGGTATTATATAGGTATAATATTTATAATATGAATGAATCACTTAATACAAGCGTTTTGGTTAGCCAGTTTAGTTAAGCTACTGAAGACTATCGTATGTTATATAGCTAATCAGCAAATTATAACCAGCTAAAATAAATAACTGTGATATAATATTATCTCGAAATATCTGGTTTTGCTGGCTGTAAGCCCGCATGCAGCCAACAGCAGTCCGGCTTAAAGTTCTTAAAAAGTTAAGTTTTACTTGACTTTCTTATTAAACCTCTAACGTTCCTGCTAATTAACATTAATTTTCTTTTTTCCATATCAAACCAATTTAATGTAACAATTAACAAAGGCTCACCTGGTTATTTCCATACATCATCGTTGATTGGTTAAACTACAGTATTTCCACCGAGCGAGCTATCGCCAGTTGACACTTTTTGTTTTGTACATAGTGATATTTGCTATCTTACAACAACTGCGTAGTGCCAATGTATTTATAATCAATATTACTTCCACGCTTTGCGGCAGAAGCGGAACCATTCTTGTAGCGTCAGTGTGTAAGGTAGGACTGTAATGTATGGTGCCCTCAAATCGCGGGGCGTGGGGTTAGTGTAATTACTAGTAATTGTTAGATAAATTGCGAATATTTACCTTTATTTCGTCTGGCCTAAGAAACGTTTCCGAAAAAGTTGATAGCTAAACTGATTGCGACAGCTGGCAAACGTTAAGTGAGGATGAAAAGAAAAGCATCCGATAAATCTGCCCATGTAGTTGCATGGATTAACAAAGCAGAGTGGGACCAGATTCTTGAATATCTGTATTCAAAGGACTGTGCTTTACAGAAATTCGCATTACACAGAATTTCGGCATGGAAAGGCAGGTAAGTAGTACGTGCCAAATCCAAGAAGTCTCCATTGACTTTATGTACTTTTCCATATAATTTGCAACATTCGTTTATCTTTCCAGTATAGCTACAAAATACACGTAAATTTGCAGTGACTTAAATATAAACTGTCTATAATTTGCTAACTAGCCAGCTCACATTCATTAGAATTTAACTATGTGTAGTTTACCTTTTGGTGTTTACATTACATTGTTTATTCCATGTACATATATTGCAATTGCGGTCTTAACCCTACAAACGACACTTTAAATAGTTATTATTCACGAAGTCAGAAATTCAGCTCAAATTTTGTAACTGAATTTTGGTCCTCTATTTTGTGCGAATTTCTTTGCTATGACAAATTATCATAATTTTTCTTATTGTTGTTAAACAATAAAACACCTAGCACACATCCGTAAGTAAGCACTGGTGTAAGGAAGTTGTGTTCTTTAGCTGGGCAAAATTGATAGCCTTGTTTGGACAGCTGACCTCAGATTGGATACCTGGTGATATACAGGATAACATGTTGATGTTTATTACTAAGCCTCCATGACGCATTTGCTTGAGAGCCACACATTTTAAATAGATGTACCACTTCCACAACTTGCTTTTGTAACCATAAACAATACGTAGATGTTATGAAACCTATTACAGCTCTTTCCAGTAGTTCAGCCATCCTCAGTCATACTAAAGTGGAATCCATTTAGGCTTATACTAGCTGCATGTGCATGCACACATACAAAAAAAAACCTCAAAATTGTCATAGTCAAGGTGTCTGTGTTTGTCAAGGGTGCTGGAGATGATGTGGAAAAAATGACATCAACCACAGATCCTGGAACAGTGATGGGAATATGTTCACTTGTCATTTATACAAATGAAAGGAGCGACCTTGGCAATCATTGACGTACATTTTTGCGGATGTGTGATCCTTTCCACTTGCTCAGACGGGCCAGTGAATAAACCACTCTTTGTTTTTTTTTTAATGGATTTGTGTCACCTACACTTGAACACCACAATTTGTTTTGAGTGTGATGCCATCCAAAAGTGTGAACAGCAAATCATTGTTGATACTCAGTACAAGCTGTCACAATTTTTATATCATGTTTTTTTTTTTGTTGAAGTTCAGCAAGACATTCTGAGATTGCTTATCTGTGTTTGTAACTTTTATAACATGTGTTCTAAACATTATGTAAGTAATAACTTTCATTCTTCAAGATCAGCACAAATTTCAGTCGGCAATCACCAAGTGGCAGATGCTCTACATTTATCCCGGCTAAAGACTCTAAAAACTGTGCAATCTCATTGTTTGATTTTCCCCCAGGTATTCCCCCATATGTATTAAAATGGCAGTGCATGGAAAGTTGCTACATGGAAAACTCCTTAGTTGCCTTTGTTTTCTCAAGGTTTGGGAGTAGCACACCTGTGGCTGTGGAAAGCACTGCTGACCTGGTGAGATGTCAGGTGCTTGATAGCTCAGGACACCTGGAGTCAGATGATCTGGTCCTGCTCTACGGGACAGCACTTGTAAGGTGAGATCTAATGTCACTGTGATTTTAACATTAAATGTGTATATTTTACCATGCATATAATGGATAAATGAACTTTCTTAAACTTTGTGAAACTCCAGTTCCAACATTGTTTTTCCATTCCATGAGTGTACTGGTTTGGATGAGCGACAGGTTTTGATAGATGTGCAGAGTTCTTAAATGGAGGACTGCACTGAACCTGCATCTGCAGTCTTATTATTATTATTATTATTATAAATTATAATAATATCGTATAGTATTATTATTATAACCTCATAACAGGTTATGTCATATCACAAACTCATCAGTGCTTACATTTACTAATTACCAGAAGCACTTTACATTCAACCCAAGAGCTGAATTCTGCTTCCTCTGATTTAATTCTTCTGCTTTTGATTTTAGGCCTCGCATTGCTCCATATGTCATGATAATGCATCACAGATAGAAATCTCTTATTCTGATGTATTGACCTAATGTCTATATTGTAGGTTTGTCAATTTAATCACTGAAAGGAAACAGAGGAAGGTGGCCACTCCTCTTAGACGTTTAGCAAACAAGGTACATCCTGAAAAAGATTTTCCTCTTCTTCAATTTTATAGATTTGACATATTTTAAAAATATAATATCTACATTATAATTAAATGATATTATAATTAGTTTATTCTCTATAGTGTAAATAATATCATTCAAAGATTCAGTGGAAAAAAGTGTTTACTGGTATGAGAAGTAAAAGCAGTACTTTGATTTTTTTTTTTTTTTTGTTTCTTTTTTAGCTGAACATTCCTGAATGGATTGTGAACCTGAGGCATGACATAACTCACCGCAGGCTTCCCACCCTCAAATGGTGTCGCAAAGGTGAACCAGACACAATTTTAATATGACTCCACTGTGTGAAAAGTCTGTTTTTTTGCATATATATTCACATTCTGCAAACAAAACAGACTTAAAGCCTTTTAGGTCTAAATAGACTCCACACATGCTCAAAACAATAATAGGCATTTTCCCATATGCTATTTTGTTATGCTCACTTCATTGCTGCCATGTAGCATAGTGTTCCCAGCTCATGAGAGAAAAGTTGCAGCTGAAAGTGGTGGCCCCTCATGTTAAAATTTAGAGTTTTCACATTTGGGTGTTGATATTGTTCACAGCAGTTGATCAGCAATAAAATTCAATAGGCACCATCAGGTTGTTTATTGAAATAGTTTATTGAAATTTAACCGTTTAATCACTAAAATGAATTGATAAGCATTCTTAAGGATTAACAAATTAACCAATGAACTGTAAATATCCCTAATCTGTATTTAATTATACCAATAATTCATCCAGTGTCATATATAAGGGGTTAGGTTGCTAACCTACTTTTCATTATGAAAAGTCTCTCAACTTCACCACCTTGCACAAATCATTAGTCATTTTATTTTTCGCTCTTTCAGGATGTCAGTTTGTGTTGGAGTGGCTGCAGCAAGAATACTGGTCCAGGCAGTTGGGTAGCCGACTCGCTGAGCAGTGGGACTCACAGTCCGAATCTGAAGAGGAACAGGAAGAGGAGGAGGTTGGGCAAGAAGATGAATTTACTGTGAGACAAAGAAAAAGAGAAACCCACAGTAAGCCTTTCAAGTAATTTCTACCTGCGAGTGCATCAAGGTCCCAGATACGACCCTGGTTATCCAGGAGCATGTTCAGATTTTATTTCGGTATTCTAATGCAGATACGCTCATGTGGAACTCATTTTAAATTATTTTAAATAATTCACTCTAATGGAAAGGTAGATTGGCAAGGAAATTATGAGAAATGCATTCTGAGAAGGGTATACAATGGTACTGCCTTCTGCTCACAGACGATTTTGAGTTACATTTGAAATCCTCTGATAAATCTTCCAATAGAGGTACAGATTCTTGCAGACCTGTTGTTCATCTGTTAAAATCTCTGTTAGAATCTTATGTTTTTAGGTCTCAAAGATAACTTTGAAGTACAGGATCCAGCCAGTGATTGGAGCTATGTAATTTGACTTGTATTTAAGACAGAATTCTTTACTACTTTTTTTATTTTTTTTTTTCCTTTCAGAAAAAGCCAGAGAACTACTGATTTCTTATGAAAAGGAACAGTTTCAGGTAATTCACCCTTTCAAAGGTTTTTTCAGTAATCATTTGTTTTCTGTTTTCTGCTCTCATCTATTCTCCCTGTGGTGTGGTTTATCTCTTTGAATAACGACTGTTACAGATGCTGATACAAAAATCCAACACCAGGTGTCATAAAAGCATAATTCATGCCCAGGGATTAGCTGCTGAAATATGAGCGCCTTCACAAGAGAACTTGAATATGATACATTGTGTACCAGATTTCCACATTATAAACAGTTGAATACATTAGTAATGTAGTAATACCTGATGGCCAGCTATGCATGGTAGTTTTAACTCTGAGATGACATCAGTGCTGTTAAGCACAACTGAACGCCAGGCAGCATTTACCACAGTTCTTATACCAGTACATGTATTTATGATTGAGGTTGTGAGTCATGACCTCTGATGAATGCAGTCTTTGGTGATCCCCAGCAAAGTTTGCCAAACCAATTCAGCCCACCCCGGCTGGCCCATGGGAGGTGTCACAGGGTCATAGGTCATACGGTGATCCCGCCCGGACCTCTGGTCCGGCATGGTTTCGATGGCCCTTTCAGGGTGGGCATAGGGTGAAATGGCACCTGAGTACCCAGGAGAATGCCCTGGCAAACACTTTTTGTCTAAAAAAATGAACACAAAAAATACCTTTAAAAGAGAGGCTTGAAAGAATGACACACCACCCCATACAAAGGCTCAAAGGGGTTGCGACCCTTAATGAATTGATGTACTGTGTGGTTCAGTGGAGCATAAGCATGTGGAAACAACCGCTTTCGTGTCTATTTACATAAAGGGGGAAGCAGTAGATGACGTGTTGTTTCTGGAGAGAAAATAGCGTCTCGGGACACAGTGACACCCCAGGTTTAATGGGCATGGGGCGACGTTTGAGTTGCTGCCCTTACAGGAAATTCCCCATGATCACATTGACCCTCCTAAAATCTTTAATTTCTTTTTCCATAAAGACCTGCCATCTTTTCAAGACAGCGTGAATAGGGCCCCCTGAAATTTTAAGCTTCCCTAATTAGAGTAATCAAGCCTGGTGCAACCCTGTAATAGACCTGTCTTCTCGGCTGGATGCAATATTTATAACTTGTAGTTGTCTCGTTATCCCAGCCTTCCTCATGACGCCATCAAGCTGTGTGGGTGAGCGAGAGTGGGAGAGTGGGAGCCATGTGTGAACGAGAAGGGGAGAATTCTCATCACAGGCTGTCCTGGTTTTTTTTTTTTCTTTCCTTTTTTTTTTTCCTTCCTTCTGCAGTGACGCAGACCAGCAGTGGGGTTGCACACCCAGTAACGTTGTGCTTTCTCACACAGAAGTCCTCCATGCGTCTCGTTAATGAGGGCCCCGTGCAGCGTTTCTCTGTTCCACAGTGTGACATCCTTGTTCTGAAATGATCCTTTCCGTCGCTTGCTGATTCAGACATTGTTGTGAAGGGGCAGCGAAACCCTGATCACTCATTTCTTGGAAAACAAAGGGCTTATCAGCTGCCTGACCAATGGCAAATTCTTCTATATTACTTCCTCGTAATAAAGTGCTGATAAGCAGTGTGTTTATTTCTCTTGTGGGTGTAGGGAAAATTAGCATATTATTCTGTAATTGTAAGTTTCTTTCCAGTGAGACCTTTTGGTGTAACTTTTGGTATAAGGGTGACCACAGGTTGTTATGCAATGGTTATTTTATAGATCACATACATTTTGCAATTATGTAATGTTCCGTAGTAATATTACATAATTATGTAGGATTTCTACAAGGCAAATCAAAGCATCTTACTGGAAAAATTTTATTTACAACACAAAACAAGGCATTAATGTTACTTGTTATACATGGTCTGTATATACGTGTATCGTACATGTATCCAGTGTTGTAATCCCAAAATATGAGATATGTATTTCCATAAACATGCCATTTTCATCATTTTTACAGAATTATTTTCCCCTCTGTGTTCTTTTGACTATTCCAGGAAAATGAATAAAATATTCAAAGAATAGTATAGAAACTACAGGGACGTCATTAGTTACAATTTTATACCAAAACCAGGATGTAGAAACTTGTAGCTTTTAATGTACGGACTGTTAGTGTTTCTGTTTATTTCAGAAAGTAATATGAAAAATATAATGGCACAGAATCTGTATAACTGATGGGAAAAGGAGACGGATATGATTTGAGAACATTGACCTTTTTGGCGAGCATTTCACCACATACAGTTTCCACTGATTTCTGTCCTACCTTTCTTTCCCACTGTTTGAATATTCCCTTTGAGTCACTGTCAGTCAGGTGCTCAGGATCGATTTGAAAATTGAAGTCTTGTCTTAAATAAACATGTTCTAGTTTTATCTTAACTTTATAGTTTGTAGGCATTGGAAGGATAATATTTAATTATTAGTGGATAGAAACCTATCGAATATTTGAGTATCCACTTACTGGCAGCCATTTTGGCCCTTGTTTGTTTTCTTCTTTTGCACCGGCCTCTGCAAATACCATTAGGAAGCAAATATTGCCAGCAGTGCAGTTACCTGATTTTGATTGACAGTCTTAAGTGAAGTATTTTTTTCTCCTTGTATGGATTTGATTGTTTGATTTACCTGCTCTGTTGCAGGCCTTTGATGGACTTCACAAAGAGAACAGAGGCAATAGGTCATGGGCCAGCCCTTCCTCAGGCCTGGGGGCCATCCTCGTTCAAGTCAAACATTTTGCAGTTGACTCCAGGTTTGTGTCTCTGCCTCAAAATTTACTAAACAAACTTTCATTGTAGATTCAGGTAATCATTGTAAATGCAACTGCAGATTCAGGTAATCATTTTAAATGCAATTGTCTGTGAAAACTATGTGAAATATGAATACATAGAGTATGTAATAAACTGTGTATGACATACTACTCTACTATACTGTAAAATTCACTCTTACTGAACAAATGAGTTGTATTGTTTGTGTATACCATAGAAGTTACTGTATTTGAAGCACTGTTTATTAATATAATTTTGGAAATGTACATGTATTTTTTTGTACAGGATTTGTTTCATATTTGGATGCATTAACACACAGTTCTTTGGGCTGTGATTAGTTACTCCAGGCACCGGGGAGGCACACTGGTGCCTGTATGCTCACTGTGGTGTGATTCGCTATTCGATGTTACTGGTGCTCAGTCCACTGCACACATCCACCCACGCACCGCAGCCCCAGAGCCACTATTCACTCACTTTGGGGAATCCCAGTATGGCTACCACCCACACATACGCTCTGTACGCTCACACATACGCACTCGCACCAACTGTAACCTTCTCTGGTGATTCTGTCAGGACTGGCCGTAAGACCGCAATGGAACAAGAGCTATATCTGCTCATGCTTACTGTAGCCGTAGGAGGAGAGATGAATCTTGATTTTTTTAAGGCTGGAAACACTGCAGTCATTCTTTCTGCCATGCTGGGGGCCATCGTGGAAAGGAGCGGACTTTTTCTTTCTCACCTCTATACCAGCAAATTCATTTCTGGGCTTTGTGGGAGTGGCAATGGGAGGGGATAGATGTGTGCATTTGTTTGGTTATGGGTGTGAAGAATGTTGAATGAATAGATTTTCAGGCCCACCTGATACTTTTTCTTTGTTCTGAGAGGAAATGAATAAAAGCAGAAAACCCCCTTTCAGTTAAGTTTGTTCTCGAAAAGGCTTATTGTTTATGAACATGACCAAACTGCTCTGCCAGTTTGCTGAACAATATCAGGCCAACCTAACTAGAAACCTTTGACTTGAATGCAACTGGGTTTGCTAATCGCTAATTCATTCCAGTTGCCAGAGCTCGCTCTCTCACTCGCTGTCTTGCTCAACCGACTGCTGTTCTGTTGAAATCCTGCGAAGACCTCAAACACGGGGAATGTCTTGTGTGTGGGCTGTGCTTCAGACCTCAGCTTCTGAAGAAGCAGCCGCCCACCTTCCCGTGTCTCTTGAGGCTGTGGTTATGGAGGAGAAGGGAAGGGCGGCTGGATGACGGAAGCACTGAGACTCGCATGTCTGCTGTTCTTTGCTTCTTCCAATAATAACATGATAAGCTTTTCAGACCCCACCCCTCTTATGACCAAACATTTTCACAGGCTGACGTAATGTTTTTTTTTGTCATTGCATTTTAATGTATCTTTTCCTGCCTGGGATTACCAATCATATCCCACTTTGAGTATGACATGGCAGGCATTTCGGGTGTGTGTGTGTGTGTGTGTGTGTGTGGTGAAATCTGGGTCATCTTCCAAAATCACTTAAAACAAACTTTAGATGGACAACTGTGTACCAATATAAATAAATATAATTTAGTTGTGTTTGCTTGTACCCTCTCAGTCTGTGGTATTCACCTTTCATAAATATAAGGAGATGATCAATGACTTAAACTGGGCTGATTCATTCATTTTTTTGCCCTGCCCCCCCAGTGATGTCCTGATTGATGTCATGCTTTCGGATGGATTTTTGATCCCCACAATAGAACAGCTTGAAGCCCTGGACATTGACTGCACAGGTGGGGTTCTTTCTACCAATGCTTGCATGAACACCCATGTTTAAATGCACATGTTAGAAGCGCTAACCCCCCCCCCCCCCCCGCCCTGCTCCCCTGCCTGGTTGCGATGGTGTTCCAGTCGACGGTGTCTCCACAGCTCCTTGCCTCCCCCACCTCTTCCTGAGGTTCTGGCTGCCGCTGTTGAAGCAGGTGGCCTCAGAGGACTTTATCCAGCTCTTTGTGGAGAAGCTGTTCCTGGAACTTCAGCTCTCAGACGAGTTTTCCCAGCACAGGACCTCCTACATCGCCAGATGGATCTCTGAGGTCCTCTCCTGCAACAGTCAGAGTACGATGAGTCCTCATTCTTGATTCATGTAGATGTACGACTGCCTGTTTGTTAACCCTTGATACTCCGGTTGTTTGATGCAGTTGAAACATATGCTTAGTCTCCCCATAGTGCTGTTGAAGTGATCTTTTTGAAATACTTGATCTGATCATACATTTTAGTCGAGTTCCTGATCAAAATTTTAAAGGTAGTATTTTTTTCCTTGAAAATATGACTGAATAACAATGTTTAATCCTTCCTAATAACGCGTTTGCAGTCTGTCCACAAGTATACCTTTTGAAACACCACCCCGCTGCCTGTATTTGTTATTCTAAAACGTTTGGGGCATCTCTGAGCTTCTCCCTTTTGCTATGAGAACAACGGTTGTCGCAGTAGATTTATGTTGGTATCCTCAAAGATTAACATGGCCGCCCAGGTTGGTGGTCATTAGATTCTGTAAATCCCACCTCATTGAAAAAAGGACCACTGCTGATTGGCTTTCAATATGTATGCAGGGTATGGTGGTGGAGACAATTTTCAGAGTTATGATTTCAGTATGCTTGAAATGGATGGGTATAATTCAGCATCAGCTGCCTACAAACACTATGTTAATAAGATGTGAATAATGCTGACATCTTTTTGGCCGCTTTCTCTGCAGTCATCTGAATGTATGTTTGTTGATTCATGTTTAAATTCATAGCAAAAACGATCCCAAATGAATTGAAGAGCCAGAGAAAGGCGAGACTGAAAGAGAAAATGTTTACGAGGCCTGTCCCGCTGCAGTGGCAGAAGCTTTTAACGGTCTGTCTGGAAGCTCCTTGCACGGCTACCCCACACCTTCTCCAGCAGTAAGTGACCTTTCCTATTCGCATGCCATAATGTGTTACATCCGTTCTGTTCAGAGTGAAAAAGCAAAAGCAGTCAGCTGTATGTGTGCGCCTCAGGCATTCTGGGAAAAGTGTCTTGATTCTTGGGTGTGGAAGACCCGTTTATTTCCTTCTTCGGTGGATCCATTTAGTCACGCCTCACCCCCTGTGTAATTTTAATCCAGCGTAATGGGTTTTGTTGAGACTGGAGCTCTGTGTCTGGCTTCAACCGTAGCCCCGTGGGCAATGCAAAGGAGGTTATGGGCCCCTCCGGAGTTCACCAGAAGACGTGAGTCATAGGGCAGCCCGGCACTCTGCAGATTTGAATGGTTCTTCTCTCGATGCAGCAGCCAGTTAAAGACATGCTGGGTAATCATCTGTAATGTCAGAGGGATACACACACTGAGCAGAGTGGGACGGCATGTGTCTGTAAATGTCACGTCTGCGGCGTTCCGGTTTTTGCGCCACGAAGATCAAGGGATGTGTACGTGACCAGCCCCGGCAGCAGTGAGCTGCAGCATTGTGCATTCGGCTCATCCAAATCTCGAACAGGTCAAGGGAATACCTCTACAAATGTATCTGTGTGAAGAGGGCTCATTACACACAGAACTCTTAGATCATCTTTTTCAGTATTGTGACTTTCTTTAGCTTGAGCAGATAGACAGGCCTCATGCCGTATGTGTCTGATAACAGAGCTTGATAAGACCAGCTGGGTTGAGTTCTCAACTCCTCATGCGTTTCCTTTAGCGTTAGGTACTGCAACTCTGACAGTTTTGTCAACAGAATGCAGACAATCATCAGTTTTATGTCAGCATATCTGGCCATACTGAAAAAGTTATGGAAGTATACCTCAACAAACTGTGGCCCAGTCTACATGGCAGAGTTATTATGCTCTAAGGTTTTTACAATGTTTTAAGGTTGTCTTTGTGCCAGGTCTGTCAGCTTTTTCACAAATATTTTCACCTGTAAGGTAGTAGCAGGTCTGCAAAAGCATACAGTATGTGATAAGTTGACTTGAACGTTCCAAGTAATCTTTTTATTATTGTTTTATTATTGTGAGTCACACAAAGGATCAGATGTGTATATACTCTAATCAAGGACATATTGATTGTGTCAGATTTTGTTGGGGCCTTTTTCACGCTTTTTGCTGTACACTAATATGTGTCCTATCCTCCCAACTTCATAACGGTTATGGTCTATAACCCTAAGTAAAACATTTCACCGTGTATGTGTCACCGTTTTAAGTGGAATATGCTCATATGATCAGAAACCCCCAAGTTTCAGTATGGCTTTTAGTCAGATGAATGTATTGGGAATTTATGGAAGTGCTGTCTGGTCCCACAGGATCCTGAGGGATATGGAGAATCCTTTCCCTATGGACACCCAGCAGAAGCTTCTTCGCCTCTGCAGCATTTACACACAGGGGGGCGATCCCAGCGGCTCTGCCGACATGGGGCGCAGGGACCAGCCCATCTACACCCTGGAGAGCCTCCGCAGAAGGGTCCGGCGGGAGTCAGAGCGCGCGACCAATGCCCCATCCCCCGCAGCGGCGATCCGCCAGCCCAAACCCCTTCCTCAGGTCCCCATGGCAGAGGTCACCGAGGACCTCCAGGAGAAGCTGAGCCCCGACATCCTGGCAGAGAGAGCGGCCGCACTCCGGGGCTCGCCCTGGCAAGTGTGCACGGGTAAGTCCGACATCTGCTCTACGTGCGGCGGTTTTGCCGATCGGCTGACCCTTTCCATGATCTGGACCGGTTTGGGTTGTGAGCATCCTGAGAGTTAACTTTTCCCACTATGCGTGTGTAACCAGACAACGTGAAGTGGAAGGACTTTCCCTTGGGGAAGGTACCGGGGCAGTCCGAGGACCCGTCCTGCCTGATGGTGGACAGCTACTCAACCATGTCAGTGCTTGACCAGCATGTGGACGTTGACAAGTCTTCTCAGCACAGTACATACTCCAGGTAAGTGTGCCACACAGCTTGGTTAGCGCCCCACATGGACAGCTTTTCATACCAATGGCAACTTCACCAAAATGTAAATTTTATGAAATGAAGATCTGAAATTTTACAAAATCTGTGTTCTCACAAATAACAGTAGTTGGGGAAAGTATTTAAATAAGAGGTAAGAAAATATATATTCTGCTTCACAAATTTGTTTTTAACTGGCTCTCATAGCATTTGTTTGCATGTGTTCTCATGTATTAATCTCTTTAAAGAGTGATGAAAACATGTATATTTTGGGTAGTTTTACTCAAAACCAAGGCTGATCCATTTTGTGATTCATAATGGAGCGATTCATAAATAGGTTGTCATTATACATATAAATCTTTTAAATTATATTTTCAAAAATATTTTATATTTTCATTTTACAGGCTTGTGTGGTTTTTGCATTGTTGTGGCAAAGAGAGGAAGAAATGCATTATGGAACATTGTTATTTTAGTGCTGAACTGAAAGTACAGAAATACGAAAAGGACAAGATGAAATTGAGTACACTTAGACAAAGGAAAATCTGCATCAGTTCCGTCACTGCTTCCTCATTGGTCCTCAGTCATGATGAATCAGGATAATACTATAAATGTAAAAAATACTGTAACTATGCTGGCTGCATGTGGAGACGTAAAAACTGATCATATATTTAATTTTTTCATGGAGCAAGTCACAATCGTTTGACCATTATGTGGTCTTCAGCGGGTGCTCTTGTGAGCGCACCTTGTAGCAATTTAACTATTATGTGGAAAAATGTCGTCATCTCTCAAGAATAGCAAAATAGATACTTGGCAACACTATCATCTTGACCTGATCGGAAGGAGTAGTACATCCCCAAATGGAAATAATATCAAATTTGAGATAAACCTATTATTCCGTTAGTGGGCGATTTATGTTTTTTTTTTCATCCTGATTCAGATTGTTACTGTTATATCTGCGATCAGGAAATCGCTTTGTGCCATGTCGTCATGATAAATCACCTCCCTGTAGATGGGGATGTATACAGTGCAGTATATACTACATTTCATAATGCCATATAAAAAAATTAACAGCATTCCTGATCATCAAATCAGCCAATACAAGATATAAGAGCACAGAGGTCCAGACCACATCTGTCTGTCTGTCTGGCAGAACAAAGCATATTTTGTGTGATGAAAAGTACACAGCTCACCATCACATGAGACTCCTTTCTTCTTTCATCTCCCAGCATGCATCACAAAGTTGGAAAAAAGTTGAAACATATAAATACAGCCCATCCAGTGTTTTCAAGGCTAGTTACTTGGTAATGAATGTGATATTACTGCTAGGTGGTCAAACACTGAACAATTGGGATGTCTGAGCTAGATAATGTTGGCTGGCTACAGGCTTCCAGCTGCTAGTGGCCTATATAAGTTGGTTAGATTAGATAGATAAAGTGAGCTAACAGTGACACATAAAGCAGAATCCGCTGTGCAGCATGTAGGAGGTGTGGCTGTTAAATAATGAGACTGATGCTCAAGAAAAACATGTCTACTTCGAGCAATGCGTGACAGCGAACTGAAGAAGCAAGCAGATTGAAACTTTCAGGCGTTGTTTATGCTTGCCCATTGGTCAATGTATACCATGTGGCTTGTGCATGCGATCTGTGGTTCGATTTACATAAGTCCAGTCAGGTTATTTAGTAGCCACACCTCGTATGTTAAAATGTAAAACTGAAGATTAAACTTACCTGTGATGTGGTCTTTCTAAATGGTCCAGGTTGATGCTGGGCTTTTAGAATGGAACAGCAGTGTCTGTGAGCTCAAGTTTATGAAGTACCTGTCTATTACACTGTAGTAATGTGGATTTGAGGTTTTATATCATATACTAAAAGTCATCCCTAGGAAAAGTATTATTTTATTTATCGGTTGACACTATACTGTTCATTCTTGATTGCCACCACTCATTCAAGATGTGGAAAAAGTTGGAAAATTTATATCTAACAATATCAGCAAATGATAGTCAAGCCAAATGATGAACTGTCATGTGTTCAGAAAAAAATAAAATATATTACTATACTGTAGAGTACAGCTGAATGAATATTACATTTCTTAAAACCAACATGTAATTTATTGTATCAACATACCCTGTTCATGGTTTCACTTGTTACTCCTATTCTGTAACCACAGCAGAATAATGAGGGTGAATGGGAGGACAAATTTGGCAAGTTTTTTTTTTTTTTTTCTTTTTCCTTTTTCAATTAACACATTTATGCAGCACCCAGTCAGAGTCACTCATGTAAAACTTCTTGACCCAGTGTTGTGGGAAAACACATGGTCTTTGAGTCGTTAAAATACATTCAATTAATTAATCACCATTTGGGCAGAAAATGAAATATGGGAAATGAACAAGGTTGAAATTACATGCATATGCAGGTGGAAAAGGGAACCAGTGTCTGCAGGTACTCTATGTAATTGTCTGCCCAGACATGGTTTTCACAATACTTCCTCTTTCTTTGTATAGTTTCATTGTCATATTATTAAGTTGAGGAAATATTTGTATGGTGAATTGCTTAACAAGGTTTGCTGTTCCATTATCAGCTCATAGGTTAATAAACAGCAGCTCAGTCATGATAAAGTCCACACAGTGTGCTCCTACTTGAGAAAATACAAGCTGAGCAAATTGAGCTCCCTCTTTTATACAGACCGTATAGAAACACAAGCATTAAACACTACCCATGCTTGAGCTTTTGTATTTGAAATCATGCAACTCTGTAAAACAAAAAAAAAAAAATCTGCCTTTGCAAAATCCTCAATCGTTGTGTGACCCCATGATCCTGGTTTCACTGCAGTGACACCTGATGTTGAATGGATTTTGGCTGGTTGATACCCTCCTTAGATGACATCGAAAACTGTACCCTCATTATTTATTTATTTTTTTTCTTGGTGAAATGAAATGGAGTGCTCCCCCACCCCCATCCCCCATCCCCTGGGAGCTAGCAAGCTGCTTTGTCATTCTTCTGCTCACCCTGCTGGAATCCCCTGCTCTGTGCAACTCACAGTCACGCCGATCAGCAGGTCTCTGTGTGGTTCACATCCTCCACACAAGAAACCAGCAGCGGTGCCGCAGGGCCTTAGCGTTTCCACTCTCGCAGATGCTCTGGCGAGAGCAAAGGGGAAGTTGAGCTCAAACTGTGACTAGCAGCTGCTTCCCCTTAAAATCACCAAGTGAGAGAAGCGTTTCCCTTCCACCCAGACCTTGACGGGCCTCTCTGTCTCAGTCTGTCAGGAGTGTGGCTTCACGACCATATCTCTGGTTACTGGCCTTCAAGGGCTTTTAATAGGATGGTTATACTAGATGAACTTCCTGGATGGAAATTCAGCAGGGAATTCAACAATACCAACCAAACGTCAACACATGGTTTCTTGTTTCATACCTTTCCATGTAACTCAACCTAGTGTATGTTCATGGGGCTGGCATTTTGCCAGAAACAACTGCCAGCATTGTACCTAGTCAAATAATTGTATAAAAAAAAACAATCATGCTATGAATTACCATTGATAGGTTTTTAATATATAATGTAACCCCCGGGATGCCAAATTTTGATAGATTGAGTGAGTGGAGATGCTAGAACTCAGATCCTACATTTGGATATTATACAGAACCGTTAATGGAATCCATTGGATTTTCTCAGCAATCCTATCCAGTCAATTTGTTTTCTCAAGTTTATCATACAAATGTTCATGGTAATTATTCAACAAGACAAGGCATTTAAATTGAGGTCATATGGAACTGTGGGTTCCAGAAAGAAAGGTTTTGGTGCTATGCTACTGCAATGGAGCTGGTTACAAACGAACTAAAGTTGAAGTTAGCTAGCTATTTAAATAACATTACCTAAGCTGAATATTTTTGCCTTTTGTTTTAGCTAGCTCCAGTTTGCTAGCATCTCGATGGCCAAGTTTATTTGCTGTGGTACAATGTGGTTTAATGGATGACATACTTAAGGTTCTGTTCAATATTTAATGGCCCAAAGGGGAACACACTTTATGGTATTTCACATGAAAAATGCTACAGTTTACATCCAGCACTTGTTCCTTTAAAAGTAAACCATTCAATGTGACTGAAACTTGACATCTGCTGACATCCTCCACAAATTTCATAACCGGAATTCTCTCTTCAAGTTCATTTATTTCTTCATATGCTGCCCTTTGCCTGTAAGCCTAATCTAAAGTAACAGCATGTGTGGCCTGTAATTGTTTTATGTTTTATTATTCACCTCTCAAATGAAAAAGTAATGAGGTTTGCCGGAGGTAACTCAATTCACCTGTGCTTGGGTGAGATTCTGCCGAAGTTATTTCACATCAAAGAGGTCTGGGCTTCCCCCTGTCTTGTTGCAGTCAGCACTGCATTCCTACGCTTGGATGACTGATCTAATTATTTAACCTAGATGCTCTATTTTCTGAGCAGTTTTTCTTGTCTCCATGCAAATCCGATTTTGCTTAAGATGCAGAAGGGTAATTACATATCCATTTGTTTTCACGGACAGGTGTAAACTTGGAATATTCCCATGGGTGTAAAAAATGACTCCTACAGCATACAGACTTCCTTCTTTTAAGAAGCGAAAGGACGAGCAGTTATTTCTGTCTCTATGGGAAGTGTATTCATCACACAAAACAAATGTGACAGTTTAAACTTATGTCATGTTTCTCTTCACATAACAGAAAGAGTCTTATATTCACACATACATAGCTCATACTTTCCATCTGTTGAGGGGTATTCAACCAGGCTGTATGTGTAGAACTGTATTTAGTTCTACAGAAATCAGTTGCTACAATGAGGCTGAATGTTGATTACCTAATTTTGAGACTGGTATTTTATGTGGTCCATTAGTACAGTAAGAGTAGTATATGTAAAAATTCTTTGTTAGAAGGCTTAAGTGTTTAGTATCTCAGGAAAATTTCCGATGAACACTTTTGGTTTCTTGCGTGTTGACCAATGTTATAAGTTATTGGAAGATTCTAGATAACCGAGGGCAGGAAAAACTATTAAATTATGTACTTGGATAGCTGAATTACATTCCGTCCCTCCTGAAACATGTTAGCCTTGCCTACCACAAAGTCATTACAAAGACATAATACACAAAGAACATTATAATCATCTATCCATATGTAAATTGGAATAATACGAAGAAATTTTGAAACTGACTACAGACAAGCTGTGAAACTGGAATTAGATTGTAAATATAAGTCCTATATGTTATTAAAGGGCAAAAGAAGATGAAAAAATTGGACAATATGGAAATATTGGTTAAGAAGGGTAATTTCAGAAACATGAAGTTCAGGTATAGAGCCAGAGAATATAAACATTTGTAAAAAAAAATAAAAATGATACTTGACAGATACCATAGCAATAGATATCTCAATACATCAAGAACATAAAATCCCTAAGTGGTAGCATGGTGTAACTGCACAGCAGTGGCATAACCATATATAAGCAAACTACAAGGAGTATTTTAGCGCACTGACAAACAATTGGCATTAGAGGCTAGTCATGAAAAGATAAGACAAGCTGAAAAGCAAGCACATGCTGGTTTAAGAAAAATGAGCACATAAGGAAGGAAAAAAAGTAACAGTGAATTGTTCTAATACTACACAAGATTAATACAGCATATAATACACAGTTTGAGGGAAAGACAGGGAGAAGTCTAGAGCAAGAGTCCACAAGAGATGTGCCCACCTTAAGTGTCTAATGCGCTAGCACAGCAGACTGTATAACTGTGCTCATTTCTGTTAGAGAGAAATTCTCTGTGTTGTAACTGCACCCTTGCTTTCACATTGACCTGTACCAGATGACCTAACACCCATAAAACACATGAACAATATCTGCATATTGGTTAAGCGTCAAAATGTGGAATAGACATGGTCATAAATTATGAAAGCAGTGCATTTCTCTCTGAGCAGTACCTTTCTTCTCTGATTTTAACTACCTTCTTTGTGTCCCATCCATAGTATCTCTGGACCCCACCGACCTGGTTCTGATGGTCCGCTCTGGACGCACAGTGACCTCAGCAAACTCAAATCTGGTCTACAACTGTTTTAAATGGCAGCTTCATTAATTCAGTGGAAGAACACAGCATTTATTTTCAATCTTACACATTATTGTTTCAATTTGTCTGTATTTGCAAAAGTATGAGAATAAGACCACTGAAAATGTGCCTTTATTTTTCATTTACAATATTGACTACATTGTTTATATATTTTGTGCAAGTTCTTTTGTGTAATCATAAACAGGGCAGTAGGGAAGAGCTGTGTTCATCCGCAAAATAAGAAATAGAAGGTGTTTTTGAGTATAATGCATTCATTTCAAAGATGTTTTTTATCCATTTGTCTGAGGTATTTTTGTTATTGTACTTTCCATTAAGACTGCTCACACAATTATCAACTTGGGGGAACTTAACAAGTCTTTGAAAACTGTTTACTTATTTGAAATGTCATACAGCTTAACTATTTATCCCCTTTTATTGTAGAATGGTAATAAATACAATTTTTCACAAGTAGCAGCGCAAGATCTGCAATGGCTTCATTTGTTTGATTTCCTGGGAAGAGAAAGTATGATATACAGGATATCTGAATATAAATGGTTTAGCATTTCCATCTGTGCACTTCAACTGCAATGAAATAGAAAGATTACTTCCATGACCACAAAGAACACTTCTTTAGCATGAATACATCCACTTCATCTTAGTTTGTTCAAGTTCAGACTAAGCCCTGAATAGCATAAACACATCATTTCAGTAAAGGTGATTCAATCGCATTTCAGTAACCCTTCAAAGCACTACTTAAATGCAGTCAAGCCTGTTTGATGTGCTTGACTGAAGCTTTTTCAATAGCAAATCAATTACAGAAGATCCCCAGAGATATGGAGTTACAGACTTACAATAAGCCTATGAAACCAGAAACAGGTATGAAACTAGAAGTGGCAGACACAATTACACCTTCTCTGGCTCCTTACCAGAACAGATGCAAAACTGAGCATTAAGCAAAAGGAGGGCACACGTCAATACTTTGCATGAGAGACCAAAGCTAAAGATCAAATAAAGACATAAATTTGACAGAGCAACATTTCATTTCATGAAATCCCAATTACTTGACTTGATTATTGGCTATGAACTAAGGATTATAGCAACTAAATAACATTTCAAAAAAGGCTAAACTAATGTGTATGAATTCAATAAGACAGTGTATGTTCACTTTAAAGTTAAAAACTTCGTTTTTCTGACTTTCTCTAATTTTGATCCCGTTAGAAAAATAATTGTCAATAAAAATTGTATTATATTTACCCAGTGTGTATTTGTTTCGCATTAACGGCCTTCATATGAGTACAATTAATTTCCCTTAGCATTGTTGTTTGAATATAAAAAGTGGAATGGAGTGAATATAATATGCTGATACAAATAGTGAACAAAAACAGGGAAACACCGATGTTATTCAATAGTGTTGGGTCACGACCATCATTGATTTAATAGGCCGCACATGAAAACTTCCAATCTATGGATCTGTGGCTGCTTGCGTAATTTTCTCTTTAATGATGGACATCATGATCCTACGATATGAGGTTATTCTTAGGGGCCCTTCTCCGATGCTCTTCTTAGAGATCCATGCTCCATAGGTATTGATGCTTGAGAATCAACCAATCTGAGCTGAATGTCAAACCTGCCAAACACTCCTCTATCAAAGTTGCGGAGAACTCCATCTGCAGCCATAATTATAGAGCACAATGCTTCAGCATTTTTTGCATTACCTGGTGAATTCCCAGATATTATTTGCTTAATTAATGGAGGGGTCACACCTGTGCATTAAATGTGGCAACCTCTGTACTTTGCTCCTTATTTGTTCAGGTGTTGCCATTTTCATGTTCTCTATTCCTCAATTTACTGAAGCTGAACATCAGTGACATGTACTCACAGTAAAGAGCACATTTTAAATTGAAATTCATTCAAAATTGTTTCATACAGGACTCAAGCTGATCTGACCCTAAGTCAGTGGTAGTATCACAGTAAATATTTAAATAAAAAAATATCCTAACTGGCATACTCCTGGACCAAATTAAAAATAAAATATTTTTTGGTGCATTAACAATTATCGAAAATTTCATAATGAATCAAACACTCCTGAGTAGATGGCCATAGCATTCATTGAGCTTTGTACTCGTTCCAGCATTACGACAGATGGGTTTTTTGGCTTTAGAGCCCAGTTCAGTGGGATTGCATTGATCTAGCCGACTTGTGAAAGCGGAGTGAACAGCCGTGTGATCTGAGATTTGCTAATGGTAAAGACAGTGGACACAGTGACTGTCTAACTGCCAAAATCAAGCAAGTTTTGATCTCCCCGTTACCTTTTCTATGCAGTAATAGAAGGTGAGGCCGTGTGTACTTTGTGATAAGAGAGCCGAGCCAGGGTTAGAGAGGACAACAGCCTTGAAAACCTCTGCTGACAACTTCCTAATTCATTAGGTCAACAACACACTTTTTCCACACATTAGAATTACTTTACAAACATCACATTTTGGCTTTATTTAAAGAAAGACACACTTTGTCATTGAGACTTACATTTTGTTTGAGTCAACAGACCCAAAGAGTCTTGAGGGTTTCTTTTTTTGGTCATTAATTTGCTCGGTTTTTGTAATTTAAAACAATTTAAAAAGCAACATGTTTCATTCAACAAAGAATAAAACAAACTACTGCAAATCTTAACAACACAAGACTAAAATAGTCAACTCACTCTTATAACCCTTCACACACAGCATAACCACAACACAAGACAGTTCAACACATCTTGACATGTAAGAGATCTGCACTGATTCACAAATCTGACTTTGAAAGAGCAAATTATCATTATAAATCAGGAAATGTCAAGAACAAAGTCAGTATAGTTCAATTTTCACAAATCTTGTTTTACCTGAGAACTGCTAAACTGGATGTACGAAAGTACATAAAGTTGACGAAAGTTATGTTTATCTGTTGGACGTGAGCCGAGCTGGTATATTAAGTATACTGCAGATAAAAAAAAAAAAAAAAAAAAAAAATGTATGTACAAGTACTGCCAGATAATCAACTATCAGCTTCACTGGGTTGAAGGCTCCAAAAATACATGAACTTTTAGGATATGCCCTTAGTAGTTAAACAACTGTGTTTACATAAAAGTTTACAACAATGCAAGATATATTTCAAATCAGTCGTGTTGTGAAAAATGTGCTCAAAGGTAGGTGGGTCCTTGATGCCAGCTGCAAAACTGGCTACAGTTTATACATCCACTAGAAAAAATTTAACTGGCAAGCTCTCAAATACATTACATTTAAGGCAAAAATATATGCCAGAGGAAGTGAAAAAACCTTCAACAGATGTTTTGCTCAACACAGGGTGATAACCCAACCCCATTTTGACTGGATTCCTAATCAACTGTCTTTCGTCTAAATAGCAATATATGATAGGCCATACTGGAAGCGTGTGTAGGGCAAAAAGATTGTTTCAAGGTATACTTCCATCGAGTTGCAATAAGAGTACAAGGAATACATGTGGAGAAAAGTGGAAATACACACTTGATATTGCTGCTTAGCTTACCGCACCAACATCAAAAGGAGATGCGCATAGCAGAGCAACACACTTTAAAAGCACTGTAACATTACAGCTTGTTTGAGTTGTAACTTTCATTAAATACACAGAAGAGGACACAATAATGCTCACAGCTGTGCACATGAGATTTGTGCACTTTTCATGTAGCACAACAAAGAGTCCCTGTCTATAAACTACTGTGCCCAGTTACAAATGGTACATACCCTTGGGCTACTCCCAGTGACACACAGTGTCACAAACATTATGGCATTTTTTTTCTTTTAAATAAAATTATTCTATAGATGATTCTGTACATTTCATATTTTTTTACAATCAAGAAATAGATACAATTTGTATCAACAAACAAAGGTCATTTCTAGGCATTTGAGGCTTTGCTGTTTGCTGCATTTTAACAAAATCAGAAGTATTGAAGCTTGGACAGAAGACAAACCATATAATTTCCTGAACTGATCCTGAATAAAAGCTGATGATGCCAAGGCTATAATGCATGCAGCTGAAGCCATGTAATCATCAAAATGAAATCATCAAAAAATGAAAATATGAAAGGGTAATTTGTAGCCGCTGCAACGACAATGCAAGCATATGTACATGTATTTGGAAAAAAAAAAGAGTGATTTTCAAAATGGCTTCTAACCAAAACCATTCTGAAAGGTTTTCAGTAGCTTTCTGCTACTGGTTTCACTTGATTTCCTGATGCTCAAAATAAACTCAACAGGCTTTTGGAAGGAATGTAAGGTAAGTCAATGAGTACAGAATCTGACAGACTGTGATACAAATAGTCCACATTTTCCAGGTACAAACTGGGAGACTAGAGGTCATTCATTTTGCTGTGATAAAGGAGTCCCTGTTAAAACTGTAGAACCTAAACAAACAGAACTTCAGGTTCAAACAGTGAAGGGGCATTATTTGAACACTATAGTAAAATGTTAGCCATCTTGGTTATGACTTGTATCTCTTTTTTCAAATTTTCACATTGTGTGAAAACACTACCAAGACAGTTAACCATAGAAACATTAGAGTATTCCTGGCTCAACTAATAGTGTTCAGTTCTGACTCCCATTCATAATAGGTAGGACAGTCGCATTGAGTTTCTTTATCAGATGTAAAGTACAGACTTTGGTGGGGAACCGTGGGTTGAAGGGCATGGCTTTCGATGGCAATCTTGAGATCTTGGCCTTGTCACTTGACATTTACATTATTAAATGACAAGACAGACATCGCAAAAAGGTGGGCCACAGCACAGAATATTTTAAAAAATGTTGTAGGGACTGGGAGAGTGAAGACCACAGAATGTGATCCAATGTAATATTTTATGCATATAGGTTGTTTTGTAACCCAATAACACTCATCCACCTGACTTGGGAGGGCATGCAAAAAGCCAATTGAGGTGTTTGGCAGGTACTGGCAGAGACAGAATTTTTGATGATGCTCACATTTTTTTAAATCATTTTTTTTACATTGAACCCTCAGCTGTGGAATCACACGCTTGCTTGCCACAAGCCTGCTTGGACAGCTCGCAAACTGGCCTGTGACTATCTTTATCAACAGCAACTTCGAGAGACTGCTCCACAGGTGTTTTTCTGGAGGACGCCACATCAAATGCTAAATTTATACCACAATCTACCATTTCATTTGCATATCCATTTGGTTTACCTTACCTTTTGGGACAGGAGAAAGTAGTGTTTAAAAAAAAAAAAAAAAAAAAAAAAAAAAGAGAAACAGCAGCATGCAAACCTTTAGCCAAATGCCAGAAACAACCCTGATGGCAGCCTCACGTTCTGAGTGTTTCACATGAAGAAACAGTTAGGCAGTGTGTCACACCTTCTCATGAAGAAACAAAAGGCCGAACAAGGCCTTCTCCACTTTCATGAAAAAAAAACTTGAAGTCAACAAGTCTTGGCCCGAATTCCTTCAGGCAGTTAACATTCAGAGATTTAAATATGCTAATGTACAAAGGGTGATACATGTCCTGCAGCATTAATAAGGAAATAAATACCTTTTGAGGCATTCTGCTGAGTAACATCACCCTTCCAAAGTAATTACAAACCAACTCTTTCAAGATTTTAAATCATTCAAAGTGCCATTTGTGTGAAGGCTTTCCCTCATGTACCCAAATCTGGCCCACGAGACAGACTCAAAAAAAGCAAAGCACGCCTTCACAAGGATTCTCAAAAAGTGAAACGTACAAACACGCCTCCATCAGATATACACCCAAGGAAATTCTCAACATTAATGCAAAGTAACGCTCAGCTGTCAGCCATTATCAGCATCAAAAATAACATTTTTGCGTCTTTATATGACACATTATTATTTTTTGGCATTATTTCAGCAGCTTCAAAATACCTCTCAAAATACCTATTATTCATGGCTATGTGTGTGTATACATATATATCTATATCTTTTTTTGTTGTTGTTTGGCTTAGATTATATGCATTTAGCAAAATTCTACTCAAAAAGGCAGTAATATAATAAGGAAATTTGTTGAGAAAAATAGATTTCTAAATACTGATAGTGTTTAACACTTAAAAAAGGTGACCTCTTCCACAACGTTAAAACTTGAAACTAATAGTGGTCAGCAGTTACCACAGAGAGGTCATTTAAATATAAGGCCATAAAAGTTGAAATTCCATGCACTGAGGTATGCACGACTCTAAGTTTCCATCTGATTGTTTCAAAAAAATCTCTCACAGATCAAGTGTCAGTCAAAATATGTACAGCATTACTCAAGTGGATACAAATATATACATAGTATGATCTATTTTGTGCATCACATTTTTTAATCCTAAATCAGTGGTTTCTGTCCATCAAATATATAATATTATACTGATTTTTGCCTCCAAAAGTGTAAAAGCTTAGCGGCAAGACCTCAGCTTGGTGACGATGACGGCAGCGAGCTGCTGAGGGTCTGTCATGAGTGGGTTCTTCTCCATGACGGAGTGGACGATGTACGCGGGGAAGATGTTGCAGAGGTTGCGGTAGGTCTGGTACTGGTGCTCGGGGATGACGTGGCGCTCCTGGTGCTCGCTGGGCAGGGCCTCCCAGGGGGACCTCCAGATCTGCTCCATCTTCTCGGGCATGCTGCGCACCATCACGCGCTCGTAGCACGGCTGCATCAGGCTGTTGCTCAGGGGGTACGAGTGGTATCCATAGGATTCAGTCCCGCACGGGAGGGGGTCCCAGCTGGCGTGCTGCTCGCGGCACAGCGGTGGCCTCCTCTGCCTCATGGGGTTGCTCTCGTACAGCCGCGAGTCCGAGATGCTGTCCATGCGCGTCATGCCCAGGGAGCGGCCGGGCTGCGAGGTGGACGATGGGTGGATGTTCTGAGGTAGGGGGTAGTCCCCGGGGCAGCTGGACCTGGCTCCCACCACCTGGTGCTGGATGTGTGGGGCCAAGTGCGACACAGACTGCTTGCGGGGGGCCTGCTTGGGCTCCTCAGGGCCGTAGCTCTGGACCCTGGTCAAGGCCTCGTGATGGAACCCGTGAGCGAAAGCCTGCAGCCTGCCCTGCGGGGAGGGCTGGTGGCCCTTCACGTTCTCCTCCAGGCTGCTGTCCACGGAGCTCATGTACAAGTCCCCGTAGGAGGAGAAGGAGTCGCTGTTGGAGTGGCTGAGGCAGGGCTCCTGACAGGGGCTGGGGTTCCTCTGGTACATGCTGTGCTCGTGCTCCACGCTGTAGAAGCTGTCCACGTTGTGCATGCTGCTCAGGCTCAGGTTGGAGAAGTCGCTCCGCATGGAGTAGTAACCGTGGTCGCCCACCGAGTCGTACTTGGGGAACTGCTCGCTGTAGTTGATGGAGGCGCCGTGGCTGTTGGTGACCAGGATGGGCGGGTACTGGACGCTCGACATGCTCTCCAGGGAGCTGCGGGCAAACTGGGAGGAGCCAGGCACAGGGCTGCTTGCTGATCGGGTGTTCAAGGCACCGGCCGCGTGGCTTTTAGCAGGCTGCATGGTTGGCACGCTGAGGGCGGACACGAGGGAAGGCACGGAGTTGGCCTCGGGCTTGCGAGCGACCGACAGTCTCTCCTCTGGCTCGCAGCCCACCGAGCGGATACTGGGGTCTGACTGGCGTTTGGGCGCCACGCGCTTGGCTTCTGAGCTGCCATCCCCTTTCGACGCCATGGGGCCCATGCCACATTTGGCCAGGGCCCCTTCGCTCATTGTCTTCACTGCAGAGAGCTTGGCAAATGCCCGTAGCTCATCTGCCACTGACCTCTGCGGCTGGCTCGCACGCTCTGGGTGGTAATACTTGCATTTATGTCCATAAGTGCATTTCTTTCCTGTGGAATAATGCACATGGTTATCAGAGATCAGAATGAATGACAAAAAGGAAAGCTGATTAATCATTAACGATTCTTAATCCCACTTACCATATGGACATGGTTGCTTTTTGTGCTCTGGAACAACAGGGCGCTTTCTTAGAAAATTCTCCAAACTCGGGCCATGTCTTCCTAAAGGATCATCTGGTGGCATGAACCTGCAACCAAAATAAACACAATTAACCTATTTTATGTCCAAGTTTATCTTCCTTTCCAAATTCATTTGGTTATAGAGTAAAAACTACAGAAAATGTTCCAAACAATACTAAAAAAAAAAAACATGAACACTGTTTTTCTAGAACACTCCCTGTGTATATATGCCCAGTTAAGATGTCCCTTTACGCACTTGTCGTTCACAAAGGAGTACATTAGTAGACGCTCCTCGATGAACCTCTTCCATTCTGGCTTCTCATTCTGGAGGTCCCTGTAGTTGTCATTGGAGACTATGATACCATCAGAATCGCAAGCCAGCTTGACAATGAAACGGTCGTCGTAGCACACCACTCTCCTCCCTTGGACCCTCCGAGAAGGAGTAAAAACCAGTATCTTCTCCTTCTCGAGCTTCCTTAAGATTTCCTGATCTGAGAAACAGCAGAATATGGAATATGAAAAAGTAACTGAATTACTTTACAAATATTACAATTTTAATTTATATTTATATATTACATTAATATTTATGACATTAAATATTGCATTTGTTACATGTACACTTTCTTTACAATCTATTTTCTTGACTTTAGTTCTATGTAAATGTAATACTGTATTTGATTAAAACTTTGTACAGCTTTGAATTTTCTGGATGGGAATTCAATCTTTTTGAATAGCCAACTGAATTATCAGATTTTGATTCCAAGTAAAATGAGTATTCAACATGACCATTTGACTGCTTGTGTATTCATGACAGTCCAGAAATTCAGATTTAAAAAATTCAGATTTCCAACGAGGTGACTAGCTCACTACAGCAAGCATAAATGCTCTATACCGATGGGCATTATGCTTTCTAAGATGGCTAAAACATAAGCCAGCACAGAAGCCAGGACAGGTGGTACTGCAGTGGAACTACATTGCATTATTACAGATATGAAACGGGAACAGCCAGCTCAAAGCTAAAACATTATTAGCTACTAATCTGAAACAATAACTGGCTAGCAAGTTGATCCTTAATGCCATCATTATGAATTCATAACTTATCAATGCTATTGTGAGCTATTAATGTCTAGGATCTGAAATAGGAACCTGAATATGCAAGCAACAATTCACAACCAATATAATATTTCTAAAAGACTTCACAAAATGTTCAAATAATATGTTAAAAAAATAATATAATCTAATTCAACCTCTCAAACCTAAAGTTGCAAAAAAATCAAGCAAAAAAATACCTTAGGGGGTTGTATCAAATGTGACATGTGTTAGGGTTAGGAAGCAGACAGTAAAAAACAAATTTGCTGAACAATACATGGGGAGGGGGAAACTATTTAGTGCCATAAATCCGATTTTACGCATATTGAGCAAGGACAGTATATTCTATGTACAGCTTATGTAGCAAATTGAAACAGCTTTAATACCATTTATGGGAGCATCAGGCCTGGACTGTTCTTTTCTCCATGCTGGAACAAACACTGTTATGTCTTTGTGTCCTTTCTCCAGGAACCAATCCACCGCCAACTGGATACCACGGCAAGAAAATACCTCTTTGTTTCCATGGCTACAAAACAAATAGGACAAAATAATGCATGAGTACTTCTTGTGAGAAGTTTGCCTACCTAAACGATACTGGGATGATGCCATCTAGTCCCTGATGGTACAGAACATTGCTGCTCCAGTGACGCTGGTAAACTCTAAAATCATGTGTCAGTTAAAGGCTTACCTCATTGCCACATTTGAGCCATCTATGACTATGGGTCTAAGATTATCAAAGTTGTCCACAGCCTCATCCTCCAGTGACGCCTCAGGGCTAGCAATTTCCTTGGTGCAGGGTCCTCGTGGTACCAGGTTACTGGCGGCCCCACTGGGCTGGGCCTCAACCTCGCCTTTATTGCCCAGTCTCACCAGCTCGGCCAGGATGTCATTGATCAGGGCATTGGCTCCCAGCTTGTTCAGCACAGTCCCAATCTGCTCTCCGGTGTAGCCCAGCTTCAGAGCAAAATCCATCTTGGCCTGGTACTCCCGCTCACCCATGGGCTTGCAGGCACCGGGCCTGACATCGTCGGAGCGCAGCTCCTGCAGGGTGCTGCTCTGAGAGAAGCTGGGCCGGTCCAGGCAGGGGGAGCGGCAGAGCTGCCGGTGGGGCTTGGTGGAGATGAGCGGTTCCCGGGTGCTCCCACTGGCATGTTCGGCCTCGCTCTCAGAGCTGCTGCCCTCTTCCGACTCCCCGCTGACGTCCGGGGCCTCCTTCAGCATGGCGGCTTCTTCTCTGGAGGAGCGTTTCTCCATTTTCAGCTGTTCCAGCATGGACCAGGCTGTCATTACGTTGCGCTCGCCACCGGAGATCTCCACAGTGCACTCCCTCACCTCCACCACAGCCTGCGAGTCATATTCAATCGCCGACTTCAGCGCCAGCAGCCGTTTGTGTAGGGCCAACGTTAGGCGCTCCCTCTTCCTGTGTGCTGGCGAAATAAGAGACACTATATAATCCTGAAAAAGAACAAAATATTTTGTGAAAATAAATCCTTAGGCCTTAAATCCTTATGGTGGCAAGAGGGCTTATTACACAAATTCAGGAGTACTCATCATATTAGCTCATATCTAATTTTGCTCAAACCTAATTTCACCCGACTGATTCAAAAACATTCAAAGCCAAGCTTTCATGTATAATAAGACATTAATAAAGCTAAAGTTGGCACAACATCTGACCACCATTCAATCTGATAAACTAGTCGAGTAACAAAGAAAACAAAAAATATTATGTTGCTCACTGTTTTTGCTCCTATTAATGTGTGATCGTTCAATACTCATGGTTTTTAACTTAAGAATAATGTACTATTACATGGTGACAGTTTACGGACAGAATAATTCGGACTACATACTTCTTTATGACAATGTGTCAAAGAATTTATGACAAATGTAAAAGAATCAAATGATTACAACGCATATTATACATAAACTATGTATAACTCTGTTGTTAGAATATTTTGAACGTGATATTAAGAGTAGATGGTCCAAAACCATGTCAGGGAAGCCAGCATGCTTCCCTGATGTAACAAAAACTACAGACTGCTTATATTTCACAGTAATGCATGTGTCATGCTTGCAAAGATATTGGTATATATTGGTGGCACATTATATTAAACAGTTGGTGTATTCAAAACATATACTAAAACAAACACTGTATTACTGAACTTTTCACAGATTTCAAGGTAAGAAGAAGTTTGTAATTAGCTTAGTGTGAAATTAGACTCAAATACTATGACCTTAAATGTTTCACATTCAGGGGGTAAAGAAAATAAATGCATAAATACTTGAGTTTCTAAAGCAGCATGAGAGATCCAACAGATTTTCAAAAGGTCAAATAGTTGGTATCCGAATTGCAAGCGTCAGTCACAGATATGGAAAATTTGTTTAATATGTCAAGGATGTCACAGCAGCACATGCTGTAAGTCAGGGAGCTGCTTCAGGAAAGAGGAACCACAGTCGCAAGTTTAAGCTCTTTGACATTGTCAGATAGACAGTCAACAGGATAGTTGCTAAAAACCACAAAACAACAACCTCAAAAATTAAAACAGCAGTGAACCTATACCTCTGTGACACTGTCTCAAGAAAGTAAAGAAGAAAAACTCTTGCTTATGCTGTGAACTTCACAAAGCTGACATTTTAGGGTAGCGCTGGTATTCAGAAACCCCTTGTGACCACAACAAATGTAAAATAATTAATATCCTGATACACCCAGTATAAAACCTGGACTTCTGAGGAGTATTAGTTGCCTCTTATCCTTCTTACAGCTGAATGGTTTTGGGTTTCTGTTCAGAAAAAAAGTAGGGCTATATCCTACATTTCCTGTTCCCAGCTGTTAAACATGGTGGTGGACCTGTCATGATATGGCCAGCCATCTTGTGGGAGTGACTGGGCTCAATTAATCAGTCCAAATGGTAGAATTATATCCAATAAATACAAAGCCATTTTGAAAATATTGTTTCCCATAAAATGTTTCTATATTACAAGACTACATTGCACCCATATAAACTCTAAATGGAGTCAACACCAGTATGAAGCTGCAAACACTCAGTGGCTTCCTGACATCACTTGCCCAACTCTTTTAATAAATGTTAATAATTTATGTTTCCATTATTTTGTCTACCGCCTGAGATGCAAACTCACACTTACATTTTTTAAAATATTTTACCTTGATGGAAATTATCAGAGCTGGTCTGTTGACATTGTTTCAAGTTAAAATAAAGTTTCAAGTTACAACTAAACCGATATCGTTCACTTGGTTTTCTTCATTTCACTTACAATGCGATCAGCTTGTTTTCTCATACATAATTTAATGGTAATAATTTGAACTTAAATGTGTTATTTCTATTCACCCCACTGACAGGTCGCTACGACAAAATGTCAAAATTGCAGCAACATCTGTAGGCCGAGCAATTCAAAAGAAAACTAGGCTACGCTGAAATAAAATTAAAAGGTGTATTTTATATCAGTGATGAAACTACTTAAATTCTAGAAACGCTTTCCTCTCGTCATGCCCTTGTAAAAAAATGTATGTGATTCTAGTGAAACTGGCTATTTTTTGTGTGACAGCCATAATGAACTAGGGATACTGAAAACTTGGTTAGAACTTCACAAAATACTGGTGCAGTCTAAATAATATCCTAACATTACTGCCAATCAAACAATGAATTAATAAATATCTGGAATGGAATATGGACCATACCATGCATTCTACATACATTTCAAAATTGAACGTCTAACAAAGTCTCCTTTAAGATTAAAAAAAAAAAAAGTTTCATTATAGTCAAAATGAGGCAACCCTTGCTGTCTTCGAAGTCGGCTTACAATACACACTCTCAGCTGCTGTTCGTCAATATCATGACATTACAGTCATAGTCATCGAAATCTGATATTATTAACAGCTATCTAGCACAACATTTGAAGATTAAAACTTGCACTAAGTTACATGTGAAACTCGAGTCGACACCTTGCATTCTTTTCTTGAGTAAACCACTTTAAAAAAAATTACGACTCCGGCAAAACCAAAACTGCTATTGTTCATATCTTCTATTGTTGCATAAGATTACATTCTTTCAAAAATAAGACTTTAAGACGGATAAAAGTAACTTTTAAACCTGTGTGTACATGTACTCCCAAAGAATATCCAACCTAAGTGGCAAACTGAGTTAGCCGACGTCAGCTAGCTATTGACACACCGCAAATGTTAGAAAACTGACCTCAAGAGAAAAGGCTAGCCACAGGCCAATCTTTAAGAAGTGTTTTCAGGTTTATCCATACGACAGATAAGCAAAGAAAACCGAACCCGCTTTGCTTTACCTCATTAATGTGGTCTATGTAGCACAGCCATGTCTCGTTGTCACGACGTAGGGTAAATCTTTCAGTGTATTTCCGTCCTGTCGCTATTATACGTGTCCAGCTGCCTGTCTGACTGTCGTTCGGACGCACGATGACGCTCGGTTGAGATTCCACCCCCCTGTAACGCCTCCTACTGCCTCAACTTTTAACTTCTCCAATTCAAGAAAGGTTTCAAACCACAATTCAAATGACAACTCCAATATTACTTGGTTTACATTTCACACAGCACCGAGATGTTGCATGAAATGCGCTCGTTGTCACATAAAGCCATGGCGCACCACTTAATGTAGAGATAACATTATCGATTGCTCTCATTTTATTTATGGAATTTTTTGTGTAAGAGGATGGTAAATTTCCATGTACATTACAACGAGAAATACGATTCTACATGCAAATATCTTGAGTGTGAACATGTAGGGCGAAAAAATACACTAACTGTATTGAGAGAACAACAAGTCAGGTGAATTTCGATATGTGCATGAATTAGTGAGTCAAAAATAGAACAACCACACAACAAGCCCGAACAGGGATTGTCCTCCACCAGCCCCTGTGAGGTTTCACTGAGATCATGACATCATATCCTGTTTCTACTTCGTTTGATCTTAATCAACTGTAAAGCTATCGAAAATCCTCATGTTTCCTTGTGAATCAAGAGGATCATACAAGGTTGAAAGCTTCAAAAACTTCAATGTATTATTGATCCAAACCACCAGTGTAAAGTTATCAAAACATAAAAATACAGTACACCTAAATACATTCACTCCAAGACCTTTAACAACTGCATGTTTGCTTTATAGTTGTTGTATCTTACATGTAGCTAATTGAAAAGTGCAGCTTTTTTAACCGGTACTTCTGTAGACTCTTTCCATGATTTCTGGTTTTGATTAAATCTTAGAAATCAAGGGCAAACTATACAATAAGACAGATGGATTTAAATCAGTTTATTGTTAACTATACTTTGAATGTTGATGAAGGTGCAGTCTTGACAATAGAGAGTGATGTAAACACCAGGTTTTTATCACTATTTACAATTCTGTCTCAGCCATCCAGTAACATTCTTGTGATAGCTTCTAGTCCTGTTTCTGTTACCCAAATAGATTACCTAAAGAAAATTATGTTAATTCCTAACCCATTTATAGCATGTTATAGCACTGCATTCACTTTCAGTACAATGGAAAAAGTCTGCCTTGATTCCAAACAGAAATGCTAGGCTGGTTAGAATGAACCCTTTTCAGTGTTTCATATCATCAAAATAAGAAATCATTCAGACATGTGGTCATGTTTACTTTTAAAAACAGACCTTCATAGATGAGATCACTTCATGAGGACACAACTTATTGATAGGAAAAATTGTTTCCCGCTGGTCTCCATGTCAATAAAAACAAATATTTACTTTTCCCTGCAAAAGTGTTTCCTCTTCTCAACAACTATTTCCCCCCTCTATCTACACAGGCAAGGTTTTGTGCGTATACATGTTGCTCTCAGTTCCCACTGTGTAGATAAATGACAGGAAATGACATACAAATGACCATATGCTGAAGCCTGATGGAGTTCATAATGTAGGCCTACCTCTCTGCACAGAAACTGGAATTAAAGGGCCATTTCACCTTAACATGACGTTTAAAGTCTTCATGAATGTGGCAGAGTCACTTCCAATTCACTTACATTCATTTCATAAAACAAACAGGAAAACATATCTTGAACATATATGTACCCCATAAACACAGGACTTGATGATGTAGAACTTATTCTGACTGTTGATTCTCATTTTTGAAAATACGGTTTGGTTTAAATAAAAGTACAATATAGAAGTAGCAAGATGATTCGATCATTTCACTTCTCTAGGTGAAATGTCTGCTCGCAGTGCACTCCTATGCCAGTGAAATGTTGCCAAATTGGTCCACCAATGTTATTGTGACATGGACCACAAAGTGACTTGCTGAGCTACCAAGTGCAATTAGACAGAGACAGAAAACAGCTCCCTTATCGATTATTAGAAGTTATCACAACAATTACTATTTTAACCACGACACTGGATCGGAAAAAATACAAAACCTAAAGTTCTGCATCAATGGGGTTCCTACATGCGATAGAGGTACTACGTCTTCCTGTTTGTTCCATGAAATGAATGGAAGTGAATTGTAAGTTAGGGTGAGGCCTACATGAACCGGGAAAAGAAACGGCTCATTTGGAAGACAGAACTAATGGAAGAAGATTCTGCCTTGTTCATTAAGTCACACATCAAAGCTAAGGACACTAGAAAGCTTTAGGTGTTAGCACAGTGAATTGCCATTTTCAGTTATCAAATTAATGTTCAGTCCTGAGAAAGTTTCATTACTGTATCAGGCACCCACACCCTGTGAAATATTTCATTTACAACTCATCAGGTTCATAAGAATCTGTGTGGCTTATTGAGATATGATTTTTCTAAGGCCATAACATGGGGAATGGCACTATGATACGGTCTTGTAGGAAACATATCTAATACCAAAACTGAGCACAGACTGTGTGGCATTTTTCAAGGTTTCCCAAATAAACATACTTGCCACAGACTCTAAGAACTTGAGTAACTTTTTGTCTCTTATACTCGTCTTCCTGATTTTCCTGCCTTACATCATCTGATATGATCCAATCAGCCAGTTTCCTAGTGGCTGATGTAGATTAGATGTGTACATTTGATTGCTATTTCAGCCTATAAAAACATGAGCGGGAAACCTTGATGAGTACCATCTTCCATTGCTGTGGAATTTCTCAGGTGCTAAATTATTACAAAACTATAAATACTTTTTCTAATGGAGAAGACTTCTGCTGCCAAAAAAACTAAACTGTATAACACGTCTAAAATAAAGGCTATTTCTTATCATTGTGCATGTAGCCTAAACCCTGCATTTTATTTTGTGAATCAGAACGATAACGTGACTGTAAGGTAAGCCATACAACCCGGACTTAATTAGAATGACACCTACAAACCATTCTACTGGTTCAACTCATACAGCTGGCCAACTATCTCGCTACACAATGTTTTATTAAAATACTACCTTGTTCGCAAACTTTTGCCACTGAGCTTACATAGTATTACTATTTAGTCTGTGACAAAGCCAACATTAACCTTTGCTAGATGGTTACCCAGTTGCCAAGTTTGGTACAGAAAGCAGTCAATGATTTTACAAGCTGTTCCTGACAATGCGCTTCAACTCACATTGCCTCAAAAAAAGCCCCAGTACCATAATAAAATTCTTTCATGTGTGACTCTTAATGGTAAAATCATTCTGACGCAAACTGAAAAACCCTCTACACTCTGCCTCTTCGCCCTCCATGTATTTAGCTGAATATTCCACTCGTAATGACACAATACTGATTGCAACACGACTGTCTTCAGCTATCAATGCTCAGCCTTAGTCCACACTGTGGGAGGCAACAATTAAGTTAAGCACCCTCTGTGTCACAGCCAAAGGAAACATCTCAAGTTGAGCAACATCAGAGGAATATTGTATCTCTCTTTGTTACAACTGGGTAACATAAACTGAAACCAAAAACAAGGTTTTGTTGTTCCCTGTCTACCAGCCGCACAAACAATAAGCAATACAGATTTTATTGGATACACTCAGTTACTGGTGTCCAAATACTTAAATCAAGAAGGAAACTACACCCTTCAAACATGGTTCTACTGATGAGAAGGAATTAGCACGTATTTGACTGAGTCATGATGGTGTGGGAAACCCTATTTAAGGTGCAAGATTGCGATAGCAGCCTACATCCCTAAAAGCGATGAACAAGCACGTTTCTTTGGCCTTTCTGACCCCTGTAATTTGGAAGATCATACACAATCACTCAACCAGGCCTGAAAGTTGCATTGACCTTAAATGGACTTACTAAGGTTTAAAAATGATTGAAAACACACAAATACAGAGGCATGTTTCAGAGTTTGCTAGGCTGGGGCTTTCCAATTGTTTCTTAAAAAGGCCTGTACACCTAGTGCAGCATTTGACTTCATCTTGTATGGTATAAGACAAAAATGTGATGATACATTCAGAACAAGAATACCACTGTGATGAAAGGACAACACTCGGGACTCCAGTTTCTGAGTTTTAAAAACACACACATAATATCTACCCTAAGATGCTGAAGATAAAGAATACCATAAATATTCAAAACAAAATAATGATATAATGCTCCACTTACAACTGGGTTCATAAACAGATTTAATAATGACAACAAAACACAGAGGCCAAACAGGGAACATGAAACACAGTTACATGGTAACCATTAGATTCAATGTATGCTTATGAAACCGCTGCTTCCCCTTGTCTTGCAAAAAGAAGGATACTACCATCCTAGCTTCAAGAGGCTCTGCCCATGACATACGTTGCTTAGCAACAGAGCCTTGTCATCAGCTAACTGCTTTTTAGCAGTCACGACTAACTGGCAAAACACAGCCTATCTTTCTCTGGGCAGCCCTGACAAACACTATCAACACAAGGTGGATGGATAAATCCGAGCTTTTCACAGCATGTCAAATAACAAGGATGATGCAGCACTTGTAGTCTAATACAAAACCATACAAAAGAACCAGATATTCCTTTTTATGTTTCAATATTTTACATTGTAAGGCAATATATAGGTATACAGCATAACCTCCATAGTGTCTGAAAAAAATACAAGACAAATGTAAGGAAATAAAAGACACACTCATAGTCAAGATGTAAGCTCATTTAAGCTCATCTACTGGTCAGGGCATAGTGAACACCTTAAGTTCATAAGCTACGAGTGTAAAAATAGGCTTTTTTCAGTCCATCCAGTCCACAGGTGATATTGCAGAAGGAACACAACCTGAACAATTGTCACATGTTATCAATTCATCATGCAAATCACACAATCCGAAGGGCCTGGGCCTCAACATCTTCCATAAACTATTATCTGCACCTGATTTCAGTGTGGATTAAGATCAGAGATTAAAAACAAGCACCTACTGAATGTCAAGCAAAGGTAATCTTACATATATAATAAAATATTAGTATGTATATTTTATACATAATTTTACATATATATATCCCCTAATTTGTAAAAGGAGTTTGACTTAATCCAACTTGATGTTCAGCTGACCGATGAAATAATTCATTGAAGTGCGCAAGGGTGTTTAATCACACCTCTGAGAAACATAACCGTTGCTAGGTTACCTATCCTACTGGCATGTACAAAAGGAAAGTGTAGACAGATTCAAGTTTTCATGCAGAAAACGGGAAAACAAAACAGATGGAAGAAATGCTGAATATTACTGATGATAATTTACTGCAGGCCTCAGTTTAACAAATTAATCCCCAAATTAGCACTCTCTAATCCAACTGAGCAACAAAATTAAGTAAAAAAAAAAAAGAATAAATAAATAAATAAAAAAAATGCTTGACTTTTAAGTGGTAGCAGGCATCTTGGTAAAGTGAGACAAAATAAATTTTTGAGGAGCAGCTGTATGGACCCTTGTTAGCATAATAATATTTTTCATCAAAAAATGTTTTCAAAGGTCTTTCATGTCTGTATTTTCAAGGCTGAACAATGAAGAGGCCGTCTAAGTGCTGAGCTTTGACACATTCAAAGGATGTTAGACAAGAACTTCTCTGTAATTGGTGAAATATGCACACATTCCTCTTTACCATTAGCACACTGTTATAACGCACAACTGCTAATGAACTTGACTTTGGTCCAGGATATTTTTAAATGTACGCACTTTACTCCACAAATGATTCTTCCAAGGGAGTCATTAGTCTCTGAAGATGACACCGACCAGGCTATCTCTCAGACCACCACCTTAAAAATCAACCCTGTAGCTTTTTCTTCCTTCAAAAGTCTGTGTATCCACCTGCCGGTGTCAGACTTAACTCAGTGCACTGGGCAGAGAATACTCATTTACAGATTAACGTAGTGCTCTTATTTCCAAAACCTGAATTGCTCATCATCTCCTGGTTTAACTTAATCCCAGAGACAGCTTCTAAATGTCAAACTGGGGGCGTGATTGGGGTAGAAGGTAAAAGGTCACCAGCAATATCTTCCTCATAATTTATAAAGGTTTACACCCTCGCAAAAATGTGATCTGGGTAAACTACAGACTAGAACCCTACAGTTTCAGATACCTCCCTAATCTTTACAGATAGATGGCTGAGACAACAGTTGCCCCTTTACACAGGAATGGTTCAAGGGACCTGATCAAGAATATTGTCAGCGCACAAAATATAAGGACCGCAATAAAGACATCAGCGCACAGAGTCAGAACACTTTTCTCACGGATGCTCTGGACCAAGTTGCTTGCCAAATAAAACAGGATTTTCAGTAAACAGTATAATTTCGTAAGAGCCAAAAGTGAGAGGTGTGTTTCCTCTACAACGCAACAGTGGTTGCGAAACTGCTGAGATCTCCAGCCATGAAAAATGTCAAACTTTCTTTTGCACCATCAGATAAAAATTCCAAAAATTCCAAATATTAGTACAGAGGTATCACAAACCTATATTTAGAATGGCTGACCTCCAAATCACATAGAAAGAAGAGATTAGAAGATGATCAACAGAAATCTGACAAGAACATTGAGGCTAAAGTAAATGTCAGCATTAGCCTCGTTTCTACCATGAACCATAACAGTCACTGAATACATTTATTATTGCACATATGATTAATTGTTTTGTAGATTATGTGTTAAAGGCACATTAACTGGTCTTCCAGTTAGCAAACACTGAATTTATAGCCGACTACACGTTCATTAGCTAGCTAAACATTCGATTGTGCCATTTGAAATGTTGGCAGGAAAAAGTCACAAAACCATGTTAGCCTAGAGGTGGTATAATTACTCCAAAGGAAGTAGCAAGTAGTGGGAGAATGGAGTTTCATTAACCCAATAACAGGTGGAACTCTGATGATCTATCACCTACAGTGCTGTGAATAGCTCCGCCTATTTTACGGGATTCATTAAACCTCACATACTGATTACTACAAAGTAAAGACGTCAATAACTGGCACAAGTTGTCACAAGCCTACGGAATGTAAACTGTGATAGACAGTTTCGGCTTGTGGCGAAACAATGATGCTATGAGGGAGGACATGTTGTTTCCCTCCTGCAATAAAAATGATAGGTTACATTAATAGGAAAGAAGGCCATGGTCCTTTCCATATGCAAATCAAAGTTGTATGGGCAGCTCAGGATGTGATCTTGAATCCAAGACTACTGCCATAGATCAGCACCATAAATTATTCATCTTAATAGACTGAATTAAATACGCAACTGGGCTTGAATCGTGTCCCTGCTTTTTGCATGACATATTTGGCCATATTTTATAAATTCCTGCAACATGCATGTCAGTTTCACCAAAACAACACACACAATAAGAAAACTTTGACAAGAATGAAAGTGACACAATTCATTCACACTTTTATAAATATCTGCCACTCACACACCTTAATTTGCAGATGTCCTAAAGCCAAGAGACCCGTCAGTATAATTACAGGTCGGGGGTTGAGATTTGGGGGATTCTAACATCCTCCCACATCCTGTGATTGGCTAGCCATAAGCCTACATTTTAACGGCAGCAGAACAAACAGTGCAGTTTTCAATTTCATTTTCTACCATGCAACTACATATGGCCCTTTCTGCAATATAATGTGGAGCAGCCAGTTGATATTTTTTCTTGCTTTACTATGCAACTCTTTAGTGATCCCTGCTCTTGTGTGCTAAAGGGGCAGCAAATTTGTCTAATAGCCTAAATGCACAGTCAAGCATTGCACTTCCACTGTGCAACATCTCACGTGCAGCCAAAGAACAAACAAAAATAAATGAGAACGCACAGCTTTCAGTAGGAAGCCTGGTGCTTCACTTGAAACTGCAGCCTGGAATTTCCTGGCGCGATGGAAGCGCAGAGAAGTGAGGCGGACGGCCCCCTCCTCTCCTCCTCCACTGTACAGGCAGGAGCCCAGCAAGGCCGCCGCGCTGTCCAGCACATGCGCGGGCTTGTGCAGCCTGTCTCATAGCAACAAGTAGAGTGTGTTCCTCAGCCGTGCTGCTCCTGAACTCAGGAACAGATTCCTCGCAACCGGCCCTTCTGAGGCCCCTGCTGTGGACCACATCTCACAAAACATGTACGTAGCACCAAGTTACAATAAGAGCTTAAGAGTAAAACAAACACAACACCTGTGCTACTCCCAATGACTCTACTAACTTGTGGTGCTGCTCAAAGAAAAAGAGGATGCCATGTTTGTTTAGGATTTGTGGATGACATCACAGAAAAAATAGATCCTAGGTGATCCTTGAATGAGGTCATTGGTATCCTAGCTACACCGCTCAAACATTGCACAAAACCAAGATGGGAGAAACAAATGCACAAATGCTGTCAAAGCCCTAAACAGCAATGTACATCCTTCCATAGTGACTACACCAGTGCAATTACAGCATGTACAAGAGGAAACGTTAATTTGCAGCCCCATAATATACTTATATCTATAGACCAAAATAAGATGTCAGTATTTCCATATTTAATTGCCATAATTGTTTTGACATGCATAGTGAACACCCCACTGCATATGGCAGTTAGAGTATGCATTTTTTGCCATTTTATCACTGTGTAAAGCTAGACTATAAAAGTCTTTAATAAGGATAGCATGAGTGCAAGCATCTAAACACTGCAAGATTTTATTTGAGGTTATTCTGACCTAGAGCTAGGGTCACTCCAATAACAACAATAATAATAATAATGACGAAGAATAAGGAGAAGAGGAAAAGATGAGTGTATGGATATGCCTAAATAATAACAAATTGAGCAAAGTGAATACTATACTACAGTACAATACAGATAGTATGGCTTGCTACTATATTATTAAATTACCTAGACAATGAACTATATGCTTGTTACCAAATGTTAACTCACTTTGCTCAGTTCAACAACTGTGTTCGCTCAGCTACAATGCAGGTACCATAATTTTGCTTATTGCTGACGTGATGGTTATGTGTGATGCTTGTTTGTCCAGTATCTAGCTGCCAAAACAATGCCAATTTCATTTTAGAACTAGTTATTTAGTTACTTGGATGTGTGTATCCTAGCTAGCTATGCATTCATTTAATTTGTTTCTTGGCCCATATTGCAAAAGCGTAAAAAAATGTTGTATATTTGTCTTACGTTAAATAGCATATAGCTAGAAGAATAGCGTAATATCTAACGTTACAATGTGCAACAGTTCAACAATAGTATAATCTTAAACACTAAAGTGTGTTAAATTACAACAGCCAACGCTGTAAGGTAGTTTGTTGTATTGTTAATGTTAATTTTACCTCTTGCTATTCTTTATGCTGGATCGAAAACAACCACTGAACTCTCGCTTTAGCCAACTATAATCCAGTTTAATGACGGATCATATCAAATATGACTTTCTGGCAGCAGCAGCAATGTCCCGACTTCTGGAAAATGTTAACTGGCTAACGCTCGCTATCTTTATTGAAAGCTAGCAATATAGCGAGCTAGCTGGTCTATTTTTCCAGTTCACAAGTAAAACATCAGGAGCTAAACAGAATATTCTTACTTTTGCCTTTATGCAGTCACCTTCCTCGCCCTCTTCGATGTTCACTCTGATGCTGCAGCTGCTGTCACTGGCATTGGCGCTGCCGCAGTTTGACTCAGCGGAGCCGTGGCTGACCCTTACCCGGAAAACACGCTCGATATACGGAATGGAGCGCTGCAGCAAGGGGCCTGCACTCGCGGGCGCTACCAGCTCCAAAACCATTTATTATTATAAATCTGCGACAGTCATACACAGTTTGGACTCCTATTGTAATGATGTCGCTGCCTCTTTGTATTGAAAGGGTCAGGCGCTTGTAGAAAATGTTAACCGGGCACTACGGCAAAAACAACCTGCATCCCTTTCCTCCATCATCCTGGCTGCCTCCCACAGACTGTTTCTTAGCAACAAGTCTGCCGCCCCCTGTCGCCAGTTCAAAATGCAAGCCATGCGAACAAGAACTTCGTGTCCCCTTGTCTCTACTCCACTGCGATAGCTAGCGGGCCATCTCATTCATAGCCTTGCATCCAGATATGTGAGGCAGTTTAAGTTATTATACTATAAACTGGTCTGAGGCCAATCGCACACATGGCTACTATCGCTAGATACCTTTAAACGAAACGTGACAGCTATCTGTTCTTGATAAACATTCGCAATTCGGAGCTGCATTTTAACAGCGTTGCGTGCTAGAAAACATGCCCGACATTGATTAAAAAAATAAAAAAACAAGTAATATGTTTGCAATGTAAACCGTGGCTTTAGCGACTTGTCTCAAAGCCCTTACATGCAGATAGTGGTTTAGATAAGGCTGGCTCGTTGTCTTTATATGTAAGTGACAGATAGCGGATGGTTTCCTTACACCATCTAGCGTTCTGCACTCATACCCTCTCCACGTGCTTTTCTCTACTTGGTAACTCGCCGAGTTTAGACGCTTATTTTCCTCTGATTGGGCAAGGTGTTTCATGTGATAAGTATGGACCAATTGTAAATAGAGGTGGAGATGGGAAACTGGTTGCGTTTAAGCTACTTGCGTAGGGATAGAACGCAACATTTTGTATTTATAATTTCATGAGAACTACATTCGTAAACAACAATATGCAAAATATGAAAATTGTTCAAGAAAACTGCCTAGGTTGGACCTGTTTGGCAGAAGTTTCAGACATGAGACCTAGCTTCAACTCGAGTGACGTAGAAGCAACCCTTTTTGTTGGTGCATGGGTAGTGTAGTTTAAATTGGTTCAAGGTCTACGAGACTGCAGCTACCACAATTCTACGTATTTTGCACATGCCCACAATCTCCAGTTACAGTCAGTCAGCCAGCCAACTCTTGTCCGCCTATTGTTTTGCTGACATCGGAATACCGTGCTTGATTATTAAATTCTTCGTTGGAAATTATGGCGGATGAACAAGAGATTATGTGCAAATTAGAAAACATTAAGGAAATAAGGTAAATGCAACATTTTTATTCATATATTTTACAATAGCTTGTAAAAGAAGCCTCGAACACAGCGGACATTGTTTCCTCATCCGGGGTTGTAGTGCTGAGTTGCTTTCAAAATAGGAAAATTATACTTTGTGGGTTCCTTGCAGATTTTCCATTATTTGGAATTCTGGTTTAATCCGTTTAACAGGCATAACATCAAGTGCTGTCCGATTTGCTTCAGTCTGCAGTTAAATGCGACATTGCTAGAGTTACGTGAAAAATGTAAAGATTGCGCCGAATTTTGTGCAATGGTGTTGTTAACGTTTATGTTTTCATAGACAGCTGCTATGCATGCATTTATTGCTACTTGAAATGCTCCAATATCTGGAATAAGTTTCCCGCTTCAAGTCAGAAAGTGTAAAACATAGTTACATCTCTGTACTGCCTAATAATTTGCTACATACCATGGCTAGTTTTCACCCATCTACAGTTAAATGTTAGCTCCTTGGAAGTACCTCCATAATTAATAATCCATAGATAATCATATTTTATGCTCCATGTTTTGTACTTGAAGAAATGTACTTATTGCACCACCAACCTGATATCTAAAAATGATGGCAATCCAGATTAACATTAAATGGGGACATTTCGAAACGCTTAACAATGCCCGCTATGTAATATTTTTGTGTAATACAATATACAAGTCTTTTTCACAAGCCATAGTGTACAAAAACAAAGAGCTAGAACCCTTGTATTTTGCCTGACTGAAAAGTTGACTGTGTACTCTTGACACGTAATGAGGGTTTATAACCATTCAGCACTTTGTTTATGCTGAAAACAGTTTACTTTGGTTAAAAAAGATAACTGAAATAGTGAATCATAATGCACACATTTTGCAGTTGAAAATTCTGTCTGTACAGTCGACAAAAGGATGAAAATACCGTTTTCTTCCTTATTCATTACAATTATTTCAACCCTTTTTAGCAAAACTAACAATTATGTACTTTCAGAATGTATCATGTATCAAATATCATATAAAATATCTTGGGATTTGACATTCTGAACTAATATGGATAATGAAGAACTGTCCGTACATTATTAAAAGCTGTGGTTAAAAATAATTTTCAATGTATTTATAAAAAGAAGAATGCCTGAAAGCCGGTTTAAATACCTAAAATTATTGCAACGATTTTGGCCGTCATTCCTTGTTGTAGTCAAAAGAATTAACAAATAAAATCTGAAAATATTTTGATGCTTCATGGAAAAAAATACCTTTTTGTGAACTGAAAGTAGAGGTTTCAAGTTACTGAAAGGAACAGACATGCTCACTACTACTCTTAAAGCCCATGTGCCAGGGTGAAAATGAGACAAGGTTTTAAGATGACATAATTATTTGCATGTTTGCCATAAAATTCATGACTTGTTGGGTTGTATAGTGCCTTTTTGGCTATTGTTTACTTAAATTAGTTCTTTTCATTTCAGTTGGTAAAGTGTCGTACTCATGTGCATGGCTAGTAGTTTCATTTCAATTTGCAGGTACTCCAAAGTTCTCTGTTGCACCCTTAAGTTGTTCACATTTTGAAACCCTGTACAAAACAGCCCAGAGTGGCGTATTGTATTTATACCACAAGTGCTCAGATGGAATAGAAATAATTAGTTGTAGTGCTGCTGTTTTGTCAGTAGCTTGTTACTATTAACATTTTAAACTGCCTGTACATTTTGAATGGGTATGCATACTAATTTGGATGGGTGACAAGGCTGCTGTCTTCAGAAATACTTTCTAGTGTTGCATTATACTGCTTCACTGTAGCAGGTTGTCTGAAAATAACCTTCTTGCCCTGAGTCGAGTATTCAAATAAATTATGGTAAAGAAAATCCATGTGACCCATCTGCTACCAAATGTCAAGTTTTACACTTATAATATTGTTGTCCCATTGATGATGAAAATGATAAATACTGTACATTGCATTACTGTCATTAGATATTGTATGCAAGCCTTTACAATGTGCCTTTTGTACAGAAATGAAGATCTCAGCAACTGTCATATTTCACATGCTGTTTCAGAAACAAGACCATACAAATGGAGAAGATCAAATCCAGACTGAAGACAGAGTTTGAAGCTCTGGAGTCGGAGGAGAAGCACCTGAAGGAATATAAGCAGGAGATGGATCTGCTGCTGCAGGAGAAGATGGCCCATGTGGAGGAGCTGCGTCTCATCCACGCAGACATCAATGTGGTGCGTGATGAAAACCAAGAGGCTCTTGGGATTGAAGTCCCCACAGGGGGTGTGATCCACAGGCTGGTCCCGCACAATCAATAAGGGGAGAAGACAAGATGTGTAAAACTCACATTTTTGTTGGTATGGTATTACATTGCAGAACAGTGTACCATCTCTATTTATTTCTTCAGCAACTGTATGTGTATCTCAGCTGGTTTTCTGTTTTATCCTTTCCATTTGATATTCTGTGTTATGTTACGCTGGTTCTCATGTCTTATACGTGACACTCAGAAAAGACATCTGGTATTCAACAAGTATGTAGGATACCTTGATGTGTCTCCTACATTTACTATTGATTGTACCAAACATTGTTTTTTGAACAGCTCCCCTGAGTCTCACGGGGTGGTATGGGTCTTGTAGCAACACAAAAATCCAGCAGGAGAAAGACGATATTTCTATGTGGATAGTGAGTGGGGAGGGGAGCAGGACTGGGGGGGTCCCCAAATTTCCATACATTTGATCCCCAAAGTGCCATTGCAGTGTTTTTCATTGATTTAGTCTCTGCTTTGACGATTCAAGACTTTTGGACAAATTTGTGGTTCCTAGATGGAGAACACCATCAAGCAGTCGGAGAACGATCTGAACAAGCTGCTGGAGTCCACACGTCGCCTCCATGAGGAGTACAAACCCCTGAAGGAGCACGTGGACGCGCTGAGGATGACTTTGGGTCTGCAGAGGCTTCCGGATCTGTGTGAGGAGGAGGAGAAGCTGACGTTGGAGTAAGCGCACCGCCTCATCATTGACCTTATTGCCACATGGCTGAATTTGGCATTAATATTAATTGTTAAAGGTTCCAGTCACCATATTTGTAGTGTACATTTATAATGGTCATTAAGTTTTCAGATCATGATACATTCTTTTTTAATGTAATATTAATTGTTGGTAGCTGAGGTTTGCAAAACTTGAATATCAAACTTCCCACAATAGGCGGCATATTACATTGTAAAAAACTAAATGAAAAAAAATCTGAAAATCGAAACAAAATAAGATTGTCCACCAACTGGCCCCTTAACTGCTGCTTTCAAATGTAATTCTTTGCGTCTGTCATTTATCTATCCCAAAATTTGCCATTGCATTTTTAAGAGTGTCTTTGGGACGTGGGATGTACTTCTCACTGTGGAGTAATGCACGCTGCCCTCTGTTGTGTGCAGCTACTTTGAGAAACAGAAAGCAGAGTGGCAGACAGAACCTCAAGAGCCACCTATCCCAGAATCCCTAGCTGCTGCTGCTGCAGCCGCTCAACAGCTCCAGGTCGCCCGGAAACAAGATGCACGACAGACTGCCACTTTCCGACAGCAGCCTCCACCAATGAAGGTGAGTAATTGTTGTGTGCACAAGTCAGAAGTGTAGTGAGGCAGAAAAATGCTTTGTTTTTGTCAGGACCATAACCTGGGAGATGATTCTTGGAGACGTAACTGGAAAATGTTTTTGTTTTTGCTGATGCTTTGTACTTACCAAAAATTCATTTAGTTATATCATGGTGACTTTTTTTTTTTTTTTTACTCTGCGTTATTGTTGAGACCACAATGTCTTTTCCAGTTAAGTAGGTGTTTCTTGGCACTGTGGAATTTAGGTAAAAGGCTGTGGCACAGTTTGATAAGTGGCAGTCTTACAATGTGAACATTATTTGTAGTCCAGACTGTGTGAGGAAAATTGACAGGTTTTTCAAAGATACAAGTAGCATAACGTCTCTGACATTGAGAAATAACTGTATCCTATGTCAGTCATTCTGACTGTTCAGATGATCAAGCTAGATATTTTGGAGTTTAAAGCTGGCTAGTGTGGTTTACTTTTCTATTTAATTGGGTCTATTTAATTTTAGACCCAATTGGATAGCTTGTCATTTACCTCATAAAATGGATTTGTAATAACTACTGGTTCTGTTTTTTTTCAATCTGTGTGCCTAGAAACTGTGTGGGTATTTCAAGATAGGGTAGCACTACTAATTAACCCTGGAACAAAACATGACTTTAGACCTAGATTCTCAGAGTTCTTTTTTTATTAATACCAGTAGGATGGTTTCCTTTAAAGTGTGAATATGTAAAGGATGTTGATGTATATTTGGCTGTTAATCAGGTTTAACATATTTAAATGCAAGGCCATCTCGGTGACAAAGAGAGGCTAATGAGTTCCTACCAGTGTTAATGGCTATTTCCTGCTCCTAGCCGTAAGTGTGACTGTGCACAGTGAGGAATCATTAAGCCATTGTAGAGATTTAAGTGTCAACTTTTAGTTAACATTTTATCCAATATCACCTGGCATTGATTCATTAAGTTTGAATGCTTCTTTATTATTGAAGCTCTATTTGTGCAACTGAAACTGAATAGCAAAATGTTTTTTGTTTTTTTTTCCCCAAAGTATGTATTTATTATACTGGGTAACTGAGTTCAGCTAATCTAAACTTCTTTTTTCAGGCATGTCTGTCTTGTCACCAACAAATCCACCGCAACGCCCCCATATGTCCTCTGTGCAAAGCCAAAAGCCGCTCAAGAAATCCCAAGAAACCAAAGAGGAAGCCAGATGAATAATCCGCGCTGAACTGTCCTCTGGTTTGTGAAATGTGGATGCTGTTTTATCTTGCACCATGTATTTACATGTAATGTTAGCACAAACCTGAAGTTTAAGTTAGGGAAAAGAGATCGTCCTTTTTTTAACAGTGCTAACATTTTTTTCTTTTCAGAAACACATTTAACTTTTATACTTTTTTTAATAAGGGCACTCAGGGTGGCTTTGGGAAAGAAAAATAAGAAGTACTTGAATGTACCAAACATTTAAATGAAACTTGGAAGACCGATTGCATTAGTGTGTGCTTTTAACAACTACTTACTGTACAGTAGGGTTGTTATCTAATGATTATTGATTTATTTCCTCAGAAAACATCTAATAAATATAAAGTGCCAACTGGATGTGCATGTGACATTAGGATGCTCTTTTACTATTGAACACTGACTCATTTCCATGTAGCTGTAGGCTAAAAGGCTGTTTATAAACATGAAGATTATCAATTCAGTGCTGTGAATTTACTACTAATAATGTACAAGTGTTGCATTATTATTATTATTATTGTACATGTGTATCTGACTCTACAGATCACTTTTCAAGTGTTTATGGTTTTTACTAATTTTCCCTTTAAAGGTAGAGAGCTGGAGGGCCTTAGCAATTTTCAGCTCCTGCGAAAAGGGGAAGAGCTTTCCTCAGGCTAGAGGAGGGTATGGAGGTGTTCACTGGATTGGTGAAGCTCGCTAGTGACCTGCTATATTGCCTTGATAACGAGCTTTCTCCTGAGTGAGGCATATGCATGCAGGTGTGTGCATGATGTCATTCAGTCTCCCATGATGAGAAAAACCTGCTTTTCTCTTAATGTATTTTTAGAATGCTCCACAATTGTATTTCTAGATACATTACATCCTTTCTTTTGATTTGTAGGTTCTCCACATGTAGGCTGAAAGATCACACAAGCCTAACTGACGTAAAATGCTCTTAGCTGGCATTTTGAAAATGACCTACCGCAACTTCCCACAAACCAAACAGTAAAGCAGTTGGTTGTTGACTTGTGATGGATGGTTAAAATAGCCAATCAGAAAGACACAATGGCAGGAAGACAGGATGAGGTCTCCCTGATGTAAACACTGAAAAACGCCTAGTTGCCCCCCTGTGATCGTGGGGTTTGATGTAGCTCATAGCAGCCCAATATAGTTTACATGAAACATGCCTTCTCCTAAAATACCAAATATATTTACCAAGCCTGGACATATCTTCTGCTTCCAGTTACAATGCACACTATGTCAATGTGATTCTGCCTGCTTATTTATTTACAAGATATACATACTTTCTGTTGAAATATGGAATCAATTAGGATATCCATATTTATATAATTTGTTGTAATCAACTTCTGTATGCAACTGACAGCATCACTACTTTCATATTTTCTCTGGACCGTACAAACTGAATCACTTCACTTTGAAGTGAACCACTTAATACTGCTTGTTAATATGTATGGAATATGTATGCATTAAACTGTTCTGGTGTTCAGAAATAAAGCTACTAGATGCCAGAGACGTTACGCAGTGGAGCGTACATGTTTTACAGTGTAAGTATTAATTTGAAAGATTTTCAGTAATATTCATCAGATTCTGTATTGGATATATACAGCTGTAATTGTTCTTTGATTATTTCACATTTCATGTATACAGTATATTTATGTCCAAAGTTATGCTTTTAGATGTAGATGCTAATTATGTACTGTTTAAGTGTTCTAACCTGGTAACCATTTTTGTTAATTTAACATGGGAAATAATGTTACCCAATAAAACGGTAAAATATTAAATTTTTTAAGTTACCATACGTTCTGTGTCTACCCAGTGTCATGCTTGTATTGTCTAAAGTATGTTTCAAATACAGTGGTTGGAATTCAATCAACATTTGTCCTTAACTTTGGCTCATTTGTTCATTTTTATCTGCACCACTCAGTCTGCAAAGTTTAGGAGTCATGAAAATGTACTCGCCAAATTTAGTGTACGGAAGAAGCATAACACTCTTATTCATTTGTAAGTGAAACTTTAGGACAAATGCTGATTGAATCCCAGCCAACCATTTTTACAGTGAGCTTTGCCCTTTTATTCATACACTACAATTCTCACATAGTGGGACAGCAGCAGTGTATGGCCTTAATTGATTATGTTAGCCTTGCTGTTCACCTGTGATTATACAGGATGGATATACCTTTATTCTAATTGGTCATACATATATTGATGTAGTTTATACATTATGAAGACAGCTTGTCTTTTTCATTTCACGATGTAACTGTATATAGTTTGTGCTCACATAATTTAGAGACTTTTTCCCTTTCTAACATATCACACATGTGAATGGATTCAAATTTGACAACTGCATTTAATGTGCACACTGAACCTGGCAGCAGGTTAGATTTTTTTTGATTGTGTGATATGTGTTCATCTTATCAATGAATAAAGTTAAAATATTAAAAATGTGGAGTTTGTAAACAGTACCAAAGAGGTTCATACCTACATTATAACAAACATTTTACTTCAGTTTTTCTTCTATGACCCTATATGGTAAACAATAGTAAATACCAGTTATAAATTATTACATGTCAATACTCACTTACTCAGTGACATGAATTTCATGGTTAGAGAGTTAAATCTGTCATAATACAATCCATATTTTGTACATTGTTTTATGTTGATGGTTTATATCTAAATATAAAGTTTAATTTCTCTAAAATGTATACTTACATTTAATTTTCAAAGTAGCTGGATTTGGTGGAAGTTTAGTAAAGGTAAGGATAATTCATAGCTGAACATGCAGAATAGCAGTTAACAGATGTTAAACATCCTCTGCATGTATACATTTCTAGAAAGCTGCTTAATATACCTGTAACCATAATATGCTTGCAGGCTAAGATTGTTTTTATTGCCTCTACTCTCATAGTATACCACCACGTAGCAAAGGCAGCAAAGAAAAAACTCCAGAGTTAAATCCACTCCTCCCCATCTGTCAGCATTCAACATTTTACTTGAACTAAAGCCCAGTATGGACTGATTTCTGTTATCTCATCAGCATGGTAGATATCCATCAGTGCTCTGGGATAAATGTAAGACTCTCTGAAATGATTTATAAAACAGTATGGTGTGGACTTTTGGGTAAATCTGCTCTCACTTGTTGCCCAGGAAATCATTCCTGTTTGGCCCAGTAGATGTCACTCTTGGCAACACAAAAATGACATCCTTTTATTTATTTAAAAACATTTTTCATTTTCATATTTTTAATGATCTCAATGGACAAGCAGGGAACACTAGTTAAATTATTCAGGTAAATGTCATGGAACAGCATCCTAAAATCAATACATTTGGTTTTGGAGTCAGCAACAAAGAGAATTCAACTTTGCACTTAAGCATGTGGATGTGCTCACAGGTAACGGTTCAGTATTTGAGGTCAGCATCTAAGGAAAATTCTACTAAGACAGTGAAAAACTTCTTAATGGCCAGCTGCATCCAAACACGCTGACACAGGAACATTTAGGGGGCATGGAGTCTAAATGTCAGTCCAGATCACCTACCACAGATTGCATATCTGCTACCCTTCAGATACATTGTTCTCTATGCAGCAAACTTAATAGTGCATATTTGACAATGCAGGGCTCTCACCCAGGCTATATATGTATTCACCACATACAATAATTCATATTACCAAGCATTATTGCTTTCATGCTGTTGACTGCCATACTTATTCCTTGCCACTGTAAACCTGGCAAAAGCAGTACAGCTAGTTTAAAGCAACCTGCAGCTTGACTTGATCACAACCAGACCCCTTATATAAATAGGGCAGATTATCACATGTTAATTTGTGTGTCATCCTTCCCTCCACATTATACTTTTTTCGCAATAGAACCAAGATCAAACCTCAAATTTAAGGATCTATAGGGTTTTAGTAAAGCCACAATTTCAAAAATTTTACAAGCAGCTTGTAAATATAGCAAATTGACACAATATAAATGAGGCGCTATGAGAAAAGGACATTTTTTTGTACCACAATGATATCATTTTTAAGAAGAACACTACAATAATGTAGCATGTTTACAGATAACAAGCCATGCACTTAGAAATGTAACAGGCCTATGTGTGTCGAGTAGACCAGACGATTGTAATAATACACCACTCTGGTTATAACACAGGGAGAGTGGTGTTAGGTAATGTTATGAACTAAAAAAATATATACAGAAATAAAAGACCTTACATGTTGTCTCTTGGTGCACTTCCAAGCTTTCAGCTTGGCAGGCAGGCAGCGGCTGAAGCTGTTTGTGTTTATGTAACTTTTCACATATCGCCCATCTCTCTCTATCTCTTAGATGGAGGATATATCCAGCATCAGAGAGGAGCAGGTGTAGCTGGACTTGCTGTTTCCAAACCCACATTGAATTATGCAGCCCAAAGCAAATCTGTGGAGAAATAATATGTGAATAATGTGATTAAGGCTTTTTTATTTGTTTGTTTGACTACATTTCGTTCACAGCTGAACAAAGAAAGCACTCTTAGCTTGTTGGGTACTGAATGACATATTATATCTGACCTGTACATCAGACCTCCTAATTTCAAAATCATCTGCAATCCTGTCCATTTGTTCAGTACCAAAACAGTATTGTTTTTCTGTACTTTAATTACATGTGAATGTAATCATCTACAGCTTCTGATGTATTCAAAACTGTCTCTGAGATGTACCTCAAGTTTGACAGGCAGACATAGATTCAGCTTAGAGGGGAGTAAAATCAACCAATGATGTCACTTTTGTCACTTTCAACTGTTATAGTTTTACAAAGTCAAAAGTATTCTCAACCATCCCCAAATCTCTGATCAGATAAAGTCCAGGATTCAGGCAAGATAAACCTGGCCAAGCTAACAGTATCCAGCCCCATCTCCCTGCAGGTACCACTTCTGAAGCCTGACCCAATTTTCACACAAGATGGTATGATACTAAAATAATTTGAGTCAAGCTGTGTTATGCTCACACAGGCACATAATAGCATTTCATTGATATCTTACAGTCAATCTACTGTCTTGGGGGCACATTCTACTCTTGTAGGCTGTAAGAATGTTCACCTCAAATACTCTGACTATTCTTTTTGTAAGCAGAGTAATGGATCCTTGAAATAAAATGGAATTTAATAGCAGTTTAATGTTTGAATTATGATACTGGAATTATCAATATTTCAGGCAAATAGAGGTGTTAAACACTCATAATATGCATGTGAAGTCATACTTCCCTTTTCAGTTAATTCATATGAATTCTTTAAGTAGCACCATATGCTTCAGGTAATCATTTATAAAGCTTATAATAGCATACAGTCGTTTTCCACTATTCATTAACTAGGAGCAGGCAAGCATGAGAAAATACAATATGCAGAGGAAGAATTTAAGGAGACACGATGTTATATTACACATGGGTGATGTTAAAATTGATAAGATAAAAATGCACAAAAATACAGCCAATATAAATATATAAAATTTGAATGTATAAAATATAAATTTATTGTGTATAAAAAGTAAAACATGTTTTTATGACAGTATCATCACGGTCAGGTTGCGCGGGCACTTATCATGCATTTGAGATCTCTGTCATCCACATCATTACGTTTCTACAAAATATTTAAGTGTAAATATACACATTTTTGATTTGTCATGATTGCGATGGGTCACGACACTCTATAAGACGTTCTGACTTATACTGCTCTGCTTGGTTGTGATCAAAGTAATTTCAAATATGTTCTGGGGCAGATATCAGCAAAGAGCATCTGTTTCTTTTTGTTGATTGGGAGGGAAAAACATGGATTGTGACTGCACTAATGAAGAGAACCTTTTTAAAACAGCAGGACAAAAACAGCCAAACAAAGCTAGAAGAATTGGCCTCCAACTTATTGACTTTTGTGATGTCATATATTAGGAAAAGTAACCAGTCCAGTCTCACTGATTACTATTATTATTGCGGTCTATATGGCAATGAAGTATCTGCACATTATCATAGTACTCTTCCTCCCCAGGAAAATGAACCTTTCAGCATCCACATCAGTTAGGGCAGACCTGTGAGCTCATTAATTTTCTGTGCTAGAGCGTGGCCATCCTTCTGCAACAGTTCATTGGTTTTTCTTTGCTAAGTGGCCAGACCCTTTCTTGTGGATTTTTCCATTTTCTTTTTTTTTTGTTTTCTGTTCCCGACTCTGCCTTCATTAAAATTCCGGTAGCAAGGAGATGGTCCTTGTAAAAAAAATGTAAAGGAAACAATGCATCATAGTCAAAGACTTTATGGCAAATATTATACATTATGAAGCTGTTTAAATGCAGTTTGTCAGGCACCCAGCTTAGCTCCCAGTTTGTGAAGCACCTCTTCAGTAAATCTTAGCAATTCAAATTGGAAACAATGACTGTTAAATGATAAGTAGAAATCACTTAAACTACCAATGTTAAAAACATGACTGTTTTTCCACAGGTTTGTACTTCATCCATTTTGTGGATTATGGCAAAGCAAAAAAGCTATCCACAGAGAATACATGGGGTTGCCAAAGGACAATTAGGTCTCAGACCAAAAATCCAACGATTAAAAAAATATCAGTCTTGTTACAGGGCTGTGCATAAATAATTTTGACGGATTACCTTCTAAATCAATTCCATAAATCAGTTTCAAACCACAAACATTTATGTAGCGGTATCACAATAAAGGAGTGTAAAGAAGTTTGTTCTCTTGCCTAGATCTACACCCTCAAGCTCCCTCAGAGATGAAAATACACCAGACTAATGGCTAACATAAGACTAACAGCTAATTACCTGTTTATTTCATGCACAGTCAACATTACCTTCCTGTCGTGCTCATTATGGGCAAAGATGAAAGGGACCTTCTCTTCTCGGTGGTCCAATGAGAACCAAGCACTTTCTTTTAGTAAACAATGTTTTGCGTTTCCTATCTTATTGAGCTGCCTTCTGCCTTCAAGTGTTTATCTCATTTAGCTGTGGGTGCTGTGGCCACAGATTAATATGGTTCATGCTAAGAGCTACATAAAACAAACAATTAGCACCATTTTCACTGTGCTTGAAACACCCCAGAATCCCCTCATGGGGAAGAACGTTCAAACGCTTCTTCAGCACACATCTGTTCGAAGGAGGCAGTTATGCCATCGATTAGATCATTGGTTGGCAGGGCATACTCAACCATACAGCACAGAGAGTTCGATATTTTCACAGTTCCCAGAGGAAACGACTATAATTTACCAAGGACTCGGTTCTAACAGATGTTAACATCAAGTGTGATTTTGGGAAGCTTTCAGCACAATTCCTTCATCAAAAACAATGTTTGACTTAGTTTCCATCATTCTCGCAGTGAACATCTGACCTTAAGCGAACAGCTGCAACAAAATCGGGGATGCTCGAACAACATGAAAGCACAGGAAGAGGAACACTTTCATCATTAGAATGATGATTAGAATTTGACTCTAGTAATTAATCCTTGGAGAGCATGCTTTCTGCACCCTGTTTTCTGCTGATGAGGAACATAGAGAAGGGTCTAATCATTATATTATATTATATTATATTATATTATATTATATTATATTATATTATATTATATTATATTATATTATATTATATTATATTATATTATATTTCAGTCAGATTTCTCTGTCATTTTTCCACATACCGGGGGGCAGACACACATTGATGCAGTAAAATCACACACTACATTTCACTGGCAATAGTTCATTACAAATCATATACAGGTACTCATCTTAATTGCACCTACCCCACAGCCTGTTGCCACAATTACATTACATTTCCCAAACTAATTACATTTGCCCGCCAATTATACATCTTTTTTTGTTTAACAGCTTGAAAGAATGAGTAATGACTCCATAAACTCTGCATAAACTCATGGACCTGTGGGACCATGAACCATCTGTTAAATGGCATAATGCTGTATTCTCCAAACAATACATAGGAGGAGTCAGACAAAATACCTTGCTGACAGCACAAGCTAATTCAGGTTTGATTTGGGGGGGGGGGGGGGGGTCGTATATATAGAGACGTCCATGCCAAGTTGAACTCTTTGGTTCAACCTAGCACCCACAACAGAAATGGTAGAATTGCTGTCAGTTTCTTTCTGTCAACTGTTTGTATTTGTCTGCCTCAGCACTCTGGCATTCCATTGTGTTTGCCTTATATGGGTAACTGCTTCTATTTATTCCCAGTTCTATTAGATAATTGCAGTCAGGTGTGTGGCTCCTGATTCTCTCCTATCGCAGCGGTGTTTGCTTCCCATTCTGTTGCTTTAAAAAGCCTGAAATCAGGTGCTTTAAGGATTAATTTCTCTTATTTGCATTTCCATTCTCCTTATACTCAGATTTTAGTGGATTTATTTTAATTTGGAGCGGAATAATCATGCGTTGCACTAGATTCCCCTCTCAATCCAAGCACTAAAAGGGCTTTGCAGGTGGGACAAGAAGTCAGCTCCTTAGGAGAGCCGGTGCTCCACAGGATGCTGAATAAGCACATGAAACACCTGCAGCTTTTAATTGTTCTTCCTTTGTCACACGTTTTCTGCTTATTAGCAGGGTTGTCATTCTTCAGGTATACAGCTTAAAATGAGAGCATCCTCTTAGTAAATGGTGACATTTTTAGAAATGTACCAAAACTGAAATTTTAAGCATAGTTATTCCAAGCTCATGCAATACCACGCTTATCTTAATTTATCTGCGAAGGAAAAAATGCAGATAAAATTTTACTCCTTTGAGAACAGGTAGTTGTGAAAGCGTCAACATTTTGAGTCACTGAGTTCAACATTTTTGAGTTTAGATTTATGTTGGGCAGGCTGGCTATAATTAATTTAGCCCCTTACCATCAGACAAGTTGCTAGCACACAGCCTCTAGAAGCATGACATGACACGCTCATAAGAAAGTAATGTGTACTTTGGGGAAAAAGGTATTCATGCCTACCCATCTAGAAATGTTTTCAAAGAGATTCCTCATACTCTGTGGTTCCATCACTGATTGCCTAGGCAAATTATCATCACTGAGGGAACTCAGTGCTGGAACTCACCTGCAGCGTACAGCGAAACTGATCCCAAAAACACAAGCAAGTTTGCATCAGAATAGGAAGGGCTAGCAAAACCCCACTGAGATGTTGTGGTGTGACTTGAAATGAGTAATTCCTGTTTGAAAACCCACAACTGTCACAAGGTTGAGGCATGTTTGCATAGAAGAGCAGGCAGAAATGACACCAGAGACTGATCAATAAGAGTTTAGATCCATTTCATCAAACGTAAGTTTTTTGTTGAAGACCACGTAACATTCATGTTTCTGAAACCAAAATTGCAAACAAACAAAAAAAAAAAACAGAAAAAGACAGGGGTGAATACTTTTCCACAGCATAATTTCAGAGTATAAATAAAAGCTTTGTCCTGGCTCTCAGAAAATTGAGGTTGATTGAGATTGCAATTTGTGGGGTATCACCTCCTTATGGGTAATGTAGTATTTGTGCAGATAATTTGAGGCTGACAATCATCCACCAATCTCATATGATTTAAACCGGTATCCATAGCATGGTGCTTTTTTAAATGTATAAAAAGGCAATACTACTTGTGCTGTGTCCACGGTGCGTAATAGCATATCATCTTCTCCATATCATCTGTGATACGTTAAGCAGTTTCATTTTGCATTTGTCTCATGTGCTTTACTAATGCTTTAATTTTGATTTACCGTTGAAATTAAATTCCAATATATTCTTTCAGGAGAGTCTCATGATGACTTTAATTCTGTCTGCGTCCCTCGACATCACTCTCATCAATGAGGGAAAGTTGATATTTGCTGTGTGGCATCAGTGCTTTCGGGTGGTGGAAGTCAAATGGTCTTCTATGGTAGTTTGGGAAGGCACCCTACTGATTTCCAGAAATAATATATCATTTCTCAGGGTGTTCTGTCCTTTTACAAATGTTTATGGGATTGATCACATCTATTGACAGTTACTGCAAACCACGAGGTGTAGAAATGATGGATCCTTATTATTGTTGCATCTTAATGGCGCAGATATATCTATGCAGAACAGAACACTTGGCATGAAGGACATACAGTACCACACACAGCAAACAGTTTATTAATCTATATATTTTCATATTTATACTAATTGCTCAAGTGTTGCTCAACTTAATGTAATGTTGAGTGCTGTATTTTAATGAGAAATTATATATCAGTTGATTGCAATTAAGTGAGGGACTTGCTGGTTGTAATTAACTGATACTACTTCACAACAGTTTAAGATTTTAAATAATTTTTCTACTTCATGTAATAATATTTGAACAGAATTAATGAGAAAAGCAAACTGAAGTGTGTGAGCTGAAGTTCAGAATTGTCACATAGCGTTTAATTTCAGGTACTCGTTGCTGGCGAATAGGTTTCCAAGGCAACAGTGCTGCATGCCCAAATGGCCAACGTTCGCACGAGAGCTACGTTGGCACCAGGCACAGTCGTGTTCAGCATAAGGTGGGCTCTGCCCATTGCGCTGGCATGAGGTTTGCATTCTCCAAACTACTGACAGACTCACACTGACAAAAACACTGCTGTACCTCAGAGCTAACTGTGTACAGCAGGACTAAAATTTGTTCAGGAGTTAAGGGGTAGAATTACTTCAAATGATTCTAATTTTTAAACTATCAAGTGTACCTTTTTACTCCAAATTGAAATTGATTACTCAGGATGTAAACTTGAAGAGTAATACCTTTGTATAAACAGTAATAAACTAATAGCTGTATAACTGGTATGGCTGATAAGTACATGTACAACCAGTAAGTCAGCAAATAGAAGGTATATTCACAGATCAATACAGCTGTAACATCAAATTCATAAGCAAAATTCCCTAATCTAGAAGTGTATTAGTGAACTAGAACTCAATTTTTGAAATGCATAAATGATGCTCAGTACATATAAAGCCAAATCCAAAGGCAGGTAAAACAGCTTCACACTTAGAGAGGGAGACAGGGAGAGAGGGAGGGAGGGAGGGAGTTTGACAGTGAGAAATTGAGAGAGGAGGGGGAGCTTTCAGCTGCTCTGACTGCAGCACAGATAACAAGCCAATTCAGCAATATAGCCACCTAATAAAGACATGCATTTGTGCCAGCTTCACTGAAATACAGAACTGTCACCTGGCTTCAGATTTCCCCGTTCTGCTCGGCAGCCTCTTGGATCTTATTTATAGAAATCCTCTCTCCGCACAGCAAATGTCAACATCCCAGGTAGGTCTCCTGAACAGTTTTTTCCTGTTTACTGTAAAGGATTAGACAAAAGGAAGCATATTTGAATATGGGCATACTGCTCCCTGTCTGTACAGTGACTTTAAACAAATGACCTAAATAAGTAGTCCATTTTAATGAAATGGCACAGACTGTAGTAAGGAGGTGTACAGTGTGTAGGTAGAGGGCAGCTGGTGAGAAATTTTGTCGGTTGGCCACCTGCAAGCCAACACAGGCACCATTCTGATCCATGTAATGAAAACTGTTGCCAATAAATATTTACTTTAGCAGTGGTGTGCTGTTTAACATTAAATATCCAAAATTAAAAGTTAATATGCATAACATACCATGTTATACAAAAATATGAATTATATACATAACACTACACTTGTATACTCTAATACACATTTTAGCAAACAAACACACACACGCACGCACACACACATACACACACAAATCAGACTGCCAACAGATACATGATCGGTAAGATACATGCATCTGTTGGCAGTCTGATTTCTGCGAGTGTGACAGTGTGTGTGTGTGTGTGTGTGTGTGTGCGTGTGTAACACTCAGCAACTTTTAGACCACCACTGTCAAATGTTAAAGTCCACTGCACCCAGCTAACCAGACCTCTCTGGATTACCTGTATGTATGGTGTATCTGACTCAGCTATTGGCTCCCTGTGCTGCTTTATGTTCCTCCATGGATGACTCAATTAGCTAGTGCATGCTAAAACAGAACAGGGCTGCACTTGCACCACCAGCTATTCCTGTTGCTCCATTTAAATGTGAAGTCTCCACTGTATAGTAACCTCACCCATTACTAATTTAAATAGGCACACACAAGGCAATTCGACTATAACTTCAGTCTGTCATCATTAGACTACATCATGAAAATCTTAGCTTGTTACACACCAGCAACAATGAAGTGCTCTGAGCTGGAAAAATGGGGTACATTTTATCCAAAAAGCTGAAAGAAATTCTTAAAAGGCTTAGACTTTTACATTCAGAAGATCATGACGATTAGAATCCACCATGATGAAATTTCTTGACTTAATGGTAATACATTTTTATGCCAGAATTTTTTTTTTCTGTTTGGAGAATGTTCTTACCACGTAAAAACATTACCACACAATAAAATCTGTCCAGCAATAATGTTCCCCAGTTTCCCTGAAACACTCAACAGCCGCTGTCAGAGATGGCAGAGACATTGACATCTCTTCCGCAGGGTTACTGAGGGACACCTCCCACAGGTCTCTCCTGCTTGAAGTGAAATCCGTGGTTCTGACAGCGTTTCGGCGGACCGGATGCATGGGACACACTGCGGCTCAGTTACAGGCCAGCTCTCGATCACTCCCGAGGGCACGGGTATCATCGAGAGCTTTCATTAAATCTCCCGGTCCCTGTCCAGCCACAACACTGTACCGTTAGAAAAGTGCTTCTGGCTTTTTTAAACCTCTGTTCCTTTGCCAAACCGAAATTGATCTCTTGACTTAACCTTCTCTCTGTTCCAGACAGAATGCTAAAGATACTTGCAGAGGCCTCGACTCCAGAGGTAATGGAAGCCAAAATTCAGGGAAAAGATTAAGGGAAGAAGGAATCTCAAAGGCATGTTGTGACATTGATTTACATCCAGACTTTCTCGTAAAACTCTAGACTGCCTCCAAAACTTAGACCTCACTTCAGTTTCGTTTCAGAGGTGGTTGCAGGATAACCTTTTGTTAAAAAGAAACTGGACCAATGCAAACAAAAATTTCTTGGCAAAATTTGGTCTGTTAACTGATATATCACCAGTTAGATTGCTTGAATCCGGGAAGGAAGAAACTGTGCTGTGACATTTGACACACCAGGTAAATTGTGGTCAGTATTGCGTCTTGCTAATGTGGTTCTCGCCATTGTGTTGCAATCTGGTTTTCTGTCAGTTGTGTCTAAGCTTAACTAACAAAATGAGACCCCAGACACTGAGTAACTCCTCTTCTGCTGCACCGGCTACTGGTGGCATGGAAATCTTTACCAATTACACGGAAGGACCAGCTGGGCCCACGCTCTTTGACTCCTCCTCCTCATCCATCATTGCTCTGATGGTAGTGTTGACACTGGCCTTCGCTGTGATGGTCACTTCAGTGGTGACCTTCCATTGTCACAGATCACAATTCAAAGGCAGGAAGCTGCAGCGAGCAATGGAAGAGTACGAGAGGGATTATGGGAAATGTACAAAGGAGCGAGGGACCGGAAGAGCAACATCGGTTCATTGGCCCTAAGGGGCCCCACAAAGTCGACATACTGACAGCACAACGTCTAAAATCAACTGTCTGAACTCATTCACAGACCTGTGGAAGAGAACGTTTCAATGATGCCACATGGACAAACTTCAAGCATGAATAAAAAAAAGCATATGGTGATCTCCTAAAGGGCTGCAGTATAGCAGGCCTGTAACCAATGACTGTGGGATCACACTGACCACAGGCTAGCAGTTTTCAGCCTCTTTTAAACCCAGCAGAGAGGGCAGTCATTACACGTTGATTGGACAAGAGGAATGCACAACAGCTGCTCTCAGTAACTGATGAACAGCAAGTCACTTTGACACAGCCATTATAAACCTACAATCAACTACTGCACTGAAGGAATTCTGGACTTAACAGATACAAAATTAACAAAAGCTCTGAAAATAAATGAAAACAAAAAGTGTGCACTGAAGAAAATTCACCAGCAAGCACAACAGAAGATGGATGACTGCTACATTTAAGTTTTTTTTGTAAATATAGCGAAATTTATTCTACTACAGATTGTATTACTCCCTGTTTGTTCTGCAGGTCACATCATTTGAAGTTAGAACGTGAAGTGTGATCTGAAGGGTTTGATAAATGTTGGTCGTGTTTGAGGTTCTGTGGTTAAAGCAATCCTTTGAGTGTATTTACTGGTTTAAGCCTTATTATTCCTCCTTTCTGGTATTGCAGACAGCGTAAAAATTACAAATGATGTTCTCTCAGATGATTATAACAATATTACTCGCCTTGTTTTTGCTCGGGTCAAATCAAAACATTTTGAAAATGTAAACAGGACGTACACAAGGAGGTGGAGGAAAGAACATCTAAAACTGGATTGGTTTTAGAAATTCAATCATCAGACACATTATGACAATGTTCATTTTATGAAAGTGACTTTGAATAAGCCGAATAAGTGTCCTTGTCCATGTTCTGAAGAGGCCAATGTTAGCTTCATCATTAAGTGTTTAAATCCTTCCTGTACTTTCTCTTACTCTGACAGTATCTGTGATGTGATGCAGTTCTAAGAACGCCGTGTAATGCCTAGAAATCATTATGGAAGACAAAAATAATAAGATTTATGTGGAGTTAAATGTTTTGTTGTTTTAAATATTTCAACTCGTTGTTGTCAAATCCCTTTTTATTATTATGATCAGCAGTCAATAATTATCTACAGTCATTAATCCAAAGGTGTCTTGTTCCCGGAAAGGATTATTGCAGTGAACAAAATAGTTTAGGTGGAATTTTTCATTTCTATATTGATTAAATTCACTGTTGTTTTGGAAAATAAGGTAATCATTGTTTTGACATTTTTCTGAGAAATCCATTACAAGTAAATGGCTATGAAATTGTCTTTGCATAATTTCCACCAGCATGTTCAGACCCAAGAAGGTGATGTGAGTTTACACTTGGTAATCGACTGTTTTAATTATCATCAAGTGCTGAGTAACAGCAGAAACCAGCATACCCTGGGCTTTTCAGTGGGAGTGAGGAGCACTGCTATACGCTGTGAGAAAGGGCCAATTCAGGCTGAGGTATTTGGGGAAACTGCCTCACATCATAGTCATAATACTTACTGTGCATCTGCTCACAAACCATTGACACACATATACATATGAAAATATGGCATAAAATCATTTGGTTTATCTATTTTATTCACGTTAACTGTGCTTAAATATGTCCAGTGCATTGACATTGACTTTGATGACTGAAATCTCAGAAAAATTAATCAAAATACTCAAAATACATCGAGTCCATAGTCAGTCACTTTTCCAAGTAAGTCATTTCAAAAAGTATTGTTAAAATTACAAAAATGTAGATAAGTGATAAGGCTTCCTGACCCCCAAAATAGGTGGAGTAATATAGTGAAATCACTGATGAGGTAGAAATAATGTGTTTATATGGATCTATCTAGTCAAGGTATGGAGATAACGATTCCATGATTTTCAGCTGTCAATGGTCAAAGAGGTTGGCGGCCCAAACCCCAGTCTAGCCACAGCAAGAACACCATTGCTGTTGGGCCCTTAACCCCCCATTGCTCTCAGGGGGGACAGGCCCTTGGTTAGCCTAATCAACTGTCAGTCACTTTGGATAAAAAGTGTCTGCTAAATGACTGTACTGTAATGTAATGTTATTTTCGCACAGAAGACATTAATGATACACATACCCTGGCATGTTGAAATGGTATTGCATCTCTAATCCATGTACATGGTAGATCTTATCCCCCTCTGCCTCGGGACACTGAGGCTTAGATTCAGAAACCAGATGTTCACCAGTGGATATATAATTTCTTATTTCCCTCAAAATTAAGCTCTCTTCTAGCTTCCATTTGTATCCTAGTCCGCATTAAAGCCTGTTCTAATAATAATAATAATAATAATAATAGTAATAATAATAATAATAGTGGGATAGACATTAGAGGGTATTCAGGGCTGTTCTGAGACTTGAGATTTGCATAGCAGCAAAGTTTTATTTTCTTAAAGCTGATGTTGAGCTTGATAATCCACATCACCACAAAGGCATGATTGAGAGCAAGTCAGGGGACTGTTGAGACTGCAGGATGTTTCTGCGTTGTAGGACAAGAGAGGGTCTGTAGCAATACAGAGGAAGGTCAGAAAGATGAGCTAGGGTGTCCAATCACAAGACAATTTATTCCACAATGGGTATTACAATGGGTGCTACCTGTGTTGTCGAGTCAACAGCACTGTATCTCCACAAAAATTCGCCTAGTCGTCCATGGAGGTAAGTGCATGTCAGTCATCGAATTGAAAATACCACTCTTATAAACTAAGATTATTGCTTACACTACACAGAAAAGCATATATGAAAGAGATCAAAACCTAGTTTAGACATACCTGAGGCTTCAGATACACCTCAGGAGAAGTTAAGTCATACCAGTTCCTTTACGTACCTCATTCTGTTTACTGTGCAGTGTTAATGTGTGTTGGATGAGTCTGCTTGTGTGTGTCATGGCTGTGCTTAAGAGGACTCACATGAGAACTAGTCATACTTTGAAAGTATGTGTGTGTGTGTGTGTGTGTGTGTGTGTGTGTGTGTGTGTGTGTGTGTGTGTGTGTGTTATCCCATGGAAAAGTCGTTAAATATTCCTGTTTTATCCATCACCCTGGATCTGGACCACAACCAACATAGCCTTCCTATAAAATTCCTTTGCATTGAGATGAAACATAATTCCCCTACCTCTACCCTCTGTACTGTTTTTAACAAATTCATGACCTTGGGGCATGTTTTGTGTTAATCCTGCTTAAAGGTACAGATATTTTTAAAAAATCTGTCACTACTTCCCTCCTCCCCATATCCCATCATGCCTAAAGCAGCCAGGACCAGTGGAGCTGGAAACACAGGGTCCACAAGGCACATGCCCCTTCCCGTTTAACGCCCTCCCACTGTGTTTACTTTTCCATTGTCACTGAGTCTCAGCCTATCACTGAGAATCCCTCTCTGCTGAGAGTTCTAGCCTATGGCAAAAGACATTGTTATGAGCCAGTTCAAACTCTGCGCATCCTAAAGAATCTAGTCTTAAAATTGTGTCACTAATTGTGTACATTCTCAATCAAATGGAAAAAAAAAAAAACAACTCCACGTTTTTATCTGAATTCAACTGAGGTCTTGTCTTGGCAGAGACAACCATTATTTATACAGTGGCATATTATAATCTTTTCAGTTTGCATAAACAGAAGACTTAGCACATAAAATTCGGTCTCCTCAGTATTGTGAAAAGGCAATCTAAATCAGTACACAAGCTCCATGTGATGTCAGACACATTCGAATGTGTTGAATATAGTCATACCAAGTATGACAGGGCAAACGTTATGTAATTGGAAGAAAAAAGTTGAGTAGGTGCAATTTTATAAAAAGACAGTTCCCCTTTGTAATATACGCACAATTCACAGAATCACCACAAGAGGGCTAGAGAAAAAACTTGCTCCATTATGGGGGGGGGGGGGGGGGGGGGGTTGCGTTACTACAATTCAGTTCAGTTCAATGTTCACAGATCATGGAAGAATTGATGAATATGTGCATGTGTACTTGCACATGTTTGTTTTTGTTTATGTGACCAACAATAGACCGCTGCCAGAAAAAAAAAAAAAATTGAATCATACAATGGTCGGGAACATAGGTGGTTATTCTCTGACAAGCCCCCTCCTTTTACCAGGGACTCTCTTGCACTGTGCCCCAGTCGGCGGACATGGACACCCTTCCGCCGCACTCTTTTGATCTTGCACTCTCCAGATTGAGAAATGAAAAGAGCCTTCATTTTTTAAAAGCGTTTCCTGCCTCGGTCAATGCGAATGGTAACCTGAGATATGGCGAGCCAACAAAAGGCTGAGCCAGGGGCCCCCTGCATGAAGAGCATTTCTGTTCCGTCCCACTGTTCCCCAAACTTTAATTGAAGCTCTATTATGTGCACAGTGCTGACAGCCGAACCTTGTACAAGACCTCTGGGATACGTCAGTTGGAGCCACAACACCAAGATGGCTGCTGTGGTCTACCCAGAAATTCTCACCATGACATGTCATTAGGACAGATATTTCCCTGGGTGTAGGAGATGCAATGCAAGATTGCAAGGCCATTCGCCCTCCTTTTCACAAGGTTATGTGTTCCCTCTAGGTCTGATGGACTGGCTATTCTCCCTGAACCTGTTTCTCACTAGTCAGGTCAGTCCCCTTTTCTGAAGAGCTTAGAAAAGGCTTTCATTCGGACAATGAATTAAGTTAAGCTAAGTCTGTGTTTCTCCTGGGACACTAGATATAACAAGCACCAGATGACTACTACAGAGGTTTCACCTTAGAAATAGCAGCGATGATTTATGATATTGTTTGAGATTTGGAGCCCCAATGTTTTTTCAAATATTTCTCATGTTCCATTCCAAAAGCAGCTGCTTTAATCTAATTGCTTAATAGCCCAGATTAAATATTTTGTCAAGGATGGGGAATTTGATGAACAAGATCACAAAACACAAAATTATCTTTACAGAAAAACACTGTGAGACAATACAGGACAAAATATTGTCAATACAATATATATTTATATATAATACAATATATATTAATATATATTTTCACAAATATATTTCAATGCTCCCTCCCCTAAATCTGGCCCGACTGGCTTTTCCACTTTTCATAGAATGAGGGGAACACAGGAATTGATTTATTAAACACATCAAAGTTGAGCGCCATCTCCAGCTGTCCCCCGGTGACTGTAACGCACTGAGGAATGTCTGGCTCGTTGTCTCTCTCCTCTCTCATTGAACCCACATTACTGGTGTGTCCTGGGCATAGTTAAGCCTTGAACACAAGGGACACCGCAGGATGCTTGCTATGATATGATAAAGGCTGGTTTTCAAATCGAAATACATTATTTTGAAATGATTACTTCCCTCTTGATTTTGTTCAGTCATGAATATGTATAACAACATTCCCATACATTAAAAATAGAAAAAAAAAGTGTGAATCTAGACCTATTTACAATGTAGCTGGAAAGTTATAATTTGAAAAGTCATCATGAATATCATAGAGATTGGTTGGAATAATATTCTACTAATTGGACTGGAAGTACCTGGATCAGTTGTTGCCCTCTCCCGCACCTCTCTCGAAATATATTTACATGCTGAGAAGTAACCTTTGAAAGCCAGCAGGTTATTCATATCTAAGTTTGAGTTCAGCATTCTCCACATTCCTTGTGCTGTTTTTGTACTTTAGCAGCCTAATGAATGATTTTGTTTCAGCAAGTGCCACTCTGGGCATTCCCAGGGGATTAAGCCTCCTAAGCACTAGTCTCAAAACACAAACGGCCACTTCTCAAGGGACGGCAAGACTCTCTCTCGTCTTACAGTCTGGGAACAGAAGTTATCGTGGCAGCGACAGGTACACCAGGGATGTACCATCTTAGATAACGGTCACATTTTCAGGGGGCATTACTGAGGTGTGCTGTATTCCCCATGAACCTCCTCTCGCTACACAGACACATTTGTCTGATAGCTGTCTCACTCATCTGTTGAATATCTACTACTACCATAAAACCACCCTCACTAAGTTATGGTGATTAGTTATAAAACATTAACTACATCATGAAAAGTATATTGTAATAAATTGCACTGATTTCAACAGGCTTACAGTGCAAATGTGTAAACCTGGCACACTAAAATACCTGTGCATTGGTCACACAGAGACGTTATTAAACTCAATCAGTCCTAAGCACACTGCAAAATTATTGACCCTTATCTACTGGGAAATTATCCAGCAAAATTTTTCATACAAAAGATGCTTTGCTGCCCCTCGGCATGGATAAGTAACCATAAATACTGTGGATAATTGTTCTTCTCATAATAAATGTGCCGGGAAAAAAAAATTCAATATGCCCTCATTCAATACTGTCTGCAATTAAAATAGTGCTTTGGGAAGAATAAATTACATTGCTATAAATGTGGAAATGGTGATAACTTTTTATTCCAAACGCAGTCTCTATGGTAACCAAACATTGTATGTAAAACCTCAGCTCATGAATCCAATAAATATCATAACTGTCAGGCAATGAAAAAGATATCCTTCAGTCTCACGACGTTATGTCGATGCCTTTGCCCAGATAGCGAGAGGGAGATATTACAGTCACAAAACCGACGACAGTACCAACGTTTGCTTCACTTACTGTGCACTGCAGTTCTCTTCGGTCCCTGTCTGAGGTGTTGTGCACTACGGTGCTCCTCGGTCCCTGTCTGGGGTACTGTGCACTACGGTGCTCCTCGGTCCCTGTCTGGGGTACTGTGCACGGCAGTGCTCTTCGGTCCCTGTCTGGGGTACTGTGAACTACGGTGCTCCTCGGTCCCTGTCTGGGGTACTGTGCACTACGATGCTCCTCGGTCTCTGTCTGGGGTACTGTGTACTGCAGTGCTCTTCGGTCCCTGTCTGGGGTACTGTGCACTGCAGTGCTCTTCGGTCCCTGTCTGGGGTACTGTGCACTGCAGTGCTCTTCGGTCCCTGTCTAGGGTACTGTGTACTACGCTGCTCCTCGGTCCCTGTCTGGGGTACTGTGCACTGCAGTGCTCTTCGGTCCCTGTCTGGGGTACTGTGCACTGCAGTGCTCTTCGGTCCCTGTCTAGGGTACTGTGTACTACGGTGCTCCTCGGTCCCTCTCTGGGGTACTGTGCACTACAGTGCTCTTCGGTCCCTGTCTGGGCTACTGTGCACTACGGTGCTCCTCGGTCCCTGTCTGGGGTACTGTGCACTGCAGTGCTCTTCGGTCCCTGTCTGGGGTACTGTGCACTGCAGTGCTCTTCGGTCCCTGTCTAGGGTACTGTGTACTACGGTGCTCCTCGGTCCCTCTCTGGGGTACTGTGCACTACAGTGCTCTTCGGTCCCTGTCTGGGGTACTGTGCACTACGGTGCTCCTCGGTCCCTGTCTGGGGTACTGTGCACTGCAGTGCTATTCGTCCCTGTCTGGGGTACTGTGCACTACGGTGCTCCTCGGTCCCTGTCTGGGGTACTGTGCACTGCAGTGCTCTTCGGTCCCTGTCTGGGGTACTGTGCACTACAGTGCTCTTCGGTCCCTGTCTGGGGTACTGTGCACTACGGTGCTCCTTGGTCCCTGTCTGGGGTACTGTGCACTGCAGTGCTATTCGGTCCCCGTCTGGGGTATTGTGATTGGTAAGCAGAGGGTGCCCTCAACAATCTTATATTACAGAAATGACCATTCCTTGCAGGTACTATGGAGCTGATAGGGACTCTTTCTATCCTAACAGACTGAATGTGTACACGTATCTGCAAATTACAGGACCTGCCAAGGGTCATGCAGATGGTGCTTAAAATCACATTTTATCTTCCATGCGAGATAACCACCTCCTCTGTAGATCTAAGACAGTTTTTGAGAAATAGGAATGGAATGATGCATGATGCAAGGACCTTGAAATGTGTCATGTTGAAAGAGGTGAATGGCAGCACAATGCATAAAGACAAGAGTGGCCTTTAGAGGCATAAAGCCTGCAATGACATTACACCAACAGCACCTCACTGGCAGGATATACAAGTCTGGATGTGACATGTTGTGATGCTCCCAGTCTGCACTAAAACATACCCAGACTTAATCTTTATGTGCGTTAATTCACACACACACACACACACACACACACACACACACGCTCACACGTGTATATCTGTTATATGATCTCAGATGAAAACACATTACCATGGTACATCTGGTAAGTGCATATATTTTTTATTTAACCTGAACCAGTATATTTCGTATATTTAAATCACATGGATGCATATGTCACCCACAGTAATTTGGGTATTTCACGAAATTCATTTATGAAAGGATTTGACAGAAAACATACATTTATTGATGAATAAACATGGCTGAATTTTATGACTGCAGAAACAGTATGATCATATGATCCCTGAATTTTCTTAGAATAGGTAATTACAATTTCATGTACTTGGCATCTTCTCACACAGACATAGAAAAAGAGTTATGTTAGGGTTCCTGGTAGTGTAACACATCTGTCTTAAAACAGATAAGCTCACCTAAATTTAAAAAAGTTATATATAGTATGGAAATAAATACGTGGGAGCATTTTGATGTACAAGTTTACATCAGTGAATATATGTATATACTTATATATACTTGAATGCCAAAAAACTCTTTTACTTCTCTATTTACTCTCTGCTACTCTTTACTACCTCTATTTACTTCCCCATGCTGAAAAGAAGTTATCTTTAAAAAGCTAACACATGTCGAGTAAATGGGCTGAATCACAACTACTGTGGGAGGAATGAGGGCTGTGGAGCCAACAGCAGACGTCTCCACCAGAGAGGGCCACACACGAGCACGGGGCATGCTACTTCATTTACCGAGCTGGCTGGCTCCGCAGATCCTGGCCTCCCAGCACCTTACGGGGAATCCTGACGGGTGCTTCAGTCGACTTACAACAGCTTGCAATGTGAATGACCAACAGCGACCATGCCTGCTCCTGTCATTGGAAATTTCTTAGTGGGACAACAAGCAAGTGTCTTGCTGTAACCTTAGACTTTAAATTAATTTTGTGTAGGTGTTAGAGGGGGTGGGGTGAAGGAGGGTGGCCCGACAGATTTGCCTAATTGCTGGGGAGGTCCCCCACTGATACCTCCATTATCATGAGAACAGCCCTCTGACCACTCAGCTCACAATCTGATAACAGAGAAAATGTGATTGTAGAGTCTACCCCATTTAAGCACAAACTCGTATAACCACGTATAAATATAATCAGAAACTGAAGGCAAATGCAAACAGCATTATGTGTTAATTAGCCCTGTTCCACAATGGGGCAAGTTGCATCATTTGTTGTCAGTGGCATTGATAGTATGTAGAGATCATTATGACCAACAATGCATATTTGAGGCTTGCACTGGGGAATGTTTCACTTAAATCTATAAAATGATCAAATTACACTCAATGTAGTACCTTGAACAGAGGTAATTGTGAGAGATTACACAGAACTGTCATTGAACTATTGACGCTGGTATTTTGATTTTATTTACATCATTGATTACTGATAACAAGTACTTAACTTCAACATGAAACACATGATAAAAAAAACAATGGAAAAACCGAAACAAGATAAGGAGCCACAGAGTAACAATATGGCAGCCCTTACATTGCATGCTGAAGTTTACAAATTGTAGCTGGCACATATTAGCGACTGCATCCATTAATCTGAACTGTTTTAGAAGACTGGCCGTGGAATGCCCTTATTAGCACAGATTAGCAGGTCCCATTCAGCATAATTGTCAATTCTCCAAAAGTAGCAGGGGATTAGCATTTGGCAAACAATGCCACCCACCATAGGTGGTGTAATGGTAATTTCGTAAGCATAGTTTACTGTATTTAACTTGGGATTGTGGCCTTAAACTATCTGCTAATTGATTAAATACATTCACGGGACAATGCACTCTGCTGAGAAATTCTTTACTGATGGCATTATGACAAACTGGGTAAGTCTAGGAGACGTGGTGCACTTAAAAAACAGATGTAGGGTCTGCACACAAAATAAACGAAAGAGGCTTGATTGAATGCTAATGAATGCATTTTATCTTAAAGATAAGAACGATTAAGGCATAATGCAATACAACACAAATATGTTACTCTAAAGGTTTTGCAGATTTGAATGAACTGAGGTGTTCATATTTTCAAATTTTCCCTCTTAAGTGCTATTTTCATTTGGCTGTATAATCACTTAATAGAAGAGCTATGGTGTCTTTAACAGCAATGTACTCCTTACCAGCAGTGTACATAAACTGATTCAAAGAACATCCGGAAAAACTATGAGGCTTTAAGGCACAACCATTGATCAAAAAAATAATCATAAATCACTTGCTTCCCTGATACAGAATCAGGATCAAAGTGAATTGTCATATGTTGATGAAGCCCCCCTCCACCCCCAAAAGCAAACTGCAACTATGGTATAACTGGTAGAATCCTATTTGAAAAGTTATTTCTGAAAGTAAATATTTTTAGCTGACTTGCATAAATCAGCTTATTTGCAGAGATGCAGTTGGTAAGTGAGGCACCAGCACGTGGAGTAACAGCTCAGAGCTCAGAGACGAATGAGCGAAGCACCAAATGTGATGCAGAGTCGTTTTCCTCGTTGCCGGGTCTACCACACTGCTCTCCAGCCCTTCCCTAACATGTTTTCCAGGCGTGCTGACATGTCTTTTACAGCCTTCAGGCAGTTGGAGAAACGGGGCCCTCATGGTTTTTGCAGATGTGCCAGTTGTGCTCGGCCCCTCCAGACCCAAAAAAAATGAGCCAATAAAACAACCAGCCCGGTCCGCTGATTCTCCTAGCCCACCCCTCCCACCACCACCCACCCTACACTCCCCCCCACTGGGCTCCCATCATGGACGAGCGTGTTGTTTGCACAGTTGGTTTATTCGCCCCTGTGCGCTGGACAGCTGGGGGACGGTGGGGGGAAAGCCAACACCTGTCTGAGTCTCATAGGTCCTGCACTGTCTCGAGGATGACCAGCTGGCGTCTGTAGTCTGGCCAGCCCACCCCCAGTCAGCCAGTGAAACGTGTTGTATTATGTTACTGCGCTCTTAAGACACTGCTCCTATCCTCTGTCTCTATGTCACAGCTTCCACTGGTTTGGCAAAGCTTTTTTTTAAGGTTTTATTAGAGTTCAATTAAATGTGCCCTCTCTCCACAGATCCAATTTAATCATTCTGAAAACGCCCTTATCTTCAAGAAATTGTGTCACAGTACAAACCAATCAATAAATCTGTGCCCACAAGATATACAAAGGATACATAAATAAGATGTAAGATGAACTGGTTAAAAAGTTAAACCCGATGGCATCGTCAAAGTTATTTTAGTTTTCATCCACAATGTGAAAGGATGATTGCTTTCTAAAAAGTTTATACAAACTATTTCTAAAATAGCCATAACCACAAATAAACGTGGACATAGATGACGCCATCAAATGTCCTTTCAATATAAGGAATTAATGTCGTGTAATTCGTGTGTTAGGGCCTAGTTAAGTGTAATTGTGGATGAAAGTGACGAGTGAGGGATTTAGCAAAAGGCAAGAATCTCAGAAAGTGAACTTCGGGTGGCGTAGCTGCATTTGCATGGTGACCGCTTTCATGCGCCTGTGGCGATGTCGTGCGAAAGGGCAAGTACAAGTCATGGCTCCTTTTGTCACATTCATACATTTACCTCGTTAACCTACTTATTTATTAGAGATGTTACTTTTGTAAATTTCACATGATACAAAAAATTATGTAGAGTTTCTGGATGCTAGTCATTATGACATGTGACGTAGATTCAAATTGCGCATTGGTTTTAGATTGTAAAACTAATGCCATTAAGGTTACTTTTTTCGACACTTGGACGACGTTAACCTAAAGTGCAGTATGCATGTTGAAAATGAATACGTACATGACATTAATGCCTAGTCATCTCATTAAGTCAAGAGATTTGAAAAGCATTCTCTCAACTGTGTTGAACATGCAGTACCGCTATATAACCGAAAGGTATAGTTGAAACAGTAGTTTTCGTACACATTGGATCGATTTCACATCCGTTTTGTATTTCATAAATTTCAATTAGTGTGTTGGTTACGGAATAAGATCAAATCTATGAAATTAGGATCAAATTTTTGTTAACGAAACAAGAGTTACAGTGCGACAGAGCAAATTTACTTATTAAGAATATATTTGAAAACATTAGGCACGTTGCTTTTTAAACCACATCAATGTTGCATGCCTTGATGTTTCTATGTAAACCACTGCGAGTACCTCTTCAAATTGGTTACTTTTTACGTTAAGTCACAGGCAATTACACAATGTTGGATGAAAACTCCTTATGTTGGAGATTACCAGAGTAAAGACTTGAGGGCAATTACTTTTAATTGGTCTAAGAGACAACCCTGGACTCCACCCACCATTGAAAGATTAGGGCGAGGAGTAGGGACATAAAATCCCGTAGCTGCAGACCCCAATGGTGTCACATGTCTTGTAGTTTTCAAACTGTGTGGAGCGTCCTTGTGCCTCGGAGAACCACTGAACGGGTTTCACGGAACTTTATAGCCGAGGGAGAACGTTTGTTTTTGGACGTTTTACTAAAGGGATCACATCTACCAGAGTAGATACAGCCAACAATGGCAGTTTATTACGCAATTTGTTCTTTGTATTTGCTGGTTTCTGCTTTACAACCAAAAGGTGTGGACGGCACCGGGGAGTACTGTCACGGCTGGGCCGATGCGTATAACATCTGGCATAAGGGCTTCCAGTGCCCGGAGCGATACGACGGCGAGGAGGCTAGATACTGCTGCGGGACCTGCACGCTCCGTTACTGCTGCACGGCGGCTGAAGCCAGGCTGGACCAGAGCAGTTGTGAAAACGATAACTTTTATGAGTTTGAAAATGATGGGAAAACAAAAACACAGCCCCCGCCAGGTGAGACTACATATACATATTTCAATAGAAATATAGTTTATTTTAATGTTTAATAGTTGCCTCTGTTGTTGTCATTGCATGCTCGTAAAGACAAAAAAATCTCTTTGTCTGAGGAAACTTAATACTGTACTGGCCAGCTCCGCATTTCAGTGCACTTTTAGTGTCTCCTGGGGAGGTATTGAATTTCAGGTTTAAGGCAGTCTGGTAGTTCACATTTACCAGAACTGGTCAAACTGCCTGGCAGTTTCAGCACAGAGGTTATTGGAGCAGCCTGAAACTTTGTCACTAACTCTGCTCTCATTTGCCTCTCCGCAGTGCCCACGTACTTGCCCTTCCTGATTGTTGCCGGCGCTTTTGTGTCCTTCGTGGTTGTTGGGTCAGTTGTTGCTGTCTGTTGCTGCCGCTGCCTGAAACCCAAGGCCAGGGACCGCCAGAGCGGGTCGGCGCCGGCCCAGAACCGCTTGCTGGAGTCTAGCGGGCCTTCCTCTGACGCCATGACACCATCCCGCCATTCTAGTGCCAGCTCAAGCTCCGTGGGAAGGTCCACTGTGACAGCGAGGCAGCAGAACGGCTGTCCCATTAGCACAGAGGTCACAGTTAACATGTATGGCCCCGCAGGGAGCGGGTACCCAATCGCAGGATCTCAGGGCCAGCACTTCATATCTACCGCCAAGCCTCATGGCCCCTTCTTCCAGCCTTACCTGAACTACGGGATTCCCCCAGAGCGCACCATGCTGATGACCCCGGCGTTCTTAGACAACCGCTCAACCTACAGTCAGCAGCAGGCTCTGCCATTCCAACAGGCTCCTATGCACACAGAACCATTATATACGGGGGTGACCATATGAGACCTATGTGAGACTCGGATGGCAATCAGTTTGCTTCAGTTACAGAGCTGCTCTGTAACCATAACAAGCATATCCCACATTGGGGTCAAACGATGTGTCCCAGCGGGCTGAAAACTCTAAGCGTGTTTGGTGCTCCATGATTTCCGGCTTCCTGTGATTGGAAAAAGTAGTAGGGGGAATCTCATTCAGTGTGAACAAAGTCAAATTTTTGTATAAGGTTGGAGTGTTGTCCAACACTACATGCCTTTATGTTTTCATAGGATTTGGATTGCTTTGTATTACACTGGTGTGTAAACAGGGATTCTTTTGCATGCAGCGCATTACCAACGAATGTGCAAGAAGAAATGCAGGTTCATATTGAATTGCCACTTCTGTTTGTCTGGTACTTTTATCATATTATTTTTGCTTCTAAAAAGGAGTGCTTGATGTTTTATAACATTTTTGTAAAATGATAAAACAATTCCACTGATATCAGTGCGCGTTATGAAATATAAAACTGGTTTTAAAAAAGACTGTTTTCTGTATTTTTGTCTATCTGAGAATGTTCTTTGCTGTATTGGTAACATGGATATTAAATTGAGCAAAGATAGTGTTTAAAATCTGTTCTATTTTCCTATTTGATTGAAAATATTTCTTTTCCAAAACTGTATGTTTGTACAGATTTGACATGGATGGTTTTCAGATGGATTGGATATCCTTCACTACCAAAAACATAACCTGTTCACAGGCATGATGAAAGTCCTGTTTTTTTTTTTCTTTCAATTGCCATTTCACCATGGTTTCACCAAGTAATTCAATAGGTTCAGGTAATTACACTGGAGACAGTGCTTGCATTCTTAAATTGCAGAGAAGCGTTCAGTGCTTCTGTCCAGGATTTTCCCCCCCACTAGACTTAATGGGCTGCACTCTTGAGTAGTGGAATTTCAAGTGTTTTGCAGTGGCTTGTTTGGAATTGGGCTTTGTCTTTGTCAAAGCCCAGAGATTTGGACATTTAAGCTTTAATTGTAATGCGGCCCAGATGTCAACAAGAGTGACCCCGCTTGTGGTGGTGTGGTCTCTGGGAGGGGGAACAGCAGGGGAAGGGGGTGGTCCTATCTCCCCAAACCCACTGCAGTGTGCCCAGGTATTGAGGATTGTGTTAATCTCCCAAGAGAAGGGCCAGGGAGGTGTGAAATGCGAGCGCATGATGGCCTGGTTTTAACAATGGGGGAGGGAGGTGTGAGGAGAACATGCTCTGGCATTCATCTCGTATACATGTCTCTGAATCAAGTTTCATTACAATTTAGGTCAAAATGAAATATTGTTTCGATTCAGTTGTAATGAATATGTGTGTGCAGCCAGCTCATACAATTTGTAGTGCAACATTGCATATTTACACACAAGAGAAAGTAGACGTGGAAGGGATGTTTAAGTACATGGAAATGTTTCTTTTTGTATAGTGATGCAAGCAAGTCAACATTTAAACTACAGTTAACCAACCTGCTTCTTATTTTTGTCAAAAATGAGCAGTAAATCTGGAAAATATTGCAAATAAGCGAGCAATTCAATTTCACTGAATTCAGCAATTATAAATATTATCTGGCAGTGGACAAAATTACATGTCTTAAAGAAACCATTTACATTGGAACTTGGATGAATTTGTTGGATTTACAAATTGTTACCGGGTTTTTAGAGATTATTAATGTGGCTTGACGTTTTCTTTGAATTACTTATTGCACAAATGCTTCGTATTCCCTTTATTCAGGCTATACATTGTTTTGCACACATTAATGTCATCAGTTGGAATACTTGAACTTTGTGATAATTGGTGAGGATACATACATTATTCTCTTTTTTCAGGCATCCATGAATTGTTAAAAAAACAAGGGAAATAAACCAAACATTCAACAGAAAGCAAAACAGCTCTTAAACCAGTTTGTTTTGTTGTCAAGCCATTGTGCCCTTTTTCGTTTCCTGTAGTAATTATTCACTATATCTAACTTATTTCTATAAAAAGCACACACGTGCACAGGATAATGCTGAAAGTGGGATTGCAGGTATTCCTTGACAATAATGTTACACAACAATTTTATTATCATTGGACGACATTAGCCTCTAGGTGCAAACTTGATAGTTTAAATTGGCACACATCCTGTTACACGATTCAATATCATATCATCTACCTCGCAAAGAGACACTATGAAAGAATTGGTTAGAAATATATCAAGAAAAATGTTGGTAATATATGAATACAAATGTGGGTTACATTTTGGGTAATTTTATTAGTTGTGACATAACATTGTATGAGTGTTAAGATGGAAGTGCGTATGAGCAGTTAGTTTAATAGAGACACCTAGCGAATGGAACAGAAACTGCACACAGCATTGTCATGAATATAAAGCAAGCGGACTTCATACAGAGCTTTATACAGGAAGCTTTTATGGACTCATTCATTTTTTTAAATTAATTTCCCGAGTGGTGCAGAACAAAAGCATAACACATGTTATAATATATAACAATTATGTTTCATTATTTGAAAGTGAACAGAATTAAGTAAATAAAAAAGGCACATTCTGTCATACATGTTACATTTTCAGAGAAAATTTGCTATTTGTTAGATACCTCTAGGGCAAGACATAATTTGTATAGTCGGTTGGCTCGCGGCGAGTTTGCAAATATTTAGGTTGTCTTCCATATAGACCTTTATACATTTATACAAATGTTAAGTAAAAGTGTCTGTCTACAGTTTCCTCTCGTGTTTACATATTAGATCTCGTACCATGCTATCGCGTTATTTAGCCTCCTTTGATCAGCTGACTCCGACAGTACACACGAAATATGGCGAAATGTGGCGGATGATTTCCTGTACACTAATTCCAGGAGACCATTTATAGTGATAGAACAGAATCAGCAATAATCACAGAGAAAACAATACTTTGCCAGACACAAGGATTTCCGCTTACCGCTGCATTGCTATGGAGCACATTAGCACGCCAAAGGTATGAAACTAGCTGATATTAACTAGCTCTTTTCCGTGTATTGCCAGTGATCGCTCTAGTTAGATTGCGCAAGCTAGCTAGCGAGGTATAACTGTGTGCAACCGGTTAGTTTACGAGCTCAAGGGACGTGATGCAGGTTTGCTGCTAACGTTCGTGGATAGGAGGTCTTGGCATGGCTAAAGAATACATTTACCAGAAATCAGTCTCAGACAAGAATGTTTATGTGCGAACTGAGCAGAGCTTTGATGCGTTATTCAGGCACCAGACTCCAGCTAGCGCAGCTGTCTGTACTAAGCGCTTGGTCCTCTTATGAACAGTTACCGAACTTCACAGTAGCTTGTTGAAAATTCAGAAAAACCTGCACTACAGTTTCTCATGTTAGATATTCGCATAATGTTTGCGAATGTGTTAGTACAGTAAATTTGCGAATGGGTTAAAATATAACACTGATAGCATCTCTTGGACATCTCACAATGTCCCAGATGAATTATGACTTGTACGGTAACTGCTTGTAATTACCGCCTGGTATGAAAAGATAACGTGATGTTCAAGCTACCTTGCCAGCAACACAGCACTATTTCGATATTTTGCTCTTAATGTGCTAATTAAATCTAGCCTGTAACTCTTATTTCCAATCTGAGTGTATCAAGTATCTGTGTGGAAGACCGATTAATATTGGGTTGTATTGTCCTGGTGTATTAGAACTTGTTTTGTACAACACACAGAGTCTCAAGCAGGATATGAGATGGCTTTTTACAGTATTGCAATTCAGCAACTAGACAGGAACTTCAGATCAAGGTTTCCTGGATTGTTCCTGTGTTATTCGGTTGTCGTGTAGGTGTTTGGCAGTTGAGAACAAGTTAGCATTTTCAGCCTATCCATATGAAGTCTAATTTTGACAAAATGTTCTACACGCCATCTAGTTTATTGTGTGCAACTCACTGTTTTGCTTTGGATTACACCGCATTAGGTAGAACAAGTGAAGCTACTGGACAGATACACCTCCAAGAAGCCAGCGGTTGGTACACTCTATTTGACAGCGACTCATCTGATCTATGTGGAGACAGCGTCAAATGTGCGCAAAGAAACATGGGTAAGAGCTGTGAACAATTGTTTTTTTTTTTTTTTGTCCGTCCTTCATGCAGTCTGCATTATCTTAAATCTCTGCATACAGCAAGTAGGGAGGTGTGCCCTATCAACCAGTTTGTTGTAATGTTTTCATTCTGGAAAGAGCAGTGCACAGACGGGGTAAATAAAGTGATTAGGCTTAAAATGGCTGCTTACTGCAGAATTAACGGAGTGGATCATAGCAATTACAATATATGCACTTGTATGAAATTTATTGCAAAGTACTGTGCAGGCTCATTCTTTCCAGTCTTTCATAGTCCTTCAGTAGCTGCTCTTGTCTCTTCTACTTGACAGATTCTGCACCATCACATTGCCACAGTAGAGAAGCTTCCCTTAACTACAGCAGGCTGTCCACTTCTTATCCACTGCAAGAACTACCGTGTGGCCCACTTCGTCCTTCCCCGAGAGAGGGACTGTCAGGATGTTTTCCAGTCCTTGCTGAAACTGTCACAACCAGGTAATGTCCATCACTCTCCATAGCTACTGGGACTGTTTTTCGGTGTCGGTATGTAATCAAGCAAAGATGAAGAGAAAAGAGCAAGCGTTCATATCGATGAACTTTTGCATCAGCAGTCTGTGACTTTTTGTGATTATTTATTAATGTGACTATGAAGTTAAGTGGCACCTAGTGTACCCTGAAACCAAACCTATCCTGCAGTGATTGATTAGTTTGTTCGTCCATGTAGAGCAGCTTCAATTCTGTGAAGTCTGGGGCAGCCTATAGCCTAGTGGCTAAGGTAAATGACTGGGACCCCTGAGGTTGGTGGTTCAAGTCCCAGTCCAGCCACAGCAAGAACAACATTGCTGTTGGGCCCTTGAGCAAGGCCCTTAACCCCACATTGCTCCCAGGGGAGATTGGTCCTTGGTTAGTCTAATCAACTGTAAGTCACTTTGGATAAAAGCGTCAGCTAAATGACAGTAATAATAATAATAAAAGTCTGTGTGCTTTCAAGCATGAATTACTTGTCCTGTCACAGTATCTCAGTAGGTTTAAAGTCTGGGCTTCACCATTCTGATGTATTCGCTGGTGTGTTTTCGGTCATTGTCTTGGTCTTGACCCATGACCGACTAACTACTATGACCAAGCTGCACTTTAGCTTCAGCACACAATCTGACACTCTGTTATGTAATTCTGTGATACATAGCATAATGTATGGTTCCTTCAGTGATGGGTAGTAATTATAAGTTTCTGATGAAGCAAAAAAGTCCCCTGAAAAAGAAACTACCCCACTATACTTGACCATTGGCATGAGGTTTTTTTTTGTCACCAGACAAAACAGAGGCCCATGTCACCCCAAAACGACTTTTTATTCACCGGTAGAACATGTTCCAGAACTCTTAAAGACCCACTTGACTCAAGACTGTAAAACTGTAGTTTGAAAATGATATTGCTCTATGATGTTCAAAAATTATAAGTTGAACATCATTCAGTCAAAAGTTAGAAGTAATTGGATCATAAACGTCAATTTGCAGAGGTCAGTTTTTAGGACTTCCTCCTTAAAATGATTTCTGTCATGCCCTGCTGTATGCTTTATGTGAGGTAGACATCCTGCTCATACAGTCAAGCAAATGAAGGGGCTTTACTTTCAAAATAAATTGGCGTAGTCATGCACCCCTATTCTCCCTATTGTTTTTATTCATTCATATTTCTTCTTACTTTTTCTGTGAAACTCAACTTTTACCTGGTACAAGGCTGACCAAACGTGGTATGCTTGTGTGGAAGCTACACTCTTGGTTCCTGTAAAAGCAGCTTGGATGCTTGGTGGCAGTGTAGTAAACATTCCAATATTTTTACATTCACAAGCCTAGCCCATAGGGGCACATTTGTTGCACAGATCCCTGTCCTCATAAAGCACAAATTTGTCTCAATGGCCCATAAACGTCAACATATTGGATTTTCAATCATTTAGAATTTTCATTACACGCTGCTCCACAAATTTTGTAGTTTGTACAACATTTCATGTACAGCCTCTTAACAGCAACCTCCATGAAAATTATATGATAATCCAATGAGCTTGCAGTGGGTATGAACATGAGCCATTTTTCTTTAATTAATGGATTTTTACCTCAGTGATAGTAACAAGAATTACACTGATAAAGTTTAACTGTGAATTTTGAGAGTTCAAACCTTGTTTGGTTGACCAGTCAGTTCTTTCTACCGAGCTTCCACTGTATATGTTTGATTATGATGAAAATGAAAGTCTGTAACACTAGCTTTTTTTCAACAGCTGGAGAAGAAGAGCTGTATGCCTTTCTCTATAACCCTAAACAAAATGAGAATGACAGAAGAGTTGGGTGGGGTGCGGTGGACCTCAAAATGGAGTTCAAAAGGATGGGGCTACCTAATGATCTCTGGGAAATGACTGATCTTAACAAGAACTATGGGGTAACTAATTTCCGCCTTTATTTATGTTGCAATTGCAAGCTTCACTATATTTGTTTCAGCAGACCACCAAGTAATTTTACTATGAGAAATCAACCATGTAACATAGTCATCCTCAGCCTGCTCTTGAAGAAGCGCAGAATCTTCCGTGTTTAGTTTGAATCTTCAAAAATCATTAAAAAGCACGTTGGGAAAGGTTAGCGTGTAATCCCGCATATTAATCGACCAATTAAATGCTAAGCAAAAACCCTAGCACCTGGACAGATAATGACGAGGGCAACAAGAAACCTTTTAGCAATAGCTACTGTGCTAATTACTTTTAATTCATTGTAATTGTGTCTGTCTGATCCAAGGAAATTTTATATATGTGTCTAATCACTTGAAATGTAGTGTTGTTCTGTTGAGAGAATCTTGCATTGGGTAGGAGGAACAGCAGCCGCAGGTAACCGATGAGTGCATTTCTGATTCAAGCGTCACATATGAGGTTCTCGATCATGAACGACTGCTGTTGTGAGATTTTGCTGTTGAGAGAGGTATACATATTTCAACAAATAATATTTCTGTCATGGTGTACCTGTGCCATAAAGATGAGTGATGCAACGTTTCATTCCCGAGGCCGAAGCCCTCTCCTGTTCGGTCACGATGCTCCAGCTAGCTGTTTTCCTCCGCAGATTTGCAGCACGTATCCTGCCGACCTGGGCGTTCCGAAAACGGCGAGCAAACCCACGATAGTAGGGAGCTCTAAGTTCAGGAGCAGAGGACGCTTCCCTGTTCTCTCCTACTTCCATAAACAGACAAACGTAAGTAAAATACGCGTACGATACTCAGGCTAGTATGAATACGTTATAGGAATGTCTCTCCTGTTACCTATACCCTGTAGGCCTGCTTATATCTACACCTGCCAAAGAGACCTCATTGTGCAATAACTGTCTGCCTCTCTAAGAATCATGGGAATAGAGGTGCTCATGACTTCTGTGGTGTGAAGCAGCTTGATGTACAACTGTACCCCACAGGCAGGTTGCCAGTTGATAACAGGGCCATTACCCACAATCCATCTCTCAGGCACAGACTGAATTGTGGTCCGTATTCCTGAGACGACCATTATTTTTGTCCTGGACCACTAAATTGTGATAATTGAAACCTGGGGACTCACAGTAATGGTCCTGTTTGCAGAACAAAAAAAATCACTGTACATTAAATGTGCGATTACATGAAATATGAACTCATTGAATATTGTATTAACGCTTTATTCAAATAAGAAAAAAATTGTGTCGAAGAAAGCAAAATGAAAAAAGACAGATGCCTAAGGTGTGTATTTTTTCAATTTTCTGATTTTGGAAATTGAAAAAAAATTTGCAATTACTTTTTTAAAACCATGTTCAGAAAGTAAAAGTAAGCCTGATATTATCAGTACTGAATGTTATGCTAATAAAGGTCATTGTTCAAATCTAAAATCCAGTCCTCAGTGCATCTCTTTGAGAACAAGATTTGAACAGTCCTGAGCTGGGAAATGATTCCTTGTAATATACTGGGCCAGAGGCTAATGTTTTTCCCTGTTCCCCCCACCCCTGCAGGCCGCGATCTGCAGGTGCAGCCAGCCTTTGTCTGGATTTAGCGCTCGCTGTGTGGAGGATGAGCAGATGCTTCAGGCCATCAGCAGGGCTAACCCCAAGAGCTCCTTCATGTATGTGGTGGACACCCGACCAAAGGTATGCCTGCCTCCGCATTCTCACTAAGTACAAAGTGCAGTGGGTTTTATCTGAATTTAATAGTTTACCACATGGTTTAGTTCAGAGCTGCTTACAACACAGCGCATAAAAGGCTAGATGAATATCGGGAAAAAAAAACAATTCAGCTTTTGGCATATTGTTGCGCATACATATCATATCATAATAGGATTTTAATGGAAGGGTTTTTGGGGCGGAGGTCTGCATCATGGACAGTCCTTTGTGTTCTCCTCCTGACCAGTTAAACGCCATGGCGAACCGCGCTGCGGGGAAGGGATATGAGAACGAAGACCATTACTCCAATATCCGTTTCCAGTTTGTGGGTATTGAGAACATCCACGTCATGAGGAACAGCCTGCAGAAGCTGGTGGAAGGTGACTGGCATCACATGATCACAGCAAACATTGCCTCTTCTGTCTTGGTGTGGCGAGCTACATAGAGAAATCATTTACCAATGGATCAGGGTGTAACTTATTTCTGTACCGGGGGCAGTTAGCTTCTTGTCAATGCAGCATTGTGTATCCAGTACAATATACATTGCACCTCTTGCCAAGAAGGCTTTCTTTATTGCTTTTGGCTTTTAGTGTGTGCAATGAAATCTCCCACAATGAGTGACTACCTGACGGGACTGGAGAACTCAGGCTGGCTGCGACACATCAAAGCTGTCATGGACGCAGGGGTGTTTCTTGCAAAGGTACCACCCTGCCAAAATGCCAGTGTCCTTGCTTCTTGCACTGTCATTGTTATTGTCCCTGAACACGGAGTCCTGATTATTTCTAATTTGCTGATAAAGCCCACTGTAAAAGACCTTGCGATGTCTAAGTAGAATTAAACTCATTTAAAGTGGCTAGAAGTAAAGTAGACATTAGATCACTGCTGCTGTGTGTATGAGTACTGTGTTGACGGAGCCCATCTGTGCCTTAAATGGGTTTGCGGCTTATGATGATGTTCTCTGTGAATTTTAAAGTGAAACACACATGTCATTCTCAGGTCAGAGCGTAGCGCTCGGCACTGAAGGTGGTAGGGGTAGTGGGGGTGTGAGTGACGTGGTCCATCTGTCTTCCCCAGGCGGTGGTGGAGGAGAAGGCCAGTGTGCTGGTCCACTGCTCTGATGGATGGGACCGCACCGCTCAGGTCTGCTCCCTGGCAGGCATACTCCTGGACCCCTATTACCGGACCATCCAGGGCCTGATGGTAAAATAATAATAATAATAATAATAATAATAATAATAGTAATAATAATAATAATAAAATCTGACTAACATGTTTTTGTGTTATTGAACTGACAGATTCTTTAGCTTGATGCCTTTTAAAATGTATTGATATTTATGATTCTACTCGTGTGCAAGTTTTGAATGAACTTTAACGTGCCATTCTTTCTGTCTCTGAAGGTTTTGATAGAAAAAGAATGGATTTCTATGGGTCATAAATTCACACAGAGGTATTAACATTTAATATCTTTTTGGCTTTAAGTATGCTCTGCTTTGCTTGTGGAGATGAATTTTTCACTGCTTATAATTCCTCAGTGTCTAAACTTCAGATTTATGTCTTGCTTTCTGAACACCCAAGGGGTTATTTCTCAAGAACACTCTGGAGGTGATTGCTACCTTGCAGAATAAAAATATGAATAATAGATCTCATGATATAGTTCCAGAAATAGATTACATTGTCATATAAATCCTATGCTATGATTCCTGTAGTTTTATTTTGCTACAGAGAATGCAAAGAGATGGTAGCGATGGGTTTATGTGACAGAATTGTGTGACACTGAGGAGTGAGCATAGAAGCCAGGTTTCACTTTAATTCTGTGAGTATCCATTATTATTTTGCACATTTGGTACACTTTGTGCTGCAGGCACAAAACAGGCTTAAAATATTTACTGCTCTTGGTGTACCACAGCAGATAAGTTAATCCCTTTTCAAAAGAGTGACTTTGTAGTTGAATAGACTACCAGACTGTCAATAAAAAGTATACTTTTAATGTCTTCCTTAATATTTCCTTGCAATTAACATTTATGGGAGACATGAGACATGTTGGGAAATCACTATTGCTATCTGAACAATATTTATAACTCTGACACATGCATAACTGGTTGTATCACATTCTAGCTACATTCTAATCTTGGTTTAGCCCTCATTGTAGTAGCGTTCCATGCACCATTTCTGCAATCCACTGCGGCCCTGTACTAATCACATGGTAAAAATATATAATAAGTTTGTAATCACCATTCCATCAATGATATGACCAGAGATGCTGCTAGACTTTTAGCACTACTGGGGAACAGGCCCCCAGTGCCCACATCCTCACACTTTCAATTTATGATACATTTTTAAAAACTAGTTATTTTTCATGATCATTTACTGGGGCACAACAAATTATTACTGGGGCATGTGACTCAGTAAATAGGGTCTGGTGACACCCCGGGTTATGATTATATAACAATATATAGAACAAGAGCATTCCAGTTATTTTATTAGCACATTCTGGCCATTTTGGAGTCATGTTTTTACGATGTATTAAATTGTAAATTCTTCTGAGAAAAAATAATTTGGATTATAGTGATTGGTTTGGCAAATATATATTTGAATTTGTTTGCGCTTCTTAGATATTGTTCAAATTTGAGAACAGTTTGGCAAATTCCTGAAACCTGTCTTCCATGTCTCCTGAATTTTGTTGTTTGTAGAGTAACAGATTAGTTTTTGTTGTATACAAAATATATACAGACATACATATGTTGAGCTCCTTTGACTCGTCATAAGACATTGCCCTGCTCAATGCCATCTGGCTCTTAGTTCTTGGTTTTTTTTTTTTTGGTTAAAAATTGTCAGATATTTCAAACACGTCCTAAAAACATAAGTGTAATTAGAGATAAATACGGAGAGTGTTTCTGACTGGAGACTGTACTTTCTAATGTGTCTTATTACAAGATTTCTGTAATACCACTGACTACAGAGCACTTACAGATGGACATTTCATTTAGTTATCTCAGAATAGTGCTCCAATTTAATAGGGATAATGAAACAAAACTACTTATATTTTTGCCATTGTAATTGCCTTCTAGCAGAATAGCCTGTTTTCTATGCATTTCTAATATAGAATATTGAAGGACTAAGGATGGTTATATACTGTAACCACATATAATGAGTTTCTATTCAAACTCTTTTCAGTGAAAAACTGGAGATTTGATTAGGAGATATATTAATAGCTTTAAAGACTATGGCTGGGATAGTCTTTAAAACTATGAATATAATTATGCCATAAAGGATCTGTTGTTTGCTCATGTTGTCTGAAAATGGGAAAAAATAGGAGAGTGTGAGGCCTAAGGGCATTAAATTTTTATTTTAAAATGAAAAGAAGATGTTCTGTTCCACAGACCATGGTTGCTTGTCTCCAGTAAGATACAATATACCAAAAGAAAAATGTGATTAACTAAGGAATGTTATCATATTTTCCCTTGTTTTTCCTCTAAGTATTGCAAACATCATTATGTAAAAAATTACATTTTCTGGAGTCACAGACATTCCAGCTGCTAAAATGTAATGTCAAAATGTAAGAGCAGAGTATTCTACAACACGAAGAGTAAGTTTAAGTTTCCGTTAGTAATCTGTACTGTGTTTATCAGTCAAAGACTGTTAGTTGATTGTCAGTTCTCCAAAATTCATCATTTAGCAGGTCATTATTTGTACACTGTAAGTTACTTCTGGTTAAACAGTTGTTATTACATAAACTATAACCTGAAGATGACAAAAAAGTAGAAATGAGCTAATGTACCACCCCTATTACATTAAACGCAACGATTTTGGCCCGCAATTACTAGAGCACTGATGAATTTAAAACTTAGTTGATTTCACATGATTCAGCTGATTTGTAACTCATTTGTTCAGAGAATTGTAATTTAAATTCTCCAGAATGACATGGAGGAAAATAATACTGTTAACACAGCACAAAGACAATGGATCGGGTTATGCATGTACGTTACCCATGTCCAAGAAATTGCACCACCATTGTTTTTAATGTAGCAGTAAAAGGAACACATTTTTGCTTGAAGTGAACATTTATTTTATGCCTGTATGCTTACTGGTTGCAGAGATGAAAATGCATGTAAAGTGATGTCAAACATGTATAAATGTGTGTTTACACTTAATACAGACTATGAAATATGTTATGAAATGCAGTGAAGGGCCTTTTTTGTTTTCTAGGTGTGGGCATTTGGAGGGGGACCCCAAGGAGGTGTCTCCTGTTTTCACCCAGTTCATCGAGTGCCTCTGGCATCTGATGGAGCAGTACCCCTGCGCCTTCGAATTCAACGAACGGTACCTCATCGAAATCCACGACCATGTGTACTCCTGCCAGTTCGGGAACTTCATCGGCAACTGTCAGAAGGAGCGAGTGGAAATGAAGTGAGTGCATCTCTGTGGTTCTGCTTTCACCACCCATTCTCTTGTATTCCTTTCTCGTCTTGCCAAGTCCATATTTTCATCCTGATAACATTGTCTACAGAGGTTAGCAAATAAACTCACTGCTTCCAAGATGCAAGATAACTGAATCAAGAAGGGTTTGGTTTCCGTCCAGTGCTTGTGATACTTTTTGAAATTAGATTTCTTCTTGAAAGTCCGCTCCACTGCTTTTACAGTATCGATGACATTGAATCTTTAATGTTATTATGATTGTGTTGATCAGAGTGTGTTAAAATGTTTGATCATTGCTAATCTGAAAGCAAATTTCAATGTCTAGGCTTGTGGAGAGAACCTACTCTGTCTGGCCTTTTCTATTGGAGAAGAAGGAGCAGTTCACTAACCCTCTGTACAAAGGCATTTTGAAGATTGGCGTTCTGAGACCAAACACTCTACCATTCAACTTCAAGTAAGTCCAGATTTGAAACTCACCTGGTTGTGTGCATTGTGCAAAAACTATATGCACAATGCCCTACACACTAAGTACTATACATTATGCTGATAGTAGGTCTCAGTGACTTTGATAAGGGCCTGTACAAATTCCTGGTCATGTGATTTCAGAAGCACTGTGACTTGTTTCAACCGTCAAGGCTTTTTTTCTCTCACTGTAATGTCTGGATATGGTACATTTATTTGTCATGGTATGTTTAGCCCTAAAGAGGGCAAATCCATCAATAGCAATTAAACATGTCTGAGTAATTAACGCTGAGAAATGATTGAATTAATCATTCAATACATAATTATAGGCTGTCGTTATGAAAATTTGAGTCGTGGAAGTTCATGTGCAGAACTGAGTACCCTAGAAATGCAGGAGTATTGGAAATTTGTGTAGTTAGAGATTTATGCATGTTAAAAAGTTCTTTATAGTGACTCTGAGTATGGCCAGGATGACATAAAATATATTATTTCTCAAATATTCTTTTAGTTATTAAAGTTAAATGTAGGTCAAAAACACTTCTTTTAAATGACCGTCTTATGTACTGGATGTCCAGACAATTCAAAAAATAACGAAACATCTGGTCCTATTTGACATGCAGTGACCATGTGTCAGCATGTGGAATATGTGAGTAATTGTATATGAATAACCTGAATATTAAATATGAACCTTCCTAGGTTTTGGTGTGCCATGTATAACCGTTTCGATAAGGGAATGCATCCAAAGCAGTCAGTTCTGGATACCCTGCTTACTCTCACGTCTCAGAAGGCAGAAGAAGAAATAAAAATGACAGATCTTCAAAAAGTGAGCAGATTTTGATCATTTCTAAGTTGGGAGTGTTATTTTTTTTTTGTTTTACATGTATTGATTTTCAAACTCAACATATTACACATGATAGCTAAGGTGAAGTTTGTCCAGTATGCTTGCATTGATGCCGTTGACCTTCCAGCCACACAATACTATAGCTGAAGTAGTTGATGGAGAGGTGTGTCTCTGACTGGTGACAGCTGGTGGTTTGTGGGTACCTGGCTCGTGTGGTGCTAACCTGTAGAACCCTGGCAGTCTTCAATCAATGTCCCGATGCGTCTTATAAAACAAATACTACTGATCTTGGAGGCTGATTGCTCAGCTGCTTAGCGTGTCACCTATACTCCACTACACAACAACAGCTGTGACAGTACACATCTGTTCACATGACTGTGTATAATGTGACGGTGCATGATTAATGACGACTATTTACTTAAGCTACATATGACTGGATTGAGAGCTTTTATGGTTAGTTAGCTTAACTTGAGAAAAGCCACAAAAAGGACTGTGCAACAAACCTGAACAATTATGTACCCTATACAAAACCGAAGCTAACATTAGCCAGTTAACTCATTTATAGATTTTTTTTGCAATTTGTATATTAATGATGTAATGGAAAACTAGAATATTATCAGTGGTTTATTTGTTTAACCAATGAAGGTGAAGTATTGTGTACCTGTTTGGGTTCCAGTGACACATAATGTTTGGGAATATTACAGCTACCCAGCTGACTGTAGGAACTGTCCTTTCCTCACACAAATACCCTCACATTGTAGTATGAATTTTACATGGATTTCCATCTGCTTGGATCCATCTGACAGTATACATATTACTTTCCCTGCTATCTTTATGTTATGACTAAGGCTCCCCTTGCACATGCAAGTACAGCAAAGATGGCTGCACTCATAATTACCTTCTTGGAGTTAATAAAAAAATGTCCTAATGTGACCTTAGGTGGTGCACTGAGTTTAGTTCATTGTTACCATTTTCTCTTTTTAAATTCTGTACCAAGAGGAGAGTACTTTGTAGAACGCATGAAAGTGTTCTCTTTGAGTTCTGTGAACTGATCCTTTGCTGGCACTTTGAAGTTGAAGGCACTTTGATTTTCATGACAAATTCCAAATGTATGGGTGCCAATACTTGATGCATAAACCCACTTTCTTTCTTCTATCTCTGTCCATGTTGAAGGAGCTGGCAGCCATTGACGAAACCGTGCCAAACAAAGACCATCCCAGTCCAGCTAGTATCTTGGATGAGCAGTCTACAAAAGTGCAGACCACACCTAGTAGTGTGTCTCTCCATGAAGCAAAGCACATGAGCCATATGACCAATGGCACGTCAGAGGAGATGGACCCAAATGCAGGCTCAGCCAATGGGAAAGGGCCAGAGGAATGGGAAGGCCCAGAATCTAGCCCAGCTGTCACAAACGGAAAAGCTATTGCCATAGAGATCTTGGACACCAGTCTGAAGGCTGAAGCGGAATCTCCTAGAAGCTCCCCCACAGCTGTGGAGGAGTAGCCCTAGCCAACACCTGGATGTCCTCATCTCGCCACTGGCACGAGAAGCTCAGTAGGAACCAAGTAGCTCCTGCAAGGATTGCAGATTTCCATCTTAATAAAATCATTACTTTCGCTCAACCGTTTGGATGGTAAGTGCTGCAAGTTAGAAAATGGGAAATGACTTAAAACGTGTGTTGGACATGAAATATCCTGTGACGTTATTATAATGACTCACTTTTTGCGGCTTCATTTCGGGAATGTTTTTTGTGTGAAGTTTGCAACTGACTGTTAGCTTTTTATAGTGAAAGATGTATGAACTGGTGTTCATGCTCAGAATGTAAGTAGCCGAGATTACCTTTGTATGGTTGTAAGGGACACAAACTTTCAGCATGACAGCTTCGAGCTTTCATCAGGATTTTATTTACATATTGAGGGCCAAATCTAACAAAGAGACTTTGGTAGCACAAACTTAATAAAGGGAATACCTACTGAATATACAGCCCAGAATTAGTTTTCTTTTGTAATATGTAAAACCGTGTTTTGTGATATAGTGTTGTATCTCGGTTACATCACCGGAATGTGGATTTGAGTAATTTTTTTGTACGTGCAGAGGTTTATTTGGCCAGGCAGTTTGGAATGCATTGTGATTACTATGCATAAGCCTTTTAGCAATATGGGACGCATAATGCTATTTTGTTGGAAAATCATCTTGTCTTTGGTAGTTTTTAATACATTATAATTTGATCCATTTATTTAGCAAAAGTAGCATTCTTTAACAAATATTATGCAACTACGACACTATTCTTGTGTCGGTCAGTTACGTTGTTTTATGGATGTTTAAGGCTTAGATAAGGGACGATGATGTATCTTTAATAACATGGCCAGTTTTGTTTGCTGTTATGAGTCGGACAATTGGGTGTGGTAGGTGTTACCTGTTATTTGTTTATTTTCAGAATATAGTACTGAGTGTGCCTGGATCAATGTCCAATGGCCCAGGTTTTTGTTTTCCCTTAAACAAAAACTCGAACAAATTACTGCAGCTTGCCTCAATCAATACTGGAGATGTCTTTATTGACGCCTACATAGTATGTCAAGTAAGAATGACACTGGGAGAATATTTTGATTGTATGTCTGTCTATTTCCTATTTTCTTTCTCATATCTGTATATTTCTTTGGTCATCATTTTTTTTGCACTTGGAGCAATAGTACTTAAGACTGTAGAAAAGACTTAATCTCTGTGTTGTTAAAAGGAATTGAAATGAACACTGGCAGTTTAAAAATCTAATTCAGGCTGAAATGAAAATAAAGGTTTTACACAGCTGCTGAAACAGACATCAGAAGGACAGATCTATCATCAGTGACCAACATTGTACAACGCCAAAAAAATAACAGTGCTTTATATCTCATATTCGTAAATGGGTATATGTTCTCATTTAGTCAGGGCTATTTATCTTCTTTGGATTTCTGTACATTGATATAAGAAATATTTTGAACTGTTAAATCAAAGACTGAAGAAGGCCATTATCATGGTTGTAAATCTACAGGTTGAAAAGCTCAGATGCTTTCGCCGTTTCTTCGCTACTCTTGGAAAATCATTGACTGAAGCCTCAATTTCTCAAAGGAAGTTGTTGAGGAACATGGAGGACATGTGCATACTAAGGCCTAAGTAAAAACATGTTAACATATAAGAATAAAACCAAAAGCTCATTTAGGATTCTCTACTGAAAATTTCTGTACTCAAAGCCAGCCATGTGCTTACAGTATATTGGCCAAATTAAGTAAGTACAAAATACACTGGTAGACCACTCCACTCTTAGATTCCTAGTCACTTGTAGATGATTGGAATGCAAGATTGGCTTTGAGGGGTTAAAAACTACAAATGTCAGACCATTTCAATCCACTGTATGGCCTAGGGCATCCTATTCCTGCAATTTATATATAATTGCATTGTTGCTGCTGTTCAGTGTCTTACATGACTGTCTTGATTTCAGATGATATGAGCCATGTGTAACAATAGCACTCAACAATGCTAAGAGTTGTTCTAAGTTGGCCTGAAACCGTTCTTGTGGTGCATACAAAAGAAAAACAATAGAAATGTGGTTACTTAGTTTACTTGTCTTCCTCGTCAAAAGCAATTTTGGTCAAAAAAAATTAGATGATGCCAATATCAACTTCAATAATATGTAAGGACAAAATGATTGTGTAAGTTTTTGCCCTTGTTTGTCAGTATTCACCTTTTTTTACACAGTCAAAGACAGACAGTGTTGCTTTGAAGGAAGAAATAATAAAATGACTTTAGGTGAAAAGGGATGAGTATTGTGGAATTCCGTGAAAATATATATATATATTTTACGTATTATGGATGTTTTATTTTAGGGTTACTAAAATTTCTGTTAATATTTTCGAATCCTTCTACGCATTTCTTGTAACGATGCTTTAATATGTAAGCTCCTAAACTACTATAAGCTTTGAATGTTGCCAATATAAACGACAATGTAAAAGAGCAAGTTATACGACTGCTTTTTAATGCATTTGTCTGTCCTCTTAAAAACACTGTACATCTGTGCTGATTCTGCTATAGTGAGAGCTGGGTGGATGTCCCTGCTTTTTCCTGTAATAAATAACATTTTGACTGTTTTGTAATGTCAAACACCAAACTACAGAAGCAGTTGTAGTGTTGCAATTTGTTGCTAAAGGGGAAAAGTATTCTACTGTGTTATGCAGTTTTATTTTGAATTTTTAAAATGCATCGCATCTCTTATTTTTGACATGTAATTACTGTGCACTCACAACTTTTGTACTGTATTTGATAATGGCACTTTTTGTTTTGTTTTTCTTCCTTAAAGTCTTTGAAAGAACATTTTTGTAAGAAGCGCATCTTTTCCAGAATAAATGTTCTTAAAATGTAATACCCGAGTTTTCTCATTCTTACTTTTTTCCATACCTCACAAAAATGTAAATAGTGTGCTTGTGACTCAGAATCTTTCTCTGATCTCCAATCAATGTGCCCATATGGATCAGTTGCGGCATGAACCTCGCTCATTGACATACTGCTGAAATAATGGGTGTTAAGTGGGAGATTTCCTATGAAAAACAAGTTGCTGCTCGTGGCTACAGGTGGGTTGCTGCAAGTGGCTACAAATCACTGTGCAATCTATACTCACCTTGATTGCCTGGGCAGATTGTCACTACAGAACAGAACTGAAGTCTCAGCTGCAGAATTATTGAATAGGCTTGCTCAATACTTGAGCCTTCTTTAACATGAAATATTGATTAGCTAGCTTTTCCAGCTAGCTAGGTTCAAACATTAAAGGAATTCATGCAGTTGTGTTAAGTTATTAGCCAGTACCATATACAATCAAAATTTGCTAATGTAAGTACAAGTGAAAATATCTATTCATATTCCCATAATCCACTTATAGTTAATTCTTTCAACAGTGACATTTCATTTCTGGACATTTTATAATTGCACTTGTATCTATTGATTTTAAAATAATGACATCTTTCTCTATCGATAAAACAAATACTAATGGCAAACAATTTCAGTGAATAAAAATACTATTGTTTATATTTACTGTCCTGGATCTATACTTGAGCATAAACATACATGCATTTGAATATATTTTCAAAAAATTTTAAGGTTTTTTTGTCCAGATAGATAGGCAGTTTAATATTTTAGAATTCAAAGCCGCCCATAATTAGCCATAACTTTTAGGCCTGAACTGGTGTAAAAGGTGTGTCTGAAAAAGTAGACTTTCAGCTTCCATTTGAGACCAAGTTTGATTTGGTGTTATGATTTTAAAATCTAGGTCAGCATCTCCCCTTTTCCCTGGAATTACTCAAAATCTGTTATAACAAACATGACATTATAAATGCTATTGTGAGAGGTCCTGAACCACACAAAGCATCTGTTGTTAGTAATCAGTAATCTAATATATGCCCTAGTATTAAGTCACTTCTGTATTACAATTATGCCCTGCCGGTTTCAGGTTTAGTAATGGATAATCATAGGGAGTCTTGAATATCACTTATAAAAACCTTTTTTTGTACTGTTATTTAGGAGGAAAACAGCTTTTAAAATACAAGAATCCCTACTTAACAAATTGATCTTACTCTTTGTATGACAATTTCACGACACTCCTATTATATTGTAAAAATAAATTGAATTGAATTCTCAGTAAAATTTATTTTAAGTAATGGTTTTGAGAGCTACATAGTTTCCACGAATACAGTCTCCAGGAGCTGCTCATGCTTCAGGCTGGACGACAGTAAAGGAAGAGACCAGGTGGTAAATTTTGACATGGTTTTAGCTGATGTTACTTTAAATTTTAAAAAGATAATGGGTTAATTGATTTCTATAGTGAACTCGAATATCACCGTGGTGTTCTTGTTCATACAAATGGTCTGGGGTGCACTCAACGTGGCATGGCCACTTTGCATATTTTCTTTTTTTGCATACATTGTTCACGGGATGTGACTGTGAAAGCAGTTTCTGCTCGCCTTGTTTACGTCAGGATTAAAGAACGGTTGCAAAGATTAAATTGTTTAGAGTTTGCAAAGATTAATTTGTTCAGAGTTTGATTCCAGTGACTATGGTGACGTCGTTGGAATATATACATATAAAAGAAAACCTGATCTGGGTATTCGTGTTATAGGTAACAAAAAAATGTAATTGCAATGAATAAATGATGGAACTATGCCTATGAGACTAACCTAATTACGTCACCTTATTTCAAAGGACAGCAGTAACGCCCCCAAGACTATCTAGATAAACCTATTTCTCATTGGCTACGAGCTCTATACCTGTGTGTTAATTGGACAATTCAACGTCAGTCACAAACCACGCATCTGGTTACAGCCAATCAGTTGTCAATCAAGAGGCGTGATGGGAGCGGAAGGAAGGATTTTTCAGTATGCGGTGTTTATGTAGGTAGCGGTAGTTATGTGTTTTCTGTGTCTAATAACGCCATAACATTATATCATATAAAGGTAAGGGCCGTCATTGTCAAAGCTGAATGTTCCTTGCATTGCGCACAATTTATAGTAGTGACCTGAATGGAGATTATTTTAGAAGCAAGTTAGCTTGCTAGCCAGGTGGGTTAGCTGTCAAGCTTTAAAGCAGAGTCGAGTTACGTTTGTTTACTGTCTGTGCTAATCGGTTATTAGCTATATATAACATGTGTATGTGTGTTGTCTGTGTGTGTTGCACTTTTGCACGGACGTTTTGATGTGTATATGCAACTAGCCAGATGGACTGCTTGTGCTATCTAATGGCGCTGTACCATTTGCAGCTCCAACAAGCAGCTAGCAGTTCTAAATGAGACTCTGAAAGCATTATCGATAACCACTTCATTCAATAATTACAGCGTCTCACCATTTATCATGTACTGTCATATAATTGTTACAGAAAAGTCTACACAACTTCAAAAAGAATGTGATGTGATGGTTTAGAAGCATACATGTATGGCATTTTTGAAGAGAATATGTATACATTGTAAATGGGGAAAATAACTGTCTTCATAAAATGTTGTTTTTTTTCCAAGTTGTTGTTCATGCTGCAGCCAAAACTCGAGAACGAAGACGGCAACGGTGAAAGCCGACAACTCAACCAGGCAGTGTTCAAAGACGATGACAGACTCCTGGCCAAGCTGCTCTCCCAGGAAAGGTACAGGAAGTTCATCAACACCAAGAGCGGCTGGGGAATTCCAGGCACCCCTTTACGAATGGCTGCATCTCGGGGCCACCTCCGATGTCTGGAGGTCCTGCTGGCTCATGGGGCCGAGGTGGACAGTCTGGATGTGAAGGCCCAGACCCCGCTCTTCACAGCTGTCAGTGGGAAATACCTGAATTGCGTCTTGGCTCTGCTTAAAGCTGGAGCAAACCCCAATGGCAGCATGTACAACAACTGCTCGCCCGTCCTCACCGCCGCCCGGGAGGGGGATGTGCAGATCCTGAAGGAGCTGCTGCGGCACGGCGCCGAGGTCAACGCGCGGTCCAAAGTCCTGCTGTGGGCTTCAAACGCCTCTGTCTCTAGCGGCCCGCTCTATCTGTCGGCAGTCTATGGACACTTGGATTGCTTTAAGGTCCTGCTTCTCTATGGGGCCGATCCCAATTACAACTGCACTGATGAGAAGCTCTTCAGGCGGATCAAACAGCCCAAGACGGTGCTGGAGATGTGCCTCAGGCATGGCTGTGGCGTGGAGTACATCCAGCTCCTCATAGACTTTGGGGCAAATGTTTATCTTCCCACCCTGATCATAGAGAAAACTACGAAGCAGAACGAAGCAGTGGAGCTCCTGCTGAAGGAAAGAGGTGATGAAGCATTCCTGTTTTACAGAAAATACACACATTTCAGGTTACATTTCAATGCATTACCAAGGCTGATGTAGGATATACAAAAAACATTAGTGGAAACTTATTAAATTTGACCATAGAAGTTGTTCTGATGTATATCATCAAAAAATGATATACCCACATGTGCAGATTTATAGAATGCCTGTTAACCTTTCTGATTGACCTTTTCCTTCTTTCTAGGCTGTCCGAAATCGCTGATGTCACAGTGCCGACTTGCTATCCGAACGCACCTGAAAAAGATCAACAGGATACACTGTATTGATGACCTGGAAATGCCACCAGTCCTGAAGAACTTCTTGAAATACCGAACAGCACCAACAAGAAGCTTAACATTCTGACTCAAGTGTGTTACTGTGCCTTGGATATAATAGACACAATACTCCAAACATGTTATCAGTTTGCAGTGTTGATTACGTATAACACTGTTAGAGGGCAGTGCTGTCTTTTCAGTTATTTTACTTTTGTATTAATTTAAATTTTATTAGTCAGATTTTGTGGGGTATTTTTGACCACATACTTTTTCTTGCTAATATTTGGGATTTTGGTTTACATATGTCTCATCATTGCTGATACTAGGAAAACATCAAATAGGTTTGCACTTGTTTACCAGAAGGTTGTTATTTTCTTTTTCATCTTTTTGGCTTTTCTGTTTTTCTTCCACTTTGCAAGATACATTTTTATTAAGTCAGCCTGAAGTAAAATCATAGTACTGTTCTTATTTTGAGTTATTTTTAAAAACTGCTCGGTGTTCCACGCTGATAAAGCTGCTTTCATAAATGAAATAACGTTTCATGCTTAAATAAAGTGCAGTGAGAAGTAATTAATTTTTGGCTGTCTTTGTTTTCATTATGATGCTTGCAATAGTGATGATGGTAATTGTTATTATTGACAGCATAATATGGTCGGATGGTGATTATAGTAATACGATAATAATATAGTATTGCATCAGTATTATGCGTTAATTTTTAAATTGCTTGACTGAACACACGTATCTATATTTTTTATATGTAATGTGATTAATTATTTAAGGTATGTTTTAATCTTATAAGGTTTCGCTTTAAAATAAATATGTATCTTATACAACATGTTGCTACATAATAATTAATCTGGTAAATCCACGTTTAGCGTTTGGTCATAAATACTTGTTCTATTACTATATTTATTGATTGTTTTATTGAGCACTGGACTACTGAGCTAATTACACCTCCTTGTCAATTTTTCCTGAAGGACGCTAGGTGTCGTAGTAGCAAAACATCCCTATTGAATGGATATAAAATTAGGAATACGCATAGTAATACAAAGGTATTCATTCACTGATTTGTATGGAAATGTAAAATAAGTGCCTAACATTCATGTATTTGGAGACATAGGATTCATTCGTTTTATTTCTTAACTTAAATGGCACTGTCACATTCACCAAAGAGAATTGTGATTCTCTTTTATGGGCAGCCAAAGCAGGCATTCGTTAGGTGAACAATGTAAATATGAATCAACACCCGTTTTAAGTGTACTATCCTGATTTACGATGAAGCTCCTTTCTGAAACATTTTGAGCATTCCTCCCACCTACTTGTAAGACTGATTGAATGAGATCTCGTTTTCGGTTTCTCGATTGGACCGTTTCCCGTCACTCAAGCTGTGCCGCGCTTCGCCCCGCCCTGGTTTGTACTAGAAGTACCAGTATGTAGCCAGTCATTGAGTTACAGTTCTTCAACAGGAGGCTGTGACAGTGGGACGCTCAGAACAAAGTGTACCTGATTTAGCGGCCACAACTTTGCTGGACATTTTGGTGCCACGGGATGTAGCTGAAAAGAAGGTGAGCTGAAGTAATTTTGCGTCATGGCTTGACAATTTATTTAGGGATGAGTATATTATCAGATTAACAGAGTAGCAGCTAGCTAAGTTCCTTCTGCAGTACAGCTAGGTAACTGACGTTCCATTTGAAAATAATGTTAGCTGGCTAGCTTTTTGCTAGCGACTTTATTATATAACCCATGTTGAAGGATATCGCTTTGTCAACTAGCTACTTCTATGTAAGTCCAAGATTTTGTTATACACTTAGCTTTCTTAAAGTCCACTTTATTTTCCTGACTACATATATTATAAGGTTGGCTAGCTAACATTAACATTACCTTAGAGATACTACTGAGCAAGTAGGCCCAGATGCAGCTGTTCTGAGTCGAGCATTGTTGTGGTTGGTTATATGTGCATCTGCTATCACGAAGTTCACCTTGCTCAGGTTGAGCGGCTACCCTGGTAATGTTTAGCTTCGGTGTACTGCTGACTATGAATGTCAATACTGAACCGTGTCTTTGTCGGAGTCGGAGCCCACATACTATGCTTTAACGGCATATATCGCTACTACAATAGCTTGGCATGCCGCTTCAACAAGAACAATATTAGTATTTAGTTAGATGTATCCTCAAATGGTGAGAATCAGCATGAAGTCATCATTGATTCTAAATTATAGTCATAATGTAACAAGCATTTGCCTAGTCATTATTAAGTAATTATAGACAGACATAGTGGACTGTAATTTTAGAACTATATAGCCACAGCTTTAAGTTGAGGTCAAGGTGAGCCAGAAACAAAAACTCAGCCAAGAAGAACATCTCAGCTTTGGCTCTTAAGTGGAGGTTGTTGAGCTGGCAAACCGGTTCCTACTTTTTCATTAATTTACATTTTAAGGAGAAAGCTTGCATGACTATATTAATTTGTTATATTAAGCTTATTTTTTTTTCCCCACTTACAACAAAGACACTGGTTATTACTATGTAGAAGATCTTGAACGAAATATTTAAATAACCTTGCTTTAAAATGTGGATGATATAATACAAAGCAAGCTAAGCTTGTATGACGTTTTGGCATCGTTCCTTTTAAATGATCTGAAATATTGGTAGACATGGACGTGCAGTACATTGTGTAACCGTGGGATATTTTCATGCACAGCAGGCTTCTGTTTAAAGGTACAGTGATGACTTAAAAACTGTTTGAAGGTGAATGAGTGGTTCTTAAAGTTTGCATTATGGAATGAGCTGGGAGACTGAAAATAATACATACCTGTAATTTTGACATATTTAATTCATGAAATTATATTGTTTTACCAGTCATCCTAATTCCTGTGCCAGTGCCATGTAATTTCCTTTGCATTCTAAATAACCATATAACCAACATAGAACTGAGTTTTGTTACTTATCAAGTTATTTGAATATGCAAAAATAGGTACTACAGCACCGACTAAAAGGTAGACAAAGTAAAAGTAACAATGAAGGTAAGAAGTTTTGTTTCAGTTAACATTATAATCTGATGATGCCCATTTAGTGCTAGTCGCAGTACTGAAAGGGACGTATAACAGGTCATGAAAATGCCTTAGGCGGAGTTTCATTGCATTTGCCATACTGTTGATTCAGGTTTACATTTCCCATTTATGTGTGTTATGGTTTCTTTTACTTTGTTGGAATACAACGTTGCTGAATTGGTTATCATTAACTTTTAAATGTATTGAACGACATTGAACGGGTTAGAGTCAGCCGTGCAGTTCAGTGGCATTATAACAAACGTTTTTTTTTTTTTTTGGCGGCCTCATTGTGTACCCCCTGATTGTTTGCATTCCTTTGTTTGAATTTCAGAAAAGGAAGATGGCATCACATGGTTTTGAAGAAGACCTTGACAGCAGTGCTTTCAGCCATGTTCGTACTTGAGCGCATCCTCCAATAGACGGCGTTGCCATGGAGCCCGGCCGAGGAAGTGAGGCGACAAGTAAAACAAAGCCTTTGTCTGATGGCTGCGAGGAGACAGCTAGGGGGAGTGAGGCCCTGCAGCCTGAGGCAGAGTCACCGCCTGAGTCCCCTGATACGAGTCCCCCTGATCCACAGCCGCCGGGGAGGCTAAGGAAGACCGCCTTCAAGCTCTTCGGGGGCCGCAAGACCATATGTGCCCTGCCCAGCTTCTTTGGCGGGAGGAACAAAAGCCAAGGCAAGGGGTCTTTGAAAAAAGGACTAATCAAGAGCAAAACTCATGACTGCATCAGCAAGGTGAGCTGGGAGGACAGCAGAGGCGCTGGGTATGTCCCAGCAGGAGACTTTGAGTACCACAGCCGGAAGGGGTCCACCGGAAAGGGCCTGACTAACTCTGTGAGTTCACATGCCATAAATGACCCTGGGAAAAGGACAGAGCTTTCCAAAGCGGAGTCGTCCGACTTGCTCGCCTCAGAGGCGGGTGATCACAAACACAGCGCGGACAAATCCCTCTCTTTCCCCCGTCCAAAGAAAGGACTGAAAGGGCTGTTGAGCAGCATCAGGTGTCATAGGAAGAATAAAAATGTAGGATCTGAGAAAAGTGAGACATTTGAAATGTCTGTTGGTATCCCAAAAGATGTAGTGCCTGTCTGTGATTCTGGCGTGGATCAGCATAACAGCAAACATCTGGTCAGTTTGGCAGAACCCAATGTGCCTGTGATAAAGGTCAAAGATGGTTTTATCGTTACTCACGAATGTATTACGGATACAGCTTCGGCTGAAACTGACACTGACAAAAGCAAAAGGGACAATGAACATTTGGAGTGTCAGATTCCGAGAGATGCAGTCACTGATGTGAAGGAGCAGATGGCTGTTCTACATGTAAACGGGGAAGGTCTTTGCTCAAAATCTGAGTTTAGCTACCCACCCGCAATCAATCCTGCGTACCAAGAGAATGACCAGCCTTCTCTTCACTCCTCCGACCAAATCAGCTTAATCTTTGGGGATGTTGCTTCTCTGAAGAGCTTCGACTCGCTTACCGGCTGTGGGGACATCATCGCAGACCAAGACGATGACAGCGTTGCCGAAAGCACCGTCTCAGGAGAAAGGAGTCGCAACGCTGGGAAGAGGAGCTCCTGCTATGTGACCTATCAGGGTGGAGGAGAAGAAATGGCCACCCCCGATGAGGTTGATGAAGATTACCTCCAGGACTTGTGGGAGAGTGAAGCTGCAGCCGATGTTTGCTACACTTCCACCCAGCAACCAGATTTTATCGAGCAAGAAGAAAGCCTTGCAACGGTTATGGTCTCATCTGAGATGGAAGCTGCTAGCAGTCCCACCTTCCCACATGCTGTTGTTGATGTCGCCCTTACGCCCGGGGATGTTTTGACCCCCCAAAGTGACCAGCAGGAGTCAGTCCCCAACAGCGATGAGGGTTACTATGACTCCACCACCCCAGGGCCTGATGACGATGGTGACAGACTGGGGAAATTAGGAAGCGAGAGGCTTCCAAGGGACAGCTATAGCGGTGATGCACTTTATGAGTTGTTTGAGCCGGATGACAGTCTCATGAGTCCCCCTCTAGGAGATGAGTCCTCCTTTGAGACAACGCCAACACCAGATCTGCTGGAATTTCTGGGTGTGGGGCTAAAGAGTGGTGACAAAAAATCACACTCTGGTTTCAATCACAAAACGGGTCTGATGGAAACTGAGGAGGCCCGATTGGCAAAAATTCAACAAGAGCTGCTCTGCTGTGAACTGCAATGCATACAAAAAACACCTAAAGAGTCAGTGGTGTTGGCTAAGGGCAGATTGTATCCTGAGAAAAGCCAGAGTGAGTGTATCTCCAAATTAAACAAGCAAAATCAGGGTTGTCCCAAAGAGGACCACATTATTTCACAAATACAAAGTCAAAAAGGAAAAAAATGTGCGCAGCAGGGATCGCACGACCTGATAGACAGTCAGTCCGATGCTGTCCCATATAATGGAGGGAGCGGTCAGAAGACGAACGACAGAACTCCACATGTGAAGGCTGCTGAAGAAGTTTGCAGCTCAAAAACATCGCACCCATTACAAGAGTTGTCTCCTTCTCCATACATGGAGCAATATAAGCAAAGACCCAATCTTACTGAGAAAAAAGGGGAAAATTGTTGCCTCGACAAAGCTGAGACGGAAGCGGCCCATGACCAAACGGTTTGCTTTTCCCAAGCTCTGGTAGATTTCACCAAACACACCCAGCTCTTTAGTAGCCTTTCTGATGGTTTGGAGGGTCCTGAATCCAGCTCTTCTTTCGCCCAGAATATAGATGCACTTCCAGCTATGGTCACATTTGACATTGTGGACATGGAAAATGAGGGGGAATGTGATCGCCAAATAGATATGGTCACTGATGAGGATATTGTGTCACCCCATGAAGCTTATGATGAAAGCTATCTGCAGAAGGATGCTTTTGCAGAATGTGACAGAATGTTTGACTTCTATGACCAGAGTATGTTCCTTGGTAACACCTGGGGGGTTGCAAGTCTTCCACGGCACCTTAGCCTCACTAGGGTCAATCAGCCCATGCCAGCCCCGCTGCCCTTAAACAGGAGAAGCAGGTCGCTGGACACTGACAGCCTGGAATTTGAGTTAAGTGGCATATATTTAGGACAGTCCAAGGTTAGCCCCTCTCTGATTCCCACCCCCATAATGGAGAGAGACTCTAAGTGGGCATTGTCCCTGCACTGCAGAAGGACCGTGCAACCTGCCAGCTCGGAAACGAGGGACAGCGCCGACCTCACAGCTGCGTCATGGCAACAGGGATCCTTCATCCGCCCTCCGACAGATGGGAAGAGAGTGTGCCAGGTGCAGGGTCTCGTGCCTGCTCAAAAAGAAAGAGCTAAACCAGCATGTGGCCCGACAGGACGACTGGAGGCTCAGCCAGTGGTCCATGCTCCCAGCTGGAAGGCCCGGCCGCAGATCTCAAAGCTGGCGATGGAAGAGCGAGGCCCCTGTAATCCTACACCACAGAGCCCTGGACATCTGACTAGACCGTCTCATCTACCCTTGCAGTCCGGAGACCGCGGCTCTCAACCTCAGCGCACTTTGACTGGGGCTAGCAGGGAGAGCTCGTGTGACAGAACTGATCACGTGTCAGACGACCGGGGTGAGGCGTATTTAATGAAGAATTACACATCCACACAGTACTCTGATTCCTCCCATCGGCACACTAAGGTCAAACCAATAGGGGTCACCCAGGGTATGCCTCATTTCCGCTCCGACATCGGCGGTGCAGCGAAAACGGCCATCTTCCAGGAGCACCGAGAGTTAATGAAAAAAGGCAGAAGAGCTGGTGAAGCGGCATTGCCCGTTGAATGTAACAAACACACTACGTAGACTACAGCCTATAAGCGTATAGCTTTTAGTTTTTCTGTTCTATTTGTATGTAGCCAATGTCATCATCTCACGTCCCACCAAAGACACCTTGCAGTATGTTTACTTCATCAGTGACTTAATAGCTGGTCTAATCACTTTTTATTATGTACATGGCAAATTTGACACTTTTGTATGTATTTTTTTTATACATACCAGCACAAATGTACTGTATGATGTTGTGATGTAAAAATCTAACCATGAGGTGCCACACTGCATTGATCAAAAAGCTAGCAATTTTATACTCTGCTCCATCATGACTCAGCCTCTGTCTTGCTCTCAGCATTGTGACAATGTAGTTATATAGCTCACCTAGTCAGTATTTTCAGAGGTGACTGATTTGTTTAGGATAGATGTGAGACACATATTTAGCCAAGCAATTCTTAATTTTATAAGCTAATGTTGGTTTTTGAAAGAAAGGAAATAGTTCCTTTGAAAGTGCTCTTTTTTGCATTCTGGAAGGTACTGGAAATAATCTGAAAGAATTGAGTATAACAGAAGGTGTTGTGCCAGTTTTTTTGAAAATTATTAAAAATTTGAAGCCATTGTCAGTTCCACTCATGTCATCACCAAAGTGGAATTGAAAGAATATTGAAATATTGTCTTGAAATGGCTCACTGAAAAAAGAATGCTATCCATTTAAAAAGGCTGGAGTTCTACATACATGTGATACCTGATGTGGTTACTGTCTGGTGACCAATTATTTTAAGGTTTGCGGACATATTCTTTGGAGCTTGTTACAATGTATTGGATGTTTACATTTTTAAGTTTTTTTTTTTTTTTTTTTCTTCTCCTTTGGCACTGTTTACATTGAGGTCTTTTATCTCCTGGTATCCTGCTCCATTAATATTTAACTACTCCAACTTTCTTGCCCTAGTTTTGCAGTGGAAATGGCTGTGAAAACATTACAGAGAACATTTTCCAGGTGTACTTGCACTTGCAAAAGCCGTAGCATCCTGCAGCAAGTTATTTTTGGGCTACATCCCCAAGTGACTGCTGGAAACAACCCATACTACACATTGTTTTTTTCCTCTTGTTTTTTTTCTGTTTGTGTTCTTCATTTTGATGAAAACCTTTCAATGTTTGACATCAGGGTTGTCTATATAAATAGATATTTTTGTATTCCTAATGTCCAAAATCACAGTGCTTGCTTTCTGTATGTTAAGTACGTCAGATGTTGCGTATTAAATACTACTACAACGCTTAAATTTAAGCCAGAAAACATCATTATAAATAATACACGTTACCTGAAACGGGGAAAAAAACAGACTTTTTTTGTTTGTTGGCTTGCTTGATAAAGTATCGTCTTGTATTTCTGTGCTTTGTGTATAAATGCTCTGATGTGTAGTCCAAAGCACGCATGACATTTTTGATGTCATGTAAAACCTGACCTAATTCCCATTAATTCACAGCTTGTTACCAGAAAGACAATGAATGTTGTAAAAGGCTATTAGCTAGAGACAGGACATCTCTGACTCCTTTCAGTGAGTCATTTTAAGAGACACGAAAGCAGTCACACATTCTGCAAAGCTTAAGTACACAGCACATTTCAAACGTAGTCAGATTAACCTACATCTGTGAGCACTTGCAAGATGTCTTTTAAAATCAGCCTACCAAGTAGATTTCCAAACACCAAGATTAGGGAGAGCTAGGGAATTTATGGACGATTCTGATGCCAAGTTAAAATGGGAAACAAATTTCCCTCCAGAGGTATGCTCTGGACATATTACAGAAAAATCGTTTTCTGACATAAGAATATATCTGGCCTTGACTAGAACATGCTTGAATTGTTGTTAAATCAATTGGCATGTGTCTTCATATTGCAAGTAATTGTGTTAGGACTATGTCTGAGTGCACTCAAGTGCCTTCTCAATGTCACATTCACATATTAGCAGAACACCAGTTATCCCTGTGTTTCATGTGAAATGGCCTAATTGTCTTAAATATTCCACTTGTACACTGTAGATCATTTGTGCTATAACTGTTCTATTTTTCATTTCCACCTTCCTGACTTGCTGTATTCCGACACAAAGTTTGAGCGAAGGTTGTGCTCTCGTCTCCTGCTGTTCCAATATCAGTCTAGGGTGGAATGTCTTCATTCACGTTACCCATCTGTTGCACCCATTGTGCTTTGTGGTCTTGGCTGTTCAGTGTTCAAAAGAAGTGCTGCTGAAGTCTTCTTCATAGTGACCAGCAGTCTGCCTGTTGGTACCAAGACCTATTTGGTAACCAAAGAACAGCACTCCTTCATGCAAGCATTAGAGAATATCATTTGAAGAGAGGTCAAATATCCAGCTTCTGTATGTAGTCGTGAAAGATTCTCTGATATTTGTCATGTTGTTCTGTTTCATTAGACCTCCAAACATATTGCTGTTTTGTGAAAACATTTCTTACATTTCATTTCAGTGGTTATGTTTTGGCATTACAGTTAACACATGGATATATCTAGCATTTACTTTATTTTTCTTCAGTTCAGTCTGTTTATTAATTAATGAATTAGCATTCTCATCTTTCATCCAGTTATCTGTGGATTTCTTGTATGTCAGCGTAAACTACACTTTGTCATGTAAAGAACTCTCCAGAGCCAGTGTCTATGGTCTTAGCAGGTATTAAGTGCCGTTGGTAGTGACAGCATTGGAATTAAAACATCAGTATTGTGAGATGGGCTTATTTTCATGTTGTATGTAATCACTGTTTTTGATTTACCATGCAGGTGCTTTTTAAATGTGTTCATCCAGGTAAAAAATCTTTTTTTATTGTGTTTTATTTGAATTATTTTTTAAAATATCTTACGCTTTTTTCCCTGAATATGTTTTTCACCATCATGTTATTGTCTTTCTGTCCGAAGATGTTGTGGAGACAGGCATCGTATGCTACAAGCTGTCAGAATAAACTTGAACAATGCACAGTACACTGTTTCTGTCTATATTTTCTTTCAGGCCATGCCAAACATATGAGAGTAAATACCTTCAATAGATTTTTCATAACAACTTGAATAGTTTCATAACAAAAAAGGAAATCTGGCAAACTGCCTCTCTGCACTCCTCTTAATGTGGTCGACTACTGCTTGTGCTTTCAGCATGTTAAATGTGGATGGTGCATCAGTTTTAATTACTGGAGGGGCTGAATCAATTGGCAGAGACCTGGGAGAAGGCTCTTTCACTAGAGACATTTTGACAGCCTGGAGCTGTGTGGGAACCTTAATCATTAGTGATCTAGCTCGTTCAACATTCTTATTTGATGTGAAAGCCTGAAGTGAATTTACCTTTGGTTTCCCTTTTTTTGGGACGTTAATGTGATTGTGACCTGGGTCATATGTTTGAAATACCCAAACCCTCAGGCACATATAAAATTACTGAAGTTTTTATCTGTTGTAAAGGATATAGCATACATATCTTAAACAATATCCAGAGCGCAAGTCTCAAATATAATTGCAGTTTTTGGTTAGTTGCATATTTCATTTATGTAGTCTCAGAACTATTTTGAATACTTTAACCCATATTTGGTACAGATAAACTCTTTCTTTTATGCATGCCCTCTGTGTTTACATTTTCAGTATTTATTTATGGAATAATATATTTCAAAATTACATTTTGCTTAAGTATTGCAGATATGTTGCTTGATATTGTTGGATCCAGTTTACTTCATGCTTGGGTATATCTGTAAAAGTCCGCACGAGATCAGTGGCCATGACTCTTCAAGCTCTGAGGTGTGATATTTTGGGCCCTCAGCTGTCTCTCTGAGAAGCTCATTTTATCTACCTGCTGATGCAATGCAAACAGAAAACCTCTCATCCCAGAGTTGGGAGGTTACCATGACAACCACGAGACTTTATTCCCCACCATGATTTACCTCCTGCTATAAAAACCAGGACCTCAGCCCCAGTGTTTTGTCTCTAATGAACAGTAAACATCAGGGGTAGCAATGGTTGCATGTGTCATCAAGTTACTACAAAGGGGCCAGTTAAAACATAGGCACCTCCTGTTAGTGCATACTGCATTTTATCACCTTTTAATGGTGATCCTTAATAAAGCATAAGCACCCAAATGCTTTTCATTTAATGGTATTTCTCTAAGTCAATATGAAGTTATAGAAATATTTCTGTGTTACTAGTTGTTTGAATATAGAAAACCTTCAGCATGTTTTCATATGACACTCAAATATATCACATACACAAAGACCACCTTCTTTTGCAAGATGTAAAATCGGGGGCCAATTTGGTGACTGAAGGCAGGGGAATATGTAGCATTGCTTTGGAAAGGAGCTCACTTAGCCTCTGTGAAACGCAGCCTACTGGTGAGAATGTAGCTGTGACTTGGCATTTTGATGTCAGTTATTTGGTGCACAGGCAGATTATAAGAACATTGTTCTCAGAGATGTTTAAAGGGTGTGCATGTGGGGAAACAGCTTTGGGAAAAGGCTTTTGTTGAGATAGGCTACCTTGAGTAGACATCTAAATGATGAGTTAATATCCATAAAGCTGTGAGACTCCAGATCCGTGATTGCTCACAGAGCGATGGTTTATCTTTGTTTGCATTTTAAAACATGTTTGTGCTGTCCAGAAAAAGATTTAGCCGCAGTAATCCCACAGATTTGTATCATTACAGTGGATGGATACCGCATGTCTGCTAGCAAATTCTCCAATGTCATAACAAGTTCACAGTTTCAGAAAATGTGCCACATACTTATCCCTAGGTTGGCACAGACAACATTACATAAGCAGGAAAAGCAGGCAAAGCTATGCTGTGCATAGAGTGATCACCTTTGACTGACAATTACTGTGAATATATTAAATATAAAGGTCTGTGTGGAAGCCTATGGTCTTATTGCTTCCTATTTGGTAAAATGGAAGAATAAATAGCAATAGCCTGAGGTATAAGTGAATGAAAAAAACAAATTGTGCGTCTGTCTGGAGTATTGCACAGCCATTCATTGCAAAGTGCAGTCCTACATTTACTGCTGCTTTCAGTTTGTGTGGATTCAGTCAAAATTCATCCCCACATTTGACTCACAATTAAATGCAAGTGTTAAGTGTTCATTTGTATCCTCCCCTTGATGTTGGACATTTCATCATATTGTCAGGGGTAGCCAACAATTAAAAGCTGAATGCTTTATTAAATATTGGCTGTCTGAGATCTTAAGCTTCCTGACCTTGAAAAGTAATAGGATGTATTATGTTTATGACTTTCTCCCTGCCAGCTGAGGTGCAGAAGCTGCCAACAGCAGGTTCTAAGGAAAAGCAAGCAATAACTGAGAAGCAGTGTCCAACTGTGTACCCTGTCACCCTGTGAACATTCTCCTTGCATTGTAGCCAATGACTTGACACAGCAGTTACATTACAGACTATGCCCCCTTTCCCTTGATAGAGGTGTGGCCATGTTTTCTACTTTGCTTTGGAAACAAATGACTGATTGGACTGTACATTAGGGCCTGCAATAAACATACAGCTTTGTAAAATGATGTGCAAAAACTTAACATAAAGGCCTCCTGGCTGCCAGAAACAGACACCACCCTGGGCCTCATAGACCTCATGCTACTTAAGCAGCAATTGCCTTGCCAATGAGCTTTAGCTGAACCTATCCCAGACACTGTCTGTCACACATACCCCATGCTATGAAGCTGAAGAGTGGGCTTAAATAATTTGGACACATGTTAGAAAGGATCTGGGGAGCTCTTTACTGGGAAAATGTACCATTAAGTGTCTTTTTTTCCTGGAACAGTTTCAAGCACGTTGTAATCATTGGATTCCCATACTCCCATTCCCAAACGTGCTGCTTTCTGTCATATGAAGATTTGCAAATCCCCACTGAATTTTTTTTTTGTTTTCCCACTGGGATCTCAACAGGGTTTATTTCTTTTAAGTTGTATTCCTCTGGGTGACCACATTGCTTTTTAGACTAGGAAAAATCATATAATATCCTTGTGGGAATTCGGTTCGTAAAGCCGTGCACTTAGTTTTATTCTATGACCAATGAGGGTTCTACGTTTATTGGCAGGTTTGACATTAATCACAAGCACAATGGGGCAAATGGGGTGATGTTGTAGTGATGGCATATATGCCAATAATTGAATTAGGGGTAATTGTAATCCAAAGTCAGATAATGGAAACAAGACCCTGCACCTGCGCTCGGGTTCAAAAAAAAGTGCTCCATCACTGCAGGGGGAGTGGGTGGGGCGGGGGGTGCATAAAAGCACCCAATACAGGCATGGTTTATATTAGCCCAACTGAAGGGGGACACCATTGTCCTTACATGAATGAACAAATGGGGAATTCAATTAGTGACAGGGAAGCACCAAGGGGTAAATGAGGTATGACTAGTCCCCGGAGATAGCTTGAGGTTGATTGATGAAGAAAAAGTCAAATTGATTTTGATTAAGGGCCAAAATGCGATGTGTATGCCGTTGTTGTGTGTTATTATGGGCTTTTTCAGCTCATTGAATGAGATAGCTTGAGTCTGAAACCATTGCAGTGAGAGTCTACCTGTAACTATAAAAGAGTCTTTCCTACATCTTCAACAGATTTACCGTATGAAATCATGTGGTGCAGAACACCACAAAGACAGCTAATGTAGAGACCAGATTCCTTAAACAAAGAAGGATTTTTTCAACATTTGACTGAAAATTAGGCCAATAGAGAAGGGATAAGAGAAATGAGTATCAGAAATAGAACTGCTTACTTAACATACAATAATTATAAAATTGGGTATTAGTGGGTAGAATGTAATATTGGTGTTTTGCTAAAGAAGCCAAACATGGCTCGCAATTTGCTTGTGAATTGCAGACAATACACAACTGTGAGTCATTTGAACAGTTTGTAGACAGTTTTAATAAATTCCAAAGAATATAGTGTATAAGGCAATATATAGTTTAGTCAGGATACTAGTAGTTTAGCCATCATTGAGCATTATTACTGCTTGGATCTGCAGGGAGTGGAAAATCAAATCAACATCACATAAAGCTGTTGTGTTGATTGGCTGAGTATTGCAGACCACACGTGGTCTTCTTTAGTTCAGCCTGCAGAAGCCCTTCCTGATGAGTTTGGCATGCAAAGAGTTTTTTCATAGTTTCATGTGGCATTAAAATTGCAGTATAAACACAAGCAAAGAGGCCCAGCTTCCTGGGGCAAGACGCTGGTTTCTCTTTGTCTCGGAAAGTTTTAATCAAGCTGCTCTTGAGATGCATGAGTGAGCTAGTGAGGGCTTTAAGAGAACGCCACCACAGAGGGAAGAGGGGCTCCTGGGATGAGCAGACAAAGAGCAGCGTCCAAACAAAAGGCTACATCTGTGTCGTTTGTGCCGTTTACCCTCATTACAGAGCGACAGAATGCTCATATATTCCACTGACTTATTTTAACCAGACAAATGTTCTCACGACAACCTTCACAAGGATGGTGGCACAAGCTCACGTCACAGATAAGCCACTCATTCGAAACAAATGGGCATTTACAACCAAAATCGTGCTGAACATTAAATATGTTTACCTAACCAAAACAGATGTAATGTCTTCATTGATTGAAGGGCTTACTACTCCACCCAAAGCTGGGACAGTACTGTCCACTGCAATGTTTGTGTCTGGCACCTTCTAAGACCAGGAGCTGTTGGATGGTGCCAGTCAGCTGGTCTGTGGCGAGCTCATTCGGAGCATCTGTGACCCGTCTCCAAGCGGTAGATTGCTTGATGGATTACTCTCATGCCGCCTTCGCTCCAGCAGCACCACCCCCACCCTCCACCCTTCGGCCGCTTTCTCTGTGAGGGATTTAAAAACAATTGATGGATGTTTACAGACCGACATCTGTTAATCCTAAAACCAGGGACAACTGCTTGGGTTTACTCTGCACATGCTCAGACATCGCAGACATCAAAGTCACTGTCTTATCTGGAAACTGCCACTGCAATTTCTAATGTTCCAAATGTTTTTTTTACCCTGTAATGACATCATTTAACAATGTTTGAGGTAAGGTTCACCAAATATGTCCTGTGCTGAAAGGGAATGGTCTTGATACAACATGAAAATTAATCAGTGCAAACCAAACTGAATTAGATTAAACTGTCAAGTCTAGAATACACAGGTAATAGTTTTCCCTCAAGAGACGCATTATACTGGTCACATTCTGCATTCTATGAAGACCAGCTTTCTGGGGCATGAAAGCTGTGATATGTAAATAGCCAGCTGAGTATCAGCAGCCACCCTGTTGTAACGACAAAGGCAATCATCGTTATCCCGTTCGGGTACGCTCACGTGGCCCGAGATAAAAACAGATGCTTTGAAATTATTCATGTTCCTTCAACCTCTGCGTTTCTGCACTGACTCTACATGACGTGCGGGGTCACCCCGCCGTTTGGAGAGATGTTTACTGCTGAATTATTCAGCAGCTCAGGACTGGCACTGGCCGCTGGTGTATCGTTATGTAATGAATTGTCCTGAAAGAGGCTGATATCAGCGCCCTGTCGAACAGCTACTCACAGAAATGCGGCTGAGAAATATGTGTTGAAGTGTTTGCTGGACGGAAACAAATGTACCTTATCTGCACTGAGATACCGTACCAATAGAAAAAAATATCATTGCCATTTTCCTCATTTTTGCTTATTTGTGACACTGAATGGCATCGTATCTTCAAAGGTGGCTGGGCCTGGATGTGGCAGTTCAGAAATTGTAATTTATTTCTGAGCAATTGCATTGCCTGACCCAACTGTGCTTCAGCTTCAGCTCACAGGTGTATGGCATGACATTCTTCTTTAGAATTCCCTGACACAGAGCAGAATTCAGGGTTTCTTCAACAATGGCAAGTTGACATAGCAGATCCTGACACAGCAAAGCACACCCAATCCATGCCACTGCCCCCACCATGCTTCACTCCTGGTATGAGGTTCTCGCTGTGGAATGCAGGGTTTGACTTTAACCAAACATAAGGTTTCCTGGATGATTTACAACCTCTTCAGAGACATTTTGGCAGGACGGCCACTCAAGGGAAGAGTCATTACTCGCCCAAACTTTCTCCCTTTGGGTAATTTGTATCTGACTGTGGTTTGGTTGTTCTCCAGACCCTTAGAAGTCACTCTCCAGACTGTAAGACATCAAGAGCGTCTCTCTGTTGCTGGAATTACTGTGGATCACAGCTTCATATGCTCTGGTGATCAGGGTTTGTTTGTATATTGATGGTACTGGAGGAAAATCTTTTTTTTTTCAACCTGAAGATTGTGCATTTGATTGCATTGCACATCCATCAAAGAGAAGAAGCTCCAAACCTTTGGTCTGTCCTGATATAACTACAACCAAACAAAATGTGACCAAATTCATTGCATGTTTTTCCCCATTTTTTGCTCCCCTGTTTCTACCTTTAGGCAAACGTACCACCCTGCCGCAGGGACTCAGGAGGTGTAAAGCCTCTGCGTTGGGCTGGTAATTCTGCCTTAATGTGGAGTGGTTCTCATTTTCTTTTACAAATACTGAAAGCTCCCAGCTCTGTGTGCTACACATGCCTCATACAAACAAGTATTAAAACTGGTGGGCATCTTGGTGCAGAGTGAATCATGACAAGATATTTTGCCACACACACACACATACACACACACACACAAACATGAAATGCAGTTTCATGGGGCCAAATGTCAGTCAGATTCCCTGTTTCCTCTGATTAAATCATGCTCAGTCAAAGCCAAACCCTGGGCAGCTCATGGGGTCTGAGCTTATCTCCATTAATCTGGCTTGAAGGAGCTTGATACACAAGTGCACTGGCAGGTTAGTAGTTCATCGTCCTGATCCTCCGTTAATGCTGAGGCCCGAGCCGAACGATAACACGTGTCACGTAGGCAGTACAGAGAGCCTGAGCAGCCCACTCTAATACAGTCAGTGCATTTTTCAAATGACAGCCCTGAACCTGAACCTATGGTCTGATTTATCATGACCCCACTGTAATTGTCTTGTAAATATGGTCTTATACTGCATTTGACTGTAAGCAGTTTGAGCATGTTGTTCTGAGAGCACAGTTGGTCTCGGCATATTTTGTTCCTATGTGCCTAAAAGATGCTTCAAGGAACCAAAACCATGTTCTGGGATCTTTAAGAAACTGAAAGACAAATGAGGTGCTGCCTTTTGATTTTCTCAAATTCATACAGGTGTCCTGAGTTCCTGTCACAGTGCTGAGTTCTAGGTGTGTCACATTATTATTGGCCATCAGTACATATCTATGTGCCAATTGGATTATGTGAAAGTGCCGATTACTTCTCAAAAGCATATTGTTAATGAGCTGCTATGTCTAGTCGGTGTAACTGTATATAACGTTCATCAACGGTCACCTATTGTCACTGAAACCTAAGTATTCGGCTGACATTGCTGTTCATATTTATTTATAACCATGTTATGAATGACTTCCACAAAAGGTTACGAAGGTTGTAACAGGATGAGGATGTAACAGTAAACAAACTATTTCTCAAATGTCATATCACCTTTTAACTGCTGTTTCAATCGAACAAATCACGCTTTGACGTATGCATAAAAATCTGTAACTATACTCTTCTTCCCAAATGCTTTGGGCAAATTCAGACTGTTAGTCCCCTACAGCCAGGCAGAAACTGGACTGTGACGCAAGTATTTAGTGATAGTTGACATCCATCCTCTACTGACTGCATTCACCAAAATGTGTATTTTCTCCATAATCTCTAACTTTTTTTAATCTAATTGGAAATAGTACGGTATACCCATTATTTTTAGTTTGAGATGTCTGTTCTCAGAATGATTTGTCAAGATGGGGTCAACTGGTCAGATCATAACTTCAGTCTAACCTCTGGATTCTGACGTATTTAATAAATATGCATTACACTTTATAACATCTCTGAGAAAACTTTCTGGAGAAGCTGAGAAAGAGAGCATTTACATTCATGACAGACGTGGCGTAGGTGTTCTATATTGTTCATGCCAGTGCTTCTCTTGAAAGAGTTGTTCTTAGTCTTCCTCTGTGCTTAATACATCTCTGGCTCTTTTCTGAGGAGGCAGCAGACGAAGTTCTGTGCCACATCACCAGCGAGGATGTGGTATCCATGGAAACTGCCTCAAGCAGCCCCTTGGCACCCGGCACAAGATGATTGGCTGTTTTTACAACTCGGCACAATACGGCGGCTGATCATCATGTGAGGACGTGTAATGATCCTAAGGTGGTCTTTTTTGAGATGAGTCACCCCGTTCTCCTTTTCCCTTCCCTTACATGTGCCGATCCACTCATGAAAAGACGTTTTTTTAAAGCGCTGGACCTAAGCAAGCAGCTTACTTTGACCGGATCAAAGCTGGACAGCAGGGGGACGGACACTGTGTGGTAGTGCCCCACGAGCGATACAGACACAGTAAGGGAAGACGTTGAAAGGCCAGTCCCTTTTCTTCAGCTCTCTATTCAGCGAGCCGCCGCTTTTCCCCCCGACACACAGTGATATACTGACACACGGCATTAGCATTGTTTAACAGCAGCTTGACACTGAGGCGCACAGAAATGGGATTACTGCCACAAGATGGTTTCCTTTCGCTTCCCTTTGGCCCCTTGGGAGAAGAGTGGGGGGTGACAGAGCAACAGATTGCCTGTCAGTGTACAGCTAGTTTTTAAGACTGCGTCTCAAAACCCACACATCTGTGTGAGTAAACCTTGAGTCTCTCTGGGAGGGAATGGGTAAATAACAGCAATTTCAGTTTCCCAAAGCTGTGTTTTTGTCTCCAGCGAGACCCCATGTTTCAGTAAATGCATCTGAGACACTCAGACGTTTTAAATAAAACTAGAGGGGAAAAACTTCTGAATGCAAACGGGTCCTATTGATGGTGTGGACTGTGTCTCTAGCTGGAAGTTTTATGGTGTGAGATCACAAAAGTCAGTTGTTCTGTTCCCAAGCTGGGCGACTGTGCCGTACTTCTGAGGGTGCAACCACAGTAGGGGTTTCCTGAAGACTGAAAGCAGCGAGCATTTCTGAGTTTGAGCATCTGCTGCCCTGGTCACCAATGCAACCGCCTTTTCTGCTTTGCTCCTGGCTCAGGTTGATCCTGCCCCTTCAACAACCAGCCTAAAACGAGCCAGCCAATGATCATACTTACATGCAGTCATACCACTGGGCAAAAAAACCTAATGCCTAAGACTTCACACCAGCAGGGTGCCTCATGAACTTTCATTAGGCACTATTCTGTCCCCCTATAATTTTAATCAGCTGCTGTAAATTTTCTATTACTAAAAAAATGGTTTGCTCCATTGACAATAAGACAATAAAGAACACTGTTCAATGCCAACTGACAGACCCAAACAAAGATTTTATTTTGTTTGTGCTGAGGTGACTGGATAAAATCTAAATGGTATTACCAGTGCCGTATTGTGGCTCTGGCCCAGCACTGACATGCACAAACACATTGCACTCCATGACACTGAGTTTGAGACCCCAGGCTCAAGGCCTTTGGATGTCAACATCCATGAGAGAGGACACTGCCCTCTGCTGGACAGACACATCTTAACAGCCAGTAAGAGATGACAAACCCATGGCTAAGCACAATCCCATTATAACCATTTGGTGGCACTCTCTGCCAAGATCTGGTCTCAGGCACGAAACACTGTGGTGTCTAATTATTCTGGCTCCTTTCTCAAATTATAGCAGCTGGGAAACCTGATGTAAATTAGAAATTACAAGAGGCATCTGATTAATCTTATTCTGGGAACACCATATATATCTATGAATTTCATTTTAGCATAAGATTATCTATACTGACAAGTGTTTCTTCTCAAAGTACAGTTTTGATTACACAGCATCGTTCAAGTGTGCTGGTTAAAGCTTGGTTAGATAAAAAAAACACAATAGTTTTTATTTATTAAAAATCAAAAAAATGCATTATTTATAGGACTTTTAAAAAGGCGCCTCCCATGTGTTGTACTCTGTACACACACAACCACCCTCTATATTGAAGAATAAAGCCAGCCTTAACTATAAATGAATTTGTATATGATCCATTATATAAATTGTTATGGAAAACATTTACAGGTAGTGTCAAATAATCTACACCTGTCATATGATACCTGCAACCCATTCAGCATAGTTTTTTCATAGCAAGCAAAATCTGCCCAAACAATTATATCAAAGGCAGTCTGAAATTCCATCTTAATCTACACACCAGTTTTTAATCCATTTACTCAAACTGGACCAAATGTTTTACACCTGCATTCACTGAACATATACATCATAGGGATGTCACACATTGCGATACGCAGTAGCATCACACAGGAATTCCTCATTGCACACTGAAAGCTTTTCAATCAGTTTACTTTGCAGGATTCATTACAGTAGTTTGAGTTCATTTACAGAGAATTGTGATATCATTGTATTGCTTAATTGCCAATCCAGCCTGACCACCAATCCCAGTAAAAACCCAATGACATTTCCTTTAGAAAACTGCCTGGTGGTCCCGGCATCAAAGAATTTCCCTACCACCCTTCATTGAAGTGATACATTTTGTACAGATTGAAATATCTCCTTAATTAATTGTCAAATTAGGAGATAAATTACAATAATTACATCTTCAGCACATTCCGCATTTATTGCACAGGCCATTAAAAGATGCTGGAGTTAAAACAGTGCGTTAATAATGGTACACAATCTCTGACTGAGCATGGAGGAGCTATTTCAGAAAGATCATTGCCTAGCAACCATTTTATTTATATCGCCCGACGCACATGGATTCCTCGGTTTATTCATAACATGCAAAGGGTTTAGACAAGGAAAACCTTTATCTGACTTGCATTTTGATTCAATTTTCTGTTACTACAGATTTATGTATACATTTCTGGCCTGTTTAAAAGACAAGGAGATAGGGGTGATGAGTACTATGAAAATGTCCTATTACAACAATTGATCAAATAACTATTTCTTTTCCTGTTCTGTAAAATAATATTTCCTGACATGCTGCCGGAGCTTTGCAGTGCTGTGCCAGCTTTTCCCATCCCAAATTCCATATTTGAAGCAACATAATAGATGAGGGTAGTTCCTCAATGTTGCTCGTCAACACTGAGGCATTGTTCCCATGGCAACCTCTCCCTAACATATGAACGTTATCTTGCACTTCACTGCTTTGATACAGCCATTCAGTATTTTTTTTTTTTGGCTTGAAAATAGACTGCCATGAATAAACATTTCCACTTTCCCAAAGAGCTACTGCTTCACATTGACCCTCCGCATCCAGTGGCACTGTCCAGAGGCTGATCCAGGGTCAGACCTGTGTGGTGGGTCATGGTAACGCTGGGCTAAACCAGAGGCTGATCCAGGGTCAGACCTGTGTGGTGGGTCATGGTAACGCTGGGCTAAACCAGAGGCTGATCCAGGGTCAGACCTGTGTGGTGGGTCATGGTAACGCTGGGCTAAACCAGAGGCTGATCCAGGGTCAGACCTGTGTGGTGGGTCATGGTAACGCTGGGCTAAACCAGAGGCTGATCCAGGGTCAGGCCTGTGTGGTGGGTCATGGCAACGCTGGGCTGAACTGCATGCGGTTGATGATTTATGTGACAGACAGCTTTTGTGACACTCATGCATTTGTGTTTCCCCAGACACTGGACTGTCATAAATAAATCACTAATTTAACAAAAAAAACAGCGCACTGAATGCTCTGGTTCAGGGTCGATTGCTCACCAAAAATGTACTGAATTGAATGAGAAATTCTGCCCTCATTGATTCCCTTGGGAACATGTTTTCCACCACATTGTATGCCAGAGCTATGGGTTTTCCTTAAATTGTTAAAACCCCTTTTACAGCTGAAAACTAAACCGTCAAACAACATATTATATGGAACAGATGACAGAGGCATGAATTTGGATGTTAAGTTTAACTTTTCTATACCCCATGTTCAGAAAGAGCAGTGAACATATACATAGGTGGCAATTGCCTGTGGTTATGATGTTGTCAGTAAAGCATGGTTCAAAATTATTTGAATATCCAGGAGCACGTTTCACAACATTACGTTTATGTCGTAAAAAATTAACACAGTAATTCAAATTACCTAACCCTGATTGTCAGCAATTGATGACCTGAGCCATATCTTTAATAATGTAACATTTTTGGTGATTCCTTCTGCAACTCCTCATGGCATGATATTTGCACAATGAATTTATAGCCTTACATATGAAAGCAGTATGTGTAAATCACCCCAGCATCTACATTACAATGCCCAGACTACCCAACTTAGCTTACTATACCTAAAACTAAAAACACAGATTCTAAAATATGTTTGTTAGCTGCGCTGACTTGATTTCAATGAAAGTATACGCACGTAGCCCTTGCTTTTTTGACAGGTTCAATCTTGTGTGACATCTGCTGATTTGTCTGCAGGGTGGCTCTGGTGGGGGTAGTGAAATCTGTCCATCTTAACATTAAGTCTGCCCCCCTCCCACCACCACCACCCTTGGCCCCCATGCATCCGAATCACAAGCTTAATATAACTGGTACCACTAAAGTAACTGTTGGCCCCATCTAGCCCCCTATGACCCCCCCCCCCCACACACACACACACCCCATGAGAAATAGAAATAGTCTGCAATTGCCACTGTTTTGATGATCTATGTTTACATCCTCCTAAAAGTCCTTTTTAGATGCTGGTTCCATATTTACCCATTCACTCTCCTTGGTTCATGCTACATTTTTTTATTTCATTGACCTTATTTCGAAAACTCCTTTCATTTGTGCTAAGTGCTGTGAAATTCGGTGAACAAAAGCACAGAGGAAGTTCGTGTCAGGTTTATGTACATGTATAGTTAGAAAGGCAGTGATATTTACTTTCAGCATGAGACAGCAAAGCTGTGGTCACGCTCGTTCTGTAACAAGATCGGGTCTGGCATCTTGATCAATGAAAAGCAGCTCTGGGCAAATTGAACTCTGCATGCGCCTAAATAGCTTTTGACATTTTGTCAGGCCGCTAATCTCTGAAAAAGACAAAAAAATAATTGAAATTACCGAGCAGTTTCCTCATTGCCACAGTTCAGAAAAATAAAACGAGCGCAGAATGGATTCTTCCTCAGACATAATTAAGCAAGGAATAGCGTGCAATATGTATGCAGAAAGGTTAAGTGTATGCAGAAAGGTTAAGTGAACAGCATGATAGCTACTTAATATGGTGAGCAGAACATGGAATGTGCTTTGGCTTTTAAATTAGGGCCTGTAAATGACATGACTCTGGTATTTTAAGCTGGTTTTCCAGTTTCCTCTGCCTTTAGATAGTGTATAGTGTAGTATGATCTAAAAATGAAAATACAAGGTGTCATAAGGTGTATGGTTTTTAAACGGATACAAAATGTAAGAAGAATTCACAAATTCAACATTTGGTCACAATTTCAACTTTCATTCAGTCTTAATTTTAAAAGTACATGTTTGTTTTTTTCATAAAGTAAAATATTTAGAAACAATCTAGTGTACACTCCTTGCTACTAGAAGATTTAATGCCCCAAAAAATTAACCATATCACCAAAACAAGCATAAATCCTACATCAATTTGTGTGCCAGATAATTGATATCAAAATGCTGATTGCCAATTAGTTGCCAATTAACTTTCTTCAATATGTGTTCGATGAAGCTGAACAAGCATGATTCTGGAGCATGCTTCCTACATTTCTCTTCGCACTTTCCTCCTTAATTTTACCTGTGTCACACCTAACAACACTTTAGCCATATCTACATTGATTACAATCCATGACCTCTTGGGGCCTTATGGCTTTATTAAATGTAGATCTCATGAACATATTTCAATGAAACATATGTACAATGAACTTAAACATTTAAAGAAAACACATTGTAAAGTAAACATCTCAGTAGAATGGTTTCATTGCCCTACACCTGAAGTTTACAAAACAATGAATATGTCATTTGACATATTCTTGGATCAATACACCGAGAAGTGAAATCAGAATCTGTTGAGAGTTACTGTAGCAGCTACATCTGGCTTGCATCATGTAGGTCAGCAAAAGCCAGGGGTGAAAGGCTAGTAGTCATCACATTTGTTTAATGTTATAGCAGACGTAATACTGACCCATGCCCTTTGGTGCAGAAAGCTGGTGCCCACACCATATCTAAATGAAGAATGCGCAATGTAATGGTAAAACCTCATTCACGCATCACCGTCATCATCAAGATGATTCAATGCGATATCACACCAAATGAAAACTCGGATGGCAGTTGTAGTGACCAGCCATTCGGTGATTATTGACTGTATTGCAATGGGACAACAGGTACGTCTGTTTAGCGTTTGCAGGCTCTGGTGTGATTAACATGTCTGTCCACAGGCATAAAATTCCAAGTTAAAGGGCAGAGCACAAACCCAGGCGAAGCTCAGAGGTGAGTGGCACGGAGGGCTGGTATTTGGCCTTACGTAATTTTTCTCCAAGTGAGTCAGCAACAGCCGGCCCCCTGGAGCTATGCTTGTACCCCAGGGACCCACGTTAACACACATTCCTTCCCAGGGCACGATGTGATTGGTGGAGGAGTTGACAGATAGCTTGCCCAGCACAGGAGCGCAGTGGTAGCCCTGGGCTGAAAAGTAAACCTCTTCTTCTTCACTGGTCTCTCATGCCCACACGGGAAGGTGGGGCCTGGCGTGGCCAATGGGGCTCCATGCTTCGTTTATTGCATAGGTAGCTCAGCACCATTGCCCAAATAGCTGATGAACTCATATTAAACAGAAAATGATTAAAGCAGGTGCATTTTGCAGGCAGACACTGTTGACGAATGAAGCTTAAGTTTCCCCTGTAATTGGAGTTTCATTTTATTTCTAAAAAAAAAAAAAAGAATTGTTAAATGTCATTGTTAAATGTCAATGGAAGAAACAGCTCTCGTTTTTACAACACATTCAAGAATGTGAGCCGGTCCGTCGATGCTGGAGGAATAACTTTCATCCTTCTGTCTAGAAAGTCGAGCTTTTATTATTATGAATCACTGTTTGGTAGCTGTGTTTGATAGATATAGTATTTAGCTATGTACTGATCTACAAACTGAGCCTCAGGCCAGGAGCAAGATGTCAAAATCTCATAAAGTGAAATGACACCAACCACGCTTCGCACACAGTAAACATCAATAAGGTTTCCACAAACACCCTGCCGAGGCTGCAGGCCATTCTACTGATATTTCAGTACTAGAAACTATACCTCATTGAAATCCACCTCACACTGGCAATAGATGAACTGCCTTCAAGGCAACAAATTAACAAATAACATGTTATAAGCAGACCTACAGCAGTTACAATGAGAAATATTCTGAACCGTGTATATTAAATCATGACTTTTATCCCATCTGTCCATTAAAAACTATTACAAAAAATGATGATAGCAGTAATAAGACTAGACTGGGATAAGTTTCCCTCTGTTTAGTGAACTGTGTCTAAACTGCCTGTGCCATAAACTGTACCTTAAGTGTGAGCTGTAGACTTTATCAATTATAGCAGTGGACAGGTCACAGTTTTATTTGACTCAATTCTGAGGAACATGGAAATGATGGGAATATGTAGTGAAAATGTAAAAAAAAGACACAAACAGGATGTGGAACTCCGCCACAAACAAAGGTCTGCCCCTGAAACTGGCCACTTTATTCTCCTGTAGGGAGGCTGGTGATGAATCTGTCCTTAAGCAGAATTCCTAAAAAATCTGTCATTTCCTCTCTTGCGCTGAAGGCGGAAGTGGGTCTCCGGCTGAAGCAGGGTTCAATTCCTTTGATCCTGTTTATTGTAGTGGATTTTCCTGTTTTCAGATTGTCTGATACTGCTAATTTAACTCCTTCATGGTCCCAAGCCCCTCTAGTTTTTGCTAAGCTATGAAGGAATCATTTCAGCAACACCTTTGGTCGTAAATGCTATCGTCTCTGTGCTTAAATCAATGCATGTCCACACTGGTACCCCCCCCCCCCCCCCCCCCCCCAAAAACAACACGAGATTGTTGTGGCATTCTGGCCATTTTCAAATTAAAATCAAAATCTAACTGGAGAGCCATTGACATTTGATGATGAAGCCACTCCCTCTTGCCCCGATGGATATGAATAATTGAGGAGACCCCTTGAGAGGGCATTGCTCTTTGAGGCAGATAAGCACAGAGTCCCTCACTGCACAATAAGACTGAGGGCCACAGCAAAGAGAAGGAGCATGCTGCCACTCTCTGGTACCAGGATGGGAAAGGTAAGCATGCTATGAGAATACAAGCCGCTATATCAGTCAAAAAACAGTCATAGTGTGAGAGAGGATCTGTGTACATATATGAATGCACATATCTATGTCTCAGCAGACATAGAGGCCTTTGGCTTCTCAAAAAAAAGCTGAAACATACCATCTGGGCAGCAAGAAGTTAAAGCTGTGATCCTGAGAACCAGACAAGCTGATCATACAGAACACAATGGTCCCATCCTCCCAGGGTGAATCTGAGTTCACTTTAAAGTACTCTGACATTCAGCTGTAAGCTGCCTAAGATTTAAAATTACGGCAATGTGTATTTATATATGGAAGTACAAGTATATGGAACTCTATGAGAAGAATGTAAATTGCAGTTGAGAGAATTCCAGGAATGTTCTTGAAACTCTATCTTAATTCCATGGATGGATACCCTGTCTGAGTTGGGATGGCTGATAAGGCCAGAGCTTATCTGGGGTGATTTCTGTGCCACAATGAAACTTTAAATACTATTCATCACAGGGGTATTACCCAAAGAATCCCTGTATCAATCTGTGCCATGCAGTACTGATAGCACGACCAAAGTCTGTGGAAGTACATGGCTAGGGACTAAACCCATACATTCGGACCTGTGAAATCAGGGCTGGCATTTAAATAACGACCGAAGGCCACTGAAACAGGCATACTGTTCTGCACCGTGGCGTGATGGAAACAGATGCAAGAGAGGAAGAGTGCTCTAAAACTGCATTTGCACAAAAGCATGCTAGCTTGAGGTTGTCGACATGAGTGGACACAGCCCCACTTAATGAACGAGTGCATTATCTATTAACCATCTCTTATTAAAAATAGGGCCTGAATGTTGGTGCATCATTATGTAAACTAATGGGGTGTGCCTTAATGCAGTCCTAAATGTGACTAACTGGAAAGCTAAGGGAGATCATCTTTGTTTGGTTTTAGGGACCTATTGATACCCACTTGTCACTTTCAATTTGCAGTGCTAATCATCTTTATTCAAGAAGATGTTTTCAAATGGGCCTGAATTAATCTTCAATTACTTTGTGTAAAGAGGCTATTTGCTTTCACATATTATATATGCTGTTTACATAGTACAAATTAACTCATAATGACTGCATCTCCAGCTTTACTTTATTGTGTATATAAAATGCATTTTGCCTTTCACTGTATTCTGATTTTAAGAGCAAGTCCAGGGTATTTGTAAGAAATGAATAGACATTCACAGCTTTGTTTTATACCATTTAACTATAAAAACAGCCTCATAGTTAAGCTAATGTAAGATTTAAATAAATTTTATTTCATATTTTTTACAAATAAGTTCAGTAAGCAAGCCTTATGTTGTAGTAATTACTTTACTCTAATCCCTGGTTTAAAATTTTGACCGGTCACAATCTACTACCCGTTTTCAAGCATATGCCAAAATTAAACCGGACTTACTGTGTATCCTGTTTTCCAAAAAACTGTATCAAGTTACTCGGGCACAATTTTGTCACAGGAAGTTAACAAAGAGGTCAATTGTTGTGTCAAATTAAAACCCATGACATCACCCACAGGACAACTGTTTCACAATAGTACAGCTTTAGTACCTAATGGGTAGTGTAGTAAGCATTTCAAAACACAGTGCTCATAAGTATCTGTGATCATATGACTCGCCCTTATACAGTTCTTTCACCAGAGAAACACAACATAGGACCAAATCCAAGACTATGTCATCAAGAGCTATGTAAACGAAGTGCCAAGAAGAGCCAAGAAAATCAGTGTTTCCCTTGGCAACGGAAAAATGAGAAACATCAGAATCAATTATTACAGATCAGAAAGGTTTTTCCCTTCCTGTTTTCCTCTGCAGTGACAGCAGGAACCCTGAAGAAAATGATATTTCCCCCATTCATCAATCTGACCTCCTGCATCCAGATCACCAAAAACAGTGAATTGTGTTTTAAGCTGTAGCATTAACTCAACAGGACAAAAAGAAATGCAGCAATGGAAAAACATTCTCATCGCTAACTAGCATGTAAGCATTGCCAAGGGCAAACTGCACTCTTTACGCTAAACTGCTTAAAAAAGTGAATGTGTCAAACTATCATTAATATGTAGTTTAAGCATATATGTATGGGAAAAATCATGTCTCAAGTTCAAAACAGTACATTTTAAATTAATGCATGTGCTGCAATACAATATGATGTCATTTTAATGACTTAATAATACCTTCATTTACTTAAATTCTTTTTAGCAATTTCTAGATCCAGACTGGGGGCACATAGGCATTGTTTGCAAACTTTGGCATGGGTCCATACATTAAGATAGCACCTGGGATTTTCACAGGGAACAAGATTCTTTACGTTTAAGGCATCAATATAACAATACACACTGACAGGGAAACCTAGAACAACATGCCCGTCATGTTTTCCCCACTTTGGGGACCGAGATACTGGAATTTCCCTTTTTTAGTTTGACTTGGAGGAGTATGACTGAAAGGAAATTTGCAATGGTGCATGTCTCACAACTGATACACGGAAACGAACACAACAAAATGGCAACAAAAACGCTTTCAAATTTCAAAAGCAGCAGTACATTTATATGTTCAATTATATCTAGAAATTGTATGGAAAATTATATAATTTGTTCCTGTTTTAAATTCCAGTTGCAATTATTTTATTTTTATGTTGGTTTTTGGAGCAAAAATATTTTTAAGGCATGTTCTGCTTTATAGAACAGGTTTCTTCTGTTTGTTTACAAGTGGAAGTAAGTGTCTGGTTCTTGTGTCCAAATGTGTAAAAAACAAACATGTTTATCCTAGAATGGCAGAACATCTCCGTAAAAGGTCCAGAGAGTTGACTTTGTCCAGGATGTGAATTGCGACAAAGGGGCGACAGCAGGAAAAGGAGTACGCTTGAGGAAGTGGGCTGAATCACACTGCGGAGAGGAAAGTCAGGGCTGCGTTCCGCCACACCGCTGGAGCTCCTGTCAGAGAATAAACGGCACACTGGAGCTTGATGAGAACATTCAATGAAATAAACAGCTACACAATTACTCGACTGGCTGTTGAGAATGATCGTGGCAACGGGCTGCATTCCTTAATCAGAAATATGAGTGGAGTTGTAATTATTATTATTGTATTGTTATTATTTCCCTTTCCTTTTTCATTTTTTAAAAGGAATTGGACTAAGGTTTTTGCACGAGTATTTCCAGATTTTCTGGATTACTGAGGCTGTACTGTTAGAAAAAAGTAAAATATTAGCACAGAACTGTACATACATCTCTGTCACCCAGTCTCAAAAAAAGAAAAAACTCTGTCACGAGCCTTACAAAGCTGATATTTATGGTACGGTTGCTATTCTGAAACTGCCTGTAGCCATGGCTAGTACACAATAATACATGCAATGGTGTACTGAGCACAGACCATGAGCATTGAAAGAAAGTAATATGGTACCATGTACCATAGTACTACCATGTACCATATCACTGTATTCTTCTTCCTTCATCTGGATGGGTTTATAGTTGAGTGCTTTGGAGGCCTTCGACCTGCGCTGGCTGATCTCAATGTTAAAAAAGATGATGCATCTGATAACGAATGGGCAGACATTTTGTGGCAGCCATTGGGTCTGATAATTACTCTATTTAATGGCTGAGGAATATGAGGCTATTTTAGGAGACGAGGTTCACTCCATGATGGAAACATTGTTTCTTCAAAGAAATTATGTTCACATACAAACTGCTAGACAGAATCATGGGTGGTTACATGAACACCAGATCTAAATATTGTTGGCCCTTTATGGGAAGCTCTGAAATGTAGTGTGCAGACTAGATTTCCACTTCCTAAATCTCTCACAGAACTGGAGGCTTTCCTTATCTTGAAGCTGTCCTGAAGGGAAAAGATGACACAACGCCCCTGGATTTTTCCATTATTTTGTCTACCCCTCTGCATACAGTGGCTGCCGATTGGCAGTTTGCATGAATGTCAGCTCTACATTACCTCTGAATAATCTGGGCCAGCAATATTATAGTGCAGCCTTTTTTTTTAGAACAATATAACACTGAAATGCCATACCTAAACACTCGTCATGACAAACAATGCTTCATGTCAGGGTCACATCATGGCTGCACTATCCGAGCATCCCAAATTCCCTAAAGCATCACAAAAAAGGCAGACGAACATGGCAACCGTTTGTTACATATCACAGATGGAAAGACATGTAGACCAGGAGATATTTACATATTGTGAAGCAGGCTTCCTCTCATTGTTAGGCTGAGATCTTAACAATCGTTTTGTTTAACCCATTGATGTAAGCGACAGCCTTTCCTGTGTATAATGGAGATGGGGGCAGGGAGTACTTATGCGATCACAATAGCCTCAAACCAGGACAATGTTTAAATTTAGACCCTTCCACAGCTTGTCCTGTATGACTCCACCCTTCATGGCCTGTTTAGGTTTCATCAGATGCCCTGATGTTTTCCAATGTCAGCTACAGAAATTAAGCTCTTTCTCATTAACCACAGTTCACCCTTTCATTCCTGAGAGAGTCAGTTTGGATGTCTTTGTTTAGTTTTTTTGAGGAAAGAAGTCTCTAAAATACAAAAATGTGTGTCTTTTTGATCCAGCAGAACTTCCAGACACACCACAAACTCATACTTGTTTGCATACTCCATTTTCCATATTCATTTATTAAAATCACACATGTAAAATGAAGAACATGTGAAAACATTGAGTTCATTGTTTTATGAACTGCTGCTGTAACTGGGCTACATTTTGGTTAGCGGTTTATGCCAAAAAAAAAAAAAGTAGCAAACATCTTTACTGATGTACAGTAAGAACTAACTGAAGTTAAAAATAAAGTTCATTGTCAAGTCAATTTATTATACACAATTACAGCTATACTATTAACAATTACATTCATTTGATAGCAATATAATTATTTTACATAGTATAACAGTGGGTAACATTTGATACAATACACATTCAATGTGAACAGTACATGTTTTTACTCAAAATCAAAACAGTCTGAAAACATAATACTACAAATGAACGCCTAGTGAAGTATCCTCATGTTATAATTCTTGCGTGGGCTTCATTCTAATCGCCAGCAATCAAAGACAGGGGTCTTCATTCATAGGGGTAGTTAAGGTTGGACAGTCAGTAGAATCCTGCTTGAAGTTCATAGTGTGTGTGCGTGCGAGCGTGAGCGAGTGAGTCAGCATCTGCATAAGCTAACAGTTCAGAAGTCTGGCAGACCTCGTTGCCAAAGTATACAGAAAGTTGGGAAAACTCTGGCTCCGTGCTTTGAGTGCCCGCTGGTTACTTAGGAAGGGACAGTGTGGCGCACGGTGGAATTTCAGATGTAATGTGGATGTAAAAGTATAAAAACCCTTTTGTGTTCGGACTAACTGGAACTTGAACGTAAAGGGGTATGTAGCCTACATAACGGCACTTGGATACCATGAACGTATTTTCTTCAGCTTTACTTGAGTTAGCGGCGTCGTAATGAACTGACTGTTTAGTCATTTTTATATGGGAAACAGCTAAACTTAGATGGAAACTCAGGTGAGTACAGTACAAGCTGTTTTAGTTTTACCCAGTAGGCGAATAACTGAGTAAGGTGGAAGCCGAGTTTTTGTCCACGTTTTTGTTCATATCTGGTAGATACTACTAGTAGTTACTATTTTCTTGAAACTCTGTGGAAATGTGTAATATTTTCAATTGTAGTGTTGGGGAAAGTCAATTTTTTACTATTCTGTTTTCGTCTCGTGGACGTAAAATGTTGAACTGTGTGAAACAGTCAGTCCTGCTGTCTATGTACACAGCCGTTAAGTTGACAGTTTAAGTCAATCGTAACAGATAATTTAACAACTTCCATCCTATCGAAGCTAAAGCAAAATGTCACCAAAACATTTAACATTTCCATCACTGATGTTGATAGCGGTATTCACAGTATGGACTTAATGCATTTTAAAGTGGAAAAATACGTCATTTTCCCTAAGATTTACATATGGTATGACACTTTTGGCATTTGAATGTGGCTTTTTTCATTGAATGGCTTGCTAACTTAACATTTTGAATTGTGGTTTGTGTCTGGAGTTACCGTAACAATTTGAAATGGCCCAGCCCATTCCGTCCTGTGTTGGAACGGTTCCGTTAGAAGATTAGCTCTCTTTGACTAGGCTATTCGGGCAGATGTTGACGTAATTTTATACTGGTAACCTGTTGCTAGTGTTTTGTTCCTTTCAAATGTGCTCCAGGGCAAAAATACGATATAATACTATTACAGTATACATGGCTATTTTTTTTTATTTTTTTTATCATAGGTTAACGACATATTTTGAATACTTCATTGGCTACCCGGGTAATGCATATGTCAGATGAGGCCAACAGAAAAAAGGTGAATTATTAAATGGTAGGAAAGTTAGTTATGTTGCCATTATTTTGGCATTATATTTTACATTATATATTGCGTTAGTAAAACTCACACCTAGCAGCTAAATTTATCTGCCGATGTCCAGTTAGACAATGGTGTCACGCCTCACCGGGCGGAAATCTGGGTTTGGTGATGTCACACAAATAGACGCCTCCTTACCTTCAGGTTGTGAGACTTTTATGCCGACTTGTAGTTTAGTCCAAACGCTCCTACTTAACCGCAGTAATGCAGAGTACTTGAAACACTTCATCCACTGTATGGATTCAGAATGAGCAGATGCATTTCAGATCGAAATGTATCTAGGACTTTGATAGAATTTAAACATGATAGATTTTTAATATACTTTATTACTTCGTTGGAAGCTGGTTTTCACACTTTAAACTAGAATATTATTAGAAAAGCCTGTCCCCTATAATGCGTAACCTATGTAGAATTGTAACTAAAAAGATGGGAAAATGATTTGGCTATTTGTTTTCAATCTGAATAATTTAATAGTAAATTTAAAATGTTTTATTGTGATTCAGTATTATTTTATCAGAAGCAGTGTTTATGTGGTGAACATTCCACATCTAATAAATACCTTGCATCCCAATATTTTATGTTTTAACATGTCTGGAGCAATATACTGGGATGCTTCACCATTAAAGTAAAAAATAAGTATTTTTGTTTCATGGCACTGCTGACCTAATCATTACACTGATAGTATTTTCTGGTTAAGAAAAAGTTTTTCTTAGCTTTCAAATGCAGTTAGCATAATGTAATTTGGTTCTGGAGCCTCTTCTGGTCTCGCTCTCTCACACACATTGCAAAGGAAGGTTTGTGGTGGTCTTCACAGTGGCAAGATGTTCAGGTTCCCAGTTTCTAAAGGTTTTGGAGTTGTGCAGATTCCTCTCTGTGTTCCTGCATACTAATTACCCGGGTGATAAAAGCCATGGGAATTACAAATTAGAATATAAACTTGGTGAGCAAGACAGAGAGAACAGAGAGATTCACCAAAGATTCACTGTGCTCGGCTTGCTGATCACATACGCTTACCATCACATGAGAGCATTTTTGGAATAGTTCTTGCTGCACAGTGGTGCTGGAGAATTTTGCAGGGGCTTTGTGAAGCTGTACAAAAATCTTTGAAGGGTTTAGAGGTTGTCTCTGTATAAGTAACAGATTTAATGCACCAGGCTTTAGTATATTTTACTTTTTCAACCCAATACGCAGCTAACTTTGGCAATATCATCTGTTCTTTTCAAGCAAGGATTTATAGGAGCCTTTTGTAGAGATTTCAGTATTGCGAGTTGCTTTAAGGTTTTGCCTGAACTAAAAATTCACTTGACTTGATGTAATATTTTATCCAGTTGGGAAAAATTTGATTCAAGTAAAGATCACAATTCTGTTTTTCCCAATCTAACATGGATGCACAAAATCCAAAGATCAATTTTTGTTCATTTAGTTTTTTAATGAGACTTTGTATGCAAGTTTTTTTTTAACCACTTTTTTTTTTTAAGATCTGGCTGCTGTTACATTACATTACAGACATTTAGCTGAAGCTTTTATCCAAAGCGACTTACAGTTGATTAGGCTAACCAAGGGCCATTCCCCCCAAGAGAAATGGGGAGTTAAGGGCCTTGCTCAAGGGCCCGGCAGCAATGGTGTTCTTTCTGTGGCTACACTGGGGCTTGAACCACCAACCTCAGGGGTCCCAGTCATGTACCTTAGACTACACCAGAGTACAGACTGCAGATTACAGGGTGTGTTGTTCACTACAGTATCACATAGTGATAGTGGATAGTATCACATCTTACACTCAGGGGTTGCCAGATAAATTTTTTTCATTTGGGGCATTGCTCATTAGTATGACGTGAGTAACATGACCCTTCCCTCCCTCACACCTGCTCTGCCCTGTAGCTGATGTTAACTGGCAAAGTCCTCTGGGAGCAATGCTTACATAGTCAAGTCTCTGCCCCACAGCAATTGCACATGGAGATTATCACCTCCCCATTGACCTTTGCAGAAGGCAAATGTTTTTTTTTCTGTCAGAGGGTTCAGTATCGCTGAGTCTCCATGACGGATGGGAGGCATGGCACTCATAAAAATGGACAGGAAGTCCAGAAATTTCAGTCTGTACTGAAAAAAAGAGAATGTTTTGCCAGTCAGTGTCACTTGCCATAGAGTAGATGACTACAGTTGGCCAGCTCATTCAAGGCTGGTTAGCTGCTGTGCTGTGGATGAGATGAGCGCATGCCTCTCAGTCATGCGGAACTCTGACCTTTTAGGGCTCCGAGGCAGTCTCTGAACCTGCCAGCCCACGCCGCAGGGGGGATGTTGCTGTCTGGATAATGTACCACTGGCACTTTCATGCCCAAAGCCCGCTTTTAGCCTGAAAGCCTGCAAAGTCATGATGGATCATGAAAACATCTGTTTCATAGTGTTGTGAATGCACACAATTCAAGACATTTTAAAAAGTACAGCAATGCTTGTACCTAAAGTAAGTACTTTTTCCATGAACTTCACAATTCTTAAAAGGCCTTGGTGGTTTTTGATGTATAAATAATACTCAATCAAATGGGCTGAAATGGTCAATTCTAGTAATAAATATATCTGAAAAGGGAGCAGGAATTGATAAGAAAATCACTCTATAGTTATGAATTTCAATTGTGCCTTAATTTTATTTTTTCAGAATGTTAGGAACATTTCACAAATCTTACATTTCAATACTTACATTAAGATTATTCTTGAAATGTTATTCATTCTTTTCCCTCACATTGTTAATCATGACAATGATATTTATTAGAGGATGTTCATTTGAACAAAAAGATACATTTTAAAATCATTTGGCAAGTTTTCTCTTCCATTATTTCAAAACGAAAGATGAATCTAAGTGTAGTGTATCCTCGGTATTCATAAATTTTTTTTATTAAAGGCATCTTTGCTTACAAAGCAGCTGGCTGCCAGCTGGCATGTCTTTTAAAGGAACAGGATCAAAGAATGCTACACTATTAACATGGTTACAGCAAACACAGCTAGGTTTGGCTGCTTAGCTAACGTTGTCCTTCTACCATTTCACATTTATACCTCTTTGACATCTCATTCCTCCATATCAATGGTATGAATGACTTATAGCCTCAACAGCTGATGTATGCAACAGTAAAGGTGAAGGTAGTTTTAAGTTGTTACAAGATAGCTAACAAATTATGTAAAAGTTAGCTAGCTAGCTATTTAGTTATTTTTTAGTAGAGCCAACTAATAGACATCATTTTCTATTATGAGGTAATACCACACCTAACAGGTATAACTTGCTACCTAAATCTAGAGGTTTGAAAAGAACTAAGGAGGTTTTCACATAAACTGTTTTATGGGCATGTTCTTATTAACTCCATACCTTGTTTCCTACAGCTATTTACACTCCCAAAGCATTACAGTTTGTCAGTTTGCTCAACTGAAGCGTTTTCTGTTTAGCACTTCATAATGGAAGGTTTTTGATACTGTCATGAACCTACTGACCAATCTCCATTTTTTGAAATGGTTAGTCATTTGATAAATTGCCAATTACCTCCACAATTACTCAATGGGGGGGGGGGGGTGTAGTTGTCTTTAAAAGTGAACTGCTGTTGTATTTGATACAGACATTTCAACGGAAACATGTGTCCTTTGCAAGAGCTACAGGTTAATGGAGTTTCTCTGAACTCTTATGCTTAAGATTTACTCTCGCACCTGTGGTCAACATTGTCAGGTGTGCAAATGTACAGACCCTGAATAACTCACATGTATAAATTACTATATTCAGCTTAAACATTAAATATCTTGACAGAATCATATTCATAGTTGAATTTATGTAACTATTGCTGTGTATACAAATGGCTGACACAGTTGTTTGTGCACATTGCTTTTTATTCCATCTTGTGTTGAATCTTGGCTGCAGACTTATGCCCACCCAAACCGATCTGGTATGTGGGCGCTTCATTGCTGTCAGCATGGAATTCCATCTCAGAGTGCTCTATTATAGGAGCCTGTAGTGCTTGCCTGTCTGCCCCAGACAGTAGAAAGTGGAACAAAGACATCAACAAACCCCCAGTGAATATATTGGCTATATTACATCTTGGAGATACCTACTACCGTATCATGAAAGTCAAGAAGGGGCTGTGGCTGGGCATAAGGTATAGTATTATGTAATTCTCAATTAGTTCAAATCCAAAATAAATCCCAATTGAAAGCTAAACAAATCCAATGCAACAACTTGCTTCCCTAACTGTGATGACCTATATTAAGCTCTCTCACTCTTACCCAAACTTCAGAAACTATGTATGCTCTGAAAGATCATTCTGCTTGACCGGTGATCCCAATATGATGGCACTGGTTCCTATACGATTGGTATCTACCGGACCAAATCGCAATGCAGATTTCGGTCCCTCATTTCGGTGCCACTTAAATCCCTGAGCTGTGGACAAGGACGGAGCTACGGGGTGGCTGGGGGTGAATCAGTCAGAGCAGAGAAAAAACCTGCAAACAATTAACATAGCCATCTTTATCCTATTTTTGAACCCCTTTATGTATTCAGCGATATGTGTAAGACGTCCAGTTGCTTTTGTTGTAGCCATCTACCTATTACCTGTCTTTGTAAAGTTGTTTTTGCTTTACTTCACAAAATGTATTGTATTTGTTGAGTAATATTATCTACAAAATTTTACATTGTGTTTGGTAATATGCATCATTTCTGATAAAAGTCACTTTGTGGGCCAAAGGGATAACCTAATGATTCAAATGGCCCAACAAATAATGGATAATGTGTGATTACCCAAAAAAAATATTTAATTTTCTGTATTCCTTGCTTTGAACTTGCAGGCCCAAGCATCTTCAAAGGAAAAATATCACTTCATTCAAATAGAGACAGGCTTGTTATGTTGAACAATTTTAGTTAAAAGATAAAATTAAAATTCAGGCAATCATGGTTCTGCAATGTTTGGCTTTAATTTTGAGATTTAAATGTTCTGTTAAACCCCTACCATGTTGAATGTCAGACATACAGTTATATACATACCATCTGTTTCTCAGCAGATTTCTGCTTTAACTCTGTAAATCAAAACTCTCTTTAAAAGTCAGACCGGCTATTGTTAACTGTTATGAACTGTTGACTTATTTTAGTAGTCTCAGCTAATTGAGATGTTCTGCAAGGTTGTGGAACTCTGTGGAAGGAGCATGACTGTATGAGTACATTTTAGCAGGTCAAGATTTTTATACCATAATTGCATCTTGCTAAATAAATCATTTAATCAGTGAACAAATATGAGATTCTGCTTACCTGAAAAATAGGCCACAAGTTGCTTCCTAGCAGTCTTCATGGACACTGCATCTCTGTGACTGTTGTATCCCCAAAGTAACTTCTTTTTCAACATTCAAATGAACAACTCACCTGCATGATAGCAATATGTAATTTCCAATGTGGCCACTTGGAGGGTTGTTATGGGGGTATGAGCCTCATCTAAGGTTTTTGTGGTGTTTTTTTATTCAAAGAATGGGCCATAACTAATGTGAGAGAATGTGGATCACTGCTGCATGAGACTGTGATATGGTGAATACTGTGCAGACAGCTGCTGCCTTGTTTGTTCAGTTACATTAGGAATTTTTCTGTTATTCATAGCTACTTAGTTCTACTTATGCTATTTACCCAGGCCAGTGACTTGGAAATTAATGGGAGACAGTAGGAATGTGCTGAGTTGCTCTTATTCGAATCAGTTGTACAGTAGACAGAGTAGATTTCACTCATAATTTAGGGACGTGCTTTAACCAGAGTATCATACAGGAAAAATGAAATGCGTCCTTGGTCATTATTGATTCTGGTTGCTGTATTGTTAAAATGATGTTGGCCAAACCATCAGTTGTAGGTGAGACTATAGAGTCCACACCATAAAGAGTCAATGAAGGGGATCTGTTGATACTATTTCCAAGGCATAAAATAGGAAAAGTCAATGATGTTTGATATAGCTAAGGGACAAAACCAGTTTACAAAAGAGGCCAGTGTCAGTGGGTCATTTGAAAGAAAAATGCAATCGAACGGGAATGCAGTAATATGTGCAAAATTTGCAGTTAAAATTGGATTCCTTTGTGTTTTGACATCATCGTACAAATTATATGTCATGCTTCATAATGTTTTATTGTTTCATTTCCACTTTGTCAGGATGAGTATTACCATGGGGTATAGTATGAAGCGGGATTAAGGAGTTAGCCAGGTAACCTTTATAATAATTTTGCATTTTATAACATCTGATTTGATAAGAGCCTCAGTTACTTCAAAATATTTACGGGTGAATACACACCCTGTGCCGACAACATCAGATGTACTCAGGAGTATAATATAAGATAAAAAACAAAAACAACTGTCTGATATCCGCTGTTGATGACCATTACTGCGATTTGCATCGGAAATTCCCTCAAGTTTTTCTTGGGAGGGTGAGGGGAAGGGGAATTTGTTATTCTAGTAAGAGCAAATTGTTTTGTCTGGGTTTAATTGTAGATTTTTTTGGGATTGAGTACTCCTGATATCTTGAGATAGCCTAAATTTCTACACAGATCCACATATAACACAGAAAATCCTGCAATATAAACAATACTTCTGACATAACAGTCATTTTTATCCTGGTGTGGTAATGGCTAAGGCAATTACCATTTCTTTAGCTTTTCCATTGACAGATGACTCGATAGATGAACAGAAACATACACAAAATTGTTGGGCACATTTTGGCTCTTAAGCCAGACAACAAATCGGAGCCCGATAGGGGGTATGCAGTGTTTGCAAACATGGCTAATATAAGAATGCTGATTACAGTTAGTTAATCTTTTGGTATTTTCAGTATAAGTAATGCCACATATACTGGCCCTGGCATTCAGCTGTTGTGTTTTTTCCACCTGTGAATCAAATCAAAATCAAAAAGTATAATTATTTTTCTAAGAAAGGATATTCCGTCAACTGTTTAGCTTAACATATTTAACCATCCATGCAAATGCACTGTTTGGCAGTTATATAGCCTACATTTATTCATCATTGTAAACAAAGGTAGCCACCAATAATTCTTGGGTCATTACTGGTGTTGTAGGTGTTCAAACACAGTAATCTCCTGGAAAAGCCATCTGTGGTACAATTAATGCATACTAAAGATGACTCAAAATTTGAACACACTGGCCCCTGCTGTTCCCAGACAGAGTTTGCCAAGCCAGAGCTTTGACAGGCAGGTAGGGTTATCATATACGCTATGCAGGAACAGTCAGTAGGAAACGCTGAGGGCTGGATCTGCTGGGTTCATGATGGCTTAGTCTTTCTGTTAGGGATCCACGTCCTAGGTAGGCCTTGAAGAGATCAGATCAAGATAGAGATGAAGATCGAGAAGGTCAAAGTCCTGACACTCCGTGCTTGGGTCCTTGGGGATGGCGGTCGATGATTGATTCTCGTAGGTGATCCAGTGTTTTATTGCAAGGAGCACAAAAGCTTTACCTCCATTTTCATGTAATATATCTTGACATGATGACATAAGATGACATATGTGACATTCGTTCATCACGGTTGGTGGGAAGAATGTTGTTGGTTCAGTTGCATTTCCAGAGTGCAAGGTTTGCAAAAAATTGAACTTTATTGTATTTATAAATATTTTATGAACATTCATGTGAAAATGTGGAGTAAGGTCACAGTTGTTAATCAAGTTGTGGTGATTGTCATTGTCTCCAATAAACATTACTACCAGTGCATACACAGAGAAGGAGGAAGGGACATGGTGTTGTGGACTCAATGAGATTGTTGATGAATGATGTCCCTAGGCCTGTTAGAGGCATTAACTTGCTTGCTGCACCTTTAAAAGTATTTGAGCTAAGCATACATTGGTATCATTGCTATCATTCCCAATGATTCCATAGATTTCTTAACAAAGCACCACTCCTGTGTTCTTTTCCTTCCTGAGCTGACCTGAGATGTGAGCACCTTAGGGTTTTTTCATAGTTCATGTCCTATATACCTTTCATTTTATTTTTAAATAGGATAATCTCATTTTCTAACCACAAAAAAATCAAGCTGAGTCAAGTTTAGTTATGTAGTAATGTATGCTGTTAAAAAGGTGAATTTTGGCATACGATATTGGAACATTGGCATCTGCTGAAAACTGGACTGGGAACACTGAGGCTCACCGATGATCTCTGGATCTTCTTTAACACTAATTCTGTATGAAAACTCTGCTTCTCTGTAAACAGATGCTCTGAGAAAATGTCTGAAAAATGCTCTCCAAATGTAATCTGACAAGTGAAATGGTTTCATTGAGGGAGATAAAACATTTAAAAGACTTGCTAAATCATATCATTTATGCTTATGCAAAGACCAAATGAGTCGCGGTTTAGTAGCCCCCACATTAACAGGTTTCTCTAGGAATTCTGTGAGGGATGTGAGGAATGTACCAGTTTTCTACTTCAAGTTGTGGTCTAGCTAGTGGAGAACTCGTATCGCTGGCACTGACAGGTCAATAAACACACATGAATGCATGCAGTCTAAAAGGCCAAATTGTGCTCAAGATACCATCAAACAATACTGTTACCTTTACATTGTCAGGTGTGACATTATGCACATTATTAATTCTTACCAGTATGTGTTGCACATCTAGATAATTTCCATAAGGTCTGCATGTAAATAGACTCCTTTACTGCATTTGAAAGTGAGCAATAACAGAGTGCAAGACAGTACAGCCTAATTTGTTTCTGAGGATATTAGTCACTGAGCCAAAAGCTGTTATGCTGTCATGAAACAGAAGATTAACCAGATAAACTAATTAAAATTTGTCTGAAGAATTGTTCAAGACCAACATGCATTCATAATTTTGTCTACAGACTTTGTCGTGTGTATTATTAAGAAAGAAAAGTCTTGGACTTGTTTCTCTTTTTCTGAGGGTACTTTTTGCCAGGTATTAATGAAAGGTCAGTGGCACAGATTGGAAATTGGTGGAAATTAACATTTCTGTATTTTATTTGCAGATTACTGACAGACATGGGACCACACAAAGTGACTAACTGCTAGTCCAAAATGACAGGATGGATGACATGAACAGCTCTATCTGTGAACACAAAGATGGCAATGGCTTTGTGACCACAGAGTTCCATGTTTCCCTGGATGTGGAGAAGGAGGCTGGGATTATGCGGATCCAGGACCCCGAGCAGGGGGATGGCCCTGGCCCTGGCCCTGGACCTGGACCTGTCCCATGCTCCCGCCTCACGAGGGAGAAAGTGGACATCAGCCGGAGGCCAAAAAACACGGGGATCTGGAAAATACTCAACAGGAGAAAACCACCACCTGGCTGTGAGAGGAGGCCACATTCGATGATCCTCCCAGGTGAAGCCTCTGTACCTAAGCTTTCCTTTGTGGACAAAATGAGGTCTCTCAAGAAGCTGAAGTCCCCCACTGTCTTTAAAGGTAAAGCAGCTAAGCTCTCCAATGCAAAGCCAAACACTTCCCTTGAGGAAGCACCAGAGGATGAGTCTTTCTGTAAGGATGATTCCAGCCACATGTACATACAACGAAACCTGTTTAAGAGTAGAGTGAAGAGGCACTCTTATGCTGGATGCACCAAGGATTTTGACTACTCTTTTGAGGAAGTTGATTCGGTTAGTACTTCGGAAAATGTTCCCAGAGACTTGTCGAGCAAACAGAATGGATGTAAATCACAGGAAAACTTGTCTTACACAAAGAAGGATCACTCAAACTTCTCAAACTGTAACAACATGGGTGGTCATGAGGAGTACTACCTCAGGGACTGTCCAAAGACCCCACAGAGTGGGAGAAAGTCCAAAGGGTCAGATGTTTGGAGTTACCTAAGAAAAATCTCTTTTATCGGGAAAGGGAGTTCTCACAATTTGGAGAAGAGTTTTGACTCTGAGTTTCACACCTTTGACAAGACTGTTGATTCAGACTGTGCCTCCGCCGACTTTGAGTGTATCAAAGATTACAGCTTCACGTCCAAACCAACTGGTGTGGATAATAAAGGCGGCCATTTTGGAGGCATCTTACGATTTTTCAGCAATGTGGCTGAAACTGCCAGGAAGTGGAGAAACTCCTCCAGGTCTTTCTCTCCACCTGAGGGAGAGCAGATTCCACTGGGCTCTCCTGGGACTCAGAGGTCAGGTGGTCATGTTCACAGCATGTCTTTAAACTTGAGGAATGAAGCCAAGACAACGTTCCCCACCCCACTTTCTGTGTTGTCCACAGATTCAGGCTTGTGTGAGACTCTGTCACCCACTAGTGTTACAGGACATGGGTCACCCCGTGTGGTTCTGAAATCATGGAAATCCTGTCCAGAACCACCCAGTCCCAATGGCTACCTAAACAGGTGCAACTATGTGGTCTCCATAGAGAATGACATTGGACATGCAAACTCAGAGAGCACAGTTTTTCATGAGACACAAACTCAGCTGGATATTTGCCTTCCCGAGGAAGAGTGTGATTTAGGAAATGACATGGATTCCATTAGCACCTCTTTATCCTCTGATCAGAAGCAGGGTGATGATGAGACAAGAACTGCACAAACTGAAGAAACCTGCCTGCACGAAAACACAAGATCTCATAGTTTTGGGAAGGCACTGAAGAAGGTAAGACGATATAGACCAATACAAGTAATTGAGCAGTACAGCCAATTTCATTGATGCAATAGCAATACATATGGATATCAGATGGTCATTTTTGGACTAAATTAGAGTATTAGACGGAGTTCCATTTTACTATAACTTTAAGCAACAGTCATTCTGAACCATATGGAAATGGCCATGTGCTGGAGTTGTTGCAATATCAGTTCCATTTGAGCTGTCCCTCGCTGAATTTTCACTGTAGCTATAAATCTGGTGTTTTTTTTTTCTTTGAGTTAACCATGTACGTCAATTAAGAACTCAGTTCTTATTTGCAGTGATAATGTGTGGAATATACATACATCTACGTAGCCAATTGAGTGAGATGATAAGGTGGTCAGATGTAGAGAAAAATCCATTACTGACATGAATGTAAATAACTATGTTTAATTAATGTATTTAGTTATTACACTGAAACCCATTACATTAGAAAAAATCATTAACAGCAATATCGTGTAGGATTTTAGTTATCTGCTGTGGTATTTTTAGCTAGACAACAATTTGTCTGTCTGCGAGTTATCTTCAGTAGTTGACCAGCCATATCGAACTCATCTGGATAGCCAGCTTGCAAAATTGAATCTTAACTGCTGGATCAGAACAGACTTGACGGGACACTCACTGACTGACAAACAACAAAACATTCCATGAACAAAACAACATGAATCCATTCTTTGGCCTGTCACAAACATATGCACATGTTACGAATTTACCTGAGCTGAGTTTTGCACATCTTCACGTCTCAGCACAGCATACTTAGGACTATCAGTAAAGGTGTCCTCTCTGCAGATAGCAATTAGGAGTTCTTTTAAGACATCTTAAAATTATGGAGTCACACAAATTTATATGTGAATCAAGGCTTTTCTTGTTTAGAAAGTGAAGTAAATGTAAAATATACACACTATTTTATACACAAACAAGCCAAAAAACACAAACCAAAAAAGGAGGAGAATTTCAGGTACTCATGGTTCAGAAGAGTAAGTTAGCATTCCATTCTACCTGCTAGTGCATAAACAAGGTCTGTAAGTTATATTCCTGACTGAAAAGATTATATGAAGAACGGGTTTTACTTTTGTCCTAAATGTTACTCATAATGTTGTTTGGAGCAGTGGACATATCACACAATGACACATTATGTTAAATTAACGCTTCATATATATGATTGTGACAGTAGCTAGGCCTGATATGTTTTGCGCTATCTCAAGTACAGATAGGCCTACATTTAGACAATAATCTGTTATGAAGTAGATAAAGTTGTGTTAGGTGTTGGTTTTTATTTAGTATTCTAAGCAGGTTACTTGAATATATGCTGAAATTCTTGTGCTCCATCTGCTGGGCAGCTGGGAGACATAAATCAGAAACAAACAAGACGAAAGTACAAAAAATTTCTGTCTCAGTCGTGCTGACCTACATTTATTCAGCCCCCATGCACAAGCTTGCATTCAATGACAGCTCACACCGAGGACAACCATCTGCCAATCAGACTCATGAGAGCTCACACAGAGGACACCCATCTGCCAATCAGACTCATGAGAGCTCACACCGAGGACACCCATCTGCCAATCAGACTCATGAGAGCTCAGTCCCAGGTTTGGCTTTGACTCAGACTGCCGCAATTAAAGTATCAGCTTCTCAGGGATTCTGAATGACCCAGGCGTTCCTTGATTAAAGTGGCTAGCAATATTCAGCCAGCTGAGTTCTGGCTGAACACACCTTGTCAGGCTTCATTTTGAAATTCATGACCCTGCTTTTGTACTACAAAATCGGTTGTGACGTAGGGGATGTGGGGACAGCCTGGCTTGGAATTGAAAAGATGTTAACATCGAGCAGAAAAAAAGATTTTCATTTGTAATCGTTTGTGCAGTCTTCACCAGCAAGGCTTCATTTATGCTTTGTGCTATGTGAGCAGACCTTTTTATTAACATAATTAGTGTCACTAATGTCAAAAACCTCATAACAGCGGTGTAGTTTCTCTCTCTGCATTTTTTGGCCTTGAATATAGTGGGCAGCCATAGCTTCAAAGCAGAAAACAAGGTTCCTGAAATTCCAAGTGGACCCAGCTGTGATCTCTGAAATAACACTGGGCCTGCACCCCCCCCCCCTAACAGCTGACTAACATGATGAAAGCATGCTGCCGTGGAAACGTCAGACATACCCCCATGTGCAAGCTGTTCTGTGGCTCAAAGAGCTGCTTGTTTGCCAGGGACCCCACTCTGTCCTTGTTGGAGGCGCTGCCTGCAAGGACAAACCCTTGCATCTGCTCCCAGGAAAACCTGGCTGTCCTTTCTCATTTTTCTGGCCCATGGGGTGTGTTCAGCCGTGCTCTCCTGCATCTCACCCAGACACAAAAACTGGACGGAAGGTATGCCATCTGCCAAGTTACAGGTTGGCAGGGCAGACCCCATGTACAGCACTGAGAGACTGACAGTTTTCAGAGTTTTCCCAGAAAAAGATAATATTGACCACAGATTCGCGGTCCACACAAGACCTCTCTGATCTCATATAAACACACAAGTTTGAGATAAATCCTGCAACTGCACGAACTTTAATTATGTCCTTCTAAATCAGTAACAGCTTACGTAACACCATCATAGTGATGAATTTCAAGTCATGAATAAAATGTGTATGAATGTTCATTGCCTCACAAATGTTTAACAAACTAGCATACAGCAGTTTGCTTAAAATGACAGATTGAAGTGGAGACACTGTACCAACAAGGTAATTAGTCATAGACCATCATTACCCCTCAAGGAATACCTGCTGTAACTCGCAATCTAGCTAAGTGCCTAGCCAACCTAATTCAGTTAATGATATCACATGAGCAAGCTTTCCAGTGACAGCCTCCTGTTGAGAGGTAACAGTTTCTCTCTACCAGCGCTTGATTAGTGGTGAATCAATTTGGGAATCATCATCTTGATGAAAACAACATTTTTACCATGGTGTTAAAATGGCTTTTTATTCCCTGGCCATAATTCTGCCATCCTGAGAAAGTATCTCAAAACATGAACCATTCTATATTTAAGAGTAGATTCAGCTGATCATATTGTGTTATGCCATGTTGTTGTACATTGGCCTTGGTAACAAGCAGTTTCTGAATATACTCGATGCCATAAATATCAGCTTTTTGAAACTCAGGGTGTACAGTTTCTGTTGAAACTGGGCCACAGAGGTGAAGATTCTGCGCAGTAATTTTGAGGCTGGTTTTCATGGGTTTTATAGATTTTCCTGATACGAGTCCTTTTATTTGGTGGTTTTTGCCTCCATACAGAAATACAGACCGATAAAAAATTCTGGCTGTACATGGTTAAAGCAGACTTAAATACTTTCACGAATTTGGGCATTAGATCAAAATATTCCAATGCTGTTCTTATGCTTGTTTTAAAATGATCATACATACATTGAGCCATCAGCTGTAAGCATCTCTCTTCAGACAATCCACTCCAATCAGACAGAGCTCTGTGTGAAAGCTGCTCTTTACTCATTTTGTATTCCAGGACATTTATACTCTGCACTTAATAATAACCCACTGAAGATGTGACACTCCAGGACCATTAATCCCGATGACAATTTCCTCCCACCTTTGGATTGCATTGCACATAGCATACTGCAAGAGACGTTAGAGGAGAATATCTTGATGTTTTATATCATCCAGAACACATGAAAAAACAGATCTGTTTAAAGAAACATCTGTTCTAATAGGGTAAGGATTTTCCTTCCATTTTAGATCACACACATGCACACACTTCCATGAATCTAATGAATGAGTAACAGATAGGATAACATCAGTCATATCTGTATCTTATGTATTCTCTGCATATTAAAGAACTTTCTCATTTTCTTCTCTGATTGCTTTAATACTGGTCGTGCTATTAATAACACCCCTTAGAATAAAAAGTGTAAAAATATACTCATTGAAGTAAATTCTCCTTCATATTTTTTATGTATGTGCTACATTATTTAGTTACATGACTCTGTGGATGTGTCTCAAATGCAAGGCAGCAGCTGTCTACGAAGGCAGCAAAGAAATGAGAATGCATCTCTAAGGGAATGTATTTTAGACACACTTTAAAGGTAGAATCAAGTCAGAAGATGTTTGTGGACTGCATACTGGATCAGTGTATACAAATAACAGTTTACGAAGACTTACAGGCTGACATCTTACAAAAAAGAAAAAACAATCAAGTTTTTACCTACCATATCTTTTAATCCTGCTGGTTACTTTGTGAAATGAGACTTGGTAAAACTCTGATAATTTCATCTGATCTGATGACATTCAGGTATCTGGCTCTTGTCCAGTAAAACCCTCATGGCTGAAATATTCTGGTAATAATATGGCACTAATTCAGCATTAAACAAATGTTGTGAGGACATAATTGTGTATGCCTTTCTGTTTACTGTTTACTGTGAAGCCCCAAGCCATGCATATTCCTTGACAAGACCATGGCAGTTAAAAGAAGCCGCCCACCTGCAGCTCACCTCCCACTCACTTACAAATATAGAATCTCCTGGTATTTAATCAAAATGCATGTATTTTATTTCAATGAGAGGCACTGACAAAGAATTACCATACGTAGGGGTTATCCATGAATGTCATCAAAGGTATTACCATACTGGACCGTGGGAGATGTCAAAATACACTTAATAATTCGGAAGTATTGAGAGCTCATTCATAAAATTCGAGATGGAAAGGAGAAGGCTATGATATCAAATTTTATTAAGAAAATGACATGGAAAAAAATGAAAAAGACTACAGTTGTTGTTCATGAGTTAGGAGAATCTAAAGGCTATAAAGGCACCTTATCTCCTTTTTTCTCTTGTCCAAAAATGATAAACTATTCCCCTTTTGTCTCAGCATTGTATGAAGAGGAGTGTGGCCTGCTAACATATTATCCTGCTACCTCTGAGCATTTCACACTGTGTACGGCAATGACATGTTCCCATATTCGGCTTCTCTCTGACACATTCACAATGCTTTCCCGAAACAATCCCTCCCACATAAACTGAGCTAAGCAGTAAAACACTTTGCAATGGCTTGCTTGCCATTGTAGTTTTGTCATGGACACCTTTGTGAAGGTTGTGGAGGCTTTTCTAAATTAATGAACTATGAATTCCTGTCGTAGTGATTTTACATATCAGACTACAATTAAGAACAGGTTGAGCTGTCGAAACGTTAAACATTTTTTTCCCACCCTTGAGATTTAACGTCCTATCATGCTAGCCTTCTTCCACTGTCTCAATATTCGGAAGCTGTACATGTGTGACAAGATTACCAGATGTTGCTTCTTTCCTTACAGTTATAGTTGCTCCACTCATTTGTTTGCACCCGGTCAGCCAGGAGCGGCCAGTACAGCGATGACACTGATGAATGACACGAGGCTAATTGTTGCCACCCCTATGTGGATCTCTGGCCAGAGCTGGAAATAACATGGCTGGGGCTCAAACAAACTGTCTGAAGGCCCAGAGCTGCACCTTTATATGGCTTTTATTATTGTCAAACAGTCCTAGAGCGACCTTGTCCTTGACATGGACAGTGTACAGATCAACTGGATGTGTGTGGCAACAGCTACCAAGGCTTGCCAAGGTAGTTAACTAGCTGCGCTTGAACGGTGTGAGTTTTTTTTATGTCAAACACAATTGCATACACTGAAATTACACTTTAATAAGACAACAATAGCTATTTACAAAACTCTTTTGATCTTCTATTTTGAGTTATCAGTCAGAAAGATATCTAGATAACGAGTTAACTAGTACTGCTGATGTCGAACAGCAATTGACGTTTTTACTGCTTATCTCTTTTCTTAATCTGTTTTCCACTAGCCTGATACTTGCATGTCAACTAAAAGACCATTTTTTATGATTTATATTATCTATGTTTTAGTTTTCATTTCCTGCATCCCAGACGTTCACTAATGATTCCTATTCTGAAGTGCTGTGAACATCAGTATGCATCTCTGCTTATTTTCCTTAGTGAAACGATGAAAGCTAACGTTTTAGGTCACTCTTGTTTTTGCCCTCACAATGGTTTGATGTCACACTCCCAGAGGTCCTGCCAGTTTGGAGGCCCTGATAAATCCCAGAATTTCATGGCAAATTAATAATGATAATAAAAAAAATCTGCAAAACTATTTTTTGTGTTGCTCAACTGTTCTTAATTATAGTGTGATAACTGAAAAATTATGCTCTGATAAGTAAAATAAGTAACATCTTCTCAAACAGCAGAGGCCTCCTTTAACAGCACAAAGAGCTATCACTGCTAAATTTTATGAATTTTATGATCCCCTAATGTGCTAAGGCAAGATATGGAGAGGAGTGCTCTGTCTTTGCTTCGGGCCAGTCTGCCTTTTCATGCTATTTTGTCTTCTAACTTTGTATCGGGTTTTGAATGCACTCAAGTAAGCCTCTTAATTGAAAAACTGCTGCCACACCTCAGGGCTTGCTGGTATCTCTGATATACTTAATGCTCTACAAAAAATTGCAATGCCATGGACACTTTGTCCTCATTTTTCAGATGTTTATATAAACTTGAGACGTGACTCCTAAATTTTTTCTCGGACATTTACATTTGGAAGGTTTTCTTTGTCAGTTTTGGATAAATTAAATCTTTTACACTCAGAATGACCTGAGGAGTTCTCTTTCAAATATTAATACTGAATAGTAATACAATAGGAATAATATTATCTACTATAAATGCATTACAGAATATTTTGTGTGCAAATGGAAGGGGTTGTTGTTTTGTGTTGTATGTTACAGGACATTAAGGAAATGTTGATGCACTTTTTGAATTAAGCCATAATTTCACCTTGTGGTTCTTTTAGCCTCTCTCTCGCCCCCCGGACCCATGCCCCTTGGACACTCCTTTCAAAGCTGCCCTCCAGCGATGTCGCTCCCTCCCTCTGCCCCAGAGCAGCCCCTCTGGACTGGACCAGACAGACTGGAGATACATGCTTCCGGGTACTTCCACTCACACACACAAACGCACAAACACCAGCATACGCTCATGCACACGAGCACATGTGCGGATCATACACATATAAATTACCAATGTGTATGCATACACAACTGTTCCGCCTTCCATATATACATAGAGGTGCATGCACATACTGATGTTCCCAAAACAGATCTACCAACACAATACGGCTTCAGCTGCGTGAGATGGCATGCCCACAGGTTCCCTGCTAGACGCACATGTGCATCCACGTATAACGGCTAAACGAAAAGTGCTGAGGCAACAGAGTGTAATAACGAGTGGCACTGGGAGCTGCCCTATACGTGCTGTGTAAAAACACCCCTAACATCACAGCTCAGTGGACTCATCAGCACAGGATAAACTGGCACTGCCTTTAATTAAGACATAAATGCAGCCTTCCATGGATTAAAAGCCAGGGGTTCATTCTTCAAATCTGCACTGAGTCACCCCTCAAATGTTTAATTAATGTTTTATGTTTAATATGCATTCGTTCCAAAAATAAGTGAATAAATTTACTTGGATGCTTCATGTGGGATCATTTTAATGGAACAAATAAGCTAAAATGAGTAAAATCAGTGACTATGGCCAAATTGCATGTTGTGTAATAAGGGTCACAGCAGGCCTGCAGGTGACCAGTTGTGTGATGTGAATTCTCCATTACCTTAGCAGCTGAAGCCACTCTAAAGACAGGCGGGGTCATGCCTGGTGGCAGGCACTTAAGCACCTGTGGGAGAAGGCTAATGAGACCTGCATCGGAAGAGCTGCACATCAACACTGTGAGTGCCATGCTTTCTTTCTGGCATCACTGCACATGCCTGTTAATGCCTATTGAATGCTTATTTTTTCCACCAGAAAAAACTTGTGTGGTGACCCTACACCTGCTAACCTCTGTTCTCCGTGCTTCCCTGTGAACATACTAGGTCTCATTTGTCAGTATGTTTGTACAAATAGTTTGTATCTTAGTTTGTTGTTGGGGAAAATATTTTTGCAAAGACATATTTGAATTCATAAAACTTGTGGAGACACCCAATTTCATTCTTTCCTGTGTGTGAATGGTAAAAAATCCTAGTTGCTGATAAACTGGAAAATTTTGAATGGTATTTCCATAAGTATCAGTGAATGACCAGGAAATTCTATTTAAAGATCATTCCAATTTGCTAATTGATAATGTTCAATGTCATGATGGGAATTTCATAATTGGCTTAAATATGTTTAGAGTTTTGTTTAGACTTGTCATGACAACAGTTATAATATACAGTAATATACAGTATATGACATGACTATAGTAAATATATATTTATTTTATATATTTATATATATCTACCACTGTTGTAACAACTGTGAAAATGCATTATGACTGTTTTTTTATGTGTAATGACATGTGTTATGAGGCATTAAGAAGTGCTAGGGACTTCTCATGTAGCTGTTATGAACACAGCATCAACTACAGTGTCACCTTCTTAATGTCAAATTCTGACCTCTTTTTAAATTTGGTATCTTTCTTCCCTCCTGATCTCTTTCCAACTGCTTGATCGTGATCACCACAAAACCTATATAAGACGTCTGTGTGTGTTAAAAAATGTATTGGTCATATGACCCTATGGAAAAGAGCCAATGCCACGTCACAATGTACCTGACGTTCCTGGCTCACTTGACCTGCCTGCATTGCTGGTAAAAAGTCATCATAAAGGTGCAATACATTTATAAAAAAAACATGCAAAACCATGCTAGGTTGCTTACTAACACTATGTGAATCTGAAACAATAACTAGCCAGCAAGCAAAGGCCATGCTTCGCTACATGTTAGTAAATTTGTCATTAGACAACCAACCATATTGACTTGACTGTAGCTTCCATTAGCTAATTAGCAAGCACGCTAACTATTCAGGTATCAGATCTTAGTCAAAAATTGCAATTACCAATTTGATATGAATATGGTAGGGACAGAAATAGTGGTCCAGACAGCCATATGTTGGTTGAATTCAGTCAGTTACATCAGGTTTGCTGTTGAGTTGCATCAGTTACAGTCTTGTTTTTAAATTTGTGTCCAGCACTAGTAAACAAGCCAGTCTGTGTAGAATTACGTCTTCATACAAATAGTGTTTTACTGTTAAGATAATTAAAAGAGAGAGAGAGAGAAAAAAAGCCTTGTGCACAGACGTGGTACTCTATCCATGAGATGCTGGTTGCAGTAAGATACTGAATAACCATGAAAAGAAAACTAGGAGCAGTGATACTGATATGACTTGATGCTCTAGGCAAAACCTCACAAGCCTAGCAAAGTTTTACTGTTTTTAAAACACCTTTGACATGCTAATATAAATACTCATTTGCACTTTATATATGTTACAGTGCTTACTGTCATACATGAAGTCTCAGCTGTGTTTGTAAATTTCACAAAGACCATCTCTGATACTGTGTAGGTTTTTTTGTGAAGTGTAAATTCATTTCAAAAAAGACAGGAAATGTGAATTTTATTACTACAACTCAGCTTAAATGTCTATTAGGGTTTGAGTTGTTTCTTTGACTATAGCCTGGTGGCTGGGCCAAGGAAAGAATTGAAAATATTCAAAAGTTTGAACAAATAGATGAGAGTCCTTTTTGATGTTTATTTATTTAGTCATTCTTGAAAAGATGTTATTTTGGAAAATGTAAAACTCCTCCTCCTCCTGTGATGGTTGGTAATACTCATTGAGTAGTACATCCTGATAACCTCTGCAGAATTTCAACAAGGCTTGTGCAGCTCAATGTAACTCTATGAAACAGTCCCCTCTGCAGGTTCTGCGCTCTCCACACCAGCAGGGGTTGAAAGATTATAAGGTGTCAAGACTGCTATCTCATTGGAACTGAGTATGGTGCCCAAACACTTGTCACGGTTGGAAAATAACTTGGCAGAATAGTCATGAGTAAATTTATCCTCTTGGGCCTGTGGGATAGTAATACAATTGCTTAACAATGCTTCAGAGAGCAGAAATAACGGTTTTTAAGAATAGCCAAGTATTTTACGATCAGAGATTTTTCACATTTCCAGAGGGTGTAAAATTATAATGGTCTTTGGCAGGGACCCAGTCAAAAGCATTTAGACTCTGTAAGGGCACATTCAATTTAATCAGAATAGACTAGCTTGCAGATTAAGCCAGCTCATAATGGAGGTGTGGTAGACTCCATAAGACCTTTCATTGAGGCCTGTGGTATGTTTCGGCTGCAGTTTTTGCTGTATATTCACTAGCTCTCCTTAACATGAGCATTCAAAGGTAAAATAGTATGGAAAAATAGATTGTTACTACTTCGAAATGGCATTCTAGTTCAGTGAAGATAGTAATGTAAAATAAATTAATACGAATGAATGAACACAAATTTAAAAGTAAACGATTAAAAAAAACGATATATATACATATATATACCTTTTAAAACATGAAGTGTACTGTCAGAACATGCATGTTCAGCTGCACTGTAATTCCATGATGTTCTATTGAGCAATAACAATACTCTGTGAATCTAGAGAGTGGTGAGACCCTGGCAAGTGTGAGCCGGTTGTTGCCTTGCCAGTGCCGGCCGTGGTCGGCAGTGGTGCTACCGGGACCGGAGCATCCGAATGCATCATTCACGCTTTAGCTTACAGACTGAGAGTCTTTACAGCCTGAACCACCTGGGGGGCCCCAGTGTGTTTCAAAGGGACGCCTACAGTTGTGTAATCACAACTGTGTATCTGGGTCATAAATGTAGTTGGCATAATGTTGTTTTAGATAGTAACATTGATGTTATCAGTTCTTGAGAAATGCATAGACTACGCAATTCACCACATTCAATTTAATGTAATTAGATTCATATTAAAACTGTATTTATGTATTTGGATCAGCATTTTAACAAATGAAGAGGTCCCCACCAGACGTGGTAATAGAATAATCTAGTCAAGAAGATTATGAAACAGGCATAGCAAAAAAGCTATAGAATGCATTTTGTCATATACTTGGAATTGTAATTGTGAATAGTGTTTCCATTACAAGTCTATATTTGGAATATGCCTCGAGAAAACAGTCAGGGCTCTTTCGTCTCTCTCTCTCTCTGCTTTACCTTTTATTTCTTTTAATCTTGGTTCTTTCAAAGCCCCACTTCAAAGTCGGATGTTCCCATTCCTTTTTGGGCAAACCCACTGTGACCTCATTTGCAAACGAGCTAAACTTATGAGCCAGCTGATTACCTGCCTCTCAAAGGAACCCCTACTGCCATGACATAATACCCCTTACGACCTTTCCTAATGATCCATCACTGTGTATTCACAAACCTTGTGTGAAATCATATCTACGTATGCGCACGAGAGGGAGAGCTTTTTGTGTGCTCATTCCTCTTATTTTTATTTACTTATTTTTTTTTTCTTAGTTTTAAAGAGCTTACGAAATGAAAATGGAGCATTAGTCCTCCAGATTTCATTAAGATGAGGAGATAGGCCAGGGCTGGGTCACCGCAGAATACTGCCCCAACTACAAAGGCTGTGGAAGTATGTAGATTTGGCACTGCAGTGGATCAGCTTCCTCCTAATACTGCAGTCTCCCTCCTCTTTGATTTCGCTGGATTTGCACAGTACTTTTTTTTCTCCCCTCTCCTCTCACTTCTCCCCGGAGAGATTGGTCTGTATCATGGGAGCAGAAACAAAGCTACAGTGCTGTTTACGCTATTTATTCCGCAAAATAAAGGACGAGTACAAGCACATTCGTCAGTGTCACAAATAAAACATGAATCTGCCGGATCCTGATAAAATAAATGTCCCTGTTTTGAGTTGGTGGCGTAAAATGCCCGGAGCCATGCGGGGTTTGTTTCTACGTTCATTTTAATATGCAACTGTACTTATTAAGAGATGAGTCAGCGAGGCACAAAGCGATATGGAAAAGAGGCTGGAAAATCAGGATAAGAAAAAAAAAAGCCTGCCCCTCTGATCAAGCATGTGAATTTAATAAGTCACTGCACAGATGTTGGTGCCTACCTCCAAACGTGAACTGTTATATATCCCAGATTCAGGCAGCAAAATGCATTTCAAGAGCAGATTTTGAGGACCTCGCATCACGTCCGAAGCTCGGATTATTCGGGGAAGAATACTACCGTCAAGCCCTTTTTTCCCGCCAGATTTGTCAAGTACCCAACCGTCCACTTCGGGCTTTGATTCAGGATGCTCCTGCATTGTGTGGCTAAGAGGCCATCGGTAAGGCTATGCTTTTGTGTTCTCTTGCGGTCTCTCTGTCCAATAATCGATGCTATCACCGTTGTTATATTTTTGTCTGCTGCTCTCAGAGTAGTGTTTTTTTTCTGACATAGAAATGAGACTGCAGTCTTAGATGCTCGTTTCTGTTTCTGTGTGTTGAAATATAACCTCTGCCTTCATTGAGTGGTCACGCTTGTTGTTTATTGCTGTCTGAAACCATTTGCATTCCTCACTGGTTCCTGTCTCTGATTACATCGGCACTGCCTGTCCTATTTTTGACCGGCTATTTTTCCCAAGGGAGTACACATGTTATTGTTGCAAAGATCGAAATACCTTTGGCTGATGGCATGAAAAGTTCTCCTGTGAGCTGCTCACGTTCAGAACCTCGTAATATTTAATGACTTCTCACAGCTACTGGTGAAAAAATGACAGTGCATTTTTGTAAACTGATCTGCTAAAATATGCTAACGTGAAATTGTAACTCATCTGATTTTTAAATGTTTTATTTGACCTGACCAACCAACTTTGTAACTTAAATAGCATCTTTTTTTTTCTAATGTTTAATGATTATAAAGGTTTCTGTCAAGTCCAGAATTATCAGCATAAACATTTGCACAGTCCTAATTGTGATATATTTCTATTAGCTATCAAGACATTAATATGTGTAGGGCTCATTTTAAAATATGGCTTCTGAAGCTATTTATGAAATTCTGATTGCAGCTCTGAACTGCATGTGCATAAACTGTAGATTCCATTTGTCTAAGTGCATGTTAAATTTAACATTGAGGTAAATAGTGTCAATTGGTGGATAGATACTGAAATTAGACAGTAAAGTGTTAATTGTGTTAGCTTATCCTAGCTGACAGCCATTTGCAGTCTTTTTGCGTCAACGGTTGAATATCCATAGACAGGCAATGACTTTGTTCCAGTACATTAAAATGCAAATACCGTGCTAGTCTCATATTGTACATGCGCGAAGTACGGGTTGACACTGTCTCAGGCAAATCTTTTTACGGAAAAGACCAAGGTGGGTTTGTGACCAATTCGATACCAATACTGGAACAGATGGAATCAGCATTCAGTCTGAAAATGCCATTTCTCTGAGAAGATATCAGAAAAAAACAATTACATCCTTCCTTATTTTGCGGTCAAAATAATAGCATTAATCTTTCTGGCAAAATAAAGTATTGCTGTTGAACTAGTAGCTCAGAAGTACGATACGATCTTTCAGATTATGTCGAACTGGAACTTGGAAGATACAGTGACCTCATTGACCCTGCTGTGTTTCCTAATCAGTTATACATCTTTATGAACTGTAACAGTGATGATCTTGAAACCCATTTACATCACCCAGCCCTTTGTTAACTAATTTGGGTTGCTTTCCAATGCATTGTATGTGTTTATGCAGTTCATCATTACAATCCATATTCAATAACTAATACAAATCTACAAATAACAAATACAAAAACTTTTACTGATATCATTGTATTAAAGAGTAGTAGTTTAAATATTGTATGTATATTGAGTGCACACTGTGGCCGAAATAATGTCGGTCCAGTATATTTACCTAGCTACTTACGGTATTACTTTAGAAAATGTGGAAGGACAGATCCCTTCTTGGTTTTTATTTATTGGTTTTGTTTAAAAATAGCTAAATCCAAAATCGAGCCAAATCACATTCGTTTTGAATAATAAAAATGGATTAAATTAAATTCATTAACTACTGAGATTAAATTTCTCATATTAATCAGAACATTATGTAATCAAAGAAAAACAGATTTCAGCAGTTCATGCATATTCATATTATCATCAGTCTATTTTTATGTTTCTAGAGGTTCCTCACAGAACGTACATATGTACAGGTTTTAGCTGTATTGCACATTTAATATTCCGGTAACATTATAACATGCATGATTAAAAAATGTATTTGAGTATGTGCGCTATATCCTAGCGGCCTTAGCTTTTAACATTGAAGAGTAGCGCTTGCAGTGCATGCAGATAAAGAAGAACTAAGCCAATCAATTACTGTGTCATAATTCATGTTGCCATGCATGCAGTTACTTTATTATGATAGATGCACTATAAAGACAAAGAATGAGAAATGCCAAAACACATAATAGGTGAAGAATGTTAAGCCATTTAGATGTTCATTTCTGTACAAGAAACATGAACACTAATTGCAAACATTCGGTAGATTTGTCATAATCCCACACAGTAACCTGTTCAGTGTTAAATCAACTCTGATAGAGTACATGTGATCCCATAGGGAAGCATTGATCTGACCATTTTACTGTATAAAGTGGTAATAGATTTATTTGTGAGTTCCTCAGAACAAAATTCTGTGAAATGAGTTTGATGATATTTTATGACCCGAGAGTGAAAATAGTCAGCTTTTGCTTTCCTGAAATGAGCCCCAGGGTAGTGAAACCCTATGATTCAGACAAACCTGGTGAATTTGACCTTCAGTGATGCGCTAAGAAATTGAAGGAGTGTAGCAATTCACATCTCTGAAAATGCACCAAAAAGTCAACAGGGATCTCCCTGCCTTGTCCTATGCTGTCAAGTGGGTTTCTTTGATATGAAGAAATGTGACACTTTTCATACACCCACCGATCGGAGCCAGAACTCCCCCATAGCAGCAGGGGAGGGAATAGGATCTCCGTCATGCTCTGGTCTTTCCTCCAAATCGGTGCAAACTTGGTGTCTATTTCTGTTTCACAGCATTCAGAGCCAAATTCACTCTGCTGAAATAGATGCACGTAGATAATAAATGGACGCATGCCAAAATTATCAATCACAGAGCTGCAGTAATGGCTACTCGATCTAATTGGACATAATACACTGACAAGTTAGGAGTGAAGGGTGAAGTACAGTGCATCAGGCATGAAAGGGAAAAAACAAAAGCCCTGCTGCATTTGTTGCAGTGGGAGAAAACATTTTTGCATTGGATCTACACAAACATTTCTTGGCGTAAGATCTCCACAAAGGAATACACAGGAAAATAAATGCTGTGCTGGATCGGATGTGAGAAAGAAAAAAAAACAGACTTTGAGGAGGCGGCTACTCAGCCAAGCTGCCGTGTGGCCAGCCAGCGCCTTGTAGTGTTCATCGATGCAACTGAATGAAATGGCGTCAGAAACGCCTCAGGTGAACCCGCCAGCAGAGGAGCCAAGTCCTCTCTGGAAAGGAGTTGAAGTGTCGTGGAGTCGACCCTGGCTGATGCAAGCTGTGGTGAAGGCGTGCACGATGATACGCTAATATTTGTGCACAACCAACCACTTGAGAAGAGGTTCAAGCGTGACGGGCTGCCTTCTGAAGAGCTCTGCCCGCTGTGCCTGGGGTGCCTGACCTCATGGCACTCATCTGATGGGGAAGTTTAGTGGCGTGACGGCTGCGATGCAGTCTGAACTGGCAGTGACCCATGACATCCCAAAACGTGGCATTATTGATGTACTTTTATTGAATGTCACTGTATTTGATATATGTGGGGCATTAAAAATTTGTAATCAGTATTGGAAATATGTTTATTTAAATACTCAAAGAAGCTTTGATAGACAAAAAATGGGCTTTTCAAATCTTTGGAGGGGATTTTGCTTGTGCATTTGCAGACTTGCTAAAATATGGGCATTCCGAATTATGTAATAAGGGCAGGTCATGTTTATATGCTTTTATAATTTTGTTTATGCATGAAACATAATTGAATTGTATACATTCATTTTTGAACGTCAGACAATATTTGGTTTGAATCTATTTTGTGCAAAATTCCTATGGAATGTATCTTGATGATTGTATATAATGTATTACCATGTCAGCAGTGAAACCTACACAGTCCAAATGAAAATGGCAATTGGCAGACTTTGTGCATTTAATAATCTGATGAAGATGGAAACAACAATATAAAAGTGAAGATCTGTGACTGTAGGTGACAGCTGTATTCATTATATTCCTTTTCATCTGTCTTTTCCTTCAAGTTTGTATGCCATATTTTTGCTTTGCAGCCTTATCAGTTCTCTCTCCACCTACACTCATACAAGTATGTATGCATGAAAGTGCATATATTAATGTGTGATACACACAAACAGGAAATGGGGGCGATTAACACCAGATAAATGGGAGCTGTGTGCTTCAAAGATTAAAAATGATGAAATTTAAAGAGATACCTGATAGCTAATTTGTCATTTGAAATCAAGTTTGGCATAGAGACAAGTCACTCCTGTGTAGTAAACTGAGGCATGCAGCCATACACAGTTTTTCGAGTCAGCATAATCTATCTCTGTGATCACTCCCTTACACGTAGGTAATGAGTAATAGCCTACACAGTCACCCTGAAATTCTCTGCCAAAGCTGAATCGATTCATTCTTGGAACACCCTGCTAGGCTGCATAGTGTGTCATGTTTATAGGAAAACATGATTCTTGTGTTTGGTTCTGGGTGAAAATGTTCTTACAGGGAATTCTGCTGACTAAGGGACTATCCAAAGGAATAAATTCAGCTCAGAGCAGACAAGGGCATTGTAGCATCCCAGGTGCCTGCGCCTCATTCAGGCTATCCTTACTCCACTCTCACTTGCACAATTCATTGCCTTGGCAGGTAGATTCATTAGTTCAGCAGGGATGTTGGGGCATTGTTGCCATTCTCCATGTGTTAGTGGGGTTCTGCCCGATGACACACTTCACACAAATGTTCAGCTACTGATATTTGAAGAAGTTGTTCCTCTGGTGTGGGGTCAAAAAAGGTCACAAACTACAGAAATTAATTGGCTTTGCTCTTGGGACATAATTAATTTGATGTCCAAACGTTCTGATGTATTGGGCTTGGATTGGCTATATGTGCTAATTGGGATTTAATGACTGAATCAGAGTGAACGCTTGTTTGGTTTCAAAGCCAAGCACTCCTCGCTTGTTTCGGGCTCTGACTCTGGATAGTTCTGGTCTCCTTCCATCAACATTTTCCTTACCAGACATGTGAATTAGACAGAAAAGAAAAGTTTAACCTTGTTGTTGGTGTTAGGAAGAGGTTGTGGAATGCTCAGTTCTGGGGAAGACCCAGACCCACTTCCACTCAGACTTCTTATGCCTCCTCTGTCTCTTCCCCCCTCAGCTCTGCAGTGCGCTGCAGTAAAGCCCTCCCACGGTTCACTAGCATGCACATAAGTGGGCCTAGAGCTTAATAGGTAGACTTGGCATGACTGCTACCAATCACATTCATCAAAGTCATAACCTTCACTAAGAATTAGCGGGACACAATTTCAGCCATGAAAGGTGTTAAGTATAATACTAAAACAGGTTACAAGTTTAAATTTATATAGTTATTTAGTATATAGTTGGCTTTACAGTCAGAGTAGATGCAAAATGAAATAGGAATCACATGTGACATGCTTTGAAATGTGTGTATGTTACCTAGAATAGCAAAGAGTTCATATGTGACAAAATAATTCATTCTGATTGGGTGGGCTTACCCATCATGTGGGACAACACAAGCCCACCCATAGCAACAGCTTAATTCACATGGAACTTTTTCATGATGAACTGCACTCATAGCTATATCTGTATTGCAGGCAGGTTCTTTTTTTTCCTTTTTTTCAAAGTACTTCATCCTGAGAGAAGATTACGGAAAGAATTTACCTTGATTTTTTTTTTTGTTTTGGCTGCACAGATTTACTGTGTCACTGTATCATTTGAATACTCTCCATCTGTCCTGGATCTGTGCTTGATCACTGCAGCACTGTTGGTAGGGATTTTCTTGGGCTGTGCAATCACTTTTTTTAATTACATCTTTTCAACCACCAGAAGGAAACCCTGTATGTGTCCTTGCAGAAAGCAGGGTTTATTCTGTGCCTCTTCTCACAGGATTTAGTAATATAATGGAAATATGAAATACAATCACAAGCAAAAAGGACTCAGCATATAGTTTCATATTAATGTCAAGTGTATTACCAATTCATTTCTTCTATGACAAGTATTAACAACAACATGTACATGCATTTCTAAAGCAACATGAGAGATCTAACTAATTTTGAAAGAAGTCAAATAAATGGTACCCAAGTTTCAGGTGCACATTCAGCATTCAGTCAGAGTGACATCCGCCAAACAAAGGAAAACCCATCAGGCAAAAAGGTTGTGAGTTGAATCTCACAAACAGGGACAGAAAGATACTATAGAGGTCAGATCATAAAAGACCACAAAACTAGGACCTCAAAAGTGATCACAGATCTGATACTCAACCTCTTTGACTCAGAATAAAAAAACACACTCAAAGCTGGTGCTTGTGATAGTCAGTTGTGATCAAGACCTGTGTTCAGTAATGTGCAACATGGTGTAATGTGCTCAAAAATTGGATTTCTGATCAGTGGAAGAAAATAATACAGCTTTATAGGTCATCTTTCACTCTTTTTTCTTACTGTGTATGTGTGAAGAAAGCCTCACTTATCTGCTGTCGTTTGTTATGGCACTGACAACCATCTTTTGGGATTAGGTCATTAGGTCCATTACTACTTGGCCCGGTAGAATTACTCCTGTGCTGAAAACATTGTTTCCTCAAGACGTTCCCATATTTCAAGGTCATAACATTTCCATACAAACTGCCTTTATGGATTCAAGATTGACACCAAGATGAAGTCAGTTATCTGCCATGGTCCTCCCAATGATCAGGTCTGAACATTATCAAACCTCTTTGAGAAGTCTTGGAACATCAGATGGTAACCATATTTCCTGTAAACAATGGAGGCATCATGTCTTGAAGGACTGGAGGATTTCTCTCTGGACAATTTTTGGCCAATTCCCCATTAGGTATAGTTAAAAATGTGCATGAGAGCCCCTTCAAGAAGGAATGATGCTGTTCTGAAGGCAAAGGATGATTCAGCTCATTGCCTGCTAATAAATATTCACATTTTTTAGTGTGTAATGTGTCTACCCTCAGAATCTGAAGGCTGACATTGGAAGGCACTGCAGGGTGTTTGTTGGAAAGGCACAAGCACCATATGTTATGGGGATCCATCTTTTCATTATGTATGACTGCAGTTGGGTTTATCAAAAATGCAAGGATTTCACTGTCTCTTTTCCATAACAACTATCATAATTGTACTGGACAGAAATTATGAGTTGATTTGGCAACAGTGCTGCTAGTTTGACACCTGGCCCGTGGAGGTCGGAAGCTAAAGGTTTCGGTTGTGCCTCAAGGCTACCCCGGTTGAAGTCCTTGGTGGTCGCACAGATCTGACATGGGCTGGCACTTGGTGGAGCTGGTAACAGGAAGAAGCATGTGAAGCCAAGGTTATGAGAGGCAGCTGTGGGTGGAAGACTCATTTTCTGCTTGTTACCCTCCTCTGGTGGCATCTCACTTTAGCCAGTAACACCTCAGACAGTGTTGTTCTACTTTTAGATCTCGCAGCAAGAAAAGAAAGCTGCCAACATGAAAGACGATTTAAGTTCAAGAAACATTTTTAAGAAGAAATGGATGGGCATTATTTATAGTTTTATTAAGCTTAAGTATAGAGGAAGTAGTGACATGCATTTATTGGGTCAGATATGTTCAAAGCTATACATAGGTTGAGACACAAGTTCATGATTCTATATATACACACACACACACACTCATTCAAGATGCATGCTACACAATGGTCAATAAGAATGTGACTTTTCACAACAGTACAGTGGATTGCCAATGAATTAAAAAAAGAAAGGCTGGGCTAAAGGCTCCTACAGGTATAGATTATACATCATGCAATGAGCTGACCTTTATAGCTTGAAGGTCAAAGTGTTTCATTGTAAGGAAATGCTTAATTTGAAAAGATGGAAGTCAACTTAACAAGTTACCAAAAAACATTACAGGGAAATTCACCAGAAAAATATTTATACTTTATATAAAATTTGTTGAATCTGTACAAAGTCCATTTAAAAGAGAGGGTTGTGCAAATCAAAGAGTTTTTTCCTCTGGATAGACAATGCAAGGACAACTACATCATCATAGCAATATTATAGGTTATCTTCCAGTGACCAAAAACATGAACAAAGTTTGTGAGGACATTAAGCATCTTCAAAAGAAAGGAATGACCAGTTATTTTAGTTCATCCACTGTTCCTTCAATATCATCCTCTGCTTGTTTTTGTTTAAATGAATTTTTGGAAGACATTTTACAAGGTCTGTCATCATTTGTACATTCTGCGCAGTAAAACTGCTGTGAAAATTGATGAAGTGTCGGGGAAATGAGGGCATAATAAAAATAACCATTGTCTGAAACCAGCAGTTAGAGGAACGAATAGCCTCGTCTGATATTTGACACTCAAACAGAACACAAGTTACAGTAATGACTAAAGCTCCCTGCTTATCCAACATCTGTTCATCCTGCAACTTGCATGCTGTGTACTCTGATCTGTTTGCATTTGTCAACTTTTGATCTGATCATCTTTAAGGTCCCCAAAACCAGAACTGGGCAAATAACCATGAAATTCTTGGAGCGTTGCTGTAGAGCTGCAAGGATTAGTTGATCAATCGATTAGTTGATCCAAAAAAAAAAAATTGAATATATTGGGGTTTTGAACTGTTGGTCAGACAAAACAAGACATTTAATTAGACCACCTTGTGCTCGAGGAAACAGTAATGGGCATTTTTCACTGTTTTCTGATGTTTTATACACCACTCGATTAATCGGTGAATTGAGAAAACAATTGGCAGATTAATTGATTGTTGAATTGTTGTTAGTTGCAGCCCTACTTTGCTACCAGATGGTTCAGCCTTATAACAACCATCCATTCTTTCATATTACAGTAGATTTAATTAGTCCTCACTCATATACATGCACACGATATGCACACAAACATATATGTAAAATGTATGTAAATATATGTAAATAAATATGTCATTCTCACATAACAAATGTAATACAGAGGTATATGCGGTACTAAGACTGTCACTGAAACTCAAGTAAAGAGCTATGCACAAAGATATGCTCCGTAAGGAATCTTATTTTTATTTTTTTTCAATGGGGAATGCGGGGGGGAAGTATGAAAAGACACTGCAGTGACTCAAGCTGAAATATGAGTAGGTGGGCTTTTAGATAGTGCCCATTTCGTTCAACTGACAGCAGAATCCATATTTCATACTCTGGAGAGCGGACGAGCATTTGAGACTCAGAAAACCCCTCAGATTTGGAAATGGAGGCGATGCAGCATACAGACAGCTGGATCCTCTCATCTTCCCCAGCTCAGAAAATCTAAAAATAAACTGCTGCGTGAAGCAGATCAGTAGCTGGCTGCAGGAGTCATGTTTGTCTGTGCCCAGGGATTTCATATTACTATTCATATTTCTGCCTGTTCAGGCTGATGTGTCAGTAATAAGCATAATCATTATGCTGTTTGCAACCAGATAACCAGTGATAATCACAAATTTACTTATCAAAGATTTCTGATTAAGTGAATAGCAATGTGCTTTTTCTTTGATTTTCAGTGCGAAATGGAAGTTTTACCTCTTTCCTCAATACCAGTGACTGATGAACCTCTTGTTGTTTAAGACATAACATACATTAACAGTTTCATCTCAAACTTCACCAAGTTTGAACTCATGTAGAGTGAACTGTGTACAGGGTAGTGCCATGTATTTGCCTGGTTCTAGACGTAATTGAGAATATGTGCACAATTATAACTATTGCATGAAGTAAGTGCGTGTCGGTGATGGACAGAGCACTGAAAACCTGATGGCTTTTTTTAAGGATGCACACATGGCAGTGCCATTAAAAGCCTTAGTGGACCAAAGATGGTATAGTGGGACATGCAATGAGACAGTTCAGGCTAAAATTCTATTTTTAATCTACGTGTGGATTCTGTCCTTTGTAGCGTAAAACTTTCAAAAAGCATTTCATGTCATGTCCTATAGGATGCATTATTAATTCTGTTATAAATGAATGGTGCCGCATGATATTTTTGACTTTTCTACTAGTAACATTATTTATGACTTCTCTAAGAGCCTCCTATACACACAGCCCAGGTGTGTGTCTCAGCTTCTGAGTTCCACAGTGCACCGTTCTGAGAAAAAATAGATCATTTGAAATATATTTATATCTTATGGTAAACATTTAATATAAAGAGAATATAAATATTATATATAAAGAGAAATGCATGACAAAGAAATGGTCGTTGCATGCCAGCATATGAGGTGGCATGGATAGCGACAGGCCTGTGTTGGTTTTCAGTGTGCGCCCTGTTGTTCTGTTATAAGACCTGTGCCATTTATGGTCAGCAGCTTCTTAGGGTGGTATATGACAGGCTGCTGTGTCCTTGAGGAAGGGAGAGAATCCAGACAGCAGGGATATCCCACACATAAGCTTCTCCTTGTGTTGTGCACTTGCAGTGTACCTTTGTCAGCAGCACCTCTGATAGCATGGACACACCTCTCAGCTGCCAGACTGCAGAGTGAAGAAGAATGAGCAGTGGTTTCCAGAGTGTGTTGCAGAAGTGAAATGGTGTTTACAATCATAAAATTGTGTTGTGGTATGATATATTTTCTATATATTTTTGTCTGTCTGAAGTGTGCAGTTCATTCCTTTTTTTCTGGTCGAAGTCAATTAGCATTTGAAAATTAATCCCTGAGAAAGTGTTTAGTTCACAGGCAGACACCAAGCCAAGGGCTTATGCATCTCTGATTTATGAAAACGTGTTGTAGCCAAACAAGTGCCTAGGTTTTATTTTGTCATAAAACCATTCTTGGCATTTAACAGCTGTGTGTGCTTGACTTATCCCCCCAATACTCACAATATACAGGGCATGACATTGGTGCCATACTAGCTTCTGCTTAAATGAATTACAAGCTGATACATCATCAGAAAAGTGTGCAATGAGGGCAGGAATTTTGAAGGAACACTGGCAGCTGTAAGCTAACTGTTACTGTTATCCGTCCAATGTAAAAATAAGTAAAGTAAATCCAGCATGAGGCCTCTTCAGCTTTGGCAGCAGAAAAACAGCCTAGAGACAGAAACTTGAAAAACAAAATGACTTATCAGTTTTGTTAATGCGTTTCAGTTGATAAGGGTTTCCAGTTGCAACTGAGAAATAGCAGACTGTTTCTGCCATGCATTTAATGAAGTTTTTCTTTTTAATCTGCTGCACTCCTCTTCTTCATTTCAGCAAGTGGCCATATAATGTTTTAAGACAGGAAAGTTTACCCAGACCTTTAACACAATGTTAAGGACACTATGTGTTGTGTTTTGAATGAATACAGGCGAAATGCACCGTAAAAGGTAGGTGAAAAACAATTCCATCTCAAAGAAATACAAATCACGAATGCATTCTCAATATTACTGCAGAGCTTCACCTGCCACAGTCTGAATGCAAATGTATGAACAGATAAGGGAATAAACAGTGACAAAAACTCCCAACTGAAGCTTAATGCAGGTTTACAGTCCAACTGAATTAAACTCCAATTGCATACTCTGTCGCTTAAATGTCTGAAAAATTAAGCAAATCAGAAAGGTTATCTCCCTTGACAACATGAACTGTGGCACCTGTGACAAATCAACTTGAGTCTGACATTTTCAGGTCTTAATCTGGAAAACCAGACATTTGATACTGTAAGACTTTTCAAAAGCTGTGTGTTCACTGGGTGGCTGAGGCAAATACCTACTTCAATAATCTGTTCCCAATATAGATGCTTTTCACCTGCCTTGATATCACATCTCCTCATTGTGTTTGCAGTCTGTCCAGGTGTGTCTTGCTGTCTGCAGTGCAGCCAAAAGAAACTTGGTGATGGAATGACATCCCTGTCTTCTTATGCAGTTTGTGGGGATCATATAATTGTAACTTAGCAACGGCTGTTGAGAAGGTGTAATGTAGTCAAAGACAACAGTAGCTCCTCATATATAGCAATGAAGTGATGAAAACGTATTCTATGTGTGAGAGCAACAGAACTTTATTTATGTGTTTGATTTAAACAAATATCTTTTTACTTGTGTTATTTTTTCATTCTTACATCCAGTGATTAAGATATACCTGCCACTTGTGTCAAATTTTAGCGTGATAAGTTTTTATTTCCATAAAATGATGCTCTGCTACTCTCAGCAAAGGACCAGCTGGCATGCACAGCTCTTGTTATTTCTCAAGACATCAAAATGAAACGGATTTAATGGTGGCTTATGCGGCACCAGGCGTGTACCCAAAAGCTGCCACTGAGCAGAATCTTGCGCTCTCTCTAGAATGAGCGCCCATCAGGATGGCTCCACTTACTCCAAAGCGAGACTGGAGAACCATATACACTGTCCTCAGTACGCCCTATAGGGAACAACAGCTCAGCAGGGCAGTATCCATGCAGCTGCCTGAAGAAGCTCCCTTATCCAACAAACTTATGTCCTTGAGAAAGAGAGGGAGAGAGAGAGAGTGGCTTTTAATGACTCAGCTTTATAAAGAGACAGTTGTCTCATCTACCTTTAGGTACACTATGTGTTGTGGAGACTATATCCAGAGGTAATCAGGTTTAATTGTGGTTGGAGCACACAGATTCCTCTGTGTACCCTTGTGGTATTATATAATTACCAATGAGGCTAATTATTTTCAACATCAAAGCCAGGGCTCACTGTGAGAAAGACACAGACAGATCTCCTCCATGTTCTGGGAATGGCCAGGTGTTTTTGTCAGATCAGGGTTGCCCTTGACCTGTTCATGTTTTTGATAACATCTGCAGTCAAAAAAAGATCAAGAACTAAGATGTGCTCCACAAGCAGCAGCATAACCATTGTCTGCCTGTCACCTTGCTGATGGATGGCTTGTCCTGTAATGCACTGTCCCAGTGTTTGTGGATGGCTCCCATGGTCTAGTATGGAAACCTCTATAACTGGCACATAATGGCCTAGTATGGAAACCTCTGGTATATAATTGGCATCACCGAGTAAGGGGTGAAATGGCAGTAGCTGGAAAGTGACGGATTATAGGTGAGACATCTTTGCTCATCACCCCCGCCTGTTTAGTTTAATGCCTACAGTTTGCTTGCACAAGCTACACATGAAGCATCCTCATCCGACTTAATGCCTGTGCTGGATGAACAGGTGGACTGTGGAGCAAAAAGGATCAGGCGCTCAACACTAGACGTCATGCAGTTGAGAGCGAGCGTGTGCTTGTGTGAACTGTGATGGGTCGACTAAGGGAACTGCAGTAGCGAGCACAATTTTAGCATGCAAAATAAGGAGAAAATAAGGGTAAAACGCCATGTGGTGTCACAATATTGACAACTGCTAGCCATTCTCAAATGATTAGCTCATAGCCCTACTTAATTCCAGCTTTCAGATTTTTTAATCTGATCAAGAAAATATGCATAAACGTTCCATCCTCACTAATCAGTCCTTGCATAAATGAAATCCCTCATCTTCATTAGCCAACAGATAACTGTGAATGCTCCCACCAGTGTCATTCATGTCAAGTGCTTTGTCTGTGACTAAAACAGAGAACATGGCATGTTTCTTGTAAGCGTATACAGTGCATTCGCATTTTACACGAAGATGTGGTCCTGAAAAGGCTCGCGTAAAGCAAAATTGCGTAATTCATAGTCCCCATTTAAATTAATGGAAATGCTCGAGATGTGTTCCGCGGTCACGTAACGTCGACTAACTTACTCAGAAAATTTGTAAAAAAAAAATAGCAAGAACTAGTGGGAATCTATGAGAGAGAGAGTGGATATCGAATTGGTAAAGGGGATATCGGATAATGCTAATGGTACAGTATGTAATTACATTTCTGCAAAATAAATGCAGTACACTACTTTAAATACCACCTGTAATTTCCTTTGCCAATTCAAATATTATTAAATATTAATATTAAATAATATTATTTTAAAAATACCACTCGCGTTAAAGTGCGTAATGTTGCGTAAAGTGATCATTTTTGAATCGTGTTTCAAGGGGCGTTGAAGCAAATTTATGTATTTTAAGTTCACGTAAAAAACAAATGCTCTGTACCTATTTTGGACCATTACTTGAGTCAAAGATGACATTTTCCTCTGTTATTCATACAGTGACTTAAATACCATTAGAATGACTTAATTTTTGATGTGAATTTCCAATATGAACCTGATTTTGTGAAACGAGTGTGTCTCTAATGAATTTGCACCGCATATGTGGAGACTGGAAACATATATAGCACAAAAATTGACCAGCCCACTATTGAGGGCACAGAAAGTAAACGAATAAACAGCCGATTCACTGTCAACAGCACAAAAGTATTGCGTCCAGGAAGTGTTCAACGTGTTATTTTTAGGCTTTGTCAAACAGGGCTGTGTGACCTCTGGCACAGGAAGCAGGAGGCCAGAGAGGCCGGGGAGAAGACAGAACGGGAACAAAAGAAAGATTTGGGGACGATGCTTTGCGAAGGGGAAATGGGTGGAGAAGACCTCCCCTCCCATTACCAAATCATGGGCTACAAATAGAGTAATTTACAGTGGGGGAGTAAGAGACTTGTAATCTTTTCTTAGACACAACCTCCCAGGACAATTAGAACATGGCTGAAGTCCAAGAGCTGTTGGAGTGTGAGGAGATGGACTGCTCTCTGTTCACCAGGCTGTGTCCCCACCACAACAAAAGTCTAGGGGCAAAGAGAAAGGACTGTCCAAAAGCTGGATCACTTACAACAGAAAAATGAAAGTTGACCTGTCCTAAGGAGAGAAATGCTGACTTGGTTACGGTCAAGTAGACTTAATAATGTAGGTCTTTGTTTCCCTGAAACAATCACTTCATTATGGTTCTCATTCACCTTGAGAGGTAGGCCTCAGTCAAGGTATGGACCAAAATGTTGGTTATGAGAATGGCATGCCCCATGGCAAGATTGAAGACACAGTTCACTGCTGTAATGACCCAATAACTTTATCTCTGCTGTTCTAGCATTCCTTAGTGGGTGTTTTAGCTCTCCTTTTTTGGCATATAGATAGTAATATAGTCATATGCACCAAGTGACCAATTTACTTTCCTCCTGTCAAACACCCATCACAGATATTGCAGAGGAGGGCCATGTTGCTAGTGGAACAATAGCATCAGGCATAGTCTTAGGACTATAAAAGTACTACACAGAGCTGTTTAGATTTAATTCAACAAATGAAGAAAAGTTGTGTTATGCATCTAGGTAGATTGTTGGGGATCTGCAGTCTAATTCAGGCTACTAGCTGTATCACTTCTTCTGTCAGTCATGCTGAAAAATTGTCATAGTTATATTTGATCAAAGATGAACTATTAACCTGGCTATGTCAATATGCTGTCATTAGTCAGAATTTTTGGGGGGGGGGTTTTCTATGGACTGTGCATTTAGGCTGTATCTCATGACCAATTACATAGACAAAATCAACTTTTCTGTCAACTTGCCTGATTTGATTGAACTCTGTGAAGGTAGGCTGGGAGCCTAGCAACGGGACTGATGTCATTTTATCCTGTTCAAAATAGAAGTAAATGTGGGTGTCACAATAAACAGTGTGGGAAAAGTCGAGTGATTCATACCAATTTGGGATTAAGTTACATAAATTAAAGTGGGTTTGGGACCACGCTGGCGGTGGGAGATGATGAAAAGAATTTTAAACTTTAATGTCCATGTCGTGTTGGAGGACCATTCTAACAACCATGATGCTGATCATTTCATAAATGTGTAATGGAGGTAATGTTCATGGCTGAGTAAGACTGGAGCTTGCCTTAACTTCCAGTCATTTTGTAATAAGTGCTCATTACAAAGCACTTTGGCCTGCAATGTCAAATGAAAGCTGCAGTAAAAATAAAGTAGTGTCATTATTATTATTGGCTGTAGTAGTAGTAGTAGTAGTAGTAGTAGTGATAGTCGTATTAAGCGGTTTAAGATGATGGACATCTTCAGACTTAGGGAGCATCAGAAATTAAACCTGCTGCTGTCTGGTTCCCAGGTGTGTGAAGGCCTACCCCTTGGAATGAATAACTGCATCTTACTGATAAATAATTGGACAAAGAATTTGCCAAATATAATGTCATCATGGCACACATATTGTAGGTTTATACACAATTGTAGTCAGGATTACTTCAAAACTGCTGATGGTGTGACGAGAGATAAATCCTCATTTTGTAACACTGCCATCTATTGGCAAGCTGGCTGTTTTTTAAGCCTCCATACCATGAGCAAAATTCACCTTTTTACACATCAAATCTTGTGTTACGCCTTTCTCAAGACCTGTGTAATTAGGGTGTATTCATGCTGTATTGTGTATGTATGCATTGTATATAGTGTGTAGCCCTCTGTGAGCGTCTCTCCAAACTAACACGCCAGGGTCTCTTTATGTTGCTCTGATGTTGTTGCTATGCAGTGAAATACTACAGCAGCATTGAGAGGATTCTGCATTTCAGATGGGTTGTGCCATAGCAGGCATTCTGCTGCGCATGTTGACTGCAGTATCTGTAGGGTTTCATATCATTTATGAAGGCTCCGCATTGGTGCACTGAGGCTGGGGTGACCTTTCAGTACAGATTCATGGGGAACACACTCATTATTTCAGCAGTACTTCAGAGTTGTAATCTATACCCGTAACCACTTTCAAGTTGTTTTTGGCTGCTGTTACAGCACTTGTAAACCATCCAAACTGTGTATCTGGGTGGAACAGGACAGAAATGTTACTGCAGAATTAACAGATTTTTCTCTTAGGAAAATGCACAAGTGAAATATGGAAGAGCATGAGAAAGAAGCAAATACAGCAGACCTAGATGAATTAGCATGCACACCTGTCCTTGTAACCTGAAGGTCGCAGATTCAAATATCTTGTAGGAAGTCAACATCTTAATTAATATCATAAAGCAGTATAAATTGCCCAGCTCAGAAAATGCCATAAACATTATTTTTCAGAAAGGTACATCTACGTCATTGTACTCATACCTGCAGTGGAATAGAAGTGGATGCGTTCTGTAGTGGTAGTAAATGTGACATTTATAGTAGTAGTATTTGACTGGTATTGAATGAAGAACATAGATTGAAATTTTGAGATCAAGGTGTCATCTTGCCAATTTTTACGCAATTTAAAAGAAAGCTACAGACTGCACTGTTTCTAATAAGGTGTGGCACTACATTGAACAAAAGAATGAAAGCTAATTTTGTAATACTTAACAAAATATGTGCTTTTTAGTAACATAATATTATATAGCAAAAACAGACATTTCTCCTCACGCATCTTTCATAATATAATGAAAAACCACATAATGATCTGTGAAAAATGAAAAGTACAGAACATTCCTGTGCTCATTTCGAATCAAGGGTGCAGTGGTAACCTTGGTAATCATTTTCTTTTATGAGAAATATAATCGAGTGAGATTGGCCCTTATGTGAGATAAGAAATCAGTGTGTCCTCTTACCACTGTGTTCCATATTTAGCACAACACTTTTTTTTCCTTCCTTCCAGGCTTTTTAAGGATGTCTCGATGTCTCAATTTTTCCGTTTCTAAGCTTGAAACCCAGAGATCTGATAAACAGGGAGCAGTGATCTAATGCGCCTCAGGTACACACACTCACTGTGACGATATCACTTCGCTGTACATGTTTAAGACAATGGAAGTTGTCTTAAACATCTAGGACAATGTTTAGGAACTGCTCAAATCACACACATTCCCTTTCGTTCAGTTTATTTGATATTCAGTCGTGTATATAGTTTAAACATTTTTGGTCTGAAACACATCTATTATAAAAATAAATTAGTTACATACCTTTCAAGAGATTATTCACATGATTTGTGGTTGATGTTTTATTTAATCAAAATAAGAGCAAAATGGATTGATCTTGATCTGAAATGTTTAGAATAGCAGTCATATAGTTATGACTGGCATTATCTTCTTTCAAATTCATCCAACAGCAGACTTGAACGATGCCAAAATATAAACTCTTCAGCAGTCCACTTATCCAAACCTCCAGCATAGACTGTCTGTGCTATTTCCATGCTACTGAGGTATTAATCGTATTTTGGTAAATAGACAGAAATACTTAATGCAATTTTAGTTTCAAAGCGATAGCTCAGTTGTCCTCTTTCAGCATTGGCTGGGTACAGACTTGGAGAAAAAAACAGAGTGAACATTTTAATTCAAAGGAGGGCCAGTACCAGTACTAACATTTGGAATGACAAATGCTCACCTGATGCAAAATTAATCTGCATAATTTTACTTTGATTTCATCACCCACAAGCCAAAAAAAGTAATCTCAAGAATCAGCTGTCTTGGATTCTAACCAAATGACTTGTCATGAATCGGCTGAGCAGAATGACAAAAGCGTGATTCATTAATTAACAGAGCTTGGAAATGGCTTGTGGTTCTTCTTCCTCAAAGGCAGGGAATCGATAAATATTGAGCACACTATTTCAAGCCCCGCAGGGGTCGTCTGTCAGGCTCGGTTGAAGCCTATGCAAATAGGCAGTGCCGGTCTATGGGTTAGCAGCTCGGTGTAGATTCGCGATAGTTTAAACCTTATTTACATGTCATCATTCTTGATGTCTATACCGCGTGCAGACCACTTTCAAATAATTATTCCATAAAGCACATGTGGGAATATTTATTACAGATGTGCAATGAGGGTGTTCTGCCTGCAGGAATTTTAGCAGCCTTATCTATTTAATGTCTCAGTAAAAACAAATTAGGATGCGGTTTTCTAAAAATGCTTAAATGATGTACAGAAGCTTTGCAGTAAACATTATGGAAAAATGTACCAATAAGTTTGCATGTAATGCTTTAATGTACATAGAACATTGCACATAGAGGCCCATATGGTTATAGGAATCATGACGTAAATAGGCTAATAGTAACACCATTGGTATGTGCAAGGTGGAAAATGCATTGAGGTGAGAATGCTTTACTGCGTTGTAGCATGTTAGCATTACATGTTAGTATTACTGCACGGGTATTTCTCGAAGCCAGCAATGCTTGGAGAAAGCCTGCTGCTTTTTGAACTTGTGACATACTTGACAATATCACCTGTAGTGTTATTAATAATTTACACATACATCGATTTGGCACCTTCACTATTTATGTTACATTTAGAATTTCAGATCTTTTGTGACCTTTGTTGTCACACTGAAGCTGCCAATTCATTAGAGAGAGGGAGAAAATTTTGAGCACAATCCCTGAATTATGTAGTACTTATGTCTCTACATGGAAACCCATTTTGTGTCCCTGTTACTTAGAGGAATGACTATCACTCCTACTCATTTTCCCAGATACATAGTATAGATTACTATCTATGGCAGGATTCACTGGTCTGTCTTGCTTCATATGTTGAAACTCTTCATTGGAGCTACACAGAGGGATTTCCTAGGAAACCATTTGGCACAATTCATTTTATAAACTGAGAAACCATGGGCTGTTTTTTGGACGGTCACTCTCCGTAGTCATTAACCAGCAGCGTTTGTGTTTATGCTGAAATGTGAGGCTTGTGCTTCCCCTTGCCAGAGATTGGAAGCTGTGCAAGATTTTTCACAGGAAGGCAGATGGTCTCTCTGCAGAAGGAACTAACGCTAATTGCTAAAGATGTTTACGTCACAGTGTCATCAAAGGGGTTCTCAGTCATGGTTACTGCCCTGTGTTCCCAAAAGAGCAGTACTACAGTGCTGCTGATAGTATAACAATCTCTCTGGAAATTACTCTTGTCTTCAGCACCAGACCACTGAGATTTTGATAAATCTTTCTGAACAGTTTTTACGTAAAGGACATTATTATTCCCATAGATATTTTTAGCAGTTTATCTGTGTTTATGACGTAGTTAAAGGCAGCATCATACTTGATTTGGTGGCATGAAGACTGCTCTAAGGACATCAGACAGAGAACATGATACATTTGAATACATTCAAAACCAATTCAGATCTGAATTCATCATTAAAAAAATTTTATGGAGTGGTCTGTGGAGTTGTGAAATACATTGAATTTTATGGAACTGTCATCGTAGTAAACTCCGTACTAAAAGCATACTTTTAAGTACATGGAAAGTGAAACCATGCAAGCTGCACAGAGATATAGCTCCAGCTATAGATAGTGGTTCCGGATTTTTGGTAAGGGAAGTTCCCCAATAAAAGGGCATGACTGTATGGATGAATGTCACTCTACAGTCACTCCTGTGTGGACTTTTTCCCCTCATATGACCCTACTTTTAGTAAATACAGAAATATTCAGAGCTGCCTTACTTTGAGTGGCAGCCCATTTCCCACACAGGGAATATGTCTGTTAGTTGGACTCTTAGCTGAGAAGTGATGCACATTATTGGCAGAAAGCATGACATTGGATGGTTAGCTAACACAAGAAATGTCAATCCAGAACACTTGATAGATAGGAAGCAACTTTCCAGAGTAAATGATGCACTTTTTTATTCTTACTGAAGATTTAATATATTGATTTTTAATGCAGTAATTTCTTCATGGATAGTGGAAGTTTTCATGATCTCTCAGTCACAGGTTATGAGAAGGCCATGAGAATTTCACTTTGAAACTGAATCAAAAGGTGAAACTGAACCAAAAGCATTCCGTCGTACATCATCAGAACTGCACAGTGCAAGCAGTTCTCAGCTCTGTGATGAAGTGCTCATAGGAAAGCAATAATGCAGTTTTTCAGGTTCACCCTTCCTGGTGCTTCATTGAAGGGCAACTCATATGTCTGGTCGAACAATGAGGGTTGATCTGTTGGTCTGCTTGTTCTATAAGTGTTCCATAAATAAAACACAAGCAGGATCAATATTGTGGTAATTTGTTTGTGAATATGTGCAGTCCCCCTCTGAAAGTGATTGATGCCTTTTTCATCATAATTTACTAAGATATCTCTTTTTATAAAATAGAAGTGTATTTTTTAATTAAAAACTTTTGCCTTGGAAATTTTGGCTGCATCAAACTTTAAATACTTCTTCAAAGCAATACCACCTTTCCTCCTTTTTGTTTAAGTCACGAAATACAAACCCATTTACCCTGAGAACTAGTGTAAAATAGCTTTTTTACCGTAATAATAGTTATTCTCAAAATATGCATTTTTAATGTTTTCAAGTATATTCCCATTTACATTTACTGTACATATTTGCTTGTTTATCAGATCAAAGCAAAGTCAAAGCGGTGTGTCTATTAACTAAAATAGTGTATGGAGTATAGTTATTGCAGTTATTTTATTTTGAGGTTTTGTGTTGAAAAACACGTTTTGGCTACATATCAGTGTTACATGATATTTATCTCTGACTTACTATCTACACATTTTATATTGTAATATGGCAATGTAATGTTATGTTGAGGTGGTTCTGTGATGTTGATACTCAAGACTCAGTGTCTGATCTGTGTCAAATCAGAGATATTAGATTTTGAATGAGCGAAAAGGTTTTTTTTTCAACAATGAGGAATACAAATTCTGCATGACCTGGGCATTTTTCATTGGACAAGTTCTGAAAATTTAGAAAAATGGTCTTCAGCATATCGAAATGACTATTACAAACATATATCTAATTCTTGATTTAATGTTTTGCAGAATAATGGTGTAAAACCACAAATTTCTAAAGATGCTTCAAGAAATGCTTAATTTTAGCATGTCTAATAAAATACATCAAGTCAAGATATGTTTTGAGAAGTCAATAACTTTTCAAGTACAGTTGGTCCTAGATATGCAGGCAGAGCTCCTGGATACTGTTTATATATCTGATCACGTATTCTCATGCAGAGCGCGAAACCAAGAATATCCTGAAAAAGCTGTCCTAAAAGTGTACTGTCAGATGCTACAGTCTGCTAGCGAGAGCCTAGGCTTCCTCAGGAAGACAGCAAGCCTTTCTGCCTTTTGTGATCGCTCACTGCAGTCGTGCCTCTTTGACACTTTGAAGGTTTTATAGTGTAATAACCCAGCCTTTCTGTGAAAGACGTTCATATCGTCTCAGGGGTAGGGAAGCAGAAATTGCTGCATCATCTGCTTCACACTGAGTCTCCTTCACAGATCAGGCCTCAAAGTATTGCACAGGATTGCATTCTCAGGTTCTCATTTGCGCCCATCTTTGAATTTGGGGAAAAAACACATGTTTCATTATGGGTCAGATGGAATGTGGACTACTTTGCACAAGATTTGAAGTCACTTTGAAATGTGACTGGAATTAAAATTTGTTTCATCTCTTTAATTCACCTGCAATCTTTACTTTTTGTGAACAACTATTTTTAAGCTTTTTGAACAAAAGCCAGTCAGACCTTAGGGGCATATAACAAAGCTTGAAAAAAAGAAAATGGACATACAAACTAAAATAAGGAAAAAAAAACATTCAAAATAATAAATAAACAAATAAATTATAAGTAGAACATTGAAGCAAAAAAGTTAACTGCAATACTGTGATCTAATTTTGAGGCATTATTTGTTTTTTTTTTTTTCCAGAAAAAAAGCCAGCATGTTTACCATCATAGTACCCATGTAACAAAGATGTGTGTTCTTAGACAGTGTCTCAGTGCCCGCAGCAATGCCATTGGGGTGGGACGCAACAGTCAGCAGTTTTTTTTGTCCCTGCTGCCAGAATCATACCTGGGTCCCCCCACTCTGTTTGCATTTTGCCAGTGAGGTCAGCCAGCAGTGACAGTAGCTCCCTGAGGCCCTGTGCAGACACTTATCGCTCAGGGTGAGCTATGTGTCTTCAGAGGTCGAACCGCCATTCCATAATGGGTCTTGTTCTAGCTGTTTGAATCCCTACTCAATCATGGGCAGGAGACTGTTCAATGCACACTCCCAGCCTGTCTCTTTCCTCATTGTGTTCATCTGAAAACTGTACAACCTTCCACACTCCATGAATCACAGTACTAACCTCAGGTCTGTTAGTAGCACTCATCATTGCAAGCTTAACCATGTATATAGGACACCATAAATACAGACTTGCCTCAGTGACATACTGGTTTGTTGTCATGGTATAGTTGTGAGCCATGTTATCATTTTGGAACTATGAGAGCACAGGTGAAATGCCCTCCTCATGATCCTCATCATCTTCTCTGATCTCCTCAGAACCAGGAGCTGGAGATCTGTGATCATTTCCCATCTTGTGAACCCATGGATAGTCAATTTATTCCTGCTTGTGAGCTTCTCTCATCCTTTGTCGGTTTATTTTACTTTTTTCATTTTAACCAAAACTGAATTACATTGTCATGAATACTGATTGGGACTGGTCTTATTTACTTGCCCAAATAAGTAAATCCCTTACTCTCCAATGTACTTTGTGAAGGTGAAAACCGGACTTGATAAGCTATGGCATTTAATGGCACAAGAGTAGACTTAAATCAATTGATTTTTAAACCCAAGAAAGATCCAAATTCCTCAGAAAGTGATACAGAGTTAGATATATCGGACGCACTCAACAGAATGTCATCGGCCTAAAGGGAAATGTGATGAATTGGACTTTATCAGACTAGGTGATGTGAATTGGTTTTGCCTGATAGCCTGAGCTATCAGCTTCACTGAAGAGGAAACTGGCTACAGAAAAGCAGGCACACTAGTCTAGTACTTCTGTGAGGCACAGACTCAGGGGTATCCTGATGGCCGGTCTGAATGTGAGGCACAGACTCAGGGGTATCCTGATGGCCGGTCTGAATGTGAGGCACAGACTCAGGGGTATCCTGATGGCCGGTCTGAATGTGAGGCACAGACTCAGGGGTATCCTGATGGCCGGTCTGAATGTGAGGCACAGACTCAGGGGTATCCTGATGGCCGGTCTGAATGTGAGGCACAGACTCAGGGGTATCCTGATGGCCGGTCTGAATGTGAGGCACAGACTCAGGGGTATCCTGATGGCCGGTCTGAATGTGAGGCACAGACTCAGGGGTATCCTGATGGCCGGTCTGAATGTGAAGCACAGACTCAGGGGTATCCTGATGGCCGGTCTGAATGTGAAGCACAGACTCAGGGGTATCCTGATGGCCGGTCTGAATGTGATGCACAGACTCAGGGGTATTCTGATGGCCGGTCTGAATGTGAGGCACAGACTCAGGGGTATCCTGATGGCCAGTCTGAATGTGATGCACAGACTCAGGGGTATCCTGATGGCCGGTCTGAATGTGAAGCACCGGGGTGAGGGCTGATGCAGAGGATGGAACCCATATCGATAAATGATGGTCTGAATGTGAAGCACTTCAGAAGTGACAGTAAATAGTTCCATTCTTCATGATCAAAAAACTTCCCTGCATTTAATGACAAGGTCACAAATGAATGTCGCTGACCTGATATTTAATTAATAGTATCAAGAATGTTATAGAAGAATTAAGATGAACATTAATAAATCCAAAATGTAGACACTGGACATGCAGAAGTTTCTTATTGTTTTTTGGATTTGATTTGTGTCAATAGAATGATGAAAGGATTATCATATATCTTGTGCTTAAGTAGTGACCAGGTCCTTGTTTGTTTCAGAAGGGGCAGGTAGCTGCTCGGAGGTACCAATATAAACCATTGGTAGATTTTCTGCTCCATGTACATTTTGCCTGCACTATATATTAAAGTAGGTTCATTAGACGAGTGAATGAATTGTTAATGAAGATAATATTAACAAGCCTTACAATCCTCTCTGAGGTCAGCTACAGTATATAACCTTTACTTTATAGACTGAATCAGCTAATTGAGAATCATAATGGCTGGCCATGAAACGTTTAGCACAGCATGTTTTCTGTTAGACCAGATATCTGTCAGTGCATTTTTGTCTTTTATAGCCCTTGTGGGGCAATGCAAGCCGTGCTGAAAACAAAACCAAAAAGGCGCTCAATGCTTTTTCTCCTAATCCAGACTAAATGCTCCATAGTGTCAGGCTGGAAAAATATGAACCCATTTCCTCTATGCCGCTTCTCTGTTCGTCTTGCAAGATATTGCTTCCTAATACAAGAAAAGTATTATGCCTGAAGAATATGGATTTAACACTGTGTGGCTATCCTTATTGTGTGAACATGTCTGTATTTAAATTAAGATCTAGCACAGTGTATGAGGTATTGTTCGTTTTATTTTTTGAGTAGTTTTCACAATACATGATTTTGTATTGTAAAAGGACATTTATTATGAAATGCATGATTCAAAAATGTAATTTTTCATTTCTAGGCAGTTTTTTATGTTGTAATAGTCAGGAATGCATGTATGTTTTCATATGTATGCCAGTTTGTAATATAAATATATTTAATTCATTTTACCACTAGGCAAAAGGGTTAAATAAACTGAGAGTTATTACTCTTTGTATTTCTGGAATGAAGAAAGGTTGCAGGAGATATCCAATACACATACTCTAAAAATGTTAGGTCTAACATAGGGATATTTTTCTATGCATCAACCTCAAAACCTGCTTTGCTGCACTGTGCATTCAGATAGAAATGACCATGTGTAATAACTAGAGTAATCCAGGGATAACTAAACATTTGTCAGGTTATGGTGTTTATTGACTACATTACAGTAAAGATTTATGGTTATGCTTCCAAAATTGCCCATATTTTTTCACATATGTTGACCTATATTACATTATGTAACTGCTAGTATAACATATGTGACTTCATTAAAAGCACCATGTTTTCCTTCAGTTAGAGTTGCTTCATAAAAGCCTCTTTTCAATTTATTTATAGCAGAGAATATATCTTACTCATTATTAACAAAAACTGATAGAAATATTATGAAAAAGGAAGCCCATTCATAAGTTATATGAAAATGAAACAACCTGATGGAAAATCTGTTTCAGTTCAATTAAGAAACATATTTTAAAATATTTTACTAGTCTTTTGTTAATCTGAAAACAGGGAGAGAGAGAGAGAGAGAGAGAGAGAGAGAGAGAGACTGGTTAAGGACACACACTTCTCTGGAATATTTAAGTCTACAATTTTGGACACAGGGTGACTTGAGATGGCAGAAGTCCAATAGCATATCCCAGTGGAATGTTTTCATATGTCTGGACAGAGGTACAGAACCAATTTCAACATTAATAATGTCATTTACACAGATGAAAATGTTTGGGGCAGTGTAGTGACTGGGACCTTGATTCATTGCTAGCAGGACAATCGTGGGGACAGTTACTGTAGACCTCATTTCAGCTACAGTAATATTTGATTTTTTTCTTTGCAGATTACTTAATACCTAAATATGTTTTACCCCAATCAAATGGTAGATGAAGAAGAATGATTCACATTATAGTATTCAAGTTCTTGATCTCAATTGGTATGACATTGCTCAGGGTAACATCTACTGAAAAAAGAAGTTGATGTGTTCTCAGGTCGTCACGTTTGAATACACACATACACGCAAGGCTCTCCACTCGTTATGCCTGCGAGACCCGAGGCAGTGCTACTGAGAGCAGCGCCAGTGTCAGGAGAACTCAGAGTACAAGACCTCGCAACTCATGTGGACCAGAAGTGACAGCTTTACAGGCTGGAACAGGAGAGGAAAATAAAATAAACGTGGAAGGAGAATAAAGCAGCAGTTTTCAGTTCACGACGATCTGTACTGATTTGTGCTGCTTTAAAAGGGTATAAAATGTGTATGACTCTCTGAACGTGACTGAAATTCCCGATAAATTTGTATCTCGGGTAAAAAGCAGAAGTCTTTGTATGTTATGATCAAGTCTTGCTTGCTGGTGGTTGTTTCCATTTTTCCATACTGACAGCGGCGTACTACCTCACAGCCAAACAAGAAGGAGAGAATACTGTCGTTATTGTACTAGTATTACTGTAACTCAATAGTATTATGGAAATTTATTACAGAGCCAAGTGATTAGATGTCTAAGGAAGCGTTTCTAAGTGAAGCGTTACTGCATAAGCACGAAACACTCGTGCAGTGTACTGTCTCCAAGGCCGTGTCTGATTTGTATGTGCGAGACGAGCGGCTCTAATAGGTTTGGGATTTCGACTTGATGGCGAAATATTCGCCTCGCAACTGTAAAAGGCTCCCCCTCTTTTAGTTGATTGATTGCTATGTCCCCTCACTGCCTAGCTGCTGGTTGCTGATTAGCATGCAAGAGGGGCCGCCTCGGATGCCGTTCACTGCTTTATACTGGGAGTTGCAGCAGCACCAGTCAGTTACGCCACCGTCAGAAAAGTGCACGCCAGGCTCGCGCAATATAACTACAGTATCCGCCGCGCAAGGAAACCAGCGGACGTCGGGTTTAGACCAGAAGAGACATTAACGGTACTGAGTCTGATGATGATGAGGATGATGATGGTGAGGATGATGATGCTTCTGTTGGCGAGATTTACACTTGAGCTACGCTAAAGAAAGAGTAAGAAGAGAAGCTTATAAGAACAGAGGCTGTTGGTATTATATTTTTTCCCTTTTATTGGTATAATGGTGGATGCATGGACAGTTACACAGAGTCTAGGCTGACATCCGAAAACAACCTGCACGCTCCAACATCTTGAATATTACAGCTTCCTGCATTGCACCATGACCTTGGACGTACAAACGGTGGTTGTGTTTACAGTGATCGTGGTGCTGGTCCTTGTGAACGTCCTGTTAATGTTCTTCTTGGGTTCTCGTTAATGGATTTTACTCTTGAGCCTCTGTGCGCCCGCCTGCACTGAGATACATACAGAAAATATACAGTGGAAGCAAGAGAGGCAGTGCGCGTACATACCGAGCGGGGGACACCCGGCGTTCCAACATGGCTTCACAGTGATATGAATGACGTTGGTATATTACATCTATCCATACATATTTTGTCCATGTCTTGTGTTTTGACTATGTTTACAAGCGTAGGTGGTAGTCGTGGTGGCAGTGGTTGTTGTTGTGAAGATATTAAGGTCTGGTTTGTGAAATTCTCCTCCTTTTTTATCTAGTGTTTTCTTTCCCAACCTTTCTCCCCACCCCGTGTTGTAAATTCATTTTATGTAGACTCTCTTGGAACTAATATCTTCTAATATTGTCAATATGTGCGAACTACTGGTTTCCTAGACACAATCTGATTTTATTTTATGGCGTAATTGTGTTTGTTTGATTGAATATTATCTGTCCAGATTATTCCGATCCTTTCAACATAATTGCCTAATTATATTTCATAGTTACCGATATCGATTTCGGTGGAATTATACGAATTCACACTGACTATGCGGCGTCAGTAACCTATTCTAATTGTCAAGCTTTTCTTTCGTTAGACCCCTGATACGCTTTGATATTTATACGTTTATATACAAAATAACAGTACTAATACTGTTATTGTTTTGTTCTATGAAATAGTTTGTAACGTAACATGATTTTAATTTCGCAGCTTTTCTGTTTTAACATGTTTAGATAGCTTTTTCTATTGTATTTCGAAATTGCTTTCCTCCCTTTCAGTTTTTCGCATTTTCAAACTTTACAGATGAGTGTTCTTTAAGTATGTCATGCAACGGTATTTTATTTACAATATTAATTGAGCTATTCTTCACTGAAGAAAAGGTTGACTGCAAAAGTGTGATGATGTTGTCTTGGTTAGCCTACTTTGGCTAAGTCTAAAGCCATCGTGCTTTAAATAAGAGATATCTGCCTTTAATAGGAACAGGTGATCCTGTTTTTTCAGTTTTAAAGATAGTAGTGAGTTCTCCGTTTGTACAGGTTACTCCACGTAGCTGCCAACATTCAGTGTCTTTTAAGTCAGTGATAGTAGTTACCAGTGTTTCTTTGAATAAGCTTGAGTGGTTTTTCATCGCCTTCTGTGTGATACAATGCCACTTCTCTCCTAAAGTATAGTCGTTGTCTGATTGTGGTAAGATTTTTAATTCATATGCAAGACACACATTGATAGAACAGGATGCTGTGAATTCAATGAACAGAAGAGGAGAGGAATATCCCAACCCATTTGCAGCGAGGAGTCAGATGATTTTCTTCTCATTGTTGTGTTCTTGTGATGCAGTAAACATGGTGCTCAATGTTTAATCATGATTGTTCCCAAGATGTCCTATTGGTTTGAATAATCTCAGCGCTATTCTCGAGATCACACATGGGAAGTGAAGTGCACGTTGTCATAGCAAAACAGAGGCATGCATATTTAATGTAGACGGTGATGCCTTCACGTGGGGGAGCATGTGGGGCTAAAAATAGCCTTTTCTTCTTGAACACGTGGGGAATATGGACTGTTTTAGCAACAAATATATGATGGACGATTTAGTAATACACAATACTCTTATGTGATTTATGAAAGTATATAGCTATCCATTTTAGAATTGCACCTTACATTTTTGTGCGGTTTTTTTTTTAAAGAAAGCCAATCATTTTCATGCATAGATGCTTTCATCACTCTTATGCAATATGCACATACGACAACGGCCCTTATTATAAAGGCCTTCAATATTAGCATTTATGTATTCATAAGTATATAAATACATATGTATATGTTTATTTCAGATACATAGATATAAGTTAATGTTCTGCTTTTGTTTCTAGACAAACTCATTTGGAATATATGCAGTGCTGCATTTAGGAATGTTAATGAATTTAAATGCTTAAAATATTTGCAAATGATCTAAAGGTATGCATTATTGGTCTAAATGCACATGCATTTCCTGCAGAGCCACGCGACTTTAATTGATCTTGAGACCGAAGATATATGCATATTACATAATATTCTGCCAGTAAAAGGAGGGGTTCAGTGAAAAATGAATGCAAAAAAGATCAACATTCAATATTGAATGAATGAGATTTAAAAAAAAAAATTACAAAGCTATATTAAGTTCACAATCAAATGCAAAATTGTTGATACTTGCCTTTCATCTGGAAAAATGTGTAAATCAAAACAAGTTTTAAAATTGGCTATTGTATTCTTTAATATACAGTATATGCAACTAGAAGGTATGATTTTGTTTACCTTCTCAGAATTTCTCGTTTCTATTAAAAACCCATTTCAATCAGTAAAGGAAAATCCCAGGGAGCAGTCACAATACACCATCTCTTTCAGGGCCTATGTAGTTCAATCAGAACAGACAGGTTACATTTTTTTGAGTATTTTCTGTTTTATTGAAGAAAAACAAACTAGGCCTTTGAATTGTGTTCTTTTTGTTCTCAAATAGAAAAGCATATGCCCATAAAAGACTGAAGTCCATTTTAATCTAGTAGCATATGCCCTTAAGGTGCTTGTTTCTGATTGATTTGATGCTACACTCTTAGAAAAAAAGGGTTCCATAAGGGTTCTTTGTTTGTCCTGCTGGGGGGAACCATTAAAAATTCTTCACTGATGAGGAAATTGATCAAGGGTTCTCTGTTCAACATGACTCTGAGGGTCATATAAAGAACCCCTTCAAGACATCAGTGCCTTAGATTAACCTTTAAGGGTTCCCCCAGCAGGACACATGAAGAACTTTTAAAGGTGCTAGAAAGACATTTTTCTTCTAAGGGTGTTTGCATTGTTTAACCTGTGAATTTCAATTATGGACAATATCATGTTAGAAATGATTAAATGCATATATTGTATAGTTCTGAAAAGACCGTGTTGAAAAGTTCTTGAAGTAGTAAATCAGTTATGATTGCAATCACAGATGATAGTTATTATGCATTATGAATGATGCATTTTGCTGTTCTTATTATTGCTGAATAAGAATGAATGTGGAAAAGCAAAACTGTCAGAAAAAGCATTCTTACATTCATTTTGGTTACACATGTAAAGCAAGCTGTGATTCTCAGATAAAGAAGATTCTCACACATAATCAGATTCTCTGCTGAGGGCGCAGAGAGCTCAGAATGCCTCTGATTATGTAACACGTTCATTAATCCGACTCCCTTTAGCAGTGTGGCACCAAGAAGTCAGAGTGCAAGGAAATATGAATCATTTAAGAAGAATACGTTTCAGAGAAAAAGAGCTCGGTACTGAGTGTTCCCCCTTAAAATCACCACAATACAAACGGTGTGTTCCAGGCATCATTAAACCAAAGTCAGATGATCAAGAACAGAAGAGTCTGTAAAACATTTGCCATGGGATATGAGTTAACTAATGTGTAATGTATGCGTTATCTCTGAGTTCATTAGACACCGCCTAAACTGAGCACATTTCAACAAGTAGAGTTATCAGTTGTGCTTGATCGGACTATGGGAACTGCTAGGATATATTAAGTTTCAGTAGACTGCTTGGGGAGAGCATATATTAATTGCTGATATTTTTGTACCGAAGATTTTAGAGTATTTAAGTTGCCTAAGTGTTTCTGAGCATCGCAGACTTGTGCTTAGGATTTCTCTTATTTGTGGGCTCTGTGTTGAGATTATAGGGTGAATCCTGTATATTTAAATCATGAATTCACAGCTGAGTTAGGAGTCTGACATATTGCATTTTGCCCCCAGCAAAATGCAGCGTGCGTATTGTTGGAGTTTGAGTGGGATGTCTCTGAATTCATTCAGTTTTAAAGAGAGCATTCTGATCTGTCTATGGCACATGTCCCAGTAGTATCTGTACCAGATATGTGTTGGTGAGCAGTTTCCCTGTAAGAACTTGTGTAGTGTAAGTGCAGTTATAGCCTTCATGTTTAATTGTAGCGGAACATGTCATTGCTGTGATTTGCAATAAAGTAGCAAGTTTAATTAGAGGCAGAAATAGATGAGAAAAAAGTCCAAGTGCCTCAGATTTTCATCTCAATTTGCTGTAACAGAGAAGGGCTTTGATGTCAACTTTGAGCAAGTGTTAGCCTAACTTTGTTTCTCATCAGTGTTTTTCTCTTCATTGTTTTTGTTTTCAAAGATTTCAAAAAAGCATGACAATATTTGCTGTTGTAAGGTATAGTAAGGCGTAGAGCACTGCAGTGAGATTAAAGAGGTCATTCTCTCACCTCTCCCTTAAGATGATTTGCGGTCTTGTCATGACGGGTTCCAGGTGGTCATGCAACATGGTGATGTTTGTTCCCTATTCTGACTCCTCAGTGGTGCAGTGACCTGCCTATCTCTGTCAGAATGGTTGAATCCCTCCCTATATTAAGGCCAGGACTTAAAATGAAAAGGTTGAATTCAAAGTGTTACCTAAACCACTCACTCATGTTTGCCTCTTGCTTTGTTTCCATTTTCTCTGAGTTCACCTTAAGCATCGTTCGGATGGATTCTATCTCTTAATATTTCAGAACTGTTTGTATTATTTTTCCTTTTGATTAATCAACAGATGGCATGCTGACAGTTAAATGAGGAAAGCATAATCTCATTTAGCTCATTTTTTTTTGGCTGTGGATGAGGTACGGCCTAAAAAACATTTTTGTAGACTCTGTATATATTTGGATAAACCAGCATAGAAAGCAAAGAGACTTGACCACAGACAGGGATAAAGCACCATCAGTTAACACAGATCTTCAGTATGTGTCCAGATGAAGTCAGCATATATTCAGCTCGTAGATCCACAGATGCCTGGCTGACCAGGAAGGGTTGCTAGTGAGTGATGTGACTTAAACGGTTTAACCCCAGTCTTTCCCTCAGTGATGCCAGGCCACGTGTTGCCTCATGAATGCAGACCTCTGGCCATAGATGGTAACAGGAGTTGGGACCTGAGCATCCTGTCACAGGATCAGGCCCGCCTACCAAATCAACATGTTACTATGTGCACCACACAGAGGCTACAGTATCTTACGTTCACCTGGATACAGATTTCATACATTCATAATTCTAATAACCATGCACTTCTGCACTCATGACAGTCTTATGAGCACTGGAGACTGAGGGTCTTACTGTGTGAGTCTGCAGCACTGCCCTTCTTATCAGGGAGCAGGTTGAGAACCACTCCATCAACTCTGTCAGATGAAAGAAGTAGTTTATTTAACAAAAAAGGGCAGAGCTTATTATCATGGTATTTATCTCTGTATGCGATTTACTGAGGAAGTGATAAAAACAGAAAAGTGCCGCACCATAGCGCTGGACCATCACTGGAATTATTATATGGTTTTAGAGAATCATATATTATCACAGCTTATTCATAGATTCATAATTTATGCCAAAATCTGTGGTGTACCTTGAATAGTATTTACTGATTTAGCCATGCACCAAATTGCTCTGCTAGTTTCAAACAAACTATTTGACTGCTCTTTCTCTAAAGGAAATTAGTAAGAAATATGGAATCTCATTTTTTCATATCCTATGTATGGCAAGGCTGAGCAGCTCTTTTCTGCAATACAATTTGCTATTTTTCAGTTGAATGATTTTCAGCTGAATTATTTTGCTGAAAAAGATAGTCACATAACTTGTTGGCATTGTAATAATTTGGTATCGTTGGAACCATATTAGCTAGTGAAAACTCTCTGAATGTTAAGCTCTGGAAATGACTGCAGAGAAGAATTTCTAGATTTTTCTCCCGCTTACATAAAACATTTGCCTATTGTGCTAAATTGAAATTAAAAGAAAATTCTTACACTTCATTTATAAAACCTTTATTACCTTTATTTAACCAGGTTCTGTTTAGATTGATTATCCCTTTCACAAGAAGGACCTGAAGTTTGTAATGCTTCTCTTAAATCAATCTTAAATTACATTATGCAGATAACAAATGGGGTCATCCAACAGCTGTATACTATTATAACTTGATAGTTGTGTGGTGAATCAGTTGCATTTTTTTCTCATTTTCTATCACTTAAAATGACCAAACTTCACCCTCCCAGTTGAGATGTTCTTGTTTTGCGTGTACAGTAAATGTTCACTAACCATGATGTGCAAAAGCATTAAAATTCAAGTAACTAATACTCTTGTAGAGATGAACATATCTGCTTCTACTGCTACAGCTTATTATTGAAAATACATGAGACATATTTAAATTTGGGTGTCGTATTTGGTATCCATACTTTCATGCTCAAGTAGAAAACGGCAAGAGCTTTCAGAAATAAGTCAGACATAAGGAGATCATGCCAAGACATGTTAAAATTAAGGCTGAAAATTAACGGTATACTTTCATCATCTTGGTTTATTCCCATGCGAGGTCTTGCCATATGCACCATTTCCTCTGGAGCGTCACTGGGCTTATTCATTTGTTACAAAGGCAATGGTATATGTGTGTAGCAGCAGAAGTAGCAGATGTTGCACTCCTCCATGTTGTGTGTACAGAAATGTGCTTGAATTAACTAAGTCAGTGCTACATGCTAGGCTTCATCTAATATTCTATGTAAACCACAAGGGTTTACACTGGTGTTTGACACATCCATATGAGTAGCTCACAAAGACACACAGTGCACAGGCCCTTAACACTTCACACATCTGGCTACATGGGCTGCAGCCCGGGTCCTTGACCGCTGCAGGGATGTTTTATGATAATTTGATTAAAATTGTTTCATTTCTCAGTTTTCTTCTTCATAGTTGCATCTCTCTCAAGTTGCCTGTTGTCTCATGCACAGAATAACAATCATCTATTTGTTGCAACATTGGTGAATGGAAGACTGCAGATCTGATACGAATTTTTCACACCCTAAGTCCAACCGTTAGTACATCTATGAGATTACAAATTTGATTCATTTTGAAATACAGGTTGAGCATCCTTAATCCAAATTGCTCCAAAATCCGAAATGTTTTGAGCACCGAAATGACGCCACAAGTGGAAAATTCCTCACCTGATCTATGCGACTTACGACCATCCATACATAAGACCGAAAAAAAAATACTGTATAAATTTTAAATTAAAAAAAAAAATATTTAAATATAAAAATGATGCTTGGTCATACGTCCACCAGTGCTAATGGCTGCGTGCGTATGATAGTGACCATCAGACGATATTCCGGCATTGTGTGGATCTTCTGTATGCTACATGTGTGCTTCTACATGCCATGTTAACATACGTTAATTTCAAGATACAACTGGTCAGAACGGTTGTATATGCAAATACAGGGGGTCCTCGGGTTACGACGGTCTCGAGTTACGTCGTTTCGTGGTTGCTTTCTTTCCATTTTCCATTTTTGTCCATGTTACGACACACTCCCATAAATTACTTAAAAAACCTAGTTTTGACCTAAGCGGTTTGGTTCGTAAATACGACCACAGAAATAAAGGTAAGGAATTGTTCTCTCTTTTTTTTATTACTGTTTCATTTAATTAATGTATTTTATATGTCCTTCATGTGTTGTGTGTACAGTGTGAGTGACTTAAGGTGTTCATTTAGGTATAATTTAGGTATAATCTTCGACTTACGTCGAAAATCGGCTTACAACACGTTGTAGGAACGGAACTCGTTCATAAGTTCGTAGCCTGTACATCACAGGTTCAATTGACAAAACTATTTAAAAAGTTTAAAATATCCCTTGCTCATGAACTGTGGGACAACAACAGTCACTGCATCTCTTACATAGGCATAAAAAGCCAGGCTAACGCTGTGCATATTACACATGACATGTGCATCATTAATAAATCACATTTCATTTTTGGAAATGAAATGTGATGCACACAGTTGTAGCTGACATGTAACCTAGTAGTAGGGCATTGTACTACATGTCATAGCCTCAGGGCCAAGAACTTTCCATAACCTCAAGGCACACAATGTCGCCCCGCTATGTCTTTCTAAAAATATCAGTCCATTATTTGCAGTAGCCAAACCTCTCGGTAGATTGTTCCTCTATATATAATGCTTTTCCCTTGACATCATCCTGTGACAAAGGCACAATTCCTACAGTACAGTATTTTATTATTACTGTATTATGTACCTGTCCTTAAAATTGACAAAATGAAAAGACAGTAATAAAAAATGTTTTGTGTTTTTTGTTAGTTTTTTATCCCCTCCAGTTGTACACACATACTTCTATGATAGCCTTGCACATGTGACTGTTCTGAAATGTCCTTGAGAGGGAGACAGGAGAGGCAAATATTAGTACATTAGTTATATGGGATATTAGTTATAAGGAATGATTAATAACCAGCTACGGAGCACAAATGTTCACACATGAAGCAACATGTCTCATTTGGAATCTCCATCTCTTCCTGGGGTCAGCACTCCAGTTGTCTTGCTAAAGCGATCAGTTTGCTCACTACAAACATGAGTTCTTTTTCAAACAAAGTGATTGGGCTTTGCACAATAACATGTACAGGTAATAAGGTCTGCCAAACCAACCCTTTTTACAGTAGCACTGGGTAGTCTCCACTCTGAAAACAGCAAAATCTTATTATGAGCTAATGTTGTGTCTCCCTGCTCTGAAGTAGTATAATCAACCATAGCATCAGAATTGGCCAAATATAGCCCAGGATTATAACACTTCTGAAAAACACCATTAGTCAACTCCTGTTTATGGAGCAGTATAAGCTGTTGGGCTTGTCTTGGAGTTATTCTAGTCCTCAAATGCTAAAATTAGTACCAGTTTGTTATTTTCCCCTGCTGCTCCAAAGGCATTCAAAAAAAAAAAAATCGTTGTAAAGGAAAACAGAAGGATCAAACAATTGAAGCCCACTGCAAAGATCCAGTAGAGATAAAAGTGCCATTTATGGAAACAGTCCCTGTTCATGATGCAGGGTGTTAATATATTCCCCAGCAATGTGAGGCATGGTTTAAGCATACTGGCAAAACAGGCCATAGAGCTGAGCTGACAGCATTGTGGTGTTATTAGGAAGTCAGTGTTCACTGTTCTCTGGTCTCTGCTGAAGACCTAGGAGCAATCTGGGTTCAGTGTCTGATGGATGATCCAGATTTAGGAGATTTTAGATTTATAAAATCTGGACACAAATTCAAATCGCTCAAAACCAGTATGGATTGGTATTGTCTGCCAAAGAACCATCATCTTCCAGAAACATGACCTGCCATTGAAGTCACTAATACATGCTTTCAAGCTTGTTCAATGACAGTAATAGACAGCAGAGGTGGGTCATGATTGGGATTTTCTGTTCCTTTTACAATTCATTTAAAAGAACTGATAATATAAGCAACATATTTGATTATCTGAGAACTCCATTTTGCTAAACATTTAGGTACTTTCAAGAAGAGCTTTTTAAAGGGGCAGCTATATGCACTAAACAAAAGTGTTTGACAAATTTTTCTTTTTTGATTATTGATATATTAGTTCTGGAGAGGTTGGAAAGCTTAGCTGAGTTTGTATAATCAGTGTTCTCTCTTAATTGAATGGTTGTTTAAGATACATTTCTGCAACAAATAAATTAATACATGTTATTAATTTAAAAGTAAGTTTATTTTAAGTTATTGGCATCCTGTGCCTCCAAGTTGTTGTCAGTTCTTTTTTTAATCTAACATCAACTGAATAACTGAATCCAGTGTCCGCTGGTTTTTACTCATCAGCCAGCTGGGAAGCTCTAGCATGGAGGGAGATGCCAAATGCTGCTCACTCGCATGAATCAAGTTGGTAGATTGACGTGCTAACATCACTTCTGACAGGCTCAACCAGCTGGATTTGTATGGAATACTGTGTGTGGAGTATGTTGTTAGACATCAGTTATTTGCCTGGTGGTCTTGCTGTATGCATTCCAAACAATGATGACGCATCAGAACAGGTTAGCTGATATGATCAGCTGATTTATTCAATTAGATAATGTTTTCCCACCTCATTTAGGTTCTTTTGGAATTCAGTGCTGTAACTGTGCTCTGCTGAAGTTAGAGTGGTGCGTTCATTGAGCTCAGTCTGTATGGCGAGGAGTAGCCGCTGTTCTGAATGTTTAGCGCATCCACATAAGGCCCGTCACTGTGTGCTGACATGTCCCGTGTGGAGTGGAGCCAGGCTTCAGTGCAAGAAATGTGATCGCAGTTTGTACCTAACTAGCTATAGCTCCATCCTCAGAGTGTACAGTCTGGGCTGTCCCCATAGTTGTGAACCAGTTTGGTTTTGAGTCAAAAGACTCACTCTGTGAACTGACCTGTAAAATACCATTTAGGTTTGTTGTTCCCAAGAAGTAACTCCTTTCAAAAATCTGCTGCTGGTCCCGTAGCACAGAGCAAATAGCATGGGACATGTGGAGTATTTTGGTACTGTATGGTTCTTCAGCTCTGCTATTACGAAGCGGGAGGGTTATTGTTTTTAGCAAGCGCTTTGGGAGGGTGTGTGCTTGATGCAGGGTCATCCATTGTCATACTGGACGCCACATATTTCCTCCACTATTAATACCATACAGTCAGTTGCTATTGTCTACTCCACTGAAGGGATATTTAGTTTAGCAAGAAAAATTGTAGCCCATGCTTATACCTTTGTACCTAGCTATATACCTTGTGTCAGCTGAGGACTGATCAATAGCAGTTCACTGGACTATGTGGCTAGCTTGCAGTGTAAAAATGCTTTGATCATCATGCAACATTTTAAATCAATGTTCCTCTAACAGGGTCTGGGGTGAAAACATTTGCTTCAGTACCTCTTGAGAATTATCATCTCGGAAGACAGAAACCCACATAAAAATATGACATTTAGAAGTGACATTTTAGGAAATAAAAATGATAATTATTTATACTGACTTGCTTGTTCATAGCCAAAATAATTAAAGATAAATAGATATATAATTAATTAATAATTAATTAAAGAATACAGTCAATGAATTGTGGCCGCATTAAGTTTCCAAGGTCCAAAACCATGGAAAAACTAAGTCTGAACAGAATTGACATTTCAAAATGTTTTAGCATCTCTTTACCTACCACCTGTTTCTCAAAAACCCAAACTTGAAAGCCTATTTCCATGAAAGTCAAACACACAGCCTGTTTAAATGTTCAGTTCCACATGGCTGTGAAGTATTACTCTTGAAGTGAATTATCTACAGCATATTGATTAAAAAAAGTACAAAGAGTGTTAAATAGATTTTTGGTAAATTAAAATCTGCGTTATGTATATTGACGCATATAGTTGACGGTCATCTCTGCTAGCCTGCATTTGGACTAATCAAACAATGGGATAATGGGAACTTAACCGCAACTGAAACTACAAAAAAGGAAATATTGTCCTAAAAAATTAAACACTTTTTACCATTTTACTATTACTATTGTCTCATCAGTGAACTATTTCTTCAGGTTGTTATGGCCTCTCTTTAAGGAAAGTTTTTGCATATATTGTTAATTTTCATTCTGAATAAAAGTCAGACAGGCAAAGATGACATGTGGTTGGTTGCCTCTTTGGGAGAGGCTAATTCGAGGTATTTAGTGTGAGAATACTAATGCCATTGACCATTTTGGGCAGCTCAAGAAGCGGCCCCATCCATCGCCTGCCTATGACAGGCCTGTGATTTGCAGGACTAATGTCTTTTTTCCCTCCATTTTGACTGCTCCCTTTGACCTTTTCATCATTCCTGGTTGAGAGACAGTGCTTTCAGTTCTGCAGCTTTTATGGCATTAGGGTTATCCATCAGTGCAACAGCCCGTTGAGATGCCTGCTGAGACTCGGTTCATAGATACAGGAGGACATCAGACTTTTATTTAAACAGCTGAACAGATTTATTGGAATGTTGATTATTGTTCATAGTTCTAATCTCTGAATACATGTCTGGCAAGAAAATCTCTTATTTGTCCAGTATTTGCTGCTTATTGTTAGCACAGTACTAGGATAGCATCTGGGTTCTCTGAATCATTATGGAAACACATTTTAATGCTTGCAATTTTACAAAATTAAAGTAAACCCCAAGGGTTATCACATTATCCCCCCCATAACTGTCGATTAACCGAATGTTATGTTTTGCGGCTATCTTCCTGTCTGCAGGAAGGTTTTCAGTCCTGAATGGCACGGTCTCTCTCTGGTGCCTCGTTGCATTGAAAATCATCACCCTTGAGCTCTCACCAGGCTGCCATGCGCATCTGGAGGCTGCAGTCATCAGCCTTGTTCCCTGCTTCCTGCCACAGAGCGCAAGTGTAATTGTAAACATGACGGGCCATGCAATTGTCACAGGAGGCTGCAGGAACTGCACTGATTAGCAGCATTAACACAGCGGTGAGGAAAGCGCTGCCTCTCTCAGCATGTGACAAACAGCTGGAGGAATTGCGGGGATCGTGTCTGAAGTAGGAAAGTTGTGCTAGCCTGTTCGGTGCTACTGCTACCGAGCAGACTAGTAGCCAATGCCTTTGGGTGTTCTTTTACTGCATTTTGAAGTTTAAATTCTTTAACCTCAAAAAATCAGAAGGTACTTAACTAGCAGGAGCAACATACTGTATATGCAATTATTGAGCTGTATGAATGTTGAGTGATTAAACTTAAGAAGTAGAGAGAGGTTTAATGATGTATATGGTCTGCTGGAAGTAGATTAGATCTGATTTATACTATATGTACAAGTGTATCTTACAGCAGGATATACAGAGCAACAGTGAGACCACTTTCCCTTATGATTCTGGGCAGGCTGTGAAGGTAGCGCATCAGCTTGGAGTTGCATAACAAAAGTAAACAGATATTTCTGTGCCCTCAAAGCCACGCACAAATCGTTCTTCTGAAATGTAACAATTCAACAAGCGGAACATATGAATACGCAAAACTGTAGCGCACTCCTGCAATTTCAGTTTGCATTTTAAATCCCGGCAGCTGGAAATGAGTCAGCATACATGCACTGCCCCATTCATTGTCGGACTGGAATGTCCAGTCGCTCATGAAAGGTCAACAGTTCAAATCAGGAGGTGAGGGGAGATGAGCTTCACGTGGGAACTGTTTACTGAGGTGTGGAATGAAGAAACCCCGTCCCTCAACCCGAGGGGCAACACTACATGGATGACCTTCTGCCTCATATAAATCACAACATACACTTTATGTTGTGAGAACATGTTATAAATGTTAAATGTAAAATTACATGTTTGAAGAATAGCTGAGAATGTCTTTTTGCATGGATATCTGCATGCTTCTGTATATTTTGCTAGTTAATGATGTGATAATACAATAGTGTAAAAAAATGTGATCATTATTTGATGTGGATCATTACTTACATTAGTATTGCCATATTTTAAAATATGCTATTATTGATGTGCAGCTGTAAAGCCAATAACTAAAAGCAGAAGTATATGGAATCTCCTTATATTTGCTTGATCACTGATTTTCACAGTGATGTTTTTTTTCTGTCCAGCTTCTGATTGCTATCTTGCCTTTTTACTGACCTCTTATTTCTAGCTTCTATGCAGCCTCTCTGAGGCAAGGGAGGGGTGTAGCAACATAGCTAAATAAATATCCCACTCTTTCTTATTGTCAACCAGTTGAGCGATATTTGTTTTACAATTATGATTGACATTTTTTATGTGTATCATTTTTGGATTAGCCAACTCCATCAACTGCTTATACTTACTCATTTTCTGTGATTTCTCTACCCCCTCCTTATGAGAAAACCTTGTTTATAAGTGAGACAGCTCAAAAGAGACTCCTTATTTTGTTATGCAGTGAGTTCTGCGGCATTTTAGATATGATGAACATTATGTTAAAGATGAGCTTTATCACAATGCACCAGGTGGTTTGTCTGACCAGTTTTGCACTTGCCTGGTTTTTCGCTGATGAAATATCTTAGGTTTTCCACAGCGACGGGTCTGAATACTTACACGATCAAGACATTTAAATTTTTCTTTGAAATTGACAATGTATATACTGAACATATTTTTTTCTTTGTGTGAATTAGGTTTATATAGTTCAGACACATACATTCAAATATGTCATGATTTTAAGCCTTGAGGGAACAAACTCTGGAAAAAAAAAAGAAATATTTAAAAAAGTTTAAATATTTTGATAAGCCTCAGTAGTATGCTTAGCAGATAATGATACTCATTATATTTTGGGAGGACATTGTGTCCCTTTTTGACATTTGTTTTCTTTTTGAATTGAAGAAAAGCTTATGTCTGAACAAATGTATTCATAGATATGCCACTTTTTTATAGTATTGGACGCTGTTGTGTTAATCTGTTACTTACAGATTTGATGTTGAATCTGCATAGATTTTCCCCCATACAGTTCCTGAAAACGAATACAATAAAAGGAGCTTAAGGCTTCTTAAAGTAAATCTTCAAAGCATTTACCACTCATGTACCGGAAATGAGTTATCCTATGGTGTACAGTTTCCCATGTTTTAAAATCGTAAATCACCACTACTCTGACTTTCTGTATCGTTTTCAGTCCAGTCATAATGCCAGCCTTGTTTTCAGCTCAACAGCCCTTTCTTTGATGTTAACACCAATGCAAGGAATCCATCAAGAATGCAGTAATGATAGTCTCAGCCTTTTCCCCTAGATAAAGGAGGTGACCCATGCCCACATTAGCCTAACTTGATTATAGTTTGTGCTGTGGCAAGAAATTGTGTGGGAGAGAGACAGAAGAGTGCAGGCAGTAAGCGCCTTGTTAAGCTCACAGTCTTCTCTCTTGTCTCTCCTCCCCCCTCCTCCCCCGCCCCCCTCCCAACCCCCGTCACAGGTGATCAGTGGAGGCTCAATCGTAAGCGCAGAGGCAGTATGGGATCACGTCACCATGGCCGACCGGGAGTTGGCATTTAAGGCGGGGGACGTCATCAAGGTCCTTGATGCCTCCAACAAGGACTGGTGGTGGGGACAAATAGACGACGAAGAGGGATGGTTCCCCGCCAGTTTCGTGAGGGTGAGTATGGCTTTAAAAACCTCCTCTCATCCATAGGCACCATGCTCCTCTGTAACTCAGGTTCTTTTCATCCAGCATACCCATGTTCAGTGCCATCACTCCTGCTCAAGAGCCATTTAAAGCTGTGCACCATATGGGAGCAGGTGGAATTCTGGGGTGGAATTCTGAAACCACATGCCACATACATTTTTTACATTTCTCAAATACATAAAACTTTTTTTTTTTAACTCAAGCAAGCAGAGTTAAATAATAATTCTCAACAACCCCTTGAGAAGTGTTGACATAAATCAGGCAGTGAAAGTATTGGAATTTGTGATATGCAACAATGGAGCTGATTGCCATTACAAAATTATATTTGAATAACAGCTTATTTATTACTCTTAATTTTCTTTTTTTAAAAAGGTAAAATTAAGACCTGAAAGGTGTATAGTGTTTTTTTTTTACCCTTTGATTTGGGGAAGTTTTCATTTTCCATCTCCATTTAAGACAGTATTTCGTCGTATTTCATAGATTCTGAACCAAAGTGTTTTGTTGTTGTTGTTGTTGTTCTTTTCCAAGGTCGAACCCAACCCTCCTCAACCTCAAACAAAACAAGTTTTCTATATCAACCCTATAGCAGCTCCAAGGTTCCAAAACACGACTTCCAAGGTGCGTTTTTAGCTCATGAGTCATCGAGTCCCTTTGAGTTCGTCAAAGCAGCAGTGTCATGAGCATCCTAGCACATCTGACTACCCCATTTCTGTCATCCTGTGCTTCGATTAATGCGTAATAGCAGCAGTGTTTCTGCACTCACACATGATCTTAAAGCTCCAATTAAATCCCAGGAACTTGTCGTTTAAGGTAATGGTAAAATGTAATTTGACACTTTTTTCAGTTACAATTACAAACTTCCATCTAATTTCAGCTACCTTTTTTGGAAAGGCAGAAGGAGTATACATTAGGAAATACTGTATGTACCATTCTAGACATATACATTTGATGTCTCAGTCACTTTTGGCCCTTAATTGAAATTGCATTGGAATCAGCTAATGTTTGAAGTGCTCTTGTGATATGCTATATACTGGCAGTTCTATGTTGACAAAAGGAATATATGTGATGTATTTTTATTAATGAAATCAGTATTAGGAATACTTTATGGTTTCCTGTGTCCCTGTTTTCACAACGGAGACATTGTGGTCAATAGAATGAGACAGAATTAGAGTCATAAAACTGACTTCCTGGCTCTGGTCTGACAGTGGGGTGATTTTTTAACATCCCAAACATAATCAGAACAAGCAAGCATGAATGTCTCATTTCATTGAGTTTTTCATATGGCTGTTCATGATTATTATTCTTATTTCTATGTCTAGGTGTGAGATTTCTATCTCTCTTGGTGTTTTCCCTCCAGTACAGCATGTGCAACCAATAGATTTGGAAGATTTGAGTGGACAGTTGTTCCAACTTTTCTGAAATAAAACCATCCCCTCTGTGATACATCAATCTGTGTACGATCAAATCTGAGGAGCAGATCTTTCTGGGATCAATGCAAATTCTGTTGCAGGCTGTGTAAGACATGATTGAAAAATAAACTAATCTTCCAAGCCTAGTTATTGAGCATACTGCCATTGCCAGCTCCAATAAATGGTCAGAGAGTAAACCGTCTTTATTTTTTAGCAACCGAGGTCTTCTCGATCTAATGGCAATACTGTGTTTTCCTATGTAACATTTTTTGTTGGTTTCTTTTTAACAACCTACATTCAGCAACTCAGAAAATTGTGTGTGTAAAAGGAATCTTAAACTTACTTTGTTGACAAAAAAGTTACTTGCAATCAGATGTGGGAGAGATATATTTTTTATTGGTTTCATTTTATGAGGTAGTTATTAGCTCATACTATTTCAATATGTCATTATTACGTTAAATGTAAGTGGTCAGACATTTTACTTTTATTTCTTTAAAACTAAGCCTGATTTCAGTGACTTTGATGTGTGACTTTGTATGTAGTTAAGACCCTAAATATAATGTAAGCTATACTGAGATATATCAAATATCGACCCAAAAATACCATGATACCATTTCATAGTCATATCTCCCAGCTCTTCTGACAGCACTGGCAGTATGTATAAGATGACGTACCTGCAGTGCAGAAGGACGTAAGGCCCAGTTGTCATGGAGTCACGTTTGCGGCTTCTTCCTACTGAATTATGAACTGTTTTAGCAATTTGTAGTGTGGAATTAGTTTTATAATTTAGAAACAATGCCTGGCCTGCATGCTGGCATGGTGGTTTGGATTAGAGAAGTGGTGTTGAAGCTCAAGAAACAGCAAATTAAAATCATTGATGGAGAATCTTTGATCAAAGTGCTGGGACAGAATCGATTCAGAGTTTAGTTGCATAAATATGTAACACAGTTAGGAAATTGTTGGCTGTAAAAGTCATCCTGTCTAAGGGCATTCACTAGGCGAAAATGTATTGCATTACAGGCTTGACAATCAATATCAGTGAAAACCTCCTGCAATTCCCATATGGTTGTGGTATGAGGAAGAGCATGGCGGGCTAATGTGATATGATGCACAGAATCTAATTTAGGTCATGCCATTATTATTTGTTGCCACAATGATACGCACATGAGCTCCTTTGAGGCTTGGACATTTCTTTTGAGAAATTCATATTGACAAGCAGGGAGAAACTTGGCTAACTGCCATTGGCTAATGCTAACCTGATTGGGTGGGGGTGGTGGGGGGGATTAGTTATCACCATGGGGCAATGAGTCTGTTTCCCATCTCCTCTTTACACCTGACCTGTAAATCAATAGGATACACAATTTACTGGCCTGTCAACCTCTAACCCCTCACCTGCTATCCAATTAAAGGAGGGCCTGGAAGGGTCTCTGGCAGATTTATCATGTCTTCATTGCAGGCAATTCTGTAATGGCTACCGAAAACTATGGAGCGCTTTAATGAAAAACGCTCATAACTGGTGATTCAACAGTAATGGCTCATTACGACCTCTGTTTCTGTCTTTAAAAAAGATGCTCGGATTCTAAAACGATGATTGATCTGAAAATCAGTTATTAGCCTTCATTATTTGTATGCCAGGCATCAATTAAAAAAATGTATGTGATCTGATGAAAAACAATGCACTTTTTACATTATTGTTTTATTTAACTGCAAATACAATAAAACATCTATTCACCTTGGCTGGAATATTTGGAATATATAGGTGAAAATATTCATGTCTTGTAGTTTTATTTACAAAATTATAAAAATTGTTCAGTTCATTTGAATAATCTGAATAATAATTGTATGTTTCATAGAATGAGACCAAATGGGAGATCTAAAACATTTTTCATGCTTTTAGTATTTTCATAGTTTCGACAATGTTATCAGTATAAAATATTGAACATGCATACAACATTTTAACAAGTATTTCAGTTATTTCATTTCAATTATTCTGCTGGTTAGTAGCACTATATGTCCTTGCTGATGTGATTTCTGTTTGATGTTGTATGTGATGTTTTTATAAAATAACTCAAAACAGATCTGGCTCCATATGGAACCCTTGGGATATCTTGGTTTAAGTAAAGATTGGCTGGATAATCAGCACACTCTGCTCATCCCCCTCTCTCTCTCAGTCTGTTTCTCTCTCTCTATCTCTCTGTCCCCCCCCCCCCCTCCACAAGAATGCAAGGTCTCAATTACGCAATCACATGTGAACGGCTGAAGAATACTGAAGCATGGCCTATTGAACAGGTGAAGGGGAAGGCTATCAGTGAGAGAGCATTTTTCTAAAATGCATTAGGATCTTTGCTGAGGAAGAAAAGCTATTTAATGGCACTTTTATGTAACTGAGCTTGCAAGCACCAGAGGAGTTATTTTGGGTACTGTATATTTCGTGGGTCTGAGTGCTTTCTGGGATTCATTTTTTCCTCGTCCTGTCAATTTATCACAGAGCTTTGTGTCAGCCAGTGGAGAGCCACACAGTAAGAGGGCTTTAAATAGACTCTAATACAGCTGGTAAAGTGGAGATATAGTGTATAGGAGATGTGTAAAGCATCAACACTACTTGCTGCTGGGCATCACGGGGAAGGAGTTTTTCATTTCTATCACCTGCTTGAGCACATGCACAAGTTCTTAATGGAAGCATGCATATTTATGTGCATGGCTACAGGAGATGCTGCAGCCTTTTAAAACACCGAACACCCTGATGGTGGGACGAAGTCCTTTAAAGTCTTTTCCCAGTGTCCTCTCAGTCAGGCTTGCCCTTCAGGGAGTACATGCGACATCTTTCAGTCAGCCAGATTGACCTCAGACCTCGAGAGTCTGCAGATTATACTTCTTTTTGCTTCATTTTCCATCCATATTGCATCTTATTCTTTCACATTTGTTGCCATTACTTGGGTACATTTTTTGATAACCTCTTTTTCCATATTTATATTTCTGCCACATGTTGCGATCAGTTTTAAGCCTGTCCCATTGCTGCAAATTCCTGTGTAAATTCAGCTGGGTTCACACATGTCCATCATATCGTGTGCATTTCGCTATGCAAATGCACACGATACATCCTTAGCTGTGATGCATCCTTACTGTGTGGGAAGAACAACTGCACACAACTGTACACCTGGAGCAGGCGGGTAATAGGTACCCAATCAAAGAGTGCCAAAGTCACTGTTTCACAGTAAGGGAATGGGAACATCCTACTGACCTTTGCTCTTGGGTCACTCTTGGGCCCCACTGGATGTTTGGCCTCTGTCCAAACTGGCATGGTCAGGATTCCATCTGGACCATGGGGTGCATCACCACACCGTGACTAAGTACTTTGACTGAATATACCAGGCGCCCTTGTAATATTAATTGTGTAGTTCAGGTTATTACTTACATATTGCATGTGTAACAGTATAACTTCAACCACAGCAATGTGGTGTGGGGGCTTTGTAACTCCAAGATTGCAGGTTCATCTCCCAGGAATGGCCCTGCAGTTGTACCTTTGAGCAAAGGTGTAACTTGCATTTACAGTTAGACACGTCTAATTGTACAGTTATATGTTCATTAAATCACAGACTAATAACAGTCGTGGTAAAAATACATTTGTAATGTGTTTAGATTATTAGAAAATGACCCAGTCACCATGAAGAAATCATTGTAAAGTCATGACTCAGTTGCACATAGAAGTTATGGTTTGTATGCATATGTTCAACAAACATACAAACAAATAATCTGATGCAGATGGTAAAATATGAGTGTATGAGAATATGAGATATCTACTGTTCTGTTAGATTAGCTAGATGTGTTTTGTGCTAGCTGAGTAGACCAATTTAAGTACCATGCACTGTCACCAACCCCTGTATGAGCTAGCCACAGGGACAGCTATCCAAATAGCTAGCATCAGAAATGTGTTTAGCTAACTGCAGTAAAATGAAGCAGTAAGCTAACATGATTGCTAGCGTATAATTTTCGTGTTCATTTTTGCAGTTTATTTAATGTTTGGCTTGCTCTGTTTATCATGGTATTGTGCTCTGCTGAAGAATCACTTTTTCACATCTCTGGTTCCCTTGTATTTTTCATTTAAAATGTAGCTGTAAAATGGCTTACCCTGTCTAAATGAAGCCCTCTGAGACTTTTGCCTTTAGTGGTGTGGCTTGTATCCTCTTGTGCAGGCTTCTACATGAAATTCATTGCATAGCTGTAGGATAAAGGATAAAGCCTGGTTTCTTGGGATTATGCAGCTTGAAACACTTGATTACATCTGTTGAAAATGGGTTGAAATGCCACAAAGTCTTTGGTACTGTTCTGTGTGATCCACATAACAGAGCCAAAACTTTCTGGACCAAATTCTGGACAGCTAAATGCTGCAATGTCTTTTACCGAATTTCTGAAGCTCAGTCTGTACTGTATGTTTTGATGACATGCAAAATGCATGATATGTAATTGAAATGTGACAAATTGCTTTCAAAAGAAATTATACCATTAAATCTGAGGTTCTTCTGGACCTTGATTCGTCATTTTATACTTATATACATATATAGTGGTGTAGTTATGATAGTATTATACAGTTATATAAGGTATGGAGAGCGCAGATTGGGAAGGATGTCTGAGGGCGTAGCACATGTGTGTTTAGGACTGGCAGATTGTACAGGGCACCGCATGGTGAACATAGCTGTATTAATGAAGCACAACACAGTTGGCACCTCAGTGGAATTTCAGTTTTACTCAATAGCAAGAGTTCATTTTGTTCCAAGCAGGATGAATTAAGTCACATTTGTGCAGAGAGACAGCTACCTAGCCATCCAAGGAGCTTTAACAATGTCCTTTGGCAACAAACACCAAAATTAGTCTTATTTGAGTCCTACCCAAAGTGACAGTTTCATTTCTTGAGTTCCTTTCACAGTTCACCGCACAAATGTTTTTTTTTTTACTCTTGCATCTCTTCAAACTTGGTAAATTTGCTGCACATTAATTAGGCACAAATGCTGCGGAAAAGGATAAAGTGAAAGCCATGTTGGATTTTTAACCTGCACAACCCCATAGTGCCTTTTAATGAAGAAGCATGTCCTTCAAAACGTCTGGCCACAAGGTTAGCTCCTGTTAGACAATTCCAACATTTCCATCAATCCGGCTACAACTCTGGAACTTCCGTGATTGCTGGTAAAAGTGTAATTCTTGCTTCAGTTATTCTGCTTTTGAAGCTGTCCTGCTACCCCCCTATTCTCGTTAATGACATGGCTCTGGTTGATTGTTAGTGTAATCCACTGTCAGAATTAAGCTAAAGCATTATCACTGACACTGTCATTGAGCTGCCGCTGGCATGGGGGGCTGCCATTCTCCTTTGATTTTGAGGCACTGTAGTGTCTTAAAAATACATTTTGAACACATAGATCTCATGTTAGGTGCAGCTGCAGACTGGCTTTAGCTAAGCTTACTGAACAACTTTGAGTTGTAATATTTGGGTGTTGGCGGAGGGGAGTGCATCGTCACTGCTCATTTAATAAGGGAGGATACTTACATCATCTTCGCACAGGTGATGCTGAAAAATTGACCTCAGCTCAACACAACACATATTACTATAAAAACATTTATTGTGGTGAGAGAAAACACTGAAAACACCAACACTTCCCTGCCAATGAGAAAATTATATCCTATTATTCATATAACAACTATAATATTATGTAGCCTGCCCAATTGCATACTTGCATTTATCCTTGATATATTTTGCGCGTATTACTTGCCAAAAGAAACAAAAAAATCTGATGAAACATTCAAGCATGATCCCTAGAAGCAATTTGCTGCCTGAATGGGCACTCTCTGGAGAGAATTGTTCATTCTGTTTCAAGATGCTCTTTTCTTCCCATTAAATAAAACAAGACTGCAGTGCTGTGGAGGCCTTGACTAAGCTTTGCTACAGAGGTTAATTTAGGATTAGTTAGTGTGTCGAGGGGTCAGAAAAAGAGGCTGCAGAAACTAGACACAATCCAGGGTTTTTGCATTGGTATTGATCTCTACTGCTGTCTCTGCTGTATTGCTCATTGTACCCTGCACTTGGCTTTAAGGGGGTTTCTCTCTGCTTATTTTCTGTGCAGTCTATGTATTTAATTATGTTCTCTTTTTTAATGAAAATAAAAATGAAAAATGTTTGAAGGGGGACATCCAAGGTTAGCAGTCCAGGGTGCTCCGCATCGCCAGCTGTAGCATTAAAAGTGTATTATATCTTCAGAGATATGGACATTTTACTGTTACAGGAAATGTATTCTCTATGAACCTTAAGTAGCATGTGCAATCATACCTTTACCCCTTTTGACAGCTTTTAAAAAAAGCAACTGCTAATCCGATGCTAATCACAATATCCTGGGCAGGACCCTCAACTGGACCCATATTGTGACCCAAATACACAATACAATTCCATGACAAGAGTCAGTCATGGAATTATATTTTACTTGAAACCACACATGCTTTTTATGCTGCTATCTTGCTAAGTAGGTAATGATTAAATAAATAGACTACATGCATGGGCAGAGATAAATGCTAAGAAGATGCATAAATGAATAAAATGACTCTAAGAAAAGGAACCAGCATGGAGCATACAGTGGAGTGGGTCTTTTGTGGTATTTTTCAAAGCTACAGCATTATCTGTGAATGTACAGGGATAAAAGTGGTTCAGTTTTTCTCTCTATGATGTCATGTGTAATGACAAGATTGCAACTCGGGTCACTTGCTTTAAGTCATTGTTTGATGTGCCTTAATAATGTAAGACAAAGTTGCGATGATCATGATGATTTCTGTAACTTTTTTAATACTGTGAAGTTGTAATTGGCATACTTTCTGTCACATTTATAATGCATGAATTGACTGACAGCCCTGTTTTAGATTCTACACATTTCTAATTTCTTTTTTCTCTTTTTGAACCCCATGCTCTAAAACAAATTCTCTGGTGCTGTTGTGTCTTAGCCTCCATCTGTGCTTTCATGCTTGTGTCCTTGAAAACTTCACTTTCTGTACTTTTTGCCTTCCTTCTCTGTTGTTCGGGCTATTTGGCTCCCACATGTATAATACACTTTATGGCAGCGCTTTAATCGGTATTTAGTCATTCTTGTTTCAGAAGACTAATACTGTAGACTGCTGGTGTAATGTAATGTGCAGCTGGCCTCATCCTTAATAAAAGCAGGGAAAGAGGCTTTTAACTGGGGCCCATAAAAGCGCCATATGCTCTCCCTCATCCTTCCTGGCTGCGGTACCTTTGGCCGAGTGCCCCATCCTCTCTCCTCACCTGTTGCTCTTTCATATCGCCAGCTATGGGTGAACCAGGAGGATGGTGCCGTGGAGGCGGTGGAGGGCACGAGCGAGGTCCAGAACGGCCACCTGGACCCCAGCAACGACTGCCTGTGTCTGGGCCGGCCGCTGCAGAACCGGGACCAGATGAGGGCCAACGTGATCAATGAGATTATGAGCACTGAGCGCCACTACATCAAGCACTTGAAGGACATATGTGAGGTAAGCCAGGTGCACTGGTGCTGGATGAGGCTTATGCTGCTAATTCCTTAGTGAGCGATGACTTCTTCAACCCGACTATTTGGCTTTTTGGGGAAAAAAAAATATTATTTTTTAAAAAATTAGTCAGAAAAAAGAGCTGAAATACTGAAGGTTGAGGAAGCATGAAAATATTGAAGTGATTTTTCCTGAGCTGTAATGTTACAGTCCTACTCATTTAGGTAACATTCCTGTACAGCACTATACTATACTTTGTTTTTGTATTTTACCATTACGATATTCCCCTAAATTTGCCCTGTGGCATGAATTCAGCCAGAATTTGTTTTATATAGGTTAACATTATGTAAATATTTGTTAGAACACTGAACTAGTAGGAGTACATTATAAAGCTGGTACACACTGGTTATCAGGCACCTCGGTGCTTTGAGGCAATAGTTTAGAAAGTTTACCCATCCTGCTCAATGGCTCAACCGTTGGAGATGGTTTTCAAGCTTACGCCCTTTCCTTTGGGGTGCATCTCTGTGTCACTCTTAGCTGTTAATGAAATTTATATTTTTTTCACCCGGGTATAGTGTGAGCCATGTCCATAATTAAAGTAGTTTATTGAATCTCTGAGGGACAAAGCAGCCAAGACCCATCATTCTGCCTCCATAATGCATCGCTGCAGATAAGAGTGATGAATGGTTCTTACAGCAGCTTTACTGGTCTCAAGAGGACCCTAAACTAAATTACCAAATATCAAACGCATCCATCTTTTGTCATTTTAAACATATTACTTGTTCAAAATGAAACTATTTCCTAAACAAATGCAAACTATTTTCTAAAATTTCAGAGAATAGAGTACACAGGTTATGCATTGGACTTGGCTCCAAGCTGTTTCTAAATGGCTGTCCTACCATAAAGCTTTGTGAAGCTCATGAGGTATACCTTTTTTGAGACAGTGACTTTTAGCATATGTCTTGTTAAGTCTGTCCCTATTGGTTCGATTCATCTTGTGACCTTTTTCTTGATGCAGCTTCCTCTTGTTTGCTATATGCCATCATGATTTGTGACATTGTCACCCTGGGTAAATTAAATACACCTGCAATTCAGTCATCAGCTATTTGACCTGTGTCCAAATCTGTTAGTGGGAGCTGATGACTGAATTGCAGGTGTATTATATATTATATATTATATTATACTATATTATATTATACCTTATTATATAGTCTAGATACTGTAAAATATATATCCTTCCTCATTTGGTGTTTCCATGATTTGGTCTGAACAGATAGACTTGCTGTCATGTCTCAGACATTGCTGTTCAACTGTAAATATCCATACATTTTCTGGCAGACATGAAGTCAGATGAATTAATCAATTAATCCTGCATAAACCCCAAGGGCGATGGTGGAGTCATCAGAAACTATGCGATACGTTTTCTACTCTGGAGCTCCAGAGAGAGCAATTCAAAATTTCCTGTCAATAACATGTATTTTGCATGCATGTAAACCCACTTCCTTAAAATGATTGCCTTATTCATTAGGGGCCCTCTGTAATTTGCACCTTGGCCCTTCATTAAAATGTATGAAACTCGGCAATACCAGAACCGATCTCTGCTAGGCTGTGAGAGGGGAGCTGATTTCCATGCTGCAGACCATAATATCAGATTCTGTTTTCCTGGAAGCAGTTGTGAAAGTTAACAGGGCAGGTAACATGGCCTACGAGTGCAGATTTCACTTAGGGAATTGCCTGTTGGTCCTGAGAAATGATGGCTGAGAATAACTGAACCTTGAGCACAGTGCTGAGCTCAGAAATAGCAACTTTTCCATTACATTTGGCCTTAACACAACACATATGGTGGCATGCAGTTCCTCCTCCAATGTCTTCCCTGTCTCTGTCAAGGAATGTTCCCAGGAGAGAACATGAAAAAGTACTTTAGAAGCTCTTAGCTGTCCAGTTCTTCCAACCTTTTTTTATGTTTCTATTTCTGCCACATTTTATGTAATCACAGCTGAGCATGCATAGCCCAAATGACAACGAATACCATGCAAATACATAAGAGCTGTAAACTTATCACTCAGCATATTTACTGTTTCACCAATATGGCAGAAGATGAGATGTAAATGGTGTCCTTAAGTGAGACTGTCCAATTTTCATGAATGGTTTGAGATTTTATTGTTGTGGAGATTTCCCACAGAGGGTAGGAGCCATGTTATGTAACAGAGGTCCATGCATGAATGGAGTTTGAAGCTATCCCCACAGTTAGAGATCAAATATTCATTGTGCTGCAGAGCTGCATAGCGCTGAGGCTGAACCTGAAAGGAAGAAAAATGCCCCAAAAAAAAGACCAAATAGTTTCTCTGAATGTCATGCAGTCTCTCGGGGACAATGGCTTCACCATGCCCTCTCCGATTATACTCACTACAACTGCATGACATTCATGTAGAATGTCAATGAGAGCTGATGTTCAGGATGTAGACATCCAGTGCATGTGTTAAATATGTGAGAGAATGGTGCTTTCACATTGATAGCAAATGATCTCAGTGACTACAGTGCTGCCCTGCACCCTCTCATAGTTCATATTGCCTTTTTATTTCCTTCTTATTTATTTTAATTTACAGGCTAATGCAAGTTGATAATTGGAAAATGAACATAACCCATCAGTGGTACAGTGCATTTCAGGCACCTACTATGTCTGTCCATGGCAATAGGACAGTAGAATTTCAGTTATTCATTTTGAAACTTGACACATTATTACTACTACTACCAATGTGGTTTCCATGCGGCAAAATTGGGCTACTTTATTTTTTCTCACATCCCTTTATTAAACGTGTATGTGCAGTTTATGCTGTGGTTACAGACTCAGTTATTGCTTAAATTTATGTCTTAATTTGAAATTTAAGTTGTGATGCCTTTATTGTAGGCATAATATTTGTGTAGGTCTGCATAACAACAAATACCAAAGCTAATTAAAGTAATTTTGTGACTAAGGTCCATTTTAGCAAAAGTAAATATTTCCTTTAAATCTTTTCCCTGGGTTGTAGACAACTCATTTTGTTTTGCTTTGTGCTTATATAGTAATGATGTCATACCCTTGCTTTTAGGGATACTTGAAGCAATGCAAAAAAAGAAGAGACATGTTCAATGATGATCAGTTGAAGGTCATATTTGGAAATATTGAAGATATCTACAGATTCCAGATGGGATTTGTGAGAGACCTTGAGAAGCAGTACAATACCGAGGAACCTCATCTCAGTGAAATTGGGCCTTGCTTTCTAGAGCATGTAAGTATGGTGTTTTTTTCTGATTAAACTCTGAAGATAAAATTTTACACAATACATCACAACAACAGTAAATATTACGTGGTCTACATGTTTGTATTTGTTTTGGACATGATCACAAACAATACGTTGTCAGAAAATGATGCAAATACAACATCTGAAATGTTATCTGAAATACTGCACACATGGTAAAATGTCCAGTGTGTAATGAACTGATACAAGTAAATATGATCTCTATGGGATATAATCCATCAGAAATATGATGGTCGATGGGATGAAGATGTGTAATCTTGTACAGTGGGTACATATGTGTATACATGCACTTTATTAGAGTCAATTAAACTAAACACCTTACTGTATATGAATTGTATTTAATTGGTACTGCATATTACAATCATAAGGTGCCTTTCTATAAAATGGAAACATTCATGCATTTCTGTGTGGTGTCAGTTTATCATAGATTTGTGGTCCTCTGTCAATGGTTGGTGTTTGTGAGGCTGGGGAACCATACATGGCTAATGTTTACTTAATACTATTGATAGCATGGATGACTTCAGTATGTTAACTCCTTTTAGCAATTTGGTAAATGGTCCTAAACCTGCATCAACAGTCTAGGTGGAACTGGATCTGTACAGATTGGTTTAGACAATGTACACAGGTGTTCAAGAAATCTTAAAATAAATATATTATGAATGATAATACACAGGCACTACAAAACTGTTGACTGCGATTGAAAGATAAGGGCCTTAATTGTGCTTGCTTTTCAGTTTAGAGAAAAAAAAACTGGTGCCATGGTTTGGAAAATCCCAGGGCTTGCCATGAGTCTGTTTTCTGGCCAGCTCTGGCTGTGATGCGTTTTGTGAGAAATGAAGCAGAGAAACAGACGCCCAGCTCAAAGACTTAATGCTCACTGAGCTGTCATGGACTGTTGAGAATAACAATTGGGATCTGGCATTGATGCAATTCTATTGTTCCATTTAACCAAACCCCCAAACCATGTTTATTAAATCTCACGATAAAGAATTTTTCAATTAACATTTGCATTGCTCATTGCACACCATTGTTCTGCATTTATTCACATGTGGCAAATAATTATCTGAAACAGTAAACCTGCTTTGTAGAGCACAACTATTTTTAGAAGACGATTTCTCTTTCAAAAACTAATTTGTGTGGGCCTTTGCAGCCTTCAAAGGAGGGTGTTTCTGGAAATCTAAATGCAAATGAACCTGTCCGCTTCTCATTGTCCCATTGTAATTGTCTTGAAAATGACATTTTGGAAATTAGGTACACTTTATCTGTTCAGGTGAAACATATCATTTTGATGGTCACGACTATGGCAACGGAGCCCCACATTTGCCTTGTCTTAAGTGACTACGTGAGACTATGAACAACTCAGTGGACTGTATTTTAACTAATAAAGAAGAAAGAAAGAAAAGCAGAATTATAAAAACAGGAAAATATTATCACAGGGATAGGACAGAGGGGATGAGAGGAATCTACATTTATCTATCTTCTTTATGGCCACTATATACTTCATTTTGCATAAAATCTATCCCTTGACTTTAAACTGGCAATAGAACAGTAGAGCACTCTATAGATATTCTGTTGAATCTAATATCCCATTGTAGTCAAAGTAAGTTGAATTTTATTACTGAAATATAATGAATACATAAAATAAAGTCGATAATTGTCTATGAAAATAAATTAGTTTGTGCCAGGGGTTGTTCTCAAAAGCCACCAGTTTAGTGAAACCACTTTTATGTCTGTCAGTGAGTTCCTCCTTATCTGCCCTCTGTCAGCAATTATGCTGAAAATGCCAGACTGGATCTCTACCCCTCCTGGATCTGGCCCCCTTGTAATTCCTCATTCTTCTGTCTGCCACTCGTTCTGCAGCAAGACGGCTTCTGGATCTACTCAGAGTACTGCAACAACCACCTGGACGCCTGCATGGAGCTGTCCAAGCTGATGAAGGACGGCCGCTACCAGCACTTCTTCGAGGCGTGCCGTCTGCTACAGCAGATGATCGACATCGCCATCGACGGCTTCCTGCTGACGCCCGTCCAGAAGATCTGCAAGTACCCACTGCAGCTGGCCGAGCTGCTCAAGTACACCGTCCAAGAGCACAGGTATCGTACAGCATTTCAGACCTCCCCACAACCGTATATGGCCTCTCAGACCTCCCCACCACCGTATGGCAGTGATATACAGGGCACCCCCTTTTGTAATGCCCTCCAGGACACCTAATGCCAAATTGACATTAAAAAAACCTTAAAGAAATCCTCTCTTTCATTTTTGATGTATCATTTAGCTGAATGCAAATGTGCTGCCCACAGACCTATCCCTTTGCTGTTTAACAGTAACCTAGCAACTAGAA